>CM065721.1:27264551-27362051 GCA_033310375.1 Conus canariensis | reverse complement strand
TCACACACATGCATGTACACACCATACCAGACACTCACTCTCTCACACACACACACACACACACACACACACACACACACACACACACACACACACACACACACACTTCATCATGTGTGTGTGAGTGTTTGGGGCTGTAGCTTACTGAGTACTTTCTTCAAGTGGCTGGTTCTTTGTTGATTTTTTTTAATAATCTGTCATTCACTTTGTATTAGCTTGTTATTGTTTTAGACAAAGCATACACGGTAATAGCATACAGGGTAATTGTAACTTCCTCAGCTAAGTCAGCGTTGACCTAGACAATTGGATCTTTAGCTGAAATCAAAATCTTCAGCATACAGCAACTAGGCCCTGGTAAGACTAGAGCTCAGGAGGCCAAATACTCACCTGTTTCTCATCTGAGACACCATGTCTTCTTCCTCTTTGTATTCTCCTTCATTCATGGGTACCTGTTTCCTAGGTGTTTATCTGATCTTGTCGTAAAGCTTCTTTGTTGCTTAATACAAGCTGGACCCACAGCCTGTCACAAACTGTTGTTTGCTGTTTAGTGTCATTGTGTGTGTATGTGCATGTGTGTGTGTGTGTGTGAGTGTGTGTGCATGCATGCAAGCGTGCACATATGTGTGTATGTGTGTGTGTTCACCCTGTTAAAAAAAATGCAGGATCAGTAAGCGCAATTTTAGAATTAAAGGATCATATCATGGCTGTAATTCTTGACTTGGCCAAGTATGCAGCCATCTTCATCTTTTTCAGGTTCCATCTCCACATACATATGTGCGTGTTTGTGTGTGTGTGTGTGAATGTGTGTGTGTCCAGGGTCAAGAAAGTTCTATCCCTTAAGCCGAATGCAAGAAAAAAAAGATCAGTTTGTGCTTCTAACATTTTTCATGAGTTAGCCTGGATGGCAGTCGATGTTTTCCCCCTCTGTGACACTATACAGTTCCGTCTCCCCCAAACCAAAAGAAGAGAACTCTCCTCCTACACAGAACCATTTCCACACTTTAAGCAAGGAGAGTGCATCTTGGTGACCTTTTTTTTAAGGGATTTTCAGACAGTATGCCATGTTCTTGTCCAATAGATGTAGTATTGTTTTCTTGTATGTCCTGCAATAAGAGTGAAATTTCTAAGGCTTTCTATGTGTGATTGATTGATTGCTCCAGTGCTCAGCAGTGCATAAATCAAACGTTCGCCGCCAGCTTTTTCTGTGCCCTACCTTGGTTAGCTACCCTGAACACACACACACACACACACACACACACACACACACACACACACACACACACACACACACAGGGAGAAAGAGAGAGATGGGTATATCTATGTATGACCCTTCCTGAACCTCTACCCTGGTGTCTGTATGACTTTATTAGGGGGGTTGCATGTATGAACATTTTCAAACTTACCCCAGCCCGCCTCTTTCCTATCCACTCTCTTCTCTACTGGGCAGCCATATTCTGTTCTCAGGGATGGTTCAAATAGGTTCATTAATGTTTTCATGACCCATTGAATGGTGACAGAGTTTATAGGATCTTAAGTGTGCCTGTTTGATCCTTTCCAAGTCATGCTCAGGAAGGGGATCAAGATATTAGTGGGAATGGAAGATTTGAACAGCAGATCCGTCAGAACTATGGGTTTGAGTGTTCAGCACGCTAACCACTGGCTGTTGTGTCTGATGATGCTATGCGCATTTCAGAGCGTCTGTTGGCATGGAATTGCCTGAGAAGAAGCAGGCAAACAATGTGCTAGTTTGATTTCACCTAGGACAGATTGTTAAGTGTGATATATGTTATGTATTACGTATTAGTTATCACACAGACGTACTGAGACACACACAGACACAGGGGATGCACGTGCGGCTGCATCTGTGCATGCTTATGCACACATACACTGACACAAATGCTTTGTCTAATATCACTTCCAGTGAAGAAACAGAAACAAGGTTACATACTTATAGACATACATATGTACACTTACTTGGATGAATCATTCTCTTATACACAAGCACACACACGCCACACACACACACACACACACACACACACACACACACACACACACACACACACACACACACACACACTGCTGTGTTATTTCTGCACATGCACATGCATGCAGCGGTGGCGTTTCTGCGGGTTACTTTCAGTTGTTGAGGCTCTTGTTTTACTTTTTGTTAATGAATGTTTATGCTGTTAGTGCCAGTTGCGTGTAGTGTGTTGCAAAGAGTGGTTTTGTGTGAATATATTTACATGTATACAAGCACAAAGTGTAATGTTAGAGATCCGAGTGACTTTGTGCGAGTGTATAGCAGAAAGGTGATTGTGTGAAGAAAGAATAAGGATGGGGTGGGCGTGGAGGGGTATATATTCATGTATTTTTGCACAAATATGCGCAGGTAAATTTATCTTTAAAAGTTTGTAAAAATTGAATCAGTATTCAAAACATGATGGCAGTCCTCAAAGATGCCACATAACTGTCAGATTTAATTGTTAACTGTCACAGATATCAGTAAAATCCTGAAAAATCCTGGAAAAGTTGAAAAACTCTGGGTGAAGGGTGATGGGATCTTTGGGAGCGGTTGAGTAGTGAATGCATTGGGTATAGCTCTTCCTCAAAACTGGCTGGTGGCTGGCGAAGAAAAGTCCTTGGAATGTTGATCAAAAGCACTGCATGAATGTTGTGAGAGAATATTAAAAGCACTCTGTTGGGGCATATGTGTGTGTGTGTGTGTGTGTGTGTGTGCACACGCACAAGTTGTGTGTGTGTGTGTGTGGGCGCATGTTTTGTGTGTGTGTGTGTTTTAAAGGAAATATTTAGCTCTCTTCAGCACTTATGGATGGGTTCCTGCATATGACCAAGAGAAATTATTGAAACAAATCACAAAATACAAGTGGATTGATGGTCATTTTCACACCTCCTCATATTAATTCATGATTCGATTAAGTGCCGGCCTTAAGACTTTGCAGCTTCTGAAAGGGCCAACTCACAGAGCTTGAGAGGCTGGATACATATATCTAGTGCATCTGGCCATCTAAGATATACGTTTCTTAATCTGTCCAAGTTTTGAGACCAGAGCATTGAAAGTTCAGATTTCTGATTTGAGTGGATAATCTTCTCCTGTTTATATATCTTGTGTGATTGCTTCCCTTCTACTCCTTAACGAGAATGGCACATGTCATTGCTTGCACCAAATTCAGTTACTGATTCCATCAGGAGTTTAATCATGTGTTAAATGTATTTATACATTCAAAGTATGCAAAATGATAAACACAGTGAATTGCAGATATGTGAACTGAATTTAAATGTGTCCAATATTCACAGATGATTGTAAATTCCATCAAATACAGTATTCATGAATTCAAAACATGGACAGTGATGAACATAGTGAAGTGCAAACATGTGAGCTAAGTTGAAATCCGTGGAGTGAAGGAGTGTCCATGGACGGAACGAGTGTGGTAAAGTAGTTTTTGTTGAGCGTGCCTGTGCAAGTGCAGGACTGACCCAATGAAAATCAGTGCATGTGTAACATTGTCCATGAATCCCTATATAAGAAACCATTATTATTATTATTATAGTTATGTCTGCAGAGTTTAGTATCTGCATGTGCAGGCACAGGTATCAGCGTCACCAATGGAGCCCTAATGTGTGTGGTTACTGTCTGAGCATTGCCTTAAGTTAATTTCAGGCGATGCCAGGACTTTTCTTGCCCCCATCATCTCACTATGCATAACAAGCACGTCAGGATAAAAGATGAACATGTCCAAATATGGTTTGTACAACCTGTACCCAGTAAAGGGCTAGAGAAACTGGAGAACAACTCAGGATGCTCAGCAATACGCCTTTTTAAGGGAGGTCACTCATCTGAAGATTGAGGACGATAACAATGGTGAAGTTTCTTCAGTGTGCATCTTTCTTGTCACCAGTACCCAGACTGGTGCTGCTTGGTAATTGATGGAGAAAGCTTTGCAACTACAGCTTAACCATTCTTTCTGGTTCCTTTATTTGGTGGTGTGTGAAAATATACATACAGCAGTTGGTTTATTTTGAATGCTTTTTTTTCTTCATTTAGATAAATAAAGTTGATATTTTAGTAAATTGATATGAAACTCTCAAACATTGGAAAACTTCTTCAACCAGTTTCTTATACTGTTATCTTTGTTAATTTTTTCCCTGGAAGTGTAACATTTTTTTCTTTTGTTTCCTATTGCAGAGGATGAGAAGAAGGAAGAGGAAATGGAAATCATTTCCTAATGAATACGGTGTGGGAGAGTTCATGTGTGTGTCATCAACAGCCATGGTCATCACGTTTTATTTTTGGAGAGGTTTCATTGCGGTTTATTTAAGTGGGTGGTGTTGTTGCTTTTGTGGAATGGGGGTGGAGAGAGAGAGGTATGATGGTTTGTTTGGTTGTTGTTTTTTTTAATAAAGGAGAATCATTGATATTTCACTTCATCTTGAGTTGTTTGTTTAAACTTTAAAAAAACAAAAACAGATACAAAAGCAATAGTCCTCCAAAGGGAAGAAAACAGTATAGAAAATCACAATGCCACTCTTCTAATTTTTAGCCACGTGGCCTTTTTCAAGAGAAAAAAAAAACAGAAACAGTGCAACTACGTGATGTCCATCTTTGGCAGCTGGTCAGAGCAAAGCCAGCCCTGACCAGTTGCCAAAGGTGGACATCACGTAGTTGCATTGTTTTTGTTTTTTTCTCTTGAAAAAGGCCACGTGGCCGAAAATTAGAAGAGTGGCATTGTGATTCAAAAACAGATAGTTAACTCATATGCTTGTCATCATATCATTCTCTCTCTCTCTCTCTCTCTCTCTCTCTCTCTCTCTCTCTCTCTCTGCCTCTGCCTGTCTATCTGTCTGTCTCTCTTTCTGTCCACACACACATACACAAAACATGCATGCACAAACACATGCACATATTCTCTCCCTCCCTTTCTCTTTCTCTCTCTCTCTCTCTCTCTCTCTCTCTCTCTCTCTCTCTCAGTCCTGTCATACAATTTATGTACCAATATTCATGTACAACCCTGTAACAAACAAAAGGCAAAACTAAATATGGGGGGTAAGGGATGATGTTTAACATGGTCGCTGCCATCGTAAGAGCTCACCATCCTGTAATGTTAACAGCAGCTGACATGATTGTCTGCAAGTGGGTACTATCCTCAGAAACAGATAATTTTGCTAAAGAAAACTCAGAATAACGCTTCTCAGCTCTGCCAAAAGTGTAATGCTCAGCTCTGTAGTGAGTGTATTCAGTCAACCTTTGTGAAAGAAAAGAAAATAAGAACCAGCCACAGTGGTAAGTGTCGAAGATTCCGGGATGGGAATTGTTGGTTTGATCCCCGTCAGAGCTGTTTGCATCTGTGAGATTTTGGGGTCCATGACTGGCTCCTACCCAGAGTTGAATTTGCTATGGGCTCAGCTGGGAAGACTGAAATCACACAGTCAAGTTTCATCCACTTTAATGGATACATCTCTGAGAGTGTTCAAAAGTTCCTGAACAACACTGCAGGTGTCTGTATTTCCTGGACCTGGTTGACGCTGGGATGTATCATGAAAATAAAGAACAGCTCTGTCATGCAGTCCCACACCAGAATTGAACTCCATATCATCATGTTCGTCATCCTTTTCCTTATCTGTTACTTTTGTCTTGTTTTTTAAGTCTCAAAGTCTGTGGTTCTTCATGCCCTGCTCTCATGGTGACCTCAGTTTTGATGTCCTCTCCACATCTATCCTGTTGGCGAGTTTGGTGTTGGATCAGAACAGACACCACTGGACATGAAAGAAATGACTCAGCTGTAGTGCAGTGTCTCCTCAGATGGGTTGCCTCATGACGACATGGATTCTCCCTGAGGATTGCCAAGTGCTGGGCCTGCAATGGGGCAAGCCAGGGTGGGACTGTGAATGGCATCAGGAATGAGCAGCATAGAGATAACGCCACCACAGTAGCACAGAAGACAAGGCAGCAAAAAATAATAATCAAAATGAACAATAATTAGAAGAAATTATTTGCTTTGATTGTCTAAAGCACACGTAAAACTATAAGTATTCTTAGATCTCAAATTGATCTGTCCTTTGCTCACTGGGTTCATGTTGTAATCTGGATCCCTACTGGTTGTAATCTTGACCCTCGCCAGATCTACATCAGTACATCATCATCTTCTTCAGGGTTCAAATGTAATTTGTCATGCTCAAATCTTTATTCCTGTCGTCCTGATGAAACCCAGTCTTTTCCAGGTCAGTATGGCTGCCTCACAGCTCGTCCCCAAGCTGACTGGGGCGCTGATAAGAAAACTTTGCTGTGTCTCTACAGAGCCTTGGTCCGCTCCAAACTGGACTATGGTTGTGCTGTGTACGGCTCTGCAAGACCCTCTTATCTGAAACTCTTGGACCCTATCCACCATCAAGGGCTTCGTCTCTGTCTTGGAGCATTCCGCACCACCCCTGTGTACAGCCTGTACGCAGAGGCAGGTGAACCCTCACTGTCCAACTGCAGGCTGAAAATGTCTCTAAATTACTATATCAGACTGTTCTCAGAACCGCAGAATCCTGCCTATGACTGTGTATTTGACCCCCAGTTTCAAAACAAATTCGAAAACAACCCTAACTGTATTCCGCCGTTTGGTGTTCGTATGCAGCCTCACGCGCGAATGCAGGTCTAGACCTAGGAGTTGTGTCTGATTTTTCCAAGTTTCCGGATCAGCCTCCGTGGACCTTTTTCACACCAGAGATTCGTTTTGATCTTGCAGCTTTTCGTAAAGAGTCTACCAGCTCTCAGGCATACAAGGCATTGTATGCTGACCTCTGTTCAAAATTTCCATCCTGTCAGAAAATTTTCACTGACGGTTCCAAGTCTGAGGATGGAGTGGCCTGTGCAGCCTATTGCCCTGGTGCTCCTTCTCAGATACTGTTAAAACATATACCTCCAGATGCTTCTGTCTATTCTGCTGAACTTACTGCTCTGGTTCTGGCATTGAAGATAATTTCACAATCTACGAAGAGGGACTTTCTGGTTCTGTCGGATTCGCTGTCAGCTTTGGAGGCCATAGCTGGCCGCAACCTTCAGCATCCAGAACTTTTACATTTCTTTGAACTTTTTAGCAAGTTGAAAGCGGATGGTTACAACATTATTCTAGCTTGGATTCCTGGTCATGTTGGCATCGGAGGGAACAAAATGGTTGATCGTTTAGCCAAGAATGCCACAAGAGAGAAATTGTCCAACATATATATCCCTTGCTCAGACCTGAAACCCAAAATTAATGATTATGTGAGAGACCTCTGGCAGGAGGATTGGAATACACAGACGGATAACAAACTCTTTCAGATCCGTCCAAACCTTAAAGAGTTCCTCACATCTACGTCAGGTGGTCGTAAAGAAGAAACAGTTCTGTGCTGGCTGCACACCGGCCATTCGTATTTTACCCATTCGTACCTTTTAAAGAGTGAAGAAGCGCCGTGGTGCATTCCATGTCACGTGCCACTCACAATGAAACATATTCTTTTAGAGTGTTGGGACTTGCACGATGTGAGACACAAACATTTTACAGCCGAGTCCATGAAAATCCTGTTCAGAGATGTCCCGCCTGACGTGATCTTTGAGTTTTTGAGAGAGATTAACATTTTTCAGCTGATTTAAGATTTTACGGAAGAAAGATTTTTAACGAAGTTCCTGGTGCGTTTTAGAAGATGTCATTTAAAGAGATGTATGAAAGTTTTTTTTGTTTGTTTGTTTGTTTGTTTTTTTATGACTTGAGTTGATTTTAACGTGGTAACAGCCCTGATGTGGCCCTTTGCGGTTGGCTGGGCTATAAGCAACATTATCTTATCTTATCGTCCCCAAGCTGCACTTCCTCTGGCCAGGTTTGGCGTCATGGCAGGTTATTTTTCTTTAGAAATTTACAAAACTAATTTCTATTTGAAAAAAATAATAATAATAATAATAATAATTTTACAAAAACTACACCATAAACATTTTTTATTTTATTCCTGGCTCCTCTCGTTTATCTGGACTGCCCAAAATTTAACTGGTTTGTCCATGGGCCAAAAAAAGCCCTAACATCTAATTTTTTTTTTTTTAATTTTTTTTAACTATCAAAAAAGGAGATTTTTTTCTTTTAATTCCTGGCTCTGCTGGTTTATCTGTACTGCCCAAAATTCTGCTGGTGTGTCCATGGGCCACATGCAGTATTTTCACAGGGTTTCGTTAAAATCATAACTGTAATACCTGGCACAAACACAGAGGAACAGACAGACAAGGGTGAAAGCATAACCTATGCAGAGATAATAAATGAGAAAGCGAAATTAATTGTTTTGAAAGGGAGTTCAGGTTCATGTTAGATACCCCTCAAACAAGGAATAGAAAAGAAAGGACAAAAAAATACAGTCTGACTGCACCAAAATTTATGCTATTCTTCAAGAAATTTTCGGGTTCTACTCGTTGTCAGCTGCAGAACAAGAGCTCCAACGCATTCAAGAAACAGCTCTCAAACATTAGGGAACTTTTTAACCTTTTTATTACACTGTTTTTACCAGCAAATTTTTTTTTTTTAAGTCTTTGATTTAAACCAGCAGAATATTCTGGGACAGAGTTGACAGCAAGCAAGCATGATGACAACATACAGTGAAATGGAGCTGACTTCTAGCAAGAATTACAACATGAGACGGAACTGACTGCTGATGAGAGTTATGACAACAGATCATGAGATTGAGTGGATAGCTTATGGAATTATCACAATCAACTGTGAGGTAGAGGTAACGGCCAGCAAGAATGATCAAAGTTGGAGTTGACAGCTGGAACAAATTATGACAACAGACATTGATAGGTGGTGATCACAATTATGAGAGATGCTACATGATGATATTGCCTTTTCGAACAACATTTTCTGTTCCCATCCACAGCTTATTTTTCCCTCCTTGCCATCACATCAGTCGAGCTTGCCAGTGCACCAAGATCAGAGCACACAGAACCAACGAAGAGACATCCCCCAAACAGATGTTCCAAGCTTGCTCATATACCCTGTACCTGACTCACGTACATAGCAACAGCAACTGGAGAAATGAATGAACTTAAAGTAACATTGATTCAAGACTGGCACAAATCTAAAACAAGGTAAGGAATAGTAAACAGTAGATGACAAATAAGTACGATAACTCTCGCTCCCATGAGGAGATAAATTGCATGCCCACAACTCCAAACGATTGCCTCTTACAACATCAAATCGCCTAGCAGAAATGCCAACACAGAGCACACAGAACAAACAAGGAGACATCCCCCTCCTCCCCCCCCCCCCCCCCCCCCTTCCAAGCATGCTATGAGCTGTATCTGACACATGTACACAGCAACAACAACTGGAGAAATGAACGAACACAAATTAACATTTAATCAAGACTGTCACAACCTTTTAGATCGTGATAATAATGAATAAGTAGGGTAACCCTTGTTGTCATGATTAGATACATTACATGTCCATAAAACCAAGCGATTGCTGCTTCTGTTATCAAATCACCCAGCAGGAATGCCAACACAAAGCACACAAAATAAACAAGGAGACATCCCAAATAATGGATGTTTGAAGCTTGCTCATTTACCCTGTTCCTGACAGGCATGTACAGCGACAACAACTGGAGAAATGAACAAACACAAATTAAATTTATTCAAGCCTGATACAAACTTTTCTATCATGAATGTAGTTGAACAAAACATGGATGAACTGAAACAAATACAGGTAACGGCGATAGGGTGCAGAAATAATGAAGGGATTAAGTTAAAAAAAAAAAAAAAAATGAAGTAATTTTCAGAAGGCAGGGAAATCATTTGCTCCGAAAGACTGATCCATTTCATTTGAACTCTTTCCATGTTGTCCAAATTTGCAGGCGACCTGGCTGTTGTTGACTTTTGGCCAGACCAACTTATTAATCCATCCAAGGATGGTCCATTGTGGGTTGCTGGCACTAGAGAAGTAACATACTTCCCTTTCTCTTGCAGGGAAATTTCCCATCTCCGAGATACTCATGGCCGGAAACCCCTTTCCTATGATGTTTTCAGGTCCACTGGGTGGCTTGTCTCAAGTTCATGCTAGAGTGATTAGTGATGGTCAAATCAGCGTTCTGCAGGGCTGCTCCAACTGTTTAACAGCAGGAATGACAGACCACGAAGCTTCTAAGGGCCTCAGAAAACCCTCAGTCCATCCTCTCATCTCTGTCTACTAAAAGCTGCAACCGTTACAGCCCACACCCAAATGTTAGTCAATTCGTGAACTGCACAGGCATAATAGCCTGCAAATGAGCAAAGTCAACTGCCAGAAGCTGTCAGCCCTTGACTAGCAAAAAGTGTTCTCACCCAAATTGTAATGAAGGAAGTACGGACAGTTAGTTTGGGGCACATCTCGAGCCGCCACCACGAAGTGTGGACACCTTTGAATGAGCCTTAGGGGCAGTATTTCACTTACTTCTTTGTGAATTAAATAGATCTAGTTTCAAATTTAAATGTATCAGTTAGATAAAGACCTTATTTACTAATTGTTTCTTTGCCTTGTCGTTGTCTTGTTATTTATTTCCTACAAAATAAACTAACCCAAATCTTAAATGGAAAAGTGTTAGCGCAATATTGAGTAAAGGGAAGTAAATCAGATAATCGCTATAGCAGTATGTGTAAAAGCTGCTTCCCTTTAATATAATGCGCTCGAAGTAAAGGCTTCCAGGTTAACAAACACAGTTCAGTAATTGCTGTATATAGGATGCACAAAGCATCAACAATCGGAGGAAAGAATGTTTAATATTTACTGCACGGACACATCGTTGTGGTTCATTATAGTGACACCTCTTTCCCTCTCCCTTCTCCAAAATACCCAAATTATTGTGGTGATTCATCATTATGACACCCCTGTGACGTTGTAAAGTCGTTACAACATCTACACATCCCCCACCCCTTCCACAGAGAGAGAGAGAGAGAGAGAGAGAGAGAGGAGCGATACTGGCTCACATTATCAGCTCGGGTAGCCAGGAGCAAGACAAAATAATACTGAACGGCACTAACTTTTCTCTCGTTCTCGATCTCTGCCTCTCCGTCAAGTTTACCTCCTTCAGAGACTCGACTGATCTAGCTTGCGATAGAGAAGTCATGAAGTCCTTTTGAAGCATGGAATGGTATCAAGGCATGCGGCGTACACTGTCATATAAACGGCCCTCGATCAGTGCTAGTGATTTGCACTTTTCAGAGCGATTCATAGTTTATATAAGACTCAACAAGTCAAACCCGATAACGCCGTTGTAAAAAGCAAATTTTCGGTTTATTACAAACCTTCTTCAGGCTAAAAGGTTGGCCAACTGAACACGCACACACACACATCCAAGTCCCTGTCACATAAAGCAGAAGCTGAATTAAGTTCAAAGAGAATTAAAATCACTTGCGATTCATAGTTTCAGTGTGGCTCGAGATCTTGCCGGCAGTCATATTCCAGTACAGTGCAGGAATAATTCAACCACAAAAGACCGAAAGTTGTTTGGCATGTTTCTACTGAGAGCCTCTTGGTGAAATGTCCTTCATAATTATGGTCCCATGAGTTTTGTTTGTTGGGATGTCATGAAAAACTGTCGAAGAGTTTCTGGTTCAGTTTCATCAAGGAGGCGTCACTGCGTGCAGACTAGTCCATATACGCTACACCACATCCGTTAAGTTTTGAGACCACACTGCGCATGATTTAAAGCTGATGGATAAATGAATTAATAACTAAGATGAGGGAATTTCAGAAGAAGGTCTCGTGGCTACGACTTAGCAGATGTCTCACCTATGCATTAACCCAACACGCTGGTCAGACCTTGAGAATCGGAGAGTTTCTCAATAGTCACAGTTCTCAATCATGTGAAAAAGGGTAGACGTTTTATCTCTGATGTGCTCACGTGCTCAGAACTTTTCAAGTGTGTCTCTTGGAAGTCAAATCCAGTCTGTGTCCTGTGAGACTGCTTTTGGACATGATGTCGCTGCAAGATTTATGTAGTCATATATGTACATGTGTTGAACAAATTTGTACAGAGTCCTTGTGCTTTATTTATACCTGCCAACTGTAGAATAATCAACATCCACATTCAATGAGAAAAAGTGACAGTCCCAGGGACAGACTGAAGGAAGGGTTACCACTGCTCTTGGCATTGCCCATCATACATATCCAGCACTCGCGCACACACTGCCGTGCACGCAATTACAGGTTCATTGCTAATTTTCTTCCATCCTCACCAATAAATTCAGAATTAGGTTGTGGTTTCAAACTTTCGGTATCTGGTCTACCTCTTCATCTTGGTCTTAGCTTTCTACATGTTTGTTTTTTTCAGCAACGACTGAGAAAACATCTGATGGACAAAGGCTACACACACACACACACACACACACACACACACACACACACACATACACACACACACACACCTCTTACGTTTCCTTGGTCGTGTCCTAACTCTCCTAGATCAGGATCTACAATATTGAAAACACCAGAACAGCATATGTCAAGACGTTAAGAACTATTATCATATAAAATAGACGAGTCTTTGAAAATGTTTTAAGATTTACATGGCTTTCTATAGGCTGTTCTCAAAAAACATGTGCTATGTTTTATGACATGGGAAACAGCAGATCGGAAAATGCACATTAAAACTTATGTTCTTTGTATGATGTAGCAACACTATACGTCAATTACATTTAATTAAACGGCCAGAGAACAGCTAAATACATTAGCACACTGAACAAAGTGGTGCCAATTCCAGGCAGACGTCATCTTTATAATGCCACCGAAGTGAGTAGAAAACAAAACGTGAAATACTACTCACAAAGAGCGTAGTGCGAAAATACCTTCGTTCCAGTGATTTCTTGGGTCAAGCTGAACGGGCTGGATCTAAAACTGAGTCCAAAGATTCTTCTTATAGAGTTTGGAACAGTGTCTGCACATCAATTTAGAAAAAAAAAGAAAATTTAAATCGGGGAGGGAGGGGTCGGGGGATGGTAAACGATGCTGGATCAGCAACCTGTGATTAAAAAAAAAAAAAATAATGAAATTGAGGAACCACGGGACATAGGACACTGTTGTTTAGTTTATGCATGGCCCGGAGCAGTCAAGACTGGAACAAGAAACCAATAGCCGCAACCGTTGCAGACATAAGTAAATATGAAGTGAGGCAGGGAACAGTAAATAATAAACAATAAACAAGTACGGTAACTCTTCTTCCCACAAGAAAAAATTATTATTCAGTTTTCGAAAGGAATGCTGCTTGCGACACCGAATGGATGTTTCCTTGTTTGTTCTGTTTGCTCTGTGCTGTCATGTCTGCTAGACGGTTCGGTGTCGCAAGCAGCATTCCTTTGGAGAACTGAATATGTTTTCTTGTGGGAGCAAGAGTTACCGTACTTGTTTATTCGTTGCAGACATGTTATATACCTGTATTTTATGAACATCTTGAAGAAATGGAAACCATCATGTGCAACCGTTAAAGAAATTTATGTGCTCGTATTTTATTAATGTCTTGATGTAGCTGAAGAGCTACATCCGTTACAGATGTTACACACACACACACACACACACACACACACACACACACAACCGCGCAATCTTGCAAATAAGAGCAGTAAGCTTGCACACCTGCTTTACTTATAGTCATTCACTGGCACGTTCATTTACGGCAATATTTATATCATTTTCGTCTTGACCCAATTTTAAGTACCCTGGATAAGTCAAGAGACTTTGTGGAATTCTTTTAACGTTCCGAAATGTTTATATATAATTAGGCTACCTTCATGTATGTGCCTTTTCTGCAACATGTAAGAAGCAAAAGAAAAGGCAGACGAAACCAATGGCTATTCTAATGGCTGTTCTACTATTAAAAATCCTTCCCTCTGGTATTGACCAAAAAACCCTTTTACGTTTTGACCAGTGCTTCTAATGTTCAAAATAAAAATAAAGACTGGTCTTGTAAATATTTAGATAAATAAAAAAATTCTTAGTAAAATCGTAAGCATGGATTATAAAGCCATTATTTTGACATTTGTAAAGTCAAATCGGTTGATTTTTAAATCAGAGTTCTAAATTTAGACGTCTCGCCATGAAGCAGTCTGTCTGAAAAGAAGTCACCGAAGGCTGCTCGTGGTGTGAGCGGTGAGGTGAACTTGCCGGTGTTGTGCTGAAGGTGGGTTACGGTAACTAGGTTTTGACTGCAGATTGCAGTATAACGGCTGAATTGAATAATTGTGTTAACAGTGTAGGAAGACTGATTTATTTTTCTTCAAAAAGTTTTGTGAAGTTTTCAGATGGGTACGATAATGGGGAATAACTCAAATACTTTTAGAAAGTTTTGTGAACTTGGTGGGGGGGGGGGGGGGGAAAGTGTCACAACCGCGCAAACTTAATCGTGTATCAGCATTTAGCTGATTATATGTGAATTTTTCAGTAAGAAAAATTGTAATAATGCGGTGACTCTCTTTGCAGGTACACGTGTGTTGGGCAAAATGCAGACATTGTGACAGACGACGCAAGGAAATTCCAGTATCGACTGCAAAGAACACAGCTCCCTCCGCAGACGCGGCCGGAGTGAGGTGGTGGTTGCAGTTGAGTTAGTGGTGTCATCGCTCATGTAGAACGGGCCTGCGGTGTCCGTGGCCAACTTGAGAACATTGTTTGGAAATGAAATCGCAGTTTGTGATCGAAAACATCTCAAAGATGAAGAACCCTATAGTCATTCTGCTCATCTTCTCATCGTTAGCAGGTATGAGAATGAAAGATCGAGTGGAGGTGGGGGAGTGTAAGGTGTGCGCGTGTGTGTGTGTGTTTGTGTGTGTGTGTGTGTGTGAAAGAGAGATATACATATATGTTGAATAACCTGGTGATGTACTCAACAGTGGAGTGTATAATTTCATTTAATTCAGGTTTCTGGGAATGGGGAAGAGAAGAAAGAGAGAAGAGGGCCGAGAAAAATGTTGTTGCTCGTGAAGGGGAAGGGAGATGAGGAGAAAAAAGTTGATGTGGTAATTTTCATAGTAAAAGAGAAGAATTGTGCATCAAATTATACAGGTGTGTTTGTTCCATGTGTAGATGGAATGATGCTTACCTGAATTAAGTAAAAGTTAAAACTGTATGTTTGAACATCCAAACGAGCAAAACTGGGAACATTGAGAATGATGGCAAGTGGAGAAGAAGGGGTGGGGGGGGGGGGGGGTGTGAGGGGGGGGGGGCATTTTGACATGTCTCAGGCTGCTGTACAGTAACTCATTTGAACATTGTTACATTCAGAGGTAATCCACCCAAATACCCCCTCCCCCCCCCCTTTGCTAAAAACAGAACAATACACAAAACAAGTAAATGTCATTGGTGGGTTTTGACTCAAAGCCCACCAATGACATTTGCTTGTGTTATTTAATGTTTGTCAAAGACTTTGACACAAAAGTGTTGATGATCTTGGCCTCTGTTGTTGATGGCGCAGATGGTACTGGGTTGTTTAGTTTGTTAGGGCTGGTAGTATTGTCAGCCATGGCTACACTTGTTTTGATGTTGAGGATTTCAGTTCAAACAATGAAGGATTGGTTCCAAATGAACTGATCATGGCATTTTGGTAGATTTTCTCTAATTTCAGTAGAACATGTATGGCAATACATGTGAACTCTGTGTGTGTGTGTGTGTATTCTGGGTGTTTTAAAGGGTGGTTCATTGCAGTTCAGTAAATATTTTGTTGATGCTTAAGGTGTTGCTATAGCACTGTGTGATGAAATACGTGCCCCTACATTCCTTTCTTTTTAATTTTCTTCATTCCTCATGGAGAACTCGAAAGGTTCACCATTGGTGAGATATGCATGAAAGGGCAATTTCATGGTATTTTTTCATGGTGGTTGTCAGAGTTGTAAACTTTGAAGTATTGTAACTTTATTTAGTATGTGTGGATGTGATAGGATTTGACGTTTTCAAAACCGCATAGTGATCATTATAAGTGTTGTGAGTCATTGTGAAAAAAATGAAAATAGCTCACAGGTGTCACCATTATCAGGTTACATCTTACCTTTTGAGATTTGCAAAAGAATGGATGAAAAGAAAAACAACATTTTTTCATGAGCAGTTCAGAGCATTGATGGTAACATCCCTGTCTCACAGAACACCGCTTTTGAAATTGAAGACATCGATTTTATTTCATTTCATCAACCAGTACTGAAGTTACTTGACTTCAGTAGAACTTGATTTTGATTGCAGCAGGTGTGCTCAAAGACCTTGAAACTTCCTTTATGCTCCCGTCTTTAATCCCACAATTATTCTGTCTTTTGAGATTATGTGTGAACACAAGACTAGTGTGCCTATGTTTAATTTTCCTGTCATTCATACCACAGTGCACAATACCCAACTCTTCTCCAAAAGGAGAATGGGCTTTAACATGCATGCAAGAAGAAGCAGCATTTTTCCAAAATTCACCTGGTCTTGGACATCAGTTGCAAAGTGCAGTTCTGAAATTACTTGAGTGGAAAGCCATGTGCCCGCAGCAGTCATGACTACAGTATCGTTTCATGACTACAGTATCGTTAAAGCCGTATTTGTTGCTTAAAAAAAGTGAAAATTATCGAATTGGATGAAATTAAATGAAAAGGGATGGGTGGGGGGGGGGGGGGGGGGGGGGGGGGGAATGTATGTGTGTGTGTGTGTGCGTTTTCTCAGTCTTATTTCAAGATTTTATGTTGTATTGATTTGAAACTTGTTTCTGCCCTCTGTTTCTGTCATTTGTTGCACCCATTCTTGCCATCTGGCATCTCTTTCAGTCTTTGTGAATATGGACTTTGTGTAGCATACATGTGCCTAAATGTATGTCAGGCAGAATGGGTGTGCCATGCATATTTCATATGTGTTGTGTGTATGTGTGTTTGACATAGTGTCTATGTATGTCCTTGTGCTCATGTGACTGTGTCAGTGTCTTCATGAACATAAATTATACAATGAAGGTGCTGTCAAACATGAAGAGAATAGAACGGTAGAAATTAGATTGTGAGGAACCAGGTCTATAGAATAGATCTAAGCTTTTTTCCTGTTTCTTTTTAACTTTTTTTTTTTCTTTTCTATGATTTTAAGTGAAAGTTCTCATTTGTTAAAAACAGATCCCATCAGTTTTTATTCTCTTCATCAGCAGACTTCTCTTCATCAGCAGATTTTTTTTTCTTTGATCGGTTGGTAACAAATGTAGAAACATTGACTGTTTAATATGCTTTCAATAGAGGGTTTTCTTTTCCTTGTTTATACCAATATAGTTTTCATCTTTCTTGATTGACATAATCAAACTCAGTAATCATACTCATTTAATACAAATTAAAATAGATAAATCCTAATGTCAATCCATGTTTTTGTAAACTGTTGTGGACTCCATATAGATGGACAAATACTAAACTGTGTGTATGCATACTGTTAAGCAGTGAATGAGAGAGTGTGTATGTGTGCGCATACACACACGTGCATGCATGTATGTGTGCATATGTGTGTGTGTGTGCATATGCATGCTTGAATCATCTCCCTTGTTCAGCAGCAAGGAAGAGCTCTCTATGTTGGTATTTTTACTTTTGAAAGAACAATACTGGTTGCAGGCAAAAATTATGAAACCTAGCCCTTACCATGGTATGCTGTGGTGTTCCTTCATGTTTCCAAAATTGATAACCACCATAAAGTGGACTTAGACACAAGCTATGAAGTAGCGTTTCAACCCAGTGTGTTAACCAATAGTGAGTAGTGAGCAGGCCACCACTGCAATTCTCAAAGCCACCAGAATGGCTGGTACAGGTTAAGACTGCTGAATGGTGTGTGGAAATAGTGAACACAGATTCTTTGAAAAGGTGACATGTCTTGACAAAAGCCCTCTTTTACATTTTGACTGTCTTTTCTGTTGAAGCGACTTCTTTTCAATATGTGGTCAGAAATCCTCTGCATAGTCTTCGGTGTTTGCCAAACATAAGCACCTTTTAAGATTGAAATCCTAGAAAGGGAGAACTGTCAGCAGATTTGTTAACATTCAGACCATAACAGTGGTATGTCTGTGTCTGTGTCACTGTACGAACTTTTATCCTGTTGAGTTTTTCTTATCCCAGGTGTCAAGCAGTGAATTGAGAATGCATACCCGTAAACTTGAAGATTCTTTCATTGAGTAGGGCTCAGCGAAAAATGGTATGGACACATTCTTTAGATCGATTGTGGTGATAGTAGGGTGCTTTATTCTGATACGTATCTTAATGTCCGAGAACTGTTTTAAAACTATGAATAAATGGATGCTCGAGTAGTCAGAGTTAAGTTTTAAAGGATGTGAAAAGTGGATTCATCTTCATCAACTTCATAACTTGTTTTGCTTGCACACTACTGTTGATTTTGTAAATGCGATTCTTTGTGCTATTTTGTCAGTATTTTACATATCAAAAGTACTTGCCATTATATAAGGCATTGTGAGGGTAGGAAGGGGGTGAGGGTGGAACGTAGGTAGAACCCTTTTACAATTGTAAAGGTTTTTTTTGCCAGAAGGAATAAGTATGAAATGAAACTTCTTTTTTTTTTCTTTTTTACTTCAGATGAGCTGCATTTTGATTTTGGGTAGGCAAACTTGGGAAGTGATAATACAAAGAATTTTGTGGCCTTTTTTTGTGATGGCTATTGTGCTGTTGTTTTTATTGTTAGGTATTTTGATATTGATTAAATGAATAGGATCTCCTGCTCAGTTGAAATTGAAAGGGAGGTAGCACAAGCTGGAAGATCAACATATTTTCTGTCTTAAAATCATTGGGAAATTCCAAACCCATACCACTGTTTTTCCATAACATGATGGATAACATGTGGTGCTCTGGTAGTATAGCTGGCTAGAGGGAAACACATGCCGCTCGCTTCCTCTTCCATCTCCACCTGGGAACGTACGTGCAGTGGGCGGCCTTTTTTTTTTCTTTTTTTCTTTGTAAGGGCTGGTCTTTTCCCCCATTCCATTCCTCCCTCTTCCTTCTGCCCCCTCCCCTGCCCATCACCCTGTTTCTCCCACATCCTTCCATACACGCTTCCAGACTACAGACTGGATGTCTGCGGGCCACAGGCGCCCGCACGCACAGCTCGCACATTCCTACTTGATGCCATGCTTCATTGGCAGTTTCCGCAGCTTGGCGTGGTTCACATTCATCCTACCAGCACAGTGGCAGCGATGGTGGGGGCTTCCCCCCCCCCCCCCCCCGTCCGAGGTTATCTCTTTCTGTGGCCAGGCAAGGGCATACCGGCTCAGTGTTTCTCTGTGATACGGTGTTAACCCTGCCTTTTTTTTTCCCCCTCCTCCGCCCTTCCTCTCCTCTGCCCTAACCCCACCCCCTCCCCTTCCCTTCCCGCTCCGTCCTTCCTCTTTTCGCCTCCACGATTTTTTCTTTCTCACTGTCGTTTTTTTTTTTCTTTCTTTCTGTAAGGAGGTATATTTGTAGATGGATAGTGGTGTGTGGGTACCAGAGACTCAAGTGGTACTGTATAGTGCCGGCACGTATCTGTAGTAGCAGCTGAGCAGTGATGTGAGATAGAACTTGCAGGGAACTTTAGCAGGGTTCAGTGCTCCTGTTGAGTACATTTAGGGTGAGAAACAAAAAAGTTGGGGGTGGGAAGGAGAAGGGAGAGAAAAAAACTACAAAAAATAAAAACCGGTGAAGGCCAGTATGTTTCCAAAAAGAGTGGGAACTTGTTTTCGTCAATAGCGTTATACAAGTTCTTGCCTGTTAAAGGTCATTTGGCATCTTAGGAAACGTTAGGTGTTCATTGAAAAATTAACCTTATTGTTTAGGTCTCACTTTAGTCAGAGAGCATACATATAAATCATCATACCCATGTAAAGGTTTTATATTGCAGTACAGTTTCACTGTTGTTGTTGTTGTTTAATGTGTGCAGTTCTTGCAAGACAGCAAAAATGTTTGTCAAAACTACTTCATCACTCTCAAAGATTTAAGTCAAGAAATCTAGAGATCACCCTCGGCATGCAACACCTATAGCATTCATATGAGATAGGACTTAAGGAAAACATTAGTTGGGGTTCAGTGCTCCTGGAGTTTGTTTGCAGAGTACGCTTTAAAAGAAAATGGGGTGTGGGAGGGGAAAGGGGAGAAGGGGAAAAAAAAACCCGGTGAAGGCCAATGTGTTTTCCAAAGACACTTGTAAAAAAAAAGTTAAGTTGTTAACAGTAAAATATCTCAGTTTGTTGGCATCTTACACGGAATTTTTGTTGCGCTTTGAAGATTAAACCTTTTTGTTCAGCTGTCACTGCAGTTTGATGGTATACTTATGTATCTTCACTCGTGTACAAATTTTTTTGTTATTAGCAGGTAGAGCTTTACTGTTTTGTTTCAAATGTGAGCAATCCTGTCATAATAGCTAAATGTCTGATTGATATTGATAATGTTAGTGATCTCAAAGGTATCATTTGTAAGATCTAGAGATAACCAACACCTCATAGGGGAAAAGGGAATGAAAATGGAGTATTTCATTGCGACAGACACACACACTGCTGTTCAGAGAGACCCACCCTCTGACTCTTGTCCTACTCTCCCTCCCAAATTCTTTTCCCGTTACCCCCCCCCCCCCCCCCCAACCCCCTTTCAACTGGATAGGTGATCCACTTACACACACATCTGTATTTAAATACCCCTACCCCCATCCCCCATCCCCACCTCTTCAAGTTTTACATGCACACACTCGCATCATGCGCACACAGGCACCCGCACATGCGCACCCACACACACACACACAACACACACACACACACACACACACACACTCGCTCACAGAGAGTTCCACTAGTAAGAACAATCTGTCTACAGATAGCATAGAGATGATAAAAGGTGGAGGATATTTTCATAAATGTTTACCAGTGACACTGGAGACCACTATCCTCCCCAAGTTTCCAAGCATACCAGAATAATACCATGGTCCAAGACAGGGAGACAGAGGCCAAGTCTACCAAACACCGTGGGCACAGATAGATGGTGAGAGGCAAACAGTTGCTGAGGTTCAGGCATACATTTGTCAGTATCAAGTTACAGCACGTATTGCCCAGTCATACCAGACAGGAGAAGTGGATTCATTCAGATGAATACAGCAGAGCGGAGAATTGTGGACATAAGCTCTTGTGCAAGGTTTTATCATTTAGCTTTTTTGGTGTGAGGCCAGGAATAAAAAATTTGATTGTTTTGGGCACGCCTTTTGTTTCCCGTCCCCATCCCCCCGGGTTATAAATGTGTGTAGTTATCTCTCTATCTTTTATATCATTATTTGAAATGGTGTGTGTGTGTGTGTGTGTGTGCACGCGTGTGCACCTGCATTAAAGACAAAATTACAGTTCTGTCTATGTGACAAGATTAAATTTAAGCAGTAGGTTTATCATTAGGAAAATTGTTTGAAGTTATCCTGAGGTATTTAATTTGGCAGAGGTCAGCACGCTTCTAAAATTTCACAAATTTCACGAGACAGAGTCAACCATGAACTTACTGTTGTGCAAAGAAGTGGACCGTAGACCCTCATACCCCTCACCCCTCACCCCTCCCGGCTCCCTCCTCTTCCCCACACCAAATGTAACGGTACACCCGCATTCCGCTGCTCTCACACTTGTTAACATCGCAGTCCTCCCAGCTCCCCTTGTCACCCCCCACCCTAAAGCCTCTTTCACCGCCACATTTTGTTCCTTTGTGGTTCAAGTCACTTGGGCTGTGGGTCACTTGACTTGTCACACTCTTGACCTTTCCCATGCAGGGCTCAATGTCGAGAGGAGGGGGGCATGGCCAGAGGGGAGGGGAGGGGAGCTGCCAGGTTGGTGAACAAGTCACCTGTCGTGTGGGCCAGGCAAATGAGATTGTTATCAGTACAGCTGCCCTGGCTTGTCCTCTGCTTCCTGGAATACACTTTTCAGGTGGAGATCTGCTGGCGAGTATGCTCTTGTTTAGGGTTATTTTGAACTTGCGGGCAGCATAAAAAGGCCGCTGATGCTCCATCCTGTTGAGAATACCTTGTGCCTTTTACCTTGAGGACAGTTTCAATAAGCAGCAGTGTTTTCTTTACTAGGCAGTGTGTGTGTGTGTGTGTGTGTGTGTGTGTGTGTGTGTGTGTGTGTGAAAGAGAGAGAGAGAGAGAGTGAGTGAGAGAGAACAAACAAATGAACAAATGAAAAGCTCTTTATTGAGGGAAAGGAATAAACACAAAGTCAGTGGCTTTTTTTCTATTCAGCCCATCAAACAAAGGAAACATGTCTAAACATATGAAAGAAAACATTGCACAGAACTGCATATCAACACATATAGAACAATGAATACACAACAATGTAGAATGAATGATGCAGTATATATTCAGAGGAAGAGAGTGTGAGAGGGTGGGAGGAAGGGATGGAGAACAACAATGGAGAAAGACCGAGAGAGAGAGAGAGAGAGAGGGTGGGAGTGGGGGAGTGGAGAAACAGTATGAAGAGATAGAATCTCTGAGAGAGAGAGAGAGAGAGAGAGGGGGCAATCACCATTCTCTAACCAAAAGGGAAAGCACATATTTCCCAACATCTGGCCTCCCTTACCAAAAAAAAAAAAAAAAAAAGGAGGGAGAGAGGTGCGCCATTGTCAACAAAATAAATCTGCATCTATGTGCATGTGTTGTGTGTGTGTGTGTGTGTGAGAGAGAGAGAGAGAGAGAGAGAGAGAGGTGTGCACCGTTGTCAACAAAGTAAAGAGTTTACCAACTTACTGTATGTAAAGTGTATGATTGTGACTGAGGCTGAAAAAAGATGTGGACTTTGCCCATCACATTTTTTTTGTTATTGTTCATTGAAATTGAATTGAATTCTATTTTATTTTGGAATGTCTCAGACAGACTTAAGACCCCACTTTATTCCTGGAAAATACATTTGTTCTGAATACGTTTATAATTTCAGCTATGTGGTTCAATTGTCACAAGAGGTGTGTGTGTGTATGTGTGTGTGTGTGTGTGTGTGTGTGTGTGTGTGTGTGTGTGTTTATGGGCGCACATGTGTGTATTAGAAAAGTTATAAGATCTAAAGTTCTGCATTTTACCTTTCTTAGAATAGAGGAATTTATGTAGCATTTATCAATTTTACTATAGATAATAGATGTAGATTTTTGTGTTATGAAAACCTCTGTGCCCACCAGTAGTTAATGAGATGATTAACTCTTTGAATGTGGGTGCTTGCATGCATGTGTGTGGAGAGGGAGGGAGTATGCCAAGTAGTGTACAAATGTTTGGTTGCGAAGTTCAGTCTGGTATCAGTGTATTTTCTGGAGAAAAAAAAGCTAAGGGCTCTGCAAGTTGTGTGTTTGTATACAGTACCTGCACCAAAATCAGTCAGTTAGAGAAGGTAGGCTAGAGCATTGAAATGTCATTGGCAGTCGATCTTGTGATGAAATATGAAATCGAGTTCCTGTCTTCTAGTGGATCAAAATCATACAAATTAATCGGTTAGAAGTTAAATTGTTGAAACAAATAAGAACAAGCTCAGTATAAACAACAGAAGTGTAAAAGATGTTGGTGGAAGTTTTGTGATATTGAAAGGACAGTTGTTGCCATAGGTGTGGTCTCTGTACACAAAGATGAGCGTTTTTTCTTGAATGTCTAAGGAATTACCTTACCTTTGTCTTTTTAACACTTGCAGTGCCACTCATTAGCTGTACTCTACACACTCCAATTCTTCGGGCCTGGAAAGGAAATAAGATGTGATATCTACTTCTCAGTGCCATTTGAGGAGAGGACATTGAAATTGCTGGTTTTATCAACAGTTGAAATTCAAACTTCAGTGCAGGTCTGTTCAGAGTAAACCTGGGTAACTGAAGTTAACTGGTGCTTTGGGGTAAAGGAAAAGACAGAAATCGGCAAAATCAATGAAAAAATGCTACTGCTTTGTGCCAGAACCAACACACTATTTAGGTTCCTCCTTCCTCCCACTCAAATTTTCAGGTACAAGAACCAGTGGTGAACTTCCGTGTGTTGGCAGGCAAGGCAGTCAAAAAGAAGAAGAAGAAAAAAAAAAGTTTGGGAACCCTGCCCAGCAGAATCTGCCATGAAGTCTGTGGAAATAGGAACTGGAGTTATTTATAAATACTTTGTTGAAGGAAATATAGGCAGAAAGTTCTGAAGATGAAATTTATTTTTGTTTACAAGTTAACAGTATAGCTGGGAACGCGGGCCGTTTTGAATATAATTTACACACAGAAGTGTTTGTATATATATAATATATATCATGTGTGTGTGTGTGTTTGTCTGTCTGTCTGTTGGTGCACGTGTGGCACGCACATGTGTGTGTGAACTCTCATCTGGAAGTAAATTCGGAGTATAAGACCAGAGTGTATTGAAGGAGCAACTTTAAGAGGTTAATTTATTCTGCTTTCATCTTCTGGATAATTAATGTACCATAACTAATTACGTCTACCATGACAAATGGATTCCCCCTGTATTGCAATATTTTTCCTGAGGTGTTTGTGACTGGACATACGCAGCTGTGTCTCTTTTGCATAGATCTTTTATGTTTGGATGTAGGGGGGAGGGAGTCCTACTTTTCGTATACAAATTATATTTAATAAGGATAAGCTTTTGATTGATTTTGTCAATAGAGGACAAAAGACTCGAAGTTAGTTTAAAAAAAAAGGTAACAGGAAAAAGATTTTTTTATAGATGAAATCTCAGTGTGTGTGTGTGAGAGAGAGAGAGAGAGAGAGAGTTTTCAAACAGCATATTCCTGTAAATCATTGATTTGGTTTAGATGCATCCCAGGCCATTGGATAGACGTTTTGAATATAATGGAAAACATTATAATCTTGACAATGATTCAGGCACAGATTGTCAGGGAAAATAGTTTGGAAGATAATATTAGTTACAGTCTAAGAACGGCCATAGGACTGATTTTGGTGGATTTTGATTTGGGCAGTTTCCACTGCCCCGAAATCTTTCTAGTTAAATTTCTTTGATTTAAATTCAGGTCTGAAAAAAATGAACACATAATTTTGCCTTTTTAAGTGAAGCACAATACAGTATGAACAAAATAGCACATACATGCATGTGCGTACACATCCATACATACAGGCATATTTTCAAGTGCTCACATATGCATGCATCTAGCAGGCATGCATGCATACATTAATGCGCACACATGCATGCATGCACACATGCACGCGCTTGCGCAACACACACACACACACAAACACCCACACAGACACACACACACACACACACACACACACACACACACACACACACACACACACACACACACTCACTGTGTTTTTTGCTCTCTCTGTCTCTTATATTGTGGAAGTTCTGAATAATGATGTCCAGACATTCTTAAACATTGACCCAAGGAAGGAAGGCTTTTTTCTTCTTTTTTTTTTCTTTTACTCGAGGTAAATCTAAGATAAAGACAACTATGTTAAAGGAAAATTAGTCTATAAATGAAGGGAGTCTTTACTGGGCAATAAATTTGATTTAGCCAAAGACAAAAAAAAAAAAACCCATAGAAAATAGGTATTTTGATTCAAAGCATCTTTATTGAGAGTTAATCTTTTGCAGCCAAAGACGTAAATGTTCAGAAAGAAAAAGGTCTCAGAAAGAAGGAAGTCTTGACTTGCTTAATAATTTGCAGAGACGTTTCACTCTGCTCTTACGTTATGGCGTTATGCAGTTGACCTGAGTTGTTTTAACAGAATCATAGCATTAACTTGACAGAAATGTTCAACCAGAATGAAGTAGTAAGGTGAACATGGAAGTGGGAGGAGGGGCAGATGGAGGGAAGGAGAGTTAGTGGGTTGTGAGGTCATGATTGAAAATCCACCTCACTGCAAACAAATGGTCGCAAAGGGGGTCATGAACATCCAGACATGTCAATTGAGGGGCATACAAGTAGAGGACTGATAAAGCGAAAGCTGTCATTCAGACTCTTTTATCGTTTGCCTGGCCTTCAGTGTCTGTTCCCGTTTGTGCTGACTAAACAAGGTCAGGACAAACCTGTGAACTTTAGTTCGAACAGTTCCAGCATAGAGCTAGTTATGATGTTAATACATTGAATGTGGCCGACCTACCAGTGGAATGTTGCTTGTGAACCATGCAGCTCTGCCAGTTATATATTCAGGGTTTCACACCCCATGTGAATTGGGACGTATCACAAAGAAAATAATGCATATTAAAGAAAGCGTGAAAGGGTTGAATACACTGGGGGAAAAAATCGTGTGGTGTGAAAATGTAGTGAGTTTACAGCTAAGTGTCTTATTATTCTCACTGCTTTTAGTAAAAAATTGACTAATTGAGGTCACAGGAAACACCAGCTTGCCTGGTGTTTGGTTTTTCTTTGGGAAATGGTAGGGATGATGAGGTGAAATGTGTAGTGTCATGAATGATGTGTCTGTTTTAGCTTGGTTTATAAACCATGGTTCTTGTGATCCACGGATCTGGGTTCGGTCCTGAAGTCGACATTTATGTAGAATCCATCCGCCACCCAGTTCTCCATACGAGATTTAAACAAGTCCCATGTATAGATGTTTTTATGATTTAGACAACAGAACACACACATGCGCGCACACACATACGCACATGCATGCACACACACACATACATACACACACACACACACACACACACACACACACACACACACACACACACACACACTGCACATATGCACATGCATGCATGCCACACACACACACACACACACACACACACACACATACACACACATATACACACACACACACAGACGCACAGATACGACACACAGAGACAGCCAGAGACAGACTTGCACAGATACATGAATGCTGGCAGGCAGGCAGGCACACAGGCATGCGCAAATGCATGCACTCTTGCATGCATGCACGTGTGCGTATACACACACACGCATGCACGCACACACTCTTGTGCACGCAACTAGTCATCAAAAAGATAATAAAAGAGTAGCCTGAAGGAAAAAAAAACGCTGCAAAGGCAAAGATGATGAGGAAAAAGAGAGGACAACAAAGAAACAGAAGAAGAAAAAGAAGGGAAAAGAAGTGGAGGAGGAGAGGAAGCAACATGCAAGAAGAGGTGGAAGACTAATCCCAACATGCAAGAACAGCAAAAGAGAAGATGAAAAACCAATTTGAAGTGAAGATGTTGAGAACTAAACAAAGAGAAACATGTAAACAGCAACAGTAGAGCTCAACAACCACCATATAGCACACAAAAAACACACATATCACTGGTTGGACTGATTGAGGTCTGATTCATCTCTGATGATTTCTTATTTCTCTGCAAAGAAACAAACAAACAAAAACCCCTTTATCCTACTTATTTTAAAGAAAGAGGGGGGGGGGGGGGGGGCAGAGAAGATGGACGGACAAATCATCCGCAGAAAGTGTGTTTTTTGTTTCAGTTAGTTTGGTTTATTTTTAATATAAAAAGCTTTTGTCTAAAGCAATTTTTGAAAGGGAAACCCAACGGCAAGCAAGAGTGACTCATGATGAAAGAGCAGTCACTAATTAATTATTCAGAGACATGACCTTTGTCCTGCTTTCTTGTCTCTCAGGCGCCGTTTGTCTTGGCTGCAGAAAAAGTTGCCTGCTTCATGACATTAACATAAAGTTATGCATGAACATTGGTCCATGAAGGTAATAAAAGGAGACGGAAAATGGTGGTGATTGGTACAAAGTCGCTTTTGTTGTGGCAAGAGTATAGTTTTTAAAAAAAGACGTATAGGGTAATACTGCATAACACACATATATTCTTTGTGATATTCAGATTCGGAAATAAAAGTTTATTCACTTGGTGCTAAAAATTTTAAAGGGGAGCACAGGGGTACAGGAAATACAAAGTGTTTGCCTGGCTTGTTCTTAACTCGCAACAATTTTTGAGTTTTTCACATTTTCTAGGCAATAACTGTTGCAACAATATCAAAATTTCTCAAATAATGATTTTCTTGGTAAATGGATTTTAGGTTTGTCGTAATAAACTGTTCTATTAATAACAAGAAATATGTTTTTGAAAGTGATCATTTGAGTAAAAAAAAACCAACAACAAAACTTTGATCATCAGTGATATAAAATCAAGAGAAAGAAATGCAGGGAGTGAAGTATTTTTGGACAGCTTCTGAGGTATTTGGGTGACTCAGAGAGAGAGAGAGAGTGGGGGTGGGGGGGGGCTTTGATGTTGGAAGGAGGGCCCCCCCCCCCCCTCCCCCCCAGGAGAACACAGTACTAAAAATAATGAAGGCTCAACCTGAGCATAGTTAGGGCTGTTGAGAGGGAAAGTGAGAGAGTGGGATAGGGAAGGAGATATTCAGTGAAGGCCAACAGAGAGAGAGAAAGGGGTGGGGGGGGGGGGGGGGGGGGCAGGGACATGGTTTATTTCATATATTCTAAAAGGTCACATTTTGGTGGAGAGAGAGAGAGGAGACAGAAAGAAAGAATATTCTTGTTATATTCGCCTATTATTTCTTTGTTGTACTGAGAGAAGAAAGAAACATAAGACGAATATAAGAACAATAGACTGGCTTCCTAGGAGTGTCTGAGAACTGGGAGGAGTTGAGGAAGTCTTCTTTAGTACACCAATGGTCTTCAAGACTTCAGGTTTCTTTTTTTTTTTTTCCCGTTTACATTGTTGTCCATTTTTAATCTCCCTTTTCTGTTCATCAAAATGCTTGCATTTCTTCGAATTTTTGTTTCTTAAGTAAGTTTGGATATCATAGAGATTATTTTTTTTTTGATAGCTGTTTTTTTTTTTTAAGCTGATTTAAAATAATCACAGGTGTAGTATTCTTTCCAGTGAACTGTGAGCAACATCTTTTTCAGCACAATGATTCATAAACACAAATATCAAGAAAAAACAAAAACTAAGTACTACAAAACTTCCCATTCTGCTGCTCACACACCACATTAAAGAATGTAGAACTGAGCTGCAGCAAGTAGTTTGACACAGGAAACTGCCTCTAGGAATTTGAGGTCATGCTTGCCTATGTATAGCTCAATGGTGAATTATCAGCAGAATGCATCAGAGGAACAGATTGCACTTTTCATTCTTTTTTCTTCTGGGGTCACTTTTTCTTTCTTTTCTTTTCTTTTCTTCTCTCGGTCTTTTTTTTTTTTTTTTAACAGTTCGTATTGTTATCATGTTAATTTTTTTCTCTGTCAAAATTGCAGTGTCCGCAATGCTTTCTGTGCGTTTCGTTTGTTATTCAGTCTGTCTCATCCCATTCTTGCAAGTGTTTTGGGGGGAGGGGGGGGGGGCGGGGAGGGCAGAGGAGGAGAAGGGGTAGGGAAGAGGGTATGCTGGAAGGAAAGGAGAACAGGTGGGGGGTGGGGAGAAGAGGGGGCCAGAAAGAGGTGGGGGATGACATCTTAAAAAAGACATGATCTCCTTTTTGCTTCTGTCTCTGGGGCCTTTGCCTCCTCCTCCTCCTCCCCGGGTTTCATATTGCAAGCAGTTTTAGGTATGTCATTGTACTGAAACCAAAAACCGCCCGCAGAGAAAATTGACAGGGTGGGAATGTGTATGAAATTTCACTCAAGGGGTGCTGATGAACATGTGTTGAATGGACAGCATCAAGTCTCACTTGGTCAGTGGTTTCAGTAGGTAAGGCAAGCTAGCTGAATGTCACAGGAGAAGTGAATCTGGTGATGTTTTTGCTTTACTTTGGTTGTAAAACAATTAGGAAAGTACCTGTAAGCACTAAAGCAGCTCAAACAGAGTGCTTTGCCCTCAGCTACATTGCTTTCCGGTGTCAGGGAAGATTCATTCATCTGTCTGCAAGGGCTGTACATGTAGATTTTTGTAAGGTGAATGCTCATTGGTCTCATATAATAGTAGAACCGTCTGGAAAGTGTAACTGGGCTTTTTTTCTTTACATTATGATTGTAATGTGATAAGATTAGTGTACAGGGATATGTCTTCACATGTGATACACAGTCAAACTTTCTCTCTATCTCTTTCTCTCTCTCTTATACACACACACACACACACACACACACACACACACACACACACACACACATACATGTACACACTACAAGCAGACCACACACACACACACACACACACACACACAACACACACACACACACACTGTGCATGAGACTACATATCTAATCTCTCTCTCTCTCTCACTGTCAGCTGTGTAATGGGAGGAAGTGGGTGAAGAGGGAAAGGGGAGGAGGATGAAAGGAGAGGGGCAAGTGATGAGTGAGAGTTAGCAGGGGCAGTGGATGAGTCATTGCCTCCCCCTCTCTTGCTGCTCCATCTAATAAATTGTGTCAGGGGCTTTTGCTACTGGTTGTAGTACTGTAATGTTGGAAGTAAATGTTCACAGAAAGGATCTTATAAGGAGGAGCAAGGTATTCAGATGGCATGAAGAAGCATGTGGCTACAGCTGTTACAAAATAAACACTGGCACTGCTGCCAGATTTCTGCAGCATTTTCATGCCTTCACAGTGCTATTACCTCTGAGCATCAGTTGAATTTATCTGATGATAATAGAACTAGTCTACTTGCTTTTGTTTTTGTCATTCTTTTGCTCTGTGGTGTGTGTGTGTGTGTGTGTGTGTGTGTGTGTGTGTGTGTGTGTGTGTGTGTGTGTGTGTGTGTGTGTGCGTGCGCGCGTGCGTGCGTGCGTATGTGTGTGCATGTGTCCTTCATGCTCTCTGAAGCACTAATTATTCTTTTGTTGGATATAGCCAGGTGCACAGTTTATATAGACTGTAGTGTAGCCCTGTTCCATTCCTCTTTTTGCTTGATTTGCCCATGAATGACAGGGGGGAGCAAGACCACCATGGAGAAGGGGCAGGGGATGGAGTTGTAGGTCTGCTGTAGAAAATGAGCGTCTGGGGGATGCCCAGACAGCTTAGTTATGTGCCTTGTGTGCCTGGCACTAATTACATGGTCAACAAGCCAGGCGTGTCTCCCTCTCTCTCTGGATGGCCTGGTTTTCATTGAGAGAGGCAGTGGAAAAGGTATTCCCTTGGTCTGAGTTGTGTCAAGACATTCAGTGGGCTAGAAGTCAGCCTGGGGAGCACCAGTGCCACTCAGTGAGCTGGTGCTTGTTGTGTGTCCTCAGGGTGGGGGGTGGGGAAGAGGACAAAGGGTGGAAATATTGTTGGGCGTTTAAGGAGAGGGGAGGCAATTTAGCGGGTTTAGGAAGGAAAGGGGTGGAATAAGGGGTGTTGACCTGTCTTGTTGGCGGGTCTTTGTTAGGAAACGGGAGGTGAACGCATGAGCAAATCTGTCTCCCTTTTGGGATCCTTCTTAGCCTCTTCGCCTTTGGTTTTTGCTTCTTTCCTTCTTTTTTTTCCCGTCCTGTTTTTTTTTTCTTTTTCTTATCTTTTCTTTTCTTTTTGTGAAGGAAGGATACAACTATTAGGCAGGCATGATGTGTGAATCAAAATGACCAGTTCCCTTCCTTTCTGCACCCTTTCCATGTCGCTTGTTGGTGCACCTTGTCATTTAAAAAGTATTTCAACTATAGAAGAAGAGTAAGATTCAATACAGGCATATAACATTTTACATGAATAGCACAACATTGTCCTGGTAGAGCTATTTATTTTGGCATGTGTGATAAAACCCGAAATGTTAATAAAAGATCTTTTAAAAACACATCTTCACAAATCTGGAATTCAATTCTAATAGAGACTGAAAATGCACAACTGAAATACTGACACTTTCAAACTTCCTCTGGACTTAGATACAAAATTCATGTTTGTTTTTCCAATTTGACAATTAAACATTACAAGAGTACACTTGTGTGTGCAGTGTATCCACTGAAGGGATGAAGAAATGGTTAATTCATATGAAATAAGGACATGACATAAAGGCCAGAGAGCATGTTGCAGATTATTGCCAGTCTCTACTGTTGCTGCTTCTGTTTATACTGATGTTTCTGCTGCTACTGCTGCTGCTGCTGCACAAATTACCAAATACAGCAGTAGCAGCTGCATGAAATATCAAAAAAGGAAGAAGAAGAAGAAGACCTTTTGCTGTTCTTGTTGTTGCAAACCCATGTCTGAATCATAATGTATTGACCTAATGAGGAAACTCCAGAATTGTTACTTTAATATTAGAACACTTTGGGCTTTTTAACCCCAGTCCCTGCTTCTGCTGTTATTGCTGTTTCTGCTGCAGCTGCACAAGTTACCAAACACTGCAGCAGCAGCAAGACAGTAACATAAACAGCAATAGCAAGAAGAGTAAGGCCATTTGTTGTTGTTGTTGCAAACCCATGTCTGAATAGTATTGCATTGACGTGATGAGGAAACTCAGATTAAGACATATAGAATTATTCTTCTAATATCTGAACCCTGTGATTTTGTTTTGTTTTTGTTTAAACCACTTCATACATTCAGGTGTAATGTACATACCCACCAAAAGTAATACATCTAGAAGAGTCAAGTTGAGAGTCATTATACTGGTATCTCCAGAATGACAATGCATTATAATGGACAGTGAGAATACTTGTTTATGTGTTGAGTATCAGCAGAATTCATGCGCCCACTTGGTGCTGTACCCTTTTACAAACCAGGCATCAGTGTACATGCTACTTATGGGATCCTGATGGGTTAGGATGTGAGCGCTGAGTTGTGAATACCACCAAATGCAGCCAGACCTAGAAGGAGATGAGTGTTTTTACTGGTGGAGGGAATATGGTTATGGTCGGATCTTGCAGACAATGTAAAAACAGAGAATGATAAATGCTTCACCTCCTCCCTTTTTTTTCCCCAGAAAATTGTTTACATGAACATTCAGTCGTTTTTTCCTATCCTGGTGATCGAGCTGAGATGTAAAGGCCGTTCTGCCATTTCTCAAGTGAACACCCAGCCTGAGCTACAAAAATCACTCAGTATCATCCCCCGGAAAGGCAAATGCCAGCTCACAAAGTATATTTATAGGATGAGGGAATTGTATGTGTGGCTGTTCTTAGCACACAGATTGTGGCAATCCATCTTCGGAGGAGTCAGTGTCTTCTTTATGTGAGAGTGGAGGTTATGTATGTATGTGTGGGTGTATGTGCGCATGTGTGCGTGCGTGCGCACATGCACACGTGCATGCTGCAAGTGTACTGGAACTGAATGCAATACCAATACAGACGCTAGAATCTAGATCTGTGTCTTGATATTACTCACATAGGCATTGGTTAGCAGTAAGTTACACAGGAGTTGTTGCTGTTGTTGTGTCGCGTAAAGTCCCTTCCATACTTAATATATATTGCATTGGTACTGAGAAAATAATGACAGGAGCAGGTGGTATCAAACTGTTGTGTGACTGAGAGGATGGTGTGTAAGAATTCATTCCCCTATCCTTCAGTCCAAAGAATCTTTTGTTTTTTCTTACTGAATTCTATGAGTCCCTGTCGCCCTAACATAGATGAGAAAGAGCTTGTTGCATCACATTTTCATGTCAAGATGGTTTCCCTCCATGAAAGTTGTTATGGTTTGCATCAGATGCTAACAAAGGTTTATTCCAAGACAGGTTGAATAATCCACATTTTGTCCTGTGGTTGTTGTGCAGGTATACTTGCACAGAGACGGCAGCCCCAGTGTGAGCAGGGCAGCTGTTATCCCGCCACCGGCGACCTCCTGATTGGCCGTGAGTCCATGCTGTCCGCATCTTCCACTTGTGGTATGCAGCGGCCAGAAAGATACTGTGTTGTGAGCTACCTCGAAAAACCCACCAAGTGTGCATATTGTAACTCCACCGACCCTTGGGTGGAGGGGATTAATGAAGAGAGCCACCGCGTGGAAAACATTGTCTCCTCATTCCGTGGGCGTGGGCGGCGGAGGCGCAACCGATGGTGGCAGGCTGCAAACGGGCAGGAGAAAGTCAGCATTCAGCTGAAACTGGAAGCAGAGTTCCACTTCACTCATTTGATTATGACCTTCAAGACCTTCCGTCCCAAGGCCATGTTGATAGAGAGGTCGTACGATTTTGGTAAAACATGGGCAGTGTACCGCTACTTTGCCGAGAACTGTGCCCGATCATTCCCTGGAGTGTCTAGAGGACCTGTGCGCTCGTTGTCGGATGTCATCTGTGTACAGCGATACTCAGGAGAAACGCCATCTAGTGGAGGAGAGGTATTTATTGCATTGTTTTTTTGTTTTGTTTTGTTTTTGACTGCTATGACTTTGCTTCAAGAATTTCATATGATTATACAAATGAGCAAGTATCACATGTAAATGATCTGAAAACTGGACTGTGGTATGATACCTGTACAAAGAAGCAATTATCATTCGGAAATGATTACAAAATACACATTTTCTTACTTTCAAATAAATTTGTTTATGTTTGTGTAGATGAGGATCTGCCTGTCTCTAGAAGTGATGTAGGCTCACATTTCTTAACCAGTTGAGCTCAGAATATAGCACACAGACTGCATGAGACATCAAGCAGGATTCATACATGATTTGATCTGTCACGTTGCTAAAGAATTTGACTGATGACATTTAGAAGATGTTGATTAAGGCATTAACCCCAGACTTTTTCAACATTTGCCCTGTACAGCTGAGCTTATACATTTTTGGTTATAGCTGATCTGTGATGTCTTCAGTGCTCACAATTAGCATTTAATTCTGTAGAATGCTGATTCAATCCCAGATCCATGGAGGGCTCTTTATTTATTTTAAGGTTGGTTTGTTGTTTGATTTGAGTCTAAGAAACTTTCTTTCTTTCTTTCTTCTCATTCTTTTGTTCTTGTTGGGAGTGTTAATATGCCTTGCAGGTTTATTTGATCTTTGCAAATTTCTCCTGTCTCCCCCCCCCCCCCCCCCCCCCCTTCCCCCCACCTCCCTCCCTCCCTCCCCCGTTATCTTCTGTCATTTTCCCATCCTCTCTGTCTCCATCTTTCTTTTTCAGTCAAATGTTTGTACTTTTGTGCAGAATTAGTTACATGCACATCAGTTACATTGTCGGTCAAGGTTTCAGTTTCATCAAGGAGGCATCACTGCATGCAGACTAGTCCATTATATACTACAGTACATCTGCTAAGTTTTGAGACCACATTGCACATGATTTTAAGCTGATGGATAAATTAATTAATAACTAAGGTGAGAGAATTTAAAAAGAGAGTCTCATGGCTACGACTTAGCAGATGTCTGACCAAAGCATCAGTCTAATGCGCTGGTCAGACCTTGAGTGTCTATCTAACATTGGTTGTGCTTTTTTTTTTAATCATTGTATGTGTGTGTAATGAATGTACACATGTGTGTATAGATATGTGGGCATGGGACCATGTTTGTGCGTCAGCGCATGCATGTGTGAGTACGCATGAGTGTGTGTGTGCGCATGCGTGTGCGCGCTTGTGTGTGTATGTGTGCACGCAAGTGTATTGTGTGTGTGTGTGTGTGTATGTGTGCGCGCACACGTATGAGGGCTCTTTCTTTCTTTCATTCTTTCTTTCTTTCTTTCTTTCTTTCAAGATTAAGACTGTGGTAAAAGAAAAAAGTTTATGATTATGACATGGTGATTTTCCTGGTGATCATGACATACTAGTGTTGATAATGATCAGTCGGTATTGGCAACTCGAAAAGAAAAAGAAAACATGTTTACTATGTATCTGAATGCAGTGTCTTAATTGAAATTCATTGTTCAGGTGATCTTCAAAGTGTTGCCACCCTTCATCCGCATTGCTGACCCCTACAGTGAGGCTGTTCAAGATCTGCTGAAGCTGACCGATCTGCGAGTCAACTTTACGCAGCTACACACCTTAGGTAGGTTCAGGACTCTTTTTTTGTTCTTATGGCCGTCCCATTTTCTGTGCCCCCTCTGTGGCATTGCATCTACACCACTCCTTCGGCACTCCTGTCCAAAGCCACAGCACGGCCAGACCCCCCACAGCACCTGCACCAGCAATCCACAGGGAGTAGTCAATGTCGTTGTCGAGTCATCAAAGGGCAGCCCACTGGAGGAGACACTGCACTGCTGTCGAGTCACTTTGGTGGTGTTCACTGGCGCCTGTTCTGATCCAACATAGGCAGGACACCACCTACTAAGCCCCCTACTGACGATAATAATTGCTTAGTCGCAGATCTGGCGTGAGCTAGCTGTCACTCCTGAGGGCGCCACCACGGTAGGTTCAAGACTTTAGGTAGAAAGACTGAAACCAGAACACAAGCATTCGATATTCAGGTACCGATTTTCATCAACCCATGGGTGCTGAAATTGAAGACCTTGACAGACTCTCTCTGGAGGAAAGAAGTGCAGGGGGAGTTGTAAACCATTATGTCACTGTGTAAGTTGGTGTGAAAGGCAGCTAGAAAAATTTTATGGTGACTATGAATGAGGAATGAAAAAACAGGGTGGAAAAGGTAATCTAAGGAAAAGATTAACCAAACATTTTGGGCCTTGAACCCTTTTTCAGTGGAACTATGAGAACATAGCAGCCACTTGCTTGAGTTTGCTGTCACCATAATTTATGTTCACTTTTCCATCTTTGAAATTGCTATGTTCTCATAGTTCTTTACCATTGAAAAAGGGTTTAAGGCCCAAAACAATTGGTTAGTCTTTTCCGTGGATTACATTTTCCACCATGTTTTTTCATTTATTTTTTCATTGTGTAATCCTGTGGTCAAATTGACCTTGTTGTTATGAATGAGGATACTGCTACAGGGATCCCATTTGATTCAAGGAAGACAGGACTGTGCTCTGTACTGCTTTTCATGATCAGTCCTGGCGTCAGTCGCTGACCCGATTGTTAGTTTGGAAATTTTATGAACACACACTTAAAACATGTCAGGGAAGTGGAAAATCACGGTTCTATAGTTCTGTTCACTTATGTTGTGCTTGATTGTTGTGCTATTATCATGGTTGATTTTAGATTCGAACATGGAGAGCTGCTTTTCAGGTTTTTAGGTGAAAAAAAACAACAACAACAATCTGTACATCTGAGGCATGAAGAGGGCTTCCTGATGTTTGTTTTTGTGGTTCATTTAAAGTGTGAAAAGGGCTTCCTTAATTGTCATGATTTCCTGAAGTCTTTTTCTTTGGGTTCATTTAAAATGTGAAGAGGGCTTCCTTAGGTCTTTTTTCCCCCACTAGTTAGTATTCAAGTTATATTTCCTGTGTCCTCCCACCACCTCCGCTATTTTTGTTCTCCTCAACCTCCCACCCCACCCTCCAGTTAGTCCATATCCAACCGCCTCCCCACCACCTCCGCTATTTTTGGTCTCTACCTCCCACCCCACCCTCCCACCCCACCCTCCAGTTGGTCCCATGTCCAACACCTCCCCACCACCTCCCTATTTTTGTTCTCCTCTACCTCCCACCCCAACCTCCCACCCCACCCTCCAGTTGGTCCCATATCCAACCACCTCCCCACCACCTCCACTATTTTTGTTCTCCTCTACCTCCCACCCCAACCTCCCACACCCACCCTCCAGTTGGTCCCATATCCAACCACCTTCCCCCCACCTCCACTTTTTGTCTCCTCTACCTCCCACCCCAACCTCCCACCCCACCCTCCAGTTGGTCCCATATCCAACCACCTCCCCTTCATACCCACCCTTAACATTCTCCTTGCCATTTCTGTTTGCTGCTTTGAACTCCCACTGTAAACTGTTTCCCACAATAACCGGGCTGGGTGAACTGAAAGGTGACATTTGAGCTCTCCTGAGAGCTCAATGGTGGTTGCTCTGAACTACTTAACAATACATTCCTGCCAGTGAAGAATGAGTCAGGGTTAGGATACTTCACGCTTAAGATCGTAATTTATGTGGAGCTGGAGATTCACTGTGACACAGTCACTGGCACAGCATGATAGCTGAGCCAGCACAGAGCTATGGGAGGCTTCATGGAGAAGTAGTGGTGGTGGGAGTTGGGGGGATCAGGGGAGGTGAAGGTGGGGAAGGCAGACAGGGAGGGAAGGGGATGGGAGATTTGGATTGTTTGTCATTGTCTGGTGTAACTTCGTAGTGAGCCACTAAGTCTGTTTGAGAATGGATGGTAATAGGATAATACAGTGCACAGTTTCTAGGGGGTGAGGGGAAGGGAGTTGTGTAAGAAAGCTGAAGAGGCAACATGACGTGAATGCAGTGTATTGATAAACCTGTTTGTTATTCAAATTTATGTAAGAAATATGGTATTGAGGATTCAGCCGTGCAGTGTTTGTCCACAAACAAAGCACTTCATGGGAGCATGTGTCAATCAGATTTTGCAAAACCCTTTGTCACCAGGTTAGCTAGACAACCTCAGCAAGGCTCAGGATCTTTGTTTGATTTCTTTACGAATAGAAGCGATGTTATGACGAACGGATCTTGGAAGATGGGAGAGAAAAAGAAAAGCTCCGTACAACAAAAATTAGAAGAACATGTATTTCCTATTTATTGTTCTTAACATTGCTTGAGATAGCTTCAAAAATTATGACGTTAAAGGCATTTACAGAGAATGACTAGAAGTTTGCTGGCACTTGGAAATACTGAATCCCACCTGGTGACGAAAAGGGATAGGTCATCTTAGAGGTCCGCCTTTCATTCCTCCATTGCTCTTTTTCCTGTCCTTTGTTCTCGTTAAGTGCTGACGCAACTGACTTTGGCAGTAGATCAGGCATGAGTATTAACCGGGGTCAGGCAGGTGTATGGTGTGCTAATAACACCAGGCCTGTAAATTTGATAGCTGGTATTTTGGCCAGAAAGAAAGAGGGAGACCTGGGACCAGTTGGTGCTTGTGTTTGGGGGTGTGTTGTGTGGGAGGGAAAGCCAGCTAAGCTGATAGTAGTGTGATCCTGTTAGGGCCAATCAGGGCACAGCCCTCTGAACCGACAGACACTGTGTGTGTGTGTGTGTGTGTGTGTGTGTGTGTGCGTGTGTGTGTGTGTGTGTGTGTGTGTGGTGAATGGAGACAGCAGTGAGTGAGGGGGAGGCAGGAGGGATGGGGGAGGGGGAGGAGGGAAAAATAGCAGGGACTGTCGACCCACTCTGCTCCATTCATGAACAGATCAGTGTTTTGTCACATCTCTTTTCCCAGATTGTATAGGAATGGGGAAGAAAAAAAATCACCTTCACCACAACCAACAAGGAGGAGGGGGGGGGGGGGGGGAGCAATGAATTATGCTGACAGCAGAGAAGGGAAAAGGGTGTCATGTTTAGATAACATAGCAGGTAGTGTATGTGTGTGTGTGTGCATGAGAGAGAGAAAGAAAGAGTGGTGGGTTTACCATGAGACTGTGGTGGAAACGTTGAAAACTGGGGGCAGGTGAAGAGAATGATATGGTGACTGATAATAAAATGCTATGTCAGCGGATGATTTTGAGGGTTTTATGGTTTTGAAAGGGCAAAATACCATTCACATTGCTACAAATGTCAGCAAGTTATTGAAATAAAAGTTCCAGTGATATGGAAAGGTACATCGTCGGTAATGAGTAAAGTAATAGGCACTCGATCTTGCCAGATCTTTGTCGCGGGTGTGCTTGATCTTATTCCTCACAGCTACTTGAACAGAAACAAAAAAAGAAAGAAAATGGCAACAATGGCAGGGTGTTGTGTTTCTGCTGGGTTCAACCACAGCTTCAGTGGTAAGTTTGCTTGGCGAACAAAAGCTGTGGCAGGACGCACTGCACTCTGTACCAGTCAACTGTGGTAGCCCTTTTGAACCTTGTCCTGAATTTATGTGTTGTCTACATGCGAAGCACAGACAGATAGGGAGTGGGGTGAGGTTGGGCAATAGGGGTGGCAGGTGTGTGTGTGTGTGTGGGGGGGGGGGGGGCAGATGGGAGGGAGAGCTTTGTTGTCACTGTGTTAGAGAACATCAAGCTTTTTTTCTTTATATGCATGTGTGTGTGCGTGTTCACACACATAAAAACAAATACAGTGCTTGCATATGCACACATGGTGTGCATAATCATTTGTGCATGCTTGTGTAAATGTGCATGTGCATACAATAATACATGCTGTTTCTAGAGTTGAGAGTTTCGCTGTTTTTAGAGTTAACAAACAGTATATGCAGTGCTCGCACTCAAGACTTCAGTGTTTTAAATTTTTTGTCTCTCCACCATCTTGTATCTGTCATCAGGATAGAGTGGAAACTGTCTGAGGAAGCTGAATAACTGTGCTCGGTAGATTTAAAAAAAAAGAAAAGAAAAAAGGAAATGAAAGAAAACTTGGTTTACACCATGTTGCTGTTGCTCCCTGTAGAAGGGCAGAAGCAGAGAACTCCCTTTCCAGCAGTGCTAAGAGGAAAAGGAAGTGACACATCGAGGAAGAGTGCCCAGTGCTGGGGGGGGGGGGGGGGGGGGGCTTGACCCTTGGTGTGTACAGGGGCTGCCTCTAATCTGCCACATGTGTTCTGCCCCTGCACTTCCACTGCAGGGGGCCACTTCAAAGTGGACATGGGGCTGGAGGCCAGGAACTGATCAAGGGCAGGGATAGGGGAAGTGAGAGGTTGAAGGGGGAAGGAGGGGGGGGGGGGGGATTTAATGGGGATGGTAATGGCAGTGGTGGTGGTGGTGATGTGAGTGAGTTCATGAAGCTCCTCCAGCTGGGTGCTTTTCCTTCTGTCTCACTCTTAATGGGGCCATTCAGAAAGTGGCCATACCTACCAGACAGGCAGAGCTTGTTTGGTGGAATTTCCTTTATTCAGGCATTGACTGCTCAGTCTTAGAATGTGAACCCATGTTGGTGTTTAAAAAAGGAAAGGAGCTTTCAAGTGCCTTGGGGGGGGGGGGGGGGGGGGGGGGGGGACCAGCATCACTTTGAAGTTTTTGTTTTGTTTTTAATGAACTTATTTATGTAAATACTTTTATGTCATGAGGAAACTGAAAATTCAGAAGTTCAACAGAATATTGCCTAGTCTCCAAACTTGCTTATGCTGTTAGATGTAGTATTACTTGTGTGCTCAAGCGATCTCTGCTATTTCAGTTGGGAATGGAAGTCATAAGGGACGCCCAGTTCAGTCTGCAAACATTTGAGCTCTTAACTTCACAAAATAATGAGGCCAAGGTTGATCAGTCACCGTACGGAAGTGCTTGAGTTGTCTGCCTCCTCTTTTTTTTTTTTTTTTCTGTAGAGATACTATTTTACTGGAAGCAGGGTGTGGTTAGGTTGTAGAATTTTAAACAGATCAGGTTTGTGGACTGAGTACACAAAGTGCCAGTTTGGTAGTTCCCATGGTGGTTGATGGTGCTGTTGCCACAGTTGTCAGGAAGATAAACAGTCCCCTGAGTTCATTACAGTGGCCGTCTCTTTCTAGTACCAGTGACATTGGCAGCAGGAGTTATCCTTCATTTTCCACATGCTGAGAAAACTGTTTGGGTGACCTTACCACATCACCCATATCTGCTGTCTTTCTCTGTGCGGGCTTATTTTCTCATTTTGTTGCTGCCTCTGTGTGTGTGTGTGTGTGTGTGTGTGTGTGTGTGTGTGTGTGTGTGTGTGTGTGTGTGTTTCTCTCTCTCTCTCTGTCTCTGTCTGCCTCTGTCTCTCTCTCTGTGCACCCACATGTGTTTATGTGTGTAGTAGTGAAAAGGGGACTATCCTTTCAATTATGCATTCAACAAGAAAGAAACTAAACTCTGTTTGGAACATTGATTTTTCTCCCTGTGCTCACTTTGTACAGATCATTACTAAGTTAAATACCAAGTACTTTTGGGTGGTATTATGTACTTGCCTGTTTCTGTAAGCAGATATGCAAAAGTAATTTTTGCTGCTTTGGTTTAGAATAGAACTTGGTAATCATGGCAGACTCTCACGTCAGCCACATCAAATCCCAGAATGAAGAAATATCCATGATTTATTGAAGAAGATTGTATTGTTTACTCGTTTATGATCATATTGATCACAGTGTTTTCATGTCTTCCTCTGTTGGTGTCCTTATAATCTTGTTGAGTTTGCTAAAGCTTCCAGTGTGTCTGTAATGAAACACGTGATTGTATGAATTCACATTTCTTTCTTGTCTTTATTGTGTTGTTGGCTTTTTGTTGTTTTGTTCGTTCTTTTTTTTATTTTTGTGTGCTGGTTTTGGTGTTGTTTTAAAGACTGTGTATCCTTGTAATGTACACAGTAAACATGAATAAAACAAGGCATTCATATGTTTTGAAGCATGAATCAGAGACATACAGATGAAAATTGACAAGTATTTAAATTTCATCACATGAGTAGACTAGTTTAGGATTAATGTTTGGACCCGTGTTCAGAATCTGGATGTAATATGAACACAATCCTGAAAAAAAGGAATTCTGTTTTGCATGTTCTGCATTAAATCCACAGTATTCTAAGTATTGTGGCAGAATAATAGTTGTACTTAGTACTTGGAATCTGTATATCACTCTCTTTCTGGAGACACTTCAACTTAAACTGGTCACTTGACAGTAAGACCAGCTGAAAAATATTTTTTTAAGAGGTGGAGGCATTTTTAGAGCACTAGGTATCGCAGGGCAGTTTTGTTTGTAAAATTCTTGACAAAATACATACTGGAAAATGCTGAGGTTGAGCTGTTGTAATACACTTCTTACTTACCTGCTGATGCTCAGAATCGATCGTTGGTCAGATCCAGCTGTCTGGCTTTGGTCTCTGTGTCTTTGTCCCTGTATGTTCCGGTCTGAAGGTCAAACTGTTGTGGAATAAATGGATCAGAAGTGAAGCTTTTGCCTTGGTAAATTGTTTAACATGGCTTGGTCAGGTTCTTATCTGCTGTTTGAGCTTCAATCCTTTAGGTGCAATTTTAAGTGACAGTCATGATGCTTGTTTAATGAAACCTATTTTACCAAATTAGAGCATGTTGCAAAATGAGAGTGTGCATGAAATGACTTCAGAATGTATACGGACTAAAGTATGTCACACAAGAGAAGCAGGAAAAGACGTGTATGCTTATTTCTACATGAAACGCATTTCACAAGTCCTGTCTTTAAAGCCCTTGTTTTCTACGTTTTCTTGAGTGTTATAGTTATTCAATCCAGTTGTGTGTTGTTGTTTTTTTGTAACCTTTTTTCCTACTACAATTGTAAAAGTACTTGTAGTACATTTGTTGTCATTCCTGATGTGTGCTGTTTAATAAAAACTTTTTATTCAGACAATTATTAGCAATATTGCTGTTGCCACTATGATTATCATGATTCTTGATCTAAGAGGATTAGTACACCTATTAAAGACTGTCTGCTTATTTATCTCTCTTTTGAAAAAAACAAACAAACAAAGAAAAGAAACACACATACAAGTAATACATTTTGGAATGTGAGTGAAAGCGTTTTTTTAACACATTGAAAATGATTTTTTTTTTATGATAGATATGTTAAGTATCCATGATCTGAAGAGATACTTTAACAAAGATTTTTTTTTTTTTTCTGTGAAAATTTATTTCATCCAGATGATACCTATACTATGCATGATTGAAAAAAGAAAATCATTATTTTTGTTTGTAATTATTTTATTCATTTTTTGCCATCACTTTAGAGTAACATACGATGTATCGTTGCTTCAGGTGACACGTTGCTGGATTCACGACCCGAGATCAAAGAGAAGTACTACTATGCCCTGTACGATATGACAGTGCGTGGGAGCTGCTCCTGCTACGGCCATGCTTCCCGCTGTCTCCCTGTGCCTGGATTTGAGTCTCGGCCAGACATGGTGAGGACTGCTGTCTTCTGTCGTCGGCGATGTAGGCCAAACACTCTTTTGAACCTAGAATGCCTCAGTAACTGTCCCTCCAGTTTCTGAATTTCATGTTTGGATTGTCAGTTGAAAATCTCCCCCATGTCTAATTTTCTCAAGGTCACTGAGCCACTTTCTTCAGGAAAATGTTCCCTCAGAAAAAGAGAGAAAGATCTGTTCAAAAATGGTGGAAAAATGCAATAATTAGTTAGCTAAATGATGATCTACTAAAGGAACATTAAAAGAAATGTTTGATTTTTTTCCCCTGAAGGTTTGATACTTTGTGTAGGATAGTGAATGTTAAAGCGATTTTGATGTTGATTTTTGTTAGAACTATATCTGTCTGTGTAGAAGATTAAAAAACTGTTGCACACTAGTATTTCTTCCTTGTTTTATTGTCAAAGGTATTGCAGACAAAAGTCAGCAGAACTGAATGAAGTTGCCTGAAAATTTTTGAAAATGACTTGTAAGCTTACTCTCCATCAATCTAGAGTGGAAAGGTTGCATCAATAGGTACATGTTTGTGTTAATTTGATGAAATGAACTTTTGAAATGAATGTGTGTTTTTTCCCTTCATCTTTTTTGTAGTCCCCATGGTCTGCTTGGCTCAAAATAATACAAGCTGACTTGAATTTAGTGTTTTGTGTTTGAAAAAGTGCTTATGTACTATGAACTGATAGAAGGATTGTTTTGAAACAGGTGCATGGTCAGTGTGAGTGTACTCACAACACCAAGGGACTGAACTGTGAGATGTGTGAGGACTTCTATAACGATCTGCCGTGGAGGCCTGCTCGCCAGAATCAGCCCAATGCCTGCAAAAGTAAGCAATGCTGTTAACTGTCTGACTCTAGAAACAGTTTGAGTGAATTCCTCATTTTATATTGATAATTAGTTTTACTGGCATTTAAGATATTGAAGTTGATGGGATCAGGGACTCATGCTTGGGAGAAACCTGTCATCTGCAGGGTCACCGACAGCTTTAATTCTTGCCCATTTTCAGTGTTGGATTCAGTTCCATTCTTTCATTAGTATGATAAGTACGTATTGCATAATGTTCAAAGTTTTTGAGATTATATTTTCTTCTTTGCTGAACCTCCATTCACCGCAGACGGTGACGAGGAGATGACCTGATTTCTCTCCTATTCATCCTCCGCACCATGGACAGTACATTAATCCATCGGAATATCCGTGGCCTAAGTTCAAATTTTGAAGAGCTGCAGCTTCTGTGTCAAACTCTAAAACCTTCTGTCGTGGCTCTTCAGGAAACTAAAATTCAAAGCCAGAAGACCTTCACTCTTTCTGGCTTTAATATCCTTTCAGACCCTGCAAACCATCCACATTGGGATTGTCGGGCGGTGTTGCCCTTCTTTTACACAAAACTTTGCTGTTTAGTCCTGTCGCTCTGACTTCCTCCCTTCAGGCTGTAGCTGCGAGAGTCACTCTCCGCAGGACTGTTACAGTTTGCTCACTGTATCTGCCACCTTCTGTCCCAGTTTGTCGTCAGGACCTTGTCAATCTGATCAGAGAACTTCCTCGACCTTTTTTGCTGTTGGGTGACTTTAATGGACACAATCCTCTTTGGGGTAGTGTCAGTTCATCATCCAGAGGTCTGCTTCTTGAAGATGTCCTTTCAGACTTTGATTTGTGTTGCCTGAACGACGGAGCTCCAGCTTACCTCCACTCTTCCACAGGTTCACTTTCGTGTTTAGATTTGTCGATTTGTGACCCCTCGCTGGTCCTGGACTATGAGTGGTCTGTCCATGACGATCTACACGGAAGTGACCATTTCCCTGTTCTTTTAAAACCTGTATTAACTGAGAACGCTTCTGTCTCACAACATTTTAATTATAAGAAGGCCAACTGGGATCTTTTTGTAACCAATATTTCAAAAGAATTCCAGGAAGTTGATTTTCTTCAGAGTCCAGACCCAGCAGAATCTCTGACCAATACTGTGATAAACTGTGCTAAAACCTGTATTCCAATGTCTTCCGACAAACTCCAAATGCCCAAAACACCCTGGTTTAATTCAGACTGCCAACAAATTTCAAAAGTTGGCAAACGGGCTCAGCGTCGGGTATACCAACGACCTTCAGGTCCCAACGCTCGAGCCCATCAGAAACTCCACGCCAAATCGAGACACACTTTCAAAATCAGTGAACGTCAGTCTTGGAGAAACTTCTGCTCCGGGCTGACATCAAAAACTTCAAAGGAAAAAGTCTGGAACATCATCAGAAAAATCAAAGGGAAAAAACACCAACCCCTCCATTCATCACTTGAAACTTGCCGATGCTCTGGTCACTGACAAACAAGCTGTTGCCAATCTGTTGGCTTCCACCATCCAACAGAACTCCTCATCTTCAAATAAATCTGCAGCCTTTTTAAAAAACAAACAACTCAGAGAGAAATCTTTATACAATTTCACATCAGACAACTCTGAAGCCTACAATCTCCCTTTTTCAATCAATGAACTGAAAACAGCTTTACAAACCTGCACTGATTCTGCCCCTGGTCTGGATGATATTCATTATCAGGTTTTGAAACATTTTCCAGAAAGCTGTCTCCAGACCCTTCTTAAAGTATACAACCATATCTGGACCACAGGGTGCTTTCCGCCCTCCTGGCGGAAAGCCCTGATCATTCCAGTTCCAAAGCCTGGAAAGGACCTTACCAACCCTTCCAACTATCGTCCAATAGCTCTGACTAGCTGCCTCTGTAAGTTGATGGAGAAGATGGTCAACTCCCGTCTGATGTGGAAGCTGGAAACCGATGGCCTTTTGGCCAGTCAACAGTGCGGGTTCCGGAAATACCACTCGACAGTCGACCATCTAATCCGTCTGGAAACCACCATCCGCAATGCCTTTGTCAATAAACAGCATGTGGTCGCTATCTTTTTCGACCTCGAAAAAGCGTATGACACCACATGGAAATCAGGAATTCTTCTGGATTTGCACAGACTTGGTTTCCGTGGTCACCTGCCTCTATTTATACAGAACTTTTTGGCTGATCGACAGTTCCAGGTGCGTGTTGGCACCGCACTCTCTGACATCCATGGGCAGGAGTTGGGTGTACCTCAGGGGAGCATCCTTTCTCCTGCCCTTTTCAGCATTAAAATTAACGACATTGTCAAATCGGTAAGCCAGGGTTCTGAGTCCTCTCTGTTTGTTGACGATTTTGCGCTGTACGCAGTTGGAGCTTCTTACGCCAGCGTACAGCGTCGACTCCAACTTTGTGTCAACAAGATCCAACAGTGGGCCGAGGAAAACGGGTTTACCTTCTCACGTACCAAAACTCAGTCAATCCATTTTCACAATTTTCGTCAGTTTTTTGCTGATCCTGAAATTTGTCTGGACAAGTCCACCATTCCAGCTGTAAAAGAAGCCAAATTCCTTGGAGTTATTTTTGATCAAAAACTCAACTTTCTCAGCCACATCAAAAACCTCAAAACCTCTTGCCAGAAAGCTCTGAATATTCTGCGGGTCGTAGCACACACTGACTGGGGCGCTGATAAGAAAACTTTGCTGCACCTCTACAGGGCCCTGGTCCGCTCCAAACTGGACTATGGTTGTGCTGTGTACAGCTCTGCAAGACCCTCTTATCTGAAACTCTTGGACCCTATCCACCATCAAGGGCTTCGTCTCTGTCTTGGAGCATTCCGCACCACCCCTGTGTACAGCCTGTACGCAGAGGCAGGTGAACCCTCACTGTCCAACCGCAGGCTGAAAATGTCTCTAAATTACTATATCAGACTGTTCTCAGAACCGCAGAATCCTGCCTATGACTGTGTCTTTGACCCCCAGTTTCAAAACAAATTCGAAAACAACCCTAACTGTATTCCGCCGTTTGGTGTTCGTATGCAGTCTCACGCGCGGAATGCAGGTCTAGACCTAGGAGTTGTGTCTGATTTTTCCAAGTTTCCGGATCAGCCTCCGTGGACCTTTTTCACACCAGAGATTCGTTTTGATCTTGCAGCTTTTCGTAAAGAGTCCACCAGCTCTCAGGCATACAAGGCATTGTATGCTGACCTCTGTTCAAAATTTCCATCTTGTCAGAAAATTTTCACTGACGGTTCCAAGTCTGAGGATGGAGTGGCCTGTGCAGCCTATTGCCCTGGTGCTCCTTCTCAGATACTGTTAAAACATATACCTCCAGATGCTTCTGTCTATTCTGCTGAACTTACTGCTCTGGTTCTGGCATTGAAAATAATTTCACAATCTACAAAGAGGGACTTTCTGGTTCTGTCGGATTCGCTGTCAGCTTTGGAGGCCATAGCTGGCCGCAACCTTCAGCATCCAGAACTTTTACATTTCTGTGAACTTTTTAGCAAGTTGAAAGTGGATGGTTACAACATTATTCTGGCTTGGGTTCCTGGTCATGTTGGCATCGGAGGGAACGAAATGGTTGATCGTTTAGCCAAGAATGCCACAAGAGAGAAATTGTCCAATATTTATATCCCTTGCTCAGATCTGAAACCTAAAATTAACGATTATGTGAGAGACCTCTGGCAGGAGGATTGGAATACCCAGACGGATAACAAACTCTTTCAGATCCGTCCAAACCTTAAGAGTTCTTCCCATCTACGTCTGGTGGTCGTAAAGAGGAAACAGTTCTGTGCCGGCTGCACACCGGCCATTCGTATTTTACTCATTCGTACCTTTTAAATAGCGAAGAAGCGCCGTGGTGCATTCCATGTCATGTGCCACTCACAATGAAACATATTCTTTTAGAGTGTTGGGACTTGCACGATGTGAGACACAAACATTTTACAGCGGAGTCCATGAAGATCCTGTTCAGGGATGTCCCGCCTGACGTGATCCTTGAGTTTTTGAGAGAGATTAACATTTTTCATCTGATTTAAGATTTTACGGAAGAAAGATTTTTAACGAAGTTTCTGGTGCGTTTGTAGAAGATGTCATTTAAAGAGATGTGTGAAAGGTTTTTTTTTTTTTTTTTTTTTTTTTTAATGACTTGTGAGTTGATTTTAACGTGGTGACAGCCCTGATGTGGCCCCTTGCGGTCGGCTGGGCTATAAGCAACATTATCTTATCTTATCTCTTTGCTGAGCAGTTTAGTAGTCAGAGAATTATTTTTTTCTTTTTCATTTTCTCATCTGCATTTTGCTCGTCAAGATTTCAAGAAATATTGTAATGGCTGGTGTGCATTAGTGCTGCAAGCTTTACCAGAGTCAGTTTTTTCCTGCTGATTTTTTTTTTTTTTCATATATATAAATTGTGGACTACTTTTGATTTCAAAATGGTTCTTTCTTTTTTGTTCAGCTTTCACTTATGTAAAATAAGTTTATAATAAGTAATGAACAGTGTGCGTTACAGGAGTTTTGGGAAGAAAAATTAGCCTGGTCTGTGTGCTTCTAATGTGATGGTCTCTTACACAGAGTGCAACTGTAACAACCATGCCACCAAGTGTCACTTTGATGCTGCGCGCTTCAAGTCGACAGGCTTCGTGAGTGGTGGTGTGTGCGACAACTGTATGCACAACACTATCGGTGTCAACTGCCAGGAATGCAAGCCCCTCTTCTACCAGGACCCCAGAGAGACATCAGGGACCCAGAAATCTGTCAGCGTGAGTGTCTTCTTTTGTGATTGTGCTCGTTTAGAAGCATTCTTCAAAAGGCCCATTTGATTTTTTGTTGTTTTAAGGGTGCCTCGTTTCTGATTTTTGTCTGATATCAGATTTTAGAAATGTAGTTTCTCAGAAAACATGTTGATACGTGATTCAGTGTTATGATGGAAAATTAAGTTTGTGTGTTTCAAAACTGGTAACATCAGTGGGTTTTGTTTTAATTACCCCTAAGGATACTGCAAAGAACATGAAGAATGGTTCTTTTGACGTAACAGAATAGTTCATCGGTTTTCAGCTTCAAATTGCTTATAGCAGACAATTGTTTTTAGTTTTATCTTTGGTGAAAAAGTGGTCTTCGTATCGTTCAGATTTTGTGTATTGTATGGCTTCCTTGTCTTAACAGTTTAAGCATACGTGTAGGTGTCTGTAATAGGAACAATTGTGTTGGAAAAAATATGTTTAAATGATTTGATGCTCTAGAGAGAGCAGACATTTTGCAGACTGTACTGTTGGAAGACTGAGTGCATGATGAATACACACACGTCTTTAGGTTGCCCTTTTCTTCTTTTTTTGTTTTAATTTAAAGCAGAACCCATAATAGCTGGAAACAACTTGTGTTGGTGTTTATGTCATGTGTAATTAAATTGACTGAAACAACTGCATTTGTGATCAACAACAAACATTTACTTTTTTCTGTGATTATAATGTTGCAAATACTATTTCTTACACCTTTTAAAATTTGGTGTCATTTTGATCAGTTGGTGAAAAATTCAAGGTTGATTTTGTGAAAAGTGACAGCCATTAATAAAAGTTCAGAGTAGTGTTGCACACTCTTACATTATACACTCCCACACAAAATGCTTATTACACTCTCATCACTGGTTATAATGAGAATGGAGTTGTTGCTTCTGCCTGGAATTAGTTTACAACTCTATCATATTTGACAAAAGTTTCTAAACACCATCAGTTCTCCAAGTGAAACAGCTGTGCATTATTTGGAATCGCTGCGTTAAAACACACATGTTGCAGAGCAAAAGCCTGACTGGTCATCCTTATGTTGTGTTTAGCCATAGAATGAAAACAAGTGAAAGTAACTGCAGTTTGAACTGGAAGTGGAAGATGACCTTGTCTTGGTTCTATGTTAGCCACTAGATTTGGTCAGAGATAACAGATTGTTCATAGCATGCAAAATGTTGACATGGTGAGTATTTGTAGCTAAACAGAGAGTATAGTACAAAAATCCCCATTTCAGACTTAAGAATCTGTGCTTCAGTAAACCTCCAGTGGTGTTTAGACTGAGCATTGATGCGCTTGATTTTTGTTTTTAACGAAAGATCAGTTACTGTACGGTTATGACTTGTAATTATTTGGAATCCTGTGACAATTCCATGTTTCAGCCTGCGACTGTGACACTTTTGGGTCGATGAACCAGGGAATCTGTGAAAGTATAACAGATGAGCTCTTGGGTACGGTGGCTGGGCGGTGCATCTGCAAGAAATACGTTACTGGTGATCGCTGTGACACCTGTATTGCCAACTACTGGAACCTGCAGGAAGACAACCCTGATGGTTGTGAACGTAAGTTCGAAGAGATTGTGTTGTGGGAGAGGATGTGTGTTCCCATGTACTTAAAAGTAATGACAGAGAAGTCTGTTGTCTGGTGAATGGTAGGTATGTTCTGCCCATGCCCACCTCAGTTGATCTGGCAATGGGGATAACCATCCCAGGAAAGGGGGTACCGAGACCAAACTCTGCGCATGCATCTCCAAAACAACAACACATTAAAATGTGTGATTCAAACTTAATGACAGCAAACTCAGTGCTGAACCTCTGATATATGTGCTGTAGATATTGGTCTCAGTATGTTTGTTGATGAAGATGCATCATGATGTATTAACAATGTTTCACAAATTTTTATTGTCTCTCTCTGTATAATTATATGTGTATGAAATCAGAGTGAGGGCAGGTGAAGCTAACAATCAGTAATAAGCAAGTACATTAGCTTTTGCTCCCAAAGTGAAAGGGCTGAAGGCCAGTAACTTCCTGTGTCTCTCTCTGTCTCTCTGTCCCTTTCTCTTTCTCTTGATGTGTATTGTAATGAAACAGAGTCGGGTTTTATAATTAGGAACGAAATTCAAGAAGTGCCAAGTCCAAGGAATGTAATGTGATTCTATTTCTTTATATCCTATGTACAGCATTAATATTTTTTATCCACATTTAAGTTCTGTTTAAGCGTTACACCAGATTTCACTTAATCCAGTGTCTTTCTTATTCATCTTTGGGAGATGCATTTTAAACTCATACACACCTAATTTTCTCCTATCTTTAAACGACAAGCAATAAATGTTCTTTTGTTTAAAAAGAACATGTTTCTCAGATTGTTTAAAAGAAACATTAGTCAAAGAAAATTTGGATGAATAACAGTTTGATAACAGTAACATTGTGTGGTGTGTGCAGAGTGCACCTGCAATCCTCTGGGCACCATTGGAGATCTGGGTTGTGACATGGAGACTGGCCTATGTCGCTGTAAGCGTTACGTCACCGGCAGGAACTGTGACGAGTGCTATGTGAGTGACAGAGATGGATCATCATGAAATGAAAGGGGCTTTATCTCTTTCTTCTCCTCCTCCTTTTCTTGAACCGAGGTCTTTTGAGACAGGATGGTGGATATAGGGGAGTCTGGAAAGTTTGTTGAATTGTTCGTGAGTGGCTTGAAATAAGAGGTTATCACTAAGTGCAGTAACATTTTAGTGGACATAACCTCTTTCCACTCTTTCCATTTTCTCCCTTCGTTTTCTACCAAGACTTGGAATATGTATGTCTGTTGTGTTAAACAAAATGGTAAAACAAATAACCTGAATGTTCAGTTCTGAAACTTTCACAATGGGTCAAAAACACTGATACATGATATATATAAAAGTGAAAATACTCAACTGTAAGTAAGGAATTGTGAGTTAAAAAAAAGAAAAAAAAAGAAGCAACATGACATTCACAATTAATAATGAAACATCAAGCACAGTTACGTCCCGTGCATCATCAACTGGTTGTCAGTGGGAGCTAGGCAGTTTATTTTCTGATGAACAATTACTGCACAACACTACAAATGTTCAAAATTACAGTGTGCATATATGGACATCAGAGAGAAGTGCCATAAATTTTGCCCAGTGTGCGTGAAAAAGCAGACTTTACGTCATATTTCTCAAGTTAGTCCTGAATTTGCTGTCATGGCGCATGAAATTCCTACTTGATATCTTTTCACGTTTGATCAGGCTGTGCAGATTTTGTACAAGAATTGCGTGGTCAAGACAGTGGAAATAAAAATTTCGATGCAGCTGTTGAACTCAAACAGAGCGGGGTGGATGCAGAGAATCCTGAATAGGTATATGTGTATGATTCAAATGAAGAGGAGGCTCTTCTTTTGCAAGTAATCAAGGCAATGATAAGTTGTTTGCAATGCTGATTTCATCTTTAATGATATGAATTTATGGGTCTAGCTGAAGTAGATTGAATACTATGAGGAAAAGAAAAAAGTACATTTCTGGATCAGGTTAAATTTTTTGTCAGCATACAGGAAGGAAATTCCTTCAGAGGCTCAAGGATTAAGAAAAAATGCTTTTGTATTCTGGATCAGAATGTATTGGGAACTCAAGTTTCAGCAATAACATCGAATTTTGCCCATGATGGTAAAAAAAACAAAGTTGTTAAGGACAAGTGGGTTTTTGCCGTGTTTTGCAGCCTGGGTTTTACGGGCTGAGCGAGTACCAGTATGGATGTTACGCCTGCGATTGTGACATCGGAGGTGCGCTGCGCTCCATGTGCGACCAGACGAGTGGTCAGTGTGAGTGCCGGAGCAACATTGTGGGCAAGCAGTGCAAGAAGGTAGAGTCTGGCTTCTGCTACGCCCACCTGGATCACCACATCTTTGAGGCAGAATATGGCAAAGGAGGCGGAGTAAGTACAACCAGGGGAAGCTGCAGCCACTGCTGCCATTTTGTTTTGACACTGACCTTGATGTGTACAGAAACTAGGGTAGTAGTTTTTGTGTACAAAACCTTTGAGCAGTAGTTTTGGTGTGTGATGTTCATGTTATTGATTGAAAGGTTTGACATTTCTTTATATGAGGTCTGGTTCAAGACTACCTGCCTGATTAGAAGGAAATAGCAATGTGTTAATGCAAATTTCTTGACGTTTACAGAAACTTGGGCAGTAGTTTTTATATGGTGATCATGTGATGGATTAAAAGGTTTTAGAATTTTTCATGTGAGATCTGCTTCAAGACAGATTGTCTTATAAAAAGGAAATAGCCATATGTTAATGCAGATCTCTTTACTTTTTGTGTGTTTGTGAATGTGTGTGTGGTGTGTGTGTGTGTGTGTGTTGTGTGTGTGTGTGTGTGTGTGTGTGTTGTAGGCATGTGCAAGAGAGATGGAGAGAGAGAGAAGAAGAAAAAGAGTGACATATTGTTAACATGTATAGATGATGAGGCAAGATGACTTGAGATGCAGAGGGGAACCTTGCTACATTTATTCTCTGTGTGTGTGTGTGTGTGTGTGTGTGTGTGTGTGTGTGTGTGTAACAGAATGCCAAAGTGTATGTGAGGGAGCCTATCCAGGGCAGCGTGTCCTACTGGACCGGTCCTGGCTACATGAAGGTGATGGAAGGGGACAGTCTGGAGATTGCCATCACCGACATTCCCTTCAGCACCTTCTATGACTTTGTCATCCGATACGACCCCAGGGTAAGTCCAGGCATTTTCATTCCCCATCTGTCGCATAACTGGTATTAAATTTGGTCCTCTGTGATCTGGTGAACCCTTTTTGGGGTAAGAGGGGGGGGGGGGGGGGGGGGGGGAGTCCAACAATATGCGAAACAGTTTATAAATTATTGATGCATATTTGAATTTCATTTAACTTCTTTCATAATTTAAAGAAAATAAATTTCAACAATATGCAACACAGTTTATAAATAATTCATGCATATTTGAATTTCCTGCAACTCCTTTCATAATTTAAAGAAAATAAATTTGTTGGGTTTGCCATGTATACTTAAGACAAGAAGACATATGTTGAAGAGGGAATAAAAGAGATTGTTGAAATTTGAAAGAGAATGAATGTGTTTTTTATGTGTGTTAAATTTTTTTTGGAAAAAATAGCTGTTACTTGTCTGTTGTTTACTTTAGATCCTCATTGTAACAGTTTCTGCTTGATGGTATTAATGATTTGTGATTTTTATCTTTTTATCAAAAGCTGCCTGAAGGACGTGGGTAAAGTTTATTTAAAATTTGGCTTCTGTCTTTGTCTTACATTTCTTTCAGAAGATTTATTACTTGTTTGCTTTTATGGTATCTGTTCTTTGGGAATGTCACAAAAGGAGATTATGGGTGACCTGGTTTGTGGAAATATTTGAATGATCATGTTATGTCAGATGATTGTGCATGATTTGATATGTATTACAAAAGGTGATTTTGGACAGTTTTTCATCGTGTGTGTGTGTTTTTTTGTTGTTGTTTGTTTGCTTCTTTGTTTGTTTGTTGTTGTTTTTTAGATCTAAGTTTTTTGCTTATGGTAAACCTTATTTTTTTGCTCAGAGTTTTGTCTTCTTTTTTTTTCAGTGTATTTTCCATAAATCAAATTTGTTTACAGTTCATTAGTAATTTTGTTCTGTTGCTTAGGAAATTATCCATATTTTGTCATTTAAGCAATTTATATCCTCTGTTTTATTGTGAAAAAAGGCACAAAAAATAGGTATGTTGAGAAATCGACCAGTTGACGGTTATTTATTTGATTATGCTTGCGAAAGAATTTTGTTGCACAGTGGTGACATGAATGTGAAATAAACAGATGCAGAAAATGTGGGTGCTGGCACTTATTTCAGCTAAAAGCAAAATCATAGGTCAGAGTATTATTGAAAAAAAGCAAGATTTTGATTAATAATGTCGTAGACTTTCCCCCCCCCTTTTTTTCTTTTGCATTGAAAGTATTCCATATCAATGGTAATTTCAGATGCCGGAAGTGTTCCAAGATGTGCGGGTGACTCTGGTGCGACCAGAGCGAGTGGATCCTGAAGGGTTGTGTGGGGAGTTCAATCCCCAAGACGACTTCAAGAATGTGGCTCTGCAGCCTGGTAGGGAATGCGGAGGAAAGAGAGAGAAGGACAGAGAGAATGTGCAAGGGTGCTTGATATGTGCTTGTTTGCACGCTCATGTGTGTGTGTGTGTGTATGCATGGAACATATTCATAAGATTGATGCTTTTCATTGTAAGCAAGTTGCGAAATCCTCGATTCTTACCTTGAAAACTATGTCGTGTGTAGGTTTTATTTTGAATAAGAATCAAGAAAGGTAGGAACTTAGAACACAGTGCAAGAGTCCATCTACCCAAAAGTTGGTTGGTTAAACTATGAATTTCGCTGCCTTTTTTTTTTTTAACAGTAAAGAAACTGGAAAGCATTTACAATCATGACCTACAGAAAATGAAGCCATGGAAAGCAAAACCTAGCCCTTCTGAAGTTTATTTTCAATCTGTCCTGAACCAAAAAGTGAAAGTCTGTCTGGTCCAGAATCATCTATGATTTGTTGCAAATGAAAGTCACAAGTTTGCAAAATGAATGACAAAGAATTGAATTGTTGATAAATGTGCTGAAAAAATTACAAAAAAATGCAGTCCGGATTCTTTATGAAATTTGCAGTCACCAGACTGAAAATTGTGTCACAGTTGGTAACTGGTTATGCACTTTCTTTGCCTTTGTCTTGGTGCTCCTCCTGCATGAAGACTGATGTTGTCATGTAAAAGGGTATGTCACAGGTTCCCGCTACAAAGTGGTGGAGACCCCGTCCTGTTTGGAAGAGGGCAAGACATACACACTGCGGCTGGACTTCTCCCAGTACAGAAGTGGCCAGCAGACCCCTGAGGCTACTCTACTCATCGACTCGGTCAGTAGTTTGCTTAAGTCAGTTTCAGAGTCTGTCTGGAAAAGGGCAGAATAAACGTTTTAGGTTGATTGCACAGAGTGCATGGAACAAAGGATGTGACTGAGAGTAAAGTGGCAAAATATGAAACCAGAACTCTTCATCATTGCTTATCAGTCGTATCTGAGAATAGTGATTGATTTTAGCATATTCTTAGGGAGAACTTTTGGAGCACTTTTCATGAGGGAACGACTATTGACTCAGATGGCCAGATAAAATGTAATGTTCAGAATACGCACTCACAAATGCACACACAAGCATGCTTTTATGCAGGCAGGCATGCACACACATGGAAGGACACTGACTGAGGGTCACACACATGCACACACATACACACACACACACACACACACACACACACACACACACACACAATATTCATACACATTTGTGGTCAGGTAAATTTCCTTTTATTTGTAATCTGTTCACCTCTGTTTGTGGTATTACTTAATTTAACCCAGGTAAACAAGAGTGAGTGTCCTGTTTTTATGTTGTCTGTTTTAAAGGATGTTTACGTGGATGTCTTCCTCTGTTTTTAACACATTTTCTTAAAAGTGTTTTCTCATTTCAGACAGTGAAATTAGTATGATTTTTTCAACCATCTAGACAAAATTAAGTGGTTAAATTATTGGTGTTGTTCTCACCAGAGAGAAGTAAGCAAAGAACAACTTTTACTGTCAATGTACATTTTCCTTGTGTGTCATGATGCAGGTGTTGATCGTGCCCAATGTGAACTTCATCCCAATCTACCAAGGCCCAGGTCTGCCAGAATACATGCTGAACGAGTTCCTGCGGTTCCGTTGCCAGATGATGCAGTACTCCTCCATCAAGCAGGAGCTGCCAGAGGAGTGCCGCCGACACACCTTTAGCATCTCTGCTGTCCTTAACAATGGGGCTCTTGGTCAGTGAGGCAGCTGTTTGGTAGATTCTGAATGAACAACTCATTCTGCTGTCACTGACAGGTTTCACTCACTCCATGGTTGCACAACCCTTACAGAAGAGTCGAAAAAAAGAAAGAGAAAAAAAAGGAAAAACGCTCCCAGAATAGATTATTTAGAAATAGGTTATCAGTTCAGATCAGTTTAGTACAGTTCTTGGCATTATGTGAAGCCTTGCTGCTTTTGAATGTCCCAGTTGAACTGGTAAAAGAGGAACATGGGAGAGATGCACACACTGGCCCAAGACCAAAGAAGAAAAATGAAAACATGAAGATTATGTGCATCATATCATTTATCATGTAAACATTATAGATGCTTAATACTTCTTTCCTGTTCAGGGAGAGTTTTGATAGTGTTAATGTTGCTAGCGCTTTTAACATGCACGGGCAGTGCAGTGCTGTGACTAAAACAGTTTTTGCAAATATTAGGTTTTGAATCATTAACAATAAGTTTGTGGCATTCCATGTTGTGTCAGAAAAAGGGTTTTTGGAAAATTGCCATGATATAAACAGATTTTCAAAATTGATCATAATGTGTTTGGTTGTTCCAGGTAATCAGTTTTTTTCAAAACTGATACATATGTTGTTAATTAATGTTTTTCTTGTACCCGGAGGTTATCTTTCATATGAATGTACAGCTACATTCACAAAGGATCACTTGTAATTTAATAGAATATCTGTATTTTTGTGTGATGTCTTGTAGTAATGAAAATGTAAGATCTAGTATCACTTTATATACCTTGATGAATTCATTCTGTCAGACCTGAAACCATTAAGATATTAGCATACAGCTGGAGCTAGAAGGAAAGACCATCACTGTATGGTGGTTTCTGTTTGATTCCAGGCAGGTGTTGCATAGTACATGTAGAGAGTTGTAAAAACTTTGGTTCAGATAAGAGTAAATGGTGTCAAAATAGTTGTGTCACTCCTAGGCAAAGCATGAAATTCTGGCCTGGTTGGTTGCCTTCACTGTGGAAAAGTCGGAGATGATTTCTTTGGCTCATATAGACATGCAACTCAAATGATGGAAAGTTTACATAAAATTTTTTTTTTTTTTTTTTTACTGTCCCAACCTCTGCGTCACCCCAGAGGCAGTGCACCCACGCCGCTCACTCCGACACCCGTCCACAGCCACAGCCCGGTCAGGCCCCGCCACAGCCCCGGCACCAGCAATCCACAGGGAGCAGTCAATGTCAAGAGGCAACCCACTGGAGGAGACACTGCACTGCACTGCTGCCGTGTCACTTCGGTGGTGTTCAGTGGCGCCTGTTCTGATCTAACATACGCAGGACATTACCTACTAAGCCCCTACTGATGACAATAATTGCTTAGTCGCGAGGCCGGCGTGAGTGAGCTCTCCCTCTGGAGGGCAACACCACGTCCGTCCAACGACAGCCCCCATGGACTCGCCGATACCAGTGACCCCGACGGAACCAAACCAAGGCCACAGAGGTGGAGAGGACATCGAAATTGAGATCACCATGAGTCCAGGGCATGAAGGGCCACAGAATTTGAGCCTTTTTTTTTTATGCTGATTGATGAGAATGAGGATGATTACGATGATGCTACGGATTTCTATTTCAGTCTGAGACTACATGACAGGGCTGTACTCTACGCTTCCTTTCATAATATATCCCGGCGTCAACCAGGCCCGAGAGATACAGGCACCTGCAGTGTTGGTCAGGAAATTTGAGCAACACTCTCAGAAACGCATCCATTAAGTGAATGAAACTCGACTGTGTGGTCCCAGTCTTCCCAACTGAGTCCGCAGCAAACTCAACTCTGGGTAGGAGCCAGTCAGGGCAGAAAAACCCACATGACTCTGATGGGATTCGAACCCACGACCTCCCAGCCGGGAGTCCGCGACGCTAACCACTTCGCCACGGCAGCTGGTTACATGAAATATTAACAGATAACTGTAAATTTCCATTAAATCCTTGTACATGACTGAGGGGTCCTGATTTGAAACAGTTGGATGGAGAGAGTAAGCCTTTGCATAGTTTATTGCAATAACAGCATACCATCAGTTCAGTAAATTGATGTAGCCATTTCACTCAGGGTTCTTATTTCTAGTTGAAAAGATGACCAGTTGTGTGTAAGTCACATAAAACAAATGATGGTAGACTGATTTGCATAAAAAATTGTCTGTTTGCTGTAAATAGGATTACATTTCTTTCCACCTTAATACAGTCAATTTATATGAATTAAATTGATAATATTTATCACTGATTTTTTTTTTTCACACAAACAAAAATCCATATTTGTGTGTATGTGAGAGCTTGCATACTTATATGTACATGTCTCACACACACATCCCATTCACCCAAATATATGCATGGTGGTGTTTTTCCAGCATGTGAGTGCAACCCAATGGGATCACTGAGTCTGGAGTGTGACCCCAGCGGCTGTCAGTGTCCCTGCAAGACGAATGTCGTGGGTCGTCAATGTGACAAGTGCGCTCCGGGAACCTATGGATTTGGGCCAGAGGGATGCGAGCGTATGTACCTTTTCTCTCTCTCATGCTTTCTCTGTCAGCCTGTCTGTTGCTGTTTTGTTCTCTTTTTCTCTGTGGTGGTGATTGTCTGTTATCTATTTTGGTATTGGTACAAGACACAATTGTTCTCTTTTTCTTTGTGGTGGTGATTGTTATCTATTTTGGTATTGGTACAAGGCACAACAATTCAGGTGTTTGGTTGAAAGGTGGTGTGGTGGATAATGCATTTGCTTGTAGAGCAAGGAAATTCTGGGTCCATTTTTTTGAGGGTTGCACAGGATTTTTTTTCTCATATTCATTTCCCCCCTTTTCTAGTTTACAGGACCTAAGTAGCAGTCATGAGTGCTTCTCCTATTCATGTTGCTTATAGCTGCTCCTGTGGATAAGACAGTAAACTTGGGTACTGTATACAGCATGTCCTAAGCACATGATGAAGTACAAACAACATCAAGGTAGTTGTCCCAGAGAAACTTCAGTAGAAGTATCCAATCTGAGAGTTGAGTAAAACCATGGGGGGAAAAGAGGAGGATGGCTCTGTACTTTGGCTAGGCGCTTTTCCTGAGGAGAGCGGCTCGAATTTCTACACAGATATATGATATTATGTGATATGGTTGCCCCTGCCACAGCAGTCCCCCTTACATGTACATGCATTCTCCTAGCTGCTTGTCCTTGTGCTTTCTTGCTCGCTCGCTTACTCTCTTACTCGGTCTAAATGATTGATTTTGATCTGTGGGGGTGAAGGTTGGTGTGTGTGTAGGTACAATCCTCAATGACATGCTTTTTTTCTTTATGTGTCTTGTTGCAGTCTTTCAAAAATGTTGTGTGTGTGTGTGTGCATACATACATGCATGTGTGCAGTTGTACTATACATGTGTTCGATGTTTATGTGCATGTGCGTACGCGTATGCGTGGTGTTTTGGTTTTCAATGCAAATTTATAACTGGAAATTATACTGTATTTCAGAAATATCTACAAAATTTAATTTTGCATGGACATTCTCATTGCTTTAAGTGTGCATCACCTGACACACACACTGTTAAATTTCAGCTTGCAACTGTCATGGAATTGGTGCCAGAGACAACTTCTGTAACGAGCAGTCGGGGCAGTGTACCTGCATCCAGAATGTGGGTGGCCGCATATGCGATCAGTGTCGCGAGGGATTCTGGGGCTTTCCACAGTGCCGTCCCTGTCAGTGCAATGGTAACGCTGACACCTGCGACCCGCTCACTGGTGCCTGTCGCAGCTGTAGGGACAATACAGCTGGTGATTTCTGTGAAAGGTAGGTGATGGGGAGATTTCGCCGTCTTTAGTTTATGGTTTAGGCAAGTTCAATTGTTGCATCTACCAAAGTGATGTTTTCACCCATGTCTTTTGAATGTCTGCCTGTTAATAAAATACTGATTGGGGGGTTGGAGATAGAATACGGCCAGAGGAAGAATCCGTTAAATTTGGGGGTGGATCTAAGATGTGGATTCAGATCAAAAGGATGAATCAAGGATCCACTCAGCAAGATTATATAAACAAACAAACAAAAACTAGGATCCACTCAGCAAGATTATATAAACAAACAAAAACCAGGATCCAATCAGCAAGATTATATAAACAAACAAAAACCAGGATCCATTCAACAAGATTATATAAACAAACAAACAAAAGCCAGGATCCACTTAGCAAGATTATATAAACAAACAAACAAAAGCCAGGATCCACTCAGCAGGATTATATAAACAAACAAGCAAAAGCCAGGATCCACTCAGCAAGATTATGAAAACAAACAAACAAACAAAAAACGTACAGCGCTGATTTTAATGAAACTTGGTGTAAGAGGTGGAATGTGGCAGAATGAACCCATTGAATGTAGGTGAGGATATGGGCTAACAGGGAGCCCCAGGCAGGATCTATTCACTGTGGCAGGTATGTGGTCTCCTCGGTTCCCTACTAAAGCATATGGATGAGGTGAGAAGTGCTTTTTGGGTACAGCACTTTCAGTGCATGGTTATCATATGTCTCATGATTGTATGTATGTAAGCATTCATGTACCTCTGCTTTTATGTAATTGCGCCCTCATGCAGGCACGCACGCACACACACACACACACACACACACACACACACACACACATCATATGTGTACATTCATATGCATATATGCATCAACTCCTACATAGAGATAAGTTGATGTATTTATCATTGCAGTACTTGATTATTGCAATCAAGTATATGTTTGAAATAGGAAAGTGTAGTTCTTCATGTTTTAGTACCTTTTATGTTTCATCTGTAAGACATTTTGTAATAGCTATTTAAATAAGAAAATGCTTTTTTGGCAGGTGTGAAGATGGTTACTATGGAGACCCTCGTGTAGGGGTTCGAATCCCGTGCCGCCCATGCATGTGCCCTGGTGGACCAGGGAGTGCCACCCAGCATGCAGACACCTGCACCTTTGATCCTCGCAGCCAGGAGGTGTATTGCAACTGTCGCTCTGGATACCAACGTAAGATATCGGAATCCAACCATTCTTGAAAATAATGCATGGCACGCAGATTTAGAATGCAATGTGACAAACTGTTAAAAAGCTGCTTTTTTCTTCTTTTTTTTTTCTTTTTTTTTTTTTCTTTTCAAAACATTCATTAACACGTAGTGTCATGGAATGGTTGGTCCTTGTTTATACAAGGTAATGTTAAAAGAAGAAGAAATTACTGAGATGGGTAAGTGTGGGTTTTTTTGTTTTTGTTTTTTTTATATCAGCAAATGCTAGTGAAAGGTTTAAATATCCAGTGGCTAGAGTAAGCCTTGTTGAAAAAATCTAAATAACCAGTCCACAAAAACATGATCATCAGATATTGAAATTATGACTGAAAATTTCTGATCAGTGATTGGGACAGTTCTTGTGTGTGACAGTACATAAGATTCACATAAATGCTCGTGTGTGAAAGAGCCATAAACCCATCCCCTCTATCTTCTTCTGCAATAACTCTATTTTCACACCTTGACTGCTCAGTTGAAACATAAAATGATTTTTAGGATAATGTCTGACATGATTGTTGTCCACATAGCAACAAGTTCAGGCGATATAACTCTGATGCCATCAGGAACTAAATAAATAAGCAAGAATTGTTTCAACCACAGCATTTGACATGTTAAGTCATTGGTCTTGTTGTGTTATTCATTCACAATACCTGCTGGAAGTCATACTGTCATGCTGTTACTTTCCCTGGATAGGGAAAAATCTTGTCCAGGATTTGTTCAACTTTGGCAGGCAGACATTTGCGCTCTCCCAAAGGCCTTTCGTTTCACATGTTTGTAGTTTTTCCAAGAATTTTGGTGAACATGAATCATCTTTGTGGACAATGAAAACAAATCCTTGACCCCGTAATTTCCTTTGATAAAAGAGGAAATATGTTGCGCAAGTCCTGTTAAATTATTTCTACTAATTTGTTTTTCATTTTCGTCTCTAAATTTTCAGCTCATTAATTCTTTTGTAACATGGATGTTTTGTTGTTTGGGTCATGCAGCACCCAAGTGTGACCGCTGCATTGACAACTATTTTGGAAACCCTCTGGAGGCTGGTGGCACGTGTGAACCTTGCGTATGTAACAACAACATTGACCCCAACATTCCTGGAAGTTGTAACTCGGACACGGGCGAATGTCTCAAGTGCCTCTTCTACACCGAAGGTTTCAACTGTGAGCACTGCATTCCTGGGTACTATGGTGATGCTACGCAGCAGAGCTGTAGGCGTAAGTTTGCGCTTTCTAGTGGCAGGGTTTTGGGGGGGGGAGGGGGGGGGGTTGTTTGTTGGGTCTTCTGATGTATGTAAATGGTTGTAAGAGACTAATTAGAGGACATTTTGGGGTTACTCAGATTCCCTGCTGGAGAAGATTAAGTAAAGTGGTGCTATTTCTTGAGATTGTTAGATAAGATATAGCTAATTCATGAGTGTTGTGTGGCTTGGCATTATTTCAGTTTTGTCAGAGAAGTGTAACTTTGTAGGCTTATCCATGTCTGCAACATCATGTCTTCTAAGCCGTGAGGTCAATGAAAGAAAGAGCAGTGAAACATGATACATAATGAACTAAGAAAAGTACATGATTAGTGAAAAAAAAGGTAAATATTTTGAAATAACTGTGAAAGTGGAAAATTACAAAAGTTCCGCCACTGTGTTCATTGTTCCAGTTGATTGCTCATCTACGCTTGATATCACAAATCTCATGTGATTTTTTGGGGGGTGGGGGAATCTCAAGGCTAATGTGCAGATAGAGTATAATTCAGCCAATATAAATTCTTAGACTGAAGGAAAATAGTTGGACAGGACATCATGTAAAGAGATTAATTTTACAGCTGTTTGTTGATTATACAATGTATATACACTGTGTTTGTGACTCTTTGGATACAGTTAACATACACTGTAAACATGTGTTTTCTTGTGTGTGGGGGTACACTGTGTGAAATGCACAGACTTATATGTGTTTGGAAGCAGAAAATATTTCCTGTTTTGTCTAACAGGCTGAAAATGTCTCCTACATATAGTACAGACTGAAAATTATCTCCTACATTTATTACCAGACTGAAGATGGCTCCGCGTATTTGAATAGAGAGAAATGCTCAGATAGTTTTCATGCCTGAAAGCTGAAAAATATCACCTACATTCAGGAACAGACTGAATACAGCTCTGTATCTGTGTGTAAATAGTATTTGAGGGTTTGGAAGCTGAAAACTGTTGGTTATATTTGATAATGGAGACAGCTGTGGTTTTTAAAGTGTACCAGTCACTTGCTGTTGTGCTTGACACAATATAATCTGCAATTGAGTGATTCTGATTTGTATCTGTAACTCAAGATTATGCTTTTCAGAGAGAATGTAACCCTAGGTTACGTTTTTCTGTGATTTAGTGATTTGATTTTATCTGTAACTCAAGATAATGTTTTCCAGAGAGAGTGTAACCCTAGGATACATTTTTTCAGAGTGTATCTGTAACCCAATCGGCACCAACCGTACTGGGGGTGAGTGTGACCGTGTGAGCGGGCAGTGCCCGTGCCTGCCCAATGTGGTGGGTCAGGACTGTGGGCAGTGCGCCCCGGCTCACTGGGACCTGGCCAGCGGTCAACGGCTGTCAGGCCTGCGGTTGTGACCCCACCGGGTCCTTATCCCTGGACTGCAACCAGGTACTGACTGACCTCGCACTACCCAGTGCAGAGGAAAACTCCTGCCTTTTTACTTTGGTTATTGTCATGGTACTTTTTTTGAAGTTTGGGACCTATTGATATGTCTTTTGTCCTAGAGACTTTTAGACTTTTTCTTTAATTGTTATTTGTAATATGCTGTATTTACTGTTTTTGTTGTAATCTGGTGACTTTGTAATAAGATTTTTAAGCACTGGAGTGGGGGAAAAAACCAGTACAGTTCATTAATACTGCATTTTTGGAACCGTTGTTGTTGTATTGAAATTTTTCAGGTTGTACGTTTTCTGTAGGATATTCTTAATTTGGTAGATATAAGGTTAATGGAATTGTTGACCGTTGTTATTGTTTTTAAATTTTTCTGTGTTTTTTTTTTGGTCTAAGATATTCTTAATTTGTTAGAGATTAACATAAAGGAATAGTTTATCCGCCTCAAGGATAGCAATATTTAAAGTAATTTGATATAGCATCTAGTGTACACTTTTCATGAGGGGGGAGGAGGGTTTCTGATTACAGAAATGGTTCTTTTTTTTTCTGTGGTGGTGACAACCCTTAAAGGAGTGGGGTATAGTAAAAGTGAAAGGGCTGTGTGTGGCTGTGAGCTCTGAAAAGGCTCAGCGGGACTGGTGGGGCTAGAGTAAAACTTAAACTGAAGAGAGCTGATTCTTGAATGAAGTTTTTATGTTGGGGAGAGGGGAGAAGAATGAGACACTTTTTCTGTGAGATATTCATCACAATATGAACTACGTTATTTTCTTTTTTCAGTCCCATGTAGTACTTTCCTCAACTGTGTCATGTTCATACTCTGAACTGTTTTAACCTTTCTTTATCAAGGAGAAAAGTAGCCAAGGATAGTGAAAGAAACAAGTTCAAGAAATTATTTTTTCCATTGTTGTTGTGGGAAAAAACGATGGTTCGGCTATGGAGTTTGTACTGACAACTTTGTGTCTGTGTTCTTGACAGTTGGATGGCCAGTGTCCGTGTCTGGAAGGTCGTGGTGGACGGAAGTGTGCCGACTGTGAGGACTTCTTCTTTGGGGACCCCAATGTCCAGTGTTTCCGTGAGTGTGGAAACTTTGATTATCTGTGCATTTCTTTCAAATGTGTATCAGATAATTGTACTTTTAAGCTACATACTTTTCTTTTTTGAGAATTTTGTTCTGAAGAGGAACAATCTCTGTTTCTGTTATGGGGATTTGGTTAGTTGATTATTTTGCATAAGTATGTACAGAGTGTTTTGAGTGTGACATGCCCATGCTTGCAAATATACCAATCATTTCCCAAAGCCACAAAACCCTTCAAATGCACATACAAAACGTCATGTGTTGTTGCATGTTGTTTTTCCTTTTTCCTCTGTATTTTTGGATTATTTTGATTTTTCTCGTGTGGAAGAAAGCGGTTTTAATGAGTGAAAAGTAATTCTGTGAGGATACAAGTACTTCAGTAGACTATGATATTGTTGATGTTCTCCTTTGCTTTTTTCCAGCCTGTGACTGCGACCCACAGGGGTCAGAGTCCATGCTGTGCGACAAGCGCACAGGTCAGTGCCAGTGTGTGCCGGGGGTGACTGGCTACAAGTGTGACCGCTGTGCCCGCGGCACCACAGGGGTGCTGCCCAACTGTGTGCCCTGTGGGGAGTGCTTTGACAACTGGGACCGTGTCATCCGAGACCTTCGTGGTGAGCCTAGCTTTTCCACATAACCTTGAAATTTGGTGCGTGGGAATAGCGATGGTTAAGGGTTTTTTTGTTTTTAGTTTTGTGTGTGTGTGTGATTTTTTTTTTGTATCAGTGTGTGTGTTTATCTATAACTAATATTAGTGCTCATTTTCAGATTATATATATTGATTCATCAGGCATCTGATGTCCCCTGTGAAGTTAAATAAAGCTCTTTAGTGATATTTGTTGATTGTTTATGTGCAGGTGTATTTTCCTGGTACTTTTCCAGGTCAGTGTTTAGAGAAAGATTTGTAGAAAAATTATTACCATAATCTAAGGATTTAATTATGTGACTATGGGGAAAGAAAATCACCCATGTTTACAATTTAGTACTGTCAGATTTAATATATTTTTATGGGCATATGTGAAACAGTAATGTCTTGCTTAAGATAATGGATCTGTCTTATACATTTTAAGCTTTCATAGAAATATATTATTGTCTGTTCAGACCAGACACTGTACCTGGTGGACTCGGCAAAGAACATCTCTGTGACGGGAGCCATCCAGGCCTTTGACGAGGAATTCAAGTTGATGCAGAACCACATTGATGAGATCCGCAAGATCCTGGCCTCTGTCAACTTCACCCAGGTGGACATCCAGGAGATTGAGAACATGCTGGAGACTATCAAGTGAGTCAGAGAGCCAGGCTGAGAGTATGCCTTGGGTTACTTCAGTTTTTGACAATCAATAGTGATGTTTTTAATCCCTCTGTCTGAAATTCTGGATCAGGAACTTTTACACTGCTTTCATAAGAATGGTCCAGATCAAGAAGATGCACAGGTTTCTGGAGACCCACCTTCATATGCAAATTATATAACGTCTTTGACCTTTACAGATGCAGAGGCAACAGGTGAAAGGTATTCATGGTGTTCAGAGTTTCCATTCAGTTTTTGATTTATGACTCACCAGCAACAACAAATCATGGTATATATATTTGTTGGTAAGAGGGTGCAAAGGGTGTGTGTGGGTGTAACTTTTTTCCTTTCGCTGATTAACATGGTAAGTCTCTGAAGGTTTTTTTTGTGTGTGTGTTGGTGTGTTGCTTTGATCCTAACCATTTTCTTCAGGAAAAGACAACAGTCACCAGTATTCATTTGTTTATAGACTTGCACATAAAAAGATTTTGTAATGATCTTATGTCTTATCTTTTGTTAAGTGTGAAGAACTTTCATCTTAAGGAAAAATATTTAATTCCAGTTACATTATAGTGGTTTACTAATGCAGGTAAAGCTTTGAGTTGTGGTATGTTATATCAAAAATAATTTCAGAGAGGAAAAGAGTACTTTTATGATTTTTGGTGTTTGGATAAGCAGCTGTGCTTAATACTGAGTTGCAGTGATAGGGGGAAAAAAGATTGGTGAAATAATGCAAATGATCAGCTTTAACCAGTGATCATAATGGCGATAGATCCACCCTGCACTGCCTTCCTTGTGGATTGTAGGCGTAACCTGACAGACAACAGCAGGAACCTGGGCTCTCTGGACGAGGAATTGAAGCAGACGACAGCCCGTGTTCAGAGAGGCAACACGGAGATCATCTCCTTGAGGGAAGGGGTGGAGAAGTTGCGTAAACTGGCCAAGGCCCTGCAGGACAATGCCACTGACATCCAGGCCAGGGATGTGGAAGGTGGGGTCTGTTGAACTTGCACTTGCAGGTGATAATATGTCTTGAACGCACACATGTGCAAGTACGCACACAGGCACACTAATTCATTCACATGCAGAGAAACACTCACCGCGAGGCATACATGATAGGCTGTACATGTGTACACAGGTGTGCACATGAGCACATGTGCACACATGCATACATAAACACGCGCGCGCACACACTTACACCCATGCACACACGCACACACCAGTACACAGGTATGGACAAATGCACTTGGACTTGTATGCATATATGTTATGTTAACGTAGGTTTGTATACACATGTACACTTTGCACATACAGGGCAGCACGAACTTTATCTGCAGTCGAAAACTATTCCAGGGAAGTTATTTGATAATAAAAATATTCTTATATGAATGTTTTGAAATGAATATTCATAACCAGATTTTCATTTGGCACAATGTATTGTACCATATCAAACTTTTAACTGTGACCAGTTTGGTAGTTCTGCTTGGCCAAATTCTGGAAGCAAATTTAGAATGTTGACATCAAGCAAAAGTGCCCTACGCTTTGGCCTAAACACAGAGCTATATCCGTATTTTCATATGGCCAGAAGCTGAACACAAGTTCCTGTTAGGCTTTTGCTGTGACCTGTGTGGTAATTTAACCAAATCTTAGATTCCTGTGAAAGTGTCCTACATTTTGGTCCAGCCACAAGGCTATATCAGCGTTATTATATGGCAGAACACAGCACGACGGAGTAAGCTTTTACTCTCTCTTACTTTCACCTGATGTGCTGAAATGTTCTGTTTTATCTCTTGCTTTGATCACTTCATTTGAAGTTCTGATGGTCCAATCAATCTCTAGTAGGCACTAAAGTTACATCAGTTGTACTGGAACCCTTCCCTTTGCTGTCCCATAGGTGCCTTCAACATCACCAAGGAAGCGGAGAAGCGGTCACGAGAAGCTCAGCAAATAGTGGATGGCACAGCAAGACGCCTGACCGAGTCAGAGCAGATACGTCGGCGCACGGAGGACCTGATCAATCAGCGGCAGGCAGAGTTTGACGACCAGCTGGATCGTAACAGACAGGCGCTGAACAGTCTGGACGGTGATGTGTCTGATCTCAGCTCCCGTCTCTCTGACATCAACAACATGGTACAACAATTTTCTTTTGTTGTGTGTTCTAACTGAGCTCTTGGAGGAGGGGATGGGGGTGGGGGGAAAGAAGGTAAGGGATGCGAGGTGAGATGCAGGAGGCTGTGAGGAAGGTGGTGGAGGGTGGGCGGTAAAGTTGTCATGCAGTAGAGCATCTTCATAGCAAATGGTAGGTTACTGGGTGAGTGGTGCAGCGGTTTTTGATGACCTTGCCAGTAAGGCAGCCACAGTCTGCATTCAGAGGATCAAACTTCTGATTACCAGTGCCAAGGTTATGTCTTCACTTGCACCGATTGGTCGGTCAGCAAGACTATGCAAATAGTACGGAAGTGATGCTAATTAAGGAAACTTGCCAGAAAGGTGGGTGCATTTAATGTTGGGGCAAATCCAGATCAGCGGTGACTTAAAAATAAGAAATAATGCATAGATTTGGATTAAGAAAAAAGAAAATGAAGCATATTGGATGTAATATGTACAAATCTGTCAGATGTGGTGTGGATCCAGATTTCAACCCAGTTCCTGTGAACAAAGTAAGGCAATGGTGGTGCAGAGGGGTGGGGGGGGGGGGGGGTTCAGTCACAGTACATTCACAAACTGAGCTAGAAACCCTGCAGCTATACAGCTGAGCCAATAAGGATTGGTTTAGGTACGAACAGTTTTAGTGTGTCTGTAACAGTGTTGGAGATAGAGCGAGAGATTCCTTGCCGGAGGTCTGTACTCTGTCTTTAAGTGGCCATCTAGTTTTAAATGCTTTTACTATCTTTTGTGCTGTAGGCATGCTTGATGGACATCGGGTTACCGTTGCCTGAATGTTTTATGTCAGATTCAGGGTTAATTGTGATCACAGCTTAGGATGTCCTCGATGCAGTGCCCTGGAAAGTTGGTTGACTGAACTGAACGATTGTGATCAGTTATGTAAGACTGATTTCCATTAGATTGGACAAGATGAGGTAGAGGTTAGAGCACTAGTGTCAGTTTAAGAGGCAAGGGTTCAAATCCTGGCAGCAGTTGACGCAGTTGAGCTGTCTGTAAGAGGGATGACTCATAACTCCTAATTGAACTATGCAAATAGCATGCCTAACTCCCTCCGCCCCTTTTCCTCCCTATCTGTCCTTTCCCTTGTGTGTATTCACATAGATCAGACATGTTTGTTATAGATCCCATATCCCACACCTGAATTGAGTTAAAGAAAGGCAGAAGTACCCAGCATGCATTTTTGAGTTGTTAAGAAGCCAGGCACTCTGTGCATGGTCCACTGCAGGGCTGTGATGGTCTCTCATACAGTAGTCACCATCCATGGACTTAAGACTGAAGTCTGTTGCGCAGTACCCTTGCCAAAGTGTCATGGGATGACTGTATTTATAGTTGTTTTACCTGATGTAGTTATCACAGCTGTTTTGGTTTTTTTGGCTTTACAACTCTGATCAATGAGAGTTTTGATGTATGTGTTAGGTATGTGGAGCTCCCGGCGCCCCCTGTGATGCACTGTGTGGTGGGGGTGGATGCGGACGGTGCGGTGGAGAGACCTGCGATGGCGCCGTCACCAAGGCTGACAATGCTCTTAAGATGGCGCAGGATGCAGAAAAGCTCCTGACAGACAAGGAGGGCGATGCTAACAATCTGCTGGGTGATGTGAGTGGGCGGTGTGAGTTGGGATGTGTTCACGTATGTGCTTTCCACAATGGATTAAAAAAAAAGAATGCATGTTTTGTTCACGTTATATATTTGTCTTTGTTTTCTTTTATTCAAACATTCTGTCACACATTTATTCCTTTAATTTTTGTTTTGTTCTGTTGAAGTATTTTGTCATGTCTGCCAGTCTTGAAAGATTCCATGTTAGACCAGTTTTGAATATTCATTACTTCCACAGATTCAAAGAAATTTCTAAACTTCACTTATATTAGCAAAAGTTTATTGATGTAGAGTACTTAAATCTGTGTCACAAAGTCCAGACCAATGTGTTACATCCAGGTAAGACATATTAAGTCTCACCCATGATACCTTCATTCTACCTTTTTCTTACATATACTTTGTCTTCCTTTGGCTTTGGATTTTGCTTAATAGATGCAAGTTCTATAACATGAACTAATACTCCCACATCGACACAGTAATGAAACTGTAAACAAAGGTGACAAAAGTCCTCAAGACGACTCAAGCTGTTCATTGTTGCAGGTGCAAGCAGCGAAGCAAGGAGCGGAGGAAGCCAAGGACGAGGCACAGATGGCGTACAACACTGCCTTTGAGGCCAAGAATGCCTCAGAGAATGCAAGGACTCAGCTGGAGGATCTGCTGAATGAGATTTCACGAGTGCTGGGAGCCCAGCTGGCCAAACCTGAGGATGTGGAGAGGGTCAGTCAGCAGCTTTCTAACTCTGTGTTCTGCACTGTCCCATTGTCTGTGTCCTGTGAGTGGAGCTACTCCCACACTGCATGTACTCTTACCCATGCTGAGTTAGGGGAACTTTCAAGTGTCAGGCTGACTTAGAGCCACTTAGAAGGAAAGACTATACTGCTGTAGTCTGGTAGGTAGTATTTACTGGAGGCAGTTTTGATTAACATATGTACAAGATCACTTCCTATACTTTGTCCGATGACAAGAATTGTTAAAGTTATACTTTGTCCGGTGACAAGAATTGTTAAAGTTGTGGAATTGTTAAAGTTGTGGAATTTGGCCGTCTTAATATCCTGTCTGGCATAGAAACAATCACTGTCTCTAGCACCATAATCTCCATGAATTCTAACTCCAAAGAATGCTGACTGATATTCTTTCTGGCATGGGAATGATTGTTATGTCTCTTTTACCATATTCTCCATGAATGCAAACTCCAAATAATGATGCAAACTTGCAGTTGTAAAAGGGAATCAGTTCAGGTCATCAAGAGAGCAGGGCATAAAACTCCACAGATTGAAATGATCTGTTTTTCATGTTGATTGATGACAGTGAAGTTGAGGTCAGATGTATTGGAGAGAGAATGTGAGATTGTGTCAGGGATTGTGTGGGTGTTGTATCTGTGTGAGTGTGAGTTGAAACGCATGCACTTTGGTATTTCATGCACACTGTGGTAGGCTGGAATGGTTTTAAAATGCGTTTCAAGGTATTCAGTTGAATTTCAACAGACGGTTCTTGGGGGGGGGGGGGGGAAGTACCAGTGACATTTGATCAACAAAATTATTCTGAGAAACAATTTATCTGTATTAAAAGTAAGATTTACAGAAAAGTTTTTTTTTTTTTTTTTTTTTTTTAAATTCTAAGAGGCCTCAAGATTTCTTGGCTTCCTATCTCTCTTCCCCCCCAAGCGCTGAACATGGATGACCTGCCAGTTTTTTTGCTCTCTTTCACCATCACTTTTCTTCATACTTACCTGTCCAAACAGTGCCTTATCCTCACTTGGTGAGGAACATCGCCAAGTGGGGATAAGGCGTTTGTTTTGACAGGTAAATAATCATAAAACTAGTTTCAGTAGCAAAATTCCTTTCCCAAACTTGTGATGCTCATTTATTTGTTTGGTAGTTTACGGTGTACCATATCAAACTTTTTCAGGCTCTGACCTGTCTCATAACACTCTTTGGCCAAAATTTCAAACAACAGTTTGCTGACACTGGCCAGATTTGTTTGGAGCCATTCGCCAACACTGGCCAAATTTTTTAGGAGCCGTTTGCCAACACAGGCCAAATTATTTAGGAGCTATTTGCTGACACAGGCCAAATTATTTAGGAGCCGTTTGCTGACACTGGCCAAACTTTCGAGGCTTAAGCAGTACTCTGAAGCCCCACATAAGCATCTTTCATTTCAGATCAGTTAGCAGAGCTGCATCTACATACTGCAAACAGAGCGTTCAAACTGGTCATAGCTCGTAAGAGTTTGATGTGGAAAAGAAGGTGAGCCAAACAGGGAGTATAGGAAAAAGAATTTCCGTTGTTCCTCTGAATACTGTGCTAACTGTGCTCACCAGCAGAACAAAAACAAGCGTCTTACATAAGCCAAGGGAAGAATGACAATATCATGATCATGGTGTCATTACCATTGTGGTGGTCAGGTAACGGAGGAGGTGTTGAACATGCGTGTATCGCTGGACCCAGATGAGATTCGTCGCCTGGCGGACAAGATCAACGACACAGTGCAGGGCCTGCAGAACATCGACCAGATCCTGGCAGACACAGAGAAAAGCCGAGCTGATGCACAGCGCCTCAACCGCAGTGCAGAACAGGCCTCGTATGTCAAGTCAATTTCATTTTGTTCCTTTGCAAATTCTTTTGTGGGGGTGTGAGCAAGCGGCATGCACAAACGTATTTGCACGATTGTATATGATTATTTTGCAGGTGTGCATGATGATGTACATTTGTCAGGTCAGAGATGACTGCTTTTTTTTTTTTTTTTAGCTTAATTTTTATCATGTTATTTGAGAGAATGGAGTATTCTGTGCGTGTGAGAACTAAATATCACCATAACGGAGTTGACTGTTTTCAGTCGGAGCAGCACTGTTCAAAATTAAGCATGCAGACTTAATTGACTGATTCTTATAAGTACAAGATAGTTTATATTTCATGAGCAAATCAAGACAAAGACATAAATCTGTGCTTGAAACGAAAGTGCAAGAAATCCATGCACAATTGATGTTTCAGGATTGAAGCACGGGATATCTTGGAAACGGCCCAAGAGGTGCGAAAGGCCCTGGAAGGAGCCCGGAAAGCTCAAGAGATGGCTGAGAATGCCATCAACAAGGCTGAAAACGACATCGCTGATGCCGAGTCTGATCTGTCCATGGTAAGTGGTGAGCACTGCAAGGCGATGCTTGTAACATGGACAAGTTTTATATTCTGAAAATGGGTAGGAATGAGTAAGCTTGGGGAACTTCAGTAACTAAAGTTTGTAAGGAAATGCTGAACCACCACTCTGCGTCAAACTCTTTGCCTTGTCTTTGTTTAATCCTAGTGACATCATTTCCCATGTTACTTAGGATTGCTTCTCTAGACAGCGGCGAATCCAAGACCCGCAGGTATTTCACATTACATCTTTGAGTACTAATTTTAGCTTGGAATTGTTGAGAACTTTACTTTCCTGCCACACCACATCATCGGGAAACATTTATTTTCATGAGGAAAAGGGGGTAAAATATGTAATTTTTGGACTAATTATGTACATGTGCCGTATTCGCTGTCCAAAATGGGGTTCAAGTTTTTACCTGATTTGAGAATGCATTGGAGAACTTTTTGATGACATTGGAAGCAAAGAGGGGTTTGATATGGATGACATCTTTGTAGATAGGGATGATGAGGTGAGGTCAGTGTCTTTTTCAATGGATAAATGGGCAGAGTCCAGTTGTGTTCAACACACCTTGTTCAGTCCTTCGCTTTGGAAAAAAGATGCTAGCACACCAACATGCTGTCGTCCTATACATGAAGAAATAATTGGAAGTACTCTTGGAATAGGGTAAAGAAATTTACTTTAAATATTGTAAAGTCAAACCCCAGATTATAATGAACCACATTATGAGGATCTCGGTGGCAATAATTCTGTCCAGTATGATTGCAAACTGCCACCGAGTATGCCCTACAGATTTCAGATTCATGACTGGGATCTTCTGGTGAGTGCTGTTACCTGATAATTTGAATTGTTTAGACTTGCTGAACACTGTTGGCAAGTTACATGCAATGTTAAAACATATCTAGATAATATTTGCGTATAAAAACAAAACAAGTAAGCTTTGTTTTTTTTTTTCTTTTCCATTTTGAAAAGATGCATGCATTTCTTTTTTCTTTTTTTTAATATTATTAGTGCATTAAATTTCGTCTCAAACATTTGCATCAGCTTGCAGTACAATCATTTTCTAGTGGTGTACAACACATGGTCTATTTTACAAACCAGTATTTTGATTTTTTTTTTCCAGAGCTAATTGATTTTCACTGCAGCTGCACTGATATTAATTCAGTCAGTACCTCTGAACTTGCTACAGAATTAATCAGCGCTTCTGGAGTTAGTATTTTATCTACCTGGTTCTCTGAGCTGAAGTTCTTCAAAGTACCAGCTTTATCTTCGTTTTTTTTTTTAATGCTGAACAAAATTGGGTACTGTATTTATATTGCCGAATGTGCACACACACACTCACACACACACACACACACACACACACACACACACACACAGAGACACACACACACATCAGAATTGTACCAAATTTCTGACACAAATCAGAAGTGGATATAGTTAATGAACATGGACCATTTGGCAGTATATACTGTCTGTATCATGTCAAACACCTGCAAGCTACTGCCAATTTGCTCTTTGGCCAGTTCCGGCAGCTAGTGCAGGACTAGGATTACCTGCAAATCGGTTTACATTTCCAATCAACAGTGCACAGTTGCTTCTGTTTCCATTCTGGCTGAAAACTGTACAAGAAGCGTTGTCAGTTTTTTTTTCCATCTCACATATCACGTTTTCAGCAGTGCAATTCACTGCTGTGCATTTTGGTTTATTCACTGACTTGCTTTTGTCCTCATTGTAGCAGTAGAGCCTTTTTTTTAAAATTATTTTCCGTTCGGTCTGTCTTTGCTGTTATGCATGTCTGTGGCTTGCCAGTTTGATAGATCATGCCATGCCAGACTTAGGTGTTCTTTGAATGGAATGGAATCAAACCCAGATTCCAGTGCATCCTTTAATTTCTCTCCTTCAGAAGATGGAAGTGATGGCATGCTTTAGATCAGAAATGGAAGACAGTGGGGCATTTTAGTTTTGCATTAGCTACAAGAATAATCTCAACAGTGCTTACAGACGCACAGACATGGAGGATTTTTGCAAATATTATGTTTACAAATGCACACATGAGCAACAATTTCTTACATAAAGCACAGCTTAATTTTTCCGTCCCGTGCGAGACACTTAGTGAAAGAGCCGAACAAACAAGGCTTACACATTTCTGATCCAACGTTTTTGTTGTTGTAGTCCAAGCAGAGGCATGTATCAAACTTGTGTACTAGTTAACTAGGGAAAATTAAATTCCCAAGAAGTGATGACGTCATTTTTGCACAATTGTGTGTGTGTTGTCATTGTTTGAATATCGCCTGACCACTTGTGTACAAGCTTTCATGCTGTATCTACATTATCTACAGGAAAATAAACCTAGTCGAGTTTGGTATTAATAGAATTGTTGGGAATTTGCCAATTCAGTCATCTCAAGAGCGCAGATATATTACATTTTTCATGACAACCACTAATTATCAAACTAACAGCCCCACTTGTAATGGCCGCTCAGCAATACCGAACACATTGTTGCCAGACCGGCTTTACACAGAAGACATTCAGTTTGCCGAGTACAGCACGGTTAGCTGGCTGGTGGGGAGCAGCCTGCAGAAAACACCCCTTTCCCTGACCTGCATTCACAGCTTGGCCTCTGCAGCTGCGGGCGAGCTGTAAACTCCCCTGCCTCTCGAAACTAAGTAGCTTGCTCTGAACAGCCATGAAAGCAGAAGTGATCAGTACATACTAAAGTATGCAGAGCTGACAGGAGGACGCTGCTTGCATAATCCAGAGGGTTGTTGACATGTTTTGGATCATACAGGTGCCAGTGAAATTTGTTCTTTTTATTTCAGGTTTTCATCAGAACATTTCACTCACTTATAATCTTCTTTTTTTTTCACCTATATCAGCAGTTTGGGATCATTCCCAGTTACTTAACACCATTCGAGTTGATGGTCAATCCAATGTATGAGTCAGAAGACCCAAATCAGGTATTCCTGGTGAGAGTGAATGTGCTTTTGAGCTGAGGCACCCACGATCGTTACACAGGGCCACGTCGCACTTTGCACAAGCGAAAGAATTCTGGATGGCTTTGGCTGCCTTCAGTTTTTCACTGAACACAAGTCGTCATGTCTTCGGCACTTTCAGTTTGCTATAAGTGTGCTTGTACTTGTCAGAACTGTGAAGAATGCAAGGAAGGCCAACATATTTTCAACCCATGAGATCATTATCAAAACCATGATTCATGTCTGAAAATCGAGATGTTTGATAGGGACTATTCCAGAAGGGATGGGGATGATACATGTGTTGACTGCCAAAGTGTCATAGCAGGGGAAAATGGATACTTCCACCACCTTCTAAATTTTAGCTGGGATCAGTAAAGAAAGTGCATCTGATCACGTTTGTTATTGCCATTGTAACCTTTGTTTAACTCTTCAACTACTAAAGGTTGGGATTAACTGGCTTTTTCTACATTCTCTGCTCTCTTTTTAATAAAACATGTCTGATCCTTCAACGGCAATAGACAGGAGGTTTGCCTAAGTGACATTGGAACCAAGAGATTCCTGAATTTTCAGACACACTTGGCTGGCCTCGGGTCCTCGAAACAAGCCGCTTGTGTTCACAAACACAGTCCCACAGGCTACAGTGTCATTTAGAAGTTAAGAAGAGGGACTGATATGAAGTAATTATCAAAGAACACATAGTGAAAAAGGGCTTTGCATGATGTATCACCGCATAGACCTCCAAGTAACGCACCTACACCGGCAGTCAGGTCATTGATCTTCCCAGTGAACACAGAATTGTTTAGCTTTGGCAAGTTCCCCAAAGCTTAAGACCCTAGTATGCTAGCTTTGCTGGGATGTACTGAAGAAACCAGACTTTAGAATTTGTTCTCATCCCTAGTGATTCGTTGGTACAAAATTCTTTTGAAAAACTTACCTTAAAGATAAAAGGTCTCCCTTCATTGGGGGGGGGGGTGGGGGGGGGGGTGTTAACCAGGTTGCTAACAGCAAAAATGAAATTAGCAAGGTGGAAATAAATTGTTAGCTCCTGAAAGTATTCCTTTGCTTGACTTGTGGCACACAAAGATTGTAGATGGGAAGATTTTCAACTATAGATGTATGAAGTGAAGGAATTAGGACAATACTCAAGAACATGAGAAGACCAGTGTTAAGTCCTGATTTCATTTTCAGTGGAATGTTCAAAATGATTATCCATCTTTTCTTAAGCAACACCTGAGACCATAGGCTTCTGCTTTCCATGTAATTGGTATGTGACATCATTATTTTGGACATATTCACTGAGAAAACAAGAGAAAATTGGTCAGGTGACTGAAGGTCCATTAAGGGATGGATTGTAGGCCTTTTGTATGTTGCAAAAATATTGTGTGACCACTGTGATACTCAGGACATTTCAGCACACCTGTCGTCATCAGTGTTGTCCAAGTTTGGATCGTTTTCATGTAGGTTTCTTTCTGTACACTGATGCCCAAGTCATTTGAATGGTACTTCCTTGCCACTCGTATATCCACGGTCAGGCTAACTCTACTGTGGAGGTCATTCATTGTCAAGGCAGTGAAATTTGTTTTTACTTGATCTGACACTTGGTCCACAAGCAATGACTTATGATCAGTTTATTGGCAAAATTGCGCAGAACAATTTACTTTTGTGGAAAGATGTATTATGCGCACAATGAAGTATATCCATTGGAGAAATGAGCACTCGAGTATATGTTAAGTGCTGTGCACACTGATGTATACGCTATGTTTTGTACGCTTTGAAGTTATGTTGTGTTTGTGCATGTTAAATATATTCTCGTATACCCTGTGCACAGAGAAACATATTCTGCACACACTAAGGTATTAACCCGTAGAGTGCCTTTAAGCCGTCAGCTGACGCCGCATTAAAAATGCTTTCCCAGTGCCTATGGGCCGTCCACTGACGTCATGCATTTTTCTTGAATTTTCATTCGTTACTATTTCTATCAACGGACTTAAATAGAGTGTGCGTAGTAAGCCTTATATGTCTGTAGTATTAAAATGATATGTAAATGACCACACGTGAGGGGAAAGCCCATTTATTCTCATCACTGACTGGATGACCAGCCAGCACTTCGTCTCGCTTGCAAAGATGGCGGCGCAACCTTCGACAAGCGCAGCGACCAAATCAACGTATTTACACAGCTGAGCAGGCTCTGCTAATGATTTTTGACAAAGACAATAATCTTTTATTCAACGACTCACTCGAGCATGAAGGTGAGATGATGATAGTGATGGAATTGCCAACCGTATTCGTCAGTTATTGTGTCGGGCTGTGTGACCTCAATGTGTGTTCAGCTGACTGGTTTGCCAGCGTCGAACGAGCTCGCCTAGTGTGTACTCTGCACTGCGTGCCAGTGGTCAGTGACTGGTAGTCAGCGTGAGAGGGGAGCGCGGCCTGCTCGCGGCGCGGCACAGGGCAGAGGGAAAGGTAGGGGAAGAGGAGCAGTGAAAGAGAGGGTTGAAGTCCAGCAAGGGGGCGTGGTGGGGAGAGGGGGGCGTGGTCGTGGACTGACCTGTCTGCATAGAGTGTGAGCGTCTTGATAGACTTCTAAACTGTTTTACTTTCATTTACAGGTGTAGTGTGACAATACAAACTTTATTTTCAACTTTTTTGCTTTGTGTTCTTGTTTGGATGTGAAGATGTAGTGGTAAATACATATGCTTTTGATCGTGCAAAAAAATCTATCCAAATCTAATTGTCTAAATACTTTTTTATTATCAAAATTAAAACAAAAGAAGCCCAGATTCAAAATCTTCATTCAATTTCCTTCAAAAATCATATATATTTCATTGTTATATCTTTTGTAGTTTCTGAGCTAGAATTTTTTGTTAATTATTACCCCCAAATCATTAGATTTCCCTGGCACTGGGAAAGCCTTTGTTTGTAACATTTTCAAGCAACTTCAAGCAGCGAACGGGTTAATGCTGAAATATTTGCCATGTTCTGCACACACTGAGGTATTAATGCTGAAATATTTGCCATGTTCTGCACACACTGAGGTATTAATGTCGAAATATTTGCTATGTTCTGCACACACTGAAGTATTTTGTTGTTGTTGTACCCTGGCTAAAGACTCCAGGGATCATCCGAACATCAGCTGGGGATGAAAACATTACATGTGTGACCGTTTTTGATTACCCCGTCACATGGGCAGCCACACTCCGACTTCAGGGGATTTTGGAGACTGATAATGTTATGCTAGGAGCTTGTCACAACTGAAGACAAACCCGCATAACTATGCAGAGCATAACAACATTTTGATGTAGCCTTGGCGTTCTAGCCTATGTCAGTTGGCCTGACACAGCCTTAAGCCAAGGTGGACTGAGGTATTTATGCTGATATATTTGCCATGTTCTGCACACACTGAGGTATTAATGCTGATATATTTGCCATGTTCTGTACACACTGAAGCATTAACGTTGAAATATTCATCGTGTTAAGTGCAGACTGAATTATATACTATTTAAGAGCACACAGAAGTCTATGCCATGGTCCGTGCACACTGCAATGCATGCTGTGCTCTGTGCACATTGAAGTATATGCAATGCCCTGTGAACACTGAAGTTCCTATCCTTTTCTGTACACTCTGAAGTATACAGGTTCAGTGCACTTTGAACTCTTACCACTGAAGGGTATGCTATGTTCTGTGAGCAATAAAATGTATTTTATCTTTTGTGCAAACTGAAATGTATAGCATATTATGTTCACTGTAAAGATATGCTGTGTTCTTTGCACACTGAAGTGTAGCTTCTATTCTATTCACACTGAAATGTTGGCATTGAAGTATATGCTATGTTCTGTTAACAGTAGTGAAAGATATGCCTTGTTCTGTGCACTCTATAAAGTTTTAGCACTATGTGTATTGAGTGTTCTATGCACACTGAAGTATTATTTCTGTGCACACTGAAGTATGTAGAATGTTCAGAGCACACGGAAGTGTATGCTATGTTCTGTTAACAGTAGTGAAAGATATGCCTTGTTCTGTGCACTCTATAAAGTTATAGCACTATGTGTATCGAGTGTTCTGTGCACACTGAAATATTATTTCTGTGCACAGTGAAGTATGTAGAATGTTCAGAGCACACTGAAGTGTATGCTATGTTCTGTGCATACTGAAGTGTATGTTACATTCTGTGCACACTGAGGGATTTACACTGAAATATATGGTATGATCTTGTATGTCTGTACACACTGTTTGCTTTGTAAAGATAATATTTTGACCACACGTTAGGGTCTGAGTTTTGTATTGCAACTTTAGGGCACTTGGATACCTTTTTGGTTCATAATTTCCCCCAATCCTCTCCTTATGGTATCATCTTTTGAGGGTGTTTTTTTTTTTTACCATTGCTGATGCGATCTTATCTGGTATAATGAATCATCTTTTTTTTAACTTCTTTTTTACTTCCTTTTTTTTTTTTTTTTTTTAAGCGCTGCTCCCCTGTGCTTTCACAAAGACTGAAAGTCAGTCTCTCACTTACAGAACTGGAAATGCTGAAGACCATTTTCACTGTGTATCTCGAAGCTTTAAAAACAAAGAACAAAAAAGTGTGTTTCTCTTTGACCATAAAATGCCTCTCCCTGTCTCTTTCACCTTGTCACAATATTATGTCAGAGACATCTTTAACAAGTCACATGCGTAAACCTGACATTGAGATGGAGTGCTGTAGTTTAGAAGAAATGCTTTAAAAAAAACTGTTTTTCAGATTGGCTCAGAAACATCGGAAGCGCGCGATCTGTCCGACAAAAGCCTGCAGCTGTTGCAAGATCTGAAAGATCGCCTGGAGAAACTTCGTACACGTTATTTTAAGAATGACCTTGACATCCAGACTGCAGAAGACACCATCAACAAGGCAGAGATCGCAGCTGAAGCAGCAGAGAGAGTGAGTGTGGCTCCTCCTCTTCGGCTCTGCTTTGCTTGCCCATCTGTATTCATTAGTTGTTTCGTTGTACATCACATTTGGTAACAAATGCTGTAAATTGCATTTTATTGTTTGATAGAGGTCTTAATTGTTTTTGTCAAAACGTTCCTTGTTTGCTATAAATCAACAAACTGACTGCATTCAAAATTAATAATTACTTTTCTCAAAGGTTTGAGATTTTGAAGCAAACGAATGTTTTTTTTTCTTAGTAAAATGTACTTTTCTATGAAAAGAAAATTTACTAAGGTTCAAGCATTGACACTATTTTGTACAATTCACTTTTTCTTTCTTTCTTTTTTTTTTTTTAATTGTTAATCATTTTAAGAGTTGCTTGTTGCTACTGAAAATGGAAAACTCAGGGTCAAATAAGATATAAACATTAATTTCTTTTACTGCTGGAATTTTCAGAAAGCCTCTGTTCTGGAAAACGACTATGCGGATACTGCTGACATTTTGAACAAGAAGTATGACACCACAGCAGATGCTCGTGAACGAGCATCCAAACTGGCGGCTAAAGCAGACAAGATTCTGAAGGACACTTTAAGGCAGAAAAACTTATTAGAAAGTAAGTACATTTTTTTCTTTAAATGCAGCATTTCTTCTTGACCTTCTGTTGTGTAAAGTTTCAATTAGATTTTTGTGCAGACAGGAAAATTTCTGATGAGAAAAGAAATGTTGACTTGTAATTCAAGATTTTGATGCAACACTCCCCAAGCCTTTTTCTACTTCCAACAACCCCCCTCCTACAGCCCCTCCCAAATTCTGTCTTGCGCAGCATAGTTAAAGTTGAAAGAAAGAAAGAAGAGAGAGACACAGAAAGGAGAAAAACAAGAAGAAATTAAATAAAGAGAAAAACCTTATAATGACCCTTTTCCCCTTCTCCACTGACTCCGTGATTTGATTAGTGACGTTTGAATTTGGTTAAAAAAAGACAGAATGCCCCAGGAAAGACCCTTACTGTTCAGAATAGTCATTCAGGACATGGGGAATGTCTTTGCTGAGCTACTGAAGGGTCGGCTGGACAGGATGATCAGTGTTGTGCAGTACTAAATGCATGGTACAAAAGCGTTGGATATTTTAGCAAATAAAATGTTGCTTAATTATAACTGCTTGCAATATCCTGAACTCCAGCCCCACTTTCCCTCCCTCTGGACCTTGAAAATTATGCCACTTCCACTGCTTTCTTGCAAAAATATGGTTTTGTCTCTGCTTCTGCTACCTGCATATCTGTTCAGAGATAATAGAGTCCTCTGATCATCCAGGTTAACAAAGGGTTATGTTTCAGGATACAATGTTATGACAAAACAATCTTTTTCTCTCCTCATGGATTTTTCCAAGTTCCCCATAGTTAGAGACAGAAGTGCAACCTTTATTTAGTATTGCTAACAAAGATATTTCTTTGGATTAAAATGCATGGGGAAAAACAAAAGATATTTCTTTGGAAGCCATTCTGTAACAGAGACTGTTATTGGGCAGAGGATGTCCTCTGCCTTAAATGAACAAGTTAGTATGAAAAAACGTTTTTTTCACCTTGTGTTCTCTAGTCAAACCCCACACAGTGATGGTACTTCCACACCCCTCACCCTGGCTGTCCTAAACATGGCCACACACCCAAGAGGTCTGGTCACAGCCATGGCACCACAGTTCACAGAGCTATCAATAGTAGGTTGTCATGTGGCAACTTTCAGAGGAGGCACTGCACTGCCACTAACTCACTTTGGTGATGTTCTGATCCAACATACATTGGTCACCACCTACAAAGCCCCTTAACTGAAAACAGTTACAGCATTGTTGTGGAACTGTTGAGAGTGACCCCTCTGGATAGTGCCACATGGTCCATGAACTTGCTGATTTCAACAACTTAATATGAATTTGCTTTGGGCGTGGATGTAGGGAGGAAATAGAAATAGAGGTCACCACAAGAGCAGGATAAGAAATTCACAGAATTTGACCTTTTTTGTAACAATGAGTCTGTGGCGTTCCATTGTGGTCAGAGACCACATGACAGGGCTGTAGTCTGTGCTTCCTCTCATGATATATCCTGGCTCCATCTGGGCCCCAGGCATACCCACACTTTTGGTCAGTCAAAAAATTTGACTTGTGTATCTCTTCCAGGGAGGAAACTCGGCTTTGTGGTTTCTGTCTGCCCATTTGAGCCCATATCACTCTCGACTCAGGTTATGAGTTGACCCCAAATCCACCAGATAATTGTTTCTAATGGGACTCCAATCTGTCATCTTCCAGACCTCAAGCCTGCAATGCTAACCTCTGCATCACTGTGGCAGGCTGTTCTCTTTCATCCCTGCAACCCGGTTTTCCGGTTTGCAGAAATCCTACCCTTCCTTCCTGCAGCCCGGAAAACTGGGCAGCACAAATCCCTCCTTTCCTTCCTGCAGCCCAGAAAATTGGTTCTCACGGTTAGCGCTTTGAACTTCGCGCGTGGCAGTGTTTATGAATGGAATGGATGCCAGACGGCCCCTACAGAGTGGGAAAGTGGTCGCCGCTCTATTCTGGCTGGTTTGCTACTGCATACGTGGCAGTTCTCACTTTACACTTTTTTTTTTTTTCTCTATAAATCCAGGAATGAAGGGAATACTCGTATTGTAAGAATCTAGGAACAAGAGGAAGTAATGGTTCATAGAAAAGTAGGAATGAAAGAGTTAAGCATCTTTGCTGATCACATTTCCCTTAAAATAATCGTTTTTTTTCCACCCACCTGAATAATTTTCGTCCCACTTTGTACAGATATCCAACAGGACATCGGGACAAATGAGAAGGCACTAGTGGAGTTGTCAGACAACATCGACGATCTCAACAAAAGGATGGACAAGTACCTGGAAGACATAAAAAATATGCACGACTTCTACCGCACATGCTAGCAGGACTGAAGGCATCTTGAATTTGAAGCCAGAGCTTCCCCTTCTCCTCCTTCGACATCCGGCGGTTGTTGGAGATGCAGCTTTTGCCTCTTGGCTGCCTCAGAATGTACAGCAATTTGTAAATGAATGTATGAACACTGCATAGTGCTTCCATACAATCTGTCCACTGTGTTAGGCAGGATGTGTGTGCCAGGCCTGTGTGCGAGTTGGATGTACTGATCATGTATGCATTTATTTTGTTACTGTCAGCTTGACGCCAACACACGTACAGATAACTGGAGAGAATAGCCTGATTTTTATGCCACCAAGAGTCCTGGCAAAGAAGGTAGAATATATTCAGCTGATTTGTTTTCTTAAGCCTGTGAAACAAGTTCATATTCTTATGTGATCCTGTTGTGCTTGAGGTGAACTAGATTTATGTTACTCTAACGGTACTGACTCCTTCAACTGCTTGCCTTAAAATATGCGCATCCAACACCACACTCAAGATATACGTCAATCTGCTTGTGAAAAGACATGTTAAGCTTTTTTGGTGGCATAGAAGTTTGGTTTTGATTTGATTTACTTTTTGTTGTTTTTGTTGATAACAAGTTTAATAAGTAGGAGAGTCCTAATCTGTTTAAACTTGTACTGGTGCCGTTGTGCCTTAGGATGAGCAGTTACCTGTCCAGGTGGTTCACAATGTTCATTTCTGGCCGGAACTGCAGTCCCTCATGCCCCTTTGGTTGCCTGTTGTTGGTTTGGGTGCTTGGTTGTTGGTTTTTTTTGTTGTTGTTTTTTTTTTTTTGGGGGGGGGGGGGGGGGGGGGGGATGTGGGAGCATGGGGAAGGGGGAGTTCCAATAACAGAGCTGGAAAATGAGAGTAGGAAAAAGGGAGATTACTTTCTTTGTTGTTGTACATGTTTGCAATGAAAGTATTTCCGCTTTGCCCCAGTTTGAATGAATGGACAAGAGTAAATGGTTCAGTTCTGTTTGTTTGCTCTCTTCAGAACTGTTGAGTGGAGAAAGTCGTGTTTTCCTTGATGATTTCTTTTTTTGTGTTTCCTGGCCAGTGTCACTGCAAGTATGTGTAATGTGTATATAGCATATACTGTTTGGGTCAGCTCTCTCAGTATGAAAGTCGCTGTTCCTAACAACTGCTTTTTTGAGATGCTTTAGTATGATTAGCCATTTCTTTCGATGTTTACAGTATGATCAGCCATCTCTTTAAATTATGTAAATGAAATAATTACATGATTAGGTTTTTTTTCCCCCAGTTTACTTGGGCAATTATTCTTTTTATTGAAAAATGGTTTCATTATTGGCTGTATCCAGATACTTAGAATATTCATCCTGACTCGGTGGTAGAGAGGTCACTGGAAGATGTCCTGGAAGAAGTGTTTAAGAGACGAAGGCTACAATACTGGCAACGACTGTTCCAAAGCTTTCAAGGTGCATACAAGTTTTTCTTGTTTGTATCACCAATGACCAAAATGAATATTACTTGGCAGTAGTGATAGTTCATGACCAAATGTCACAAGCGCAACTTTGACATGTACTGCAGTGGGACACGGTCATTTTGAGTGTAGGAATGGAGAGGTGGAGAAAAGGCCCTGTGCAGTGCGTAAGTGTTGGGATGAAGACAACCTTCCTAGGAATCCAGGCAATGGTATTGTTGCATAATAAGTCTGCTGAACTGTATCAAGCAACCCTTCACCTGGCACTTTTTTCTGGCCACAGTTACCTCAATTGCATTGGCACACCCAGCCTCAGGTACAGCACAGGGATTGAATACACTGCTGTCACATAAACGCCAGCATTGCTCAGAAAAGCATTATGCACAGTGTCCCCCAAACTATACTCTAGCTGAATCTCACCATCCTTTGAAGACTGTCCACAATGGTCACATGTTTACCAACAGTATTGCCTTTAAAGGCAGATTTTAAGATCAGTACATTTTGACAAGACTTTCAAGCAGTATTCTGCTTGTATTTGTCTGTATACTGTAATATCTCGGTGATTAGAAGGGTAGAATAATGTCATATTATTATGATGTCTGATCATGGGCAGAAAATCAGTTCCTGCGTACAAGTCATCACTAACTGTCAATGAACTTTTTCCTGCATGCCTATACCCCTCTACCAGTAGCGAACAACAAATCCAAAGTAAACAACCTGATACTATTTGAAGCCAAAGACTTGGATGCAAAGTCTCAATTCTTGAAGTGAGGGATAACGACAGCTTGATTTTAATGCGGTATCAAGTATTGTACCATAATACAATATTAGTTTGCATGTCCAGGTAATTCTGTCCATGTATTGATCAGTTGTACAGGGAAGTGAAGCGAGAAGGCGACTGAACAAAATGGCTTGCACATTAACCATTTATTGACAGCTGCTTTTTTCATCAGTCACTGTTGAGAAGAACCCCCCCTCCTCCTCCCACTGTAGAGCCTCCTGCATATACACATATGTATACATCATGTTTATTTATACATTTGTACTGCCAGTTGGTCAACAGGAGATGTATAGTTACATTTGTATTCTGAATCTCCAACTTTTTGTCCCCTCCCCTCACCCGTTCTTTCCTTTGCTGTTTCTCTTAATGTTTTATGCTCAATATACGCATCACATTCACTGCTTAATTTCACTTTTGTGTTTTGCTGTATGAGTACACAAATCCACCATATTTTTGATGTTACGTGTATTGGTGTCACAAATAAATGTGCCTTTTGTATATTGTGCATCACTGGATTTGTGACTGACTGACAGCAGAAACAGCTCTCGGATTCCAAAGACAAATGGTCATTAGGAATGGTGCGGTGAGTTCAAGAGGTTTGATAAGCTTAGCAGTCTGGGCCATAGATTGTTACATTGTCTTAGGTACTGAAAATGCCTGAGGTAGAGTTGGAACATTGATATACAGTTGAGATGGTGATCTGTCATTATTGATTCTCTGTATGTCAGGTCTAAGGTGCCAATGCAGGCAGAAAACTATGAGACAGTCCATTCAAAATTGAAGAGATGGACTTGGGGGGGGGGGGGGGGGTCTTCTTTTTTTGTGTGTGTGCTAGTTACATTTAAAGGGAAATGTTTCCTGGAAATGTTTCCTGGCATCACATACCACATCTCACACTTTAAACATCGATGGTAAAGAATTTCCATGCATGTCACATTCTCTGGCATCACATACCACTTCTCACACTTTAATTTAAACATCAATGTTTAAAGAATTTCCATTCATGTCACACTTTAAACACTGAAGGTAAAATTATTTCCATTCATTCAGCTTTAATGAAAAAGAATCAACTTCGATCGGCAGGTTAAAAAAGAACAACAAAAAAAACATGCAAGACTTAATTGATGAACAATGAAATCAATCTCGGACCTGCCAGTTCCTTGGCACACCTGAGAAAAACATTTTCCAACAACAGTGAGAACATGTGAAAGTAGAGAGGAATCTATATGCAGCATCACTACCCATACTTAAACACCTGTTCAGCAATCTTAAAACCAAAATTCACCTTTTGATGTCTGCAGTAGATTTTTTTTGGTTGTCATTTCTGTGTTGGTGTCTAGGCCAGTAAGGGCCCTCTGAACAGTATATTTGTCTGTTGATGAATGATGCTGAAGTGGCTTGTCCAGGTTACTGCTATAAACTGTCATCCCTTCATATTTCAGGGTCATCAATACCTTGGTGGCGTCTGTACCCATGGAGGACTGAAAATCAGTCTGGAATTTGCAGAGTTCACGTGATGCTGGACATCCAGACAACCTTATTGCAAAATTCCCAAGTCCAAGAGGCACACTGTACAACAAGCATGATGTATAATACCATTGGATCGAACAATACACATTTTTCTGTGTTCTGTGAGTGAAACCTCAGTTCAATTTTTTTTTACCCTGGCTCTGGGCACAACGAAACGGCTTCACTCTTCAACATCGATAGCAGCAGCAAACTGTTTATCAGAACGTCGGCTGAAATTGTGAATTGTGTACAGAGCGATCATATATTGGTCTTTTTTTTCCCCCCTCAGTGCTGAGAGAATTTAAAAAAGAAAGGGAGGGGGGTGTCAAGAAAACAATTAAATGATGTTACCTCAAGCTGGAAGAATTCTGCCGCTCTGCCACGTTTGTAAGGGTTGACAAAAAGTCTGCACTCTGTGGTTGATTACCGATTCCAAGTGGTTGATTACCCATTCCATGAAAGTCAGCAAAAACATGGCAACAACTTGAGTTCCATGTGAACTAAAGTAGTATTCAAAGTAAGTGGTAAGGAGAAGACCTCAACAATTGCAACAACTCATGGCGGCACACAGAAAATATAGATTAAACATTCTGGCCATATTTTCAGCCAAATTTGTAGAAAATGAGGAGAGCATTACAACTTAGACATTGTCTAACAGTTTGTCGTAAGTGAAACTGCCCAAACTTTTTTTTTTCTAAAGCACGACTGGTAAATTTCTGCAGTTTTTCAAACTTTATCTCTAAACCCCCTCCAACACATCCTTCCCCCACGAAATGAAAATAATGCATGTTTGCTTACATTAGGATGTTTCAATTCTCATTTCAATTCTCATCAGCTAATGCCTGGACAAATTAGATGATTTTTCCAACAAAGTGATGCTCCCTTCATCTTGAAGACTCATTCGATGTCAAATCCTTACCTATCACAAAATTCAGTCGCCTCTTGAAATGAGAACTGACTTCGTCCTGCGATTTTCTTGGGGGAAGCGACATCCAACCTGTATTAACCTGTATAAACTGACGGAAAATTACTCCATTCTCAATCTACAGAAAAGATCAAGGTATTGGCACACACATTTTTTCTTGGATTGATGCTTGCGTTTGCATAAGGAAAATTAAGCATCCTACCGACGTTATCGTAGTTTGTTGGTAGGGTGCCAATGAGAAATCCACAGATCTGTTTACCAATAGGTAAGAGAGCTTCAGCAAATCAAAATCTATCAACAATAGTATCTCGATTCATAAAGACAACTGTGTGGTTCACAACTGGTGCAAATGAAAATATGCAGAATAAAGATCAACATTTATGTTGTATCTTTTCACAACACATAAATCATGAACATTTACGTCTCCTCAATGAAAAAATGAAAATTTTAAAATCTGGGCTTGACAAAACGAGTAAACTGAATGCTTCTGCCGAGCAGAAGAAAACTTGAAGAAACAGCATGATGCATATTGTCAATAGCTATATTGATGCAACACAGTTTCTGCAAGAAGAAAAAGGTTTTCCTATCCCATCCCCCACCCCCATCACCCTGTCCCTCGCTATCATTTCATCCAAACAAAATTCTGAGTGAAAAAAAATTCTTCACTGGTGTTACGACTGAATGCATGAAGAAAAAGGAAATAAACTTCTTAATTTTTTTCATTAAACTCCAAACTCAAATCAGTAATCACATCACATGGGCAAAAATGCTACGTTTCCATGAAAGGGAAAGAGTGAAGTGACAAGCCCCCCCCCCCCCCCCCCCCCCTCCCTCCCCCCGGCCCCTTCAAGTTGGAAACTAGCATGAATAAAACATTTCGAGTTATTTTCAGACCAGGGCAACATGACTTTGCAATATATGTCCATGGCTGTTAAGGACTAGCCTCCACACAGAAATGTTACAGCTCACTGATGTTGATCGATGCCTAAGCCAGATGAAAGAATGTGCATATCCTTAAACAAAAGTTTGTCAAGACCACTTTGGAAAAGGTGTTTAATGTATTGTCATGACTAGAATCACATTCGCAGAAAACTGTGCTGACAAACAATGCCTTCTGCATGGTTCATGTGGCATGTGCCTGATCTTTGCCAATAATTTCAAAGTAGAAAAAGTTTCAGAAAGATCAGGACATAACATCTGTAGTAGACTTGAAAATGGTCTGAAGTGAAATGGAGAAGGAAAAAAAAAAAAGGGTGAGCTACACACCTCTGATACTGTCGTCCTCTCCCTTACATGCCAGATAACCTTAAAAGTATGACTAAAAGCGCAATTCCTGGATAGGAAAAAGCTTTGGGAAATATCAGGATATGTTATCCTGAAGGAAGACTTGGATATGCTCCAAAATGAAGAAAACAAAAAGTAACATCAATACACCTGAGTCGCAGTCATCCCTTTACAAGCCAGGTAATCTTAACAAGAATGTGACAGAGTTGCACGTGAGAAAGGCATGAGCTCTTCATTTAAAAAAAAAAACGGAATTGGTATGCATGAAAATATTGAGATGAAAAGTGATAATCTATCACATCAAAACTGTAAGATCGATTTTGTAATATCAGCCTCTATGACAATAGCTCTGTAGACTTGGTTCCTGCCATCGTTTTCTTGAGTACATTAAACCAGTTTCAATTCATGCTTGGAATTTATCACATTGCCGTGTTCCAAATTCAAATTCCAACAAAAGCAAAATGGCAATATGAAAGAATAATAATTTTTTCTGTGGTTGTGCATGTTCATGATACTTGCGAGCAAGTTTCTAATGACATATAATGTACTGATGGAGTTTTGTTTATTTTTGTTTTAGTTCCTCACTACTGTTAAAGGTGAAATTTAAAGAAAAAAACATCTGGCAATGGGTACTATTTAGTCACAGCAGAAAGGAGCCCATAAATCCAAATAACATAAATCCTGGATACCTCCACATAGATAAGTTGTCCATTTCACTTAGGTTACTGCAAACACACGGAACAAATCACAACAGATATATATTTGTCAGAAATCACAGATCAGCTGTACATACAGATGACAATTAACTTAATGTCCTGATTTAATACCAACAACATGAACATGAAAATACTGGGGGGAAAGGCCAACTCATACTTGCTTTTTCCAACAACATGACAGTATAGGAATGGCATCAAGACAGGAAAAAGAGCAGACCAATAAGAAAAAAAAAAAAGAAAAAAAAAAAGGATGACATTAAGGAACTTCTGCTCAAATCATACATACACATTGCTTCTTTATGTTATTATTGGATGATTTGCTTGAATTATGTACTTCTGGGGTTGTAAGGAGCCACAAAAACAGAGAGACCATGCCTACAGCAAAACTGCGCGGCAGAGAAACTGAAACATTCACTACAAATCTTGGCCAAAGAAGACAAAACAGAAGCCAGAGGCGGAGCCCGTTTTAGGGACTCTGGTGATTGGACAAAGCATATCCCTTGTTCAGTCAGCCAAAAGTCTAGGTGTACTACTTGATGAAACAAATACAATGAGTGCCCTAGTCAGCAAAATATGCCAAACTGCTTACTTTGAGATCTGGAGGACTGGCTCCCATAGACGACCACAGAAGATTTTGAGGAATTTATCTCTGGCTCTTTCTATTGCACTATCATAACATTCGACAAGCTGGGCTTTCTCAGTCTTTTAATCAATTGCAGAAAGTTATGAACTGTGCTGCTCACTTCATTTTCAGGGTACCCCAAACAGAATGTTGTTCCCCTGCTTTTAGATGCATACTGGTTTCCGTCACCAGCTGAATCGAATATTATATCTGCTATTCGATCTGCATGCACAACTGCAATGCCATAATTGGCACAGCAAAGCACTTAGCTGAACTTTTTCCTCTGTATGTTTCACATTCTCTGTTTTAATTTTGTTTACACACCTTTCATGAACCCAATTATTTCAACTCTTTCCTTACGTATACTGGTGGGGCTAGTCTTTCCCTGGGCACATGCAATGTTAATGGTTTCACAACCATAGCTCACACAAAGTGTTTAGCAGTGGCTGGTTGGTTGGTTCATTTGTGAATTAGATTTCAAACTAGGTTTGAAAAATCATATTTCAAATAAGTGTCGCAATGTACTATTCTGTACCATGTCAAAATCATATGATTTGGCAGCTCTTGTTCCTGCATGTATTTGAGCCACAGGGAAAAGGGGGCGAGGTTCAGAGGGAATAGGAATGCTGATGTTTTAGTGTCTGTACCCATGTGTACTCTTGGAAATGAAAACAGATAGGTGTTTGAGAATATTTCTTGTTCATTTTTGTGCATAACCTGCGCTCAGCTGGGATGAGGCGCATTGTAAATCCAGATTATCATTCCATCACCATCGTAACGGCTATTATTATTCTGACTGGATTTGATTCATGACCCAAACACAGTTCGTCAAAGTAATTCTTGTGCACAAAATTGCTCCTCAGTTCTGGTCAAGGGCTACAATCACTTCAGGGCCAAAATACAACAAAACATTGATCCCCATCAGTCCTTTATTACTCCCCAAAGAAGGTTATGTTTTCACTCACAACTGTTGCTTAGTTTGTTAGTAAGAAAACGATAATTCACAAAACCAATTCTAATGAAACCTGGTGAACACAGTGGAATGTGGGGCAGGATGAACACATTAAATTTCAGTGTGGGTCCACTTCAAAGTGTGGATCCACAACGTACCTGACTTTGATGGAAGTCAGTGCTCTCACCTCCTCTCACCTCAACTCTTTTAGTTAGTCACTGAAGCATGGCACTGTAGAAATTATCAAGTCTACCTACTAGAGGAAAAAAAAGGATTAAATCCAACATCTAAAATAATGATTTATCTATTAAAAAATTAATATGAGGAGAGGCCTGAACGTTTTCACCTGCATCAGGTACTTTCACATTTCTTCATCCCATCCACACTATTCGTGGATGGGCATGAAATTAACATTTTCACTCGCATCAGGTACCTTTACATTTGTCATCCCATCCCCGCTCGAACACAAACTGGGGGCACATGAATTATGAAAACATTTCAGTAATAATGAGCACCCTTTTTGTGAACAATTCAAAATGGAGGGGTCCTACAAGCAGATCTGTGAAGCAGCCTGAATGCTCCCTTGACAAAGATTATACATAAATGTTTTGTTTTCAGGTCCAATCACTTTCATAAAAAGTAAAGATACTTTATCCATGAGCTTTTTCATTTGCATGAGTGAACATTTTCTGCCTGAGGGTGGAAATTAACTGTTTGGAAAACGTTAAATGAGAAATTCTGGTGTTTCATTCATTTGTTATTGGTGAGTGAAGGGGGGGAGGAAAGGGGGGAGGGGGGTTAAGGAGAAACCACTTCGATGTTTCTGACAATGCACCAAAAACTCTGAACACTGAACATTGCATGTGTTTTTGTATTGGTTTGGTTGTTATATGGTACATGTTTTCTTTTCTTTTTTTTTTCTTTTCCCCCTTTTGGTTTTTGTTTTTTGTTGGTACATGCTTGATATCTTGTAGTTGGAGAGTTCTAGGGAAAAAAAAATATGAAGGTAAATGTTCACGGCTTCGTTGCTGTCCCATTCAAGAATTCATTTTAATAACTTGTTACAATTCATTTAATAAAGGAAAAATGGCTTTGAAGGCCTTGCATCCCACAGGAGAGCCTCCTTGAAGCACTTTGATGATTTGTTACAGGTTACTACAATGCTTCAAATGGGTCTTATCCTCTGGCTTCTGGGGAGCTTTGCCCCTGTCCCCCAAGCAGGTGGTGTAACACCTGCGTCCTACCAGGGTCTGGGCAGCCCCTGCATCCCAGCCCCATTCCTTATTTTCTATTTGAGAAACTTCCACCCAGATATTTGTTCTGTCATTTTATGTACTTATTTTCTGCAAATCTTATCCTTTAAAGCCAAGAAATCTAAGCTATCAAAGGTCCAGAGATGACTGCTTTTGTCTCTCAGATTTTACGAATGCATTGTTACCTACATCACCAAACCATTAACTAAGTAATGCTTGATGGGTATTATTTGGAATTGTGTACAAGCCTTTATCCTTTAACTTTTTCAGTACCCCCAGATGTCAGACATACAACTGGCTCTTTTTTGGCAAATTTTTTGTTTGTTTTATTTCTATATAATAAAACAGTTTTCATGATAGGAATAACAATGCTTAAAATCAAGTATTTTCTTTGCTTTGCATCTGAGAGCTTATTTGTGGACTTCGAATTCATGACCTTAACTATGAGACAGGTACTTCCTGTTTATGCAACTTACATTGTCACCCAGCTTATTCTCCACACTGCATGCATTTAACATCCAAATACATCTTCATTTGTTCCGGTTTCCTTCAATTCCAGCAACATTTGCTCATTCAACACTCCCAATTATCATCCTTGAACTTAAAATGAAACCAAAATCAAACTTAAAGGGACATTTTTTTCATGGAATGTCCCCTCCAAGTTTACCACAATAGACATTCACAATGTACAACCACATCGATGCCAAAAATAGGTGTACACACAATACAGGGAAGGAGAAAATAAGCTGGATATTGGCAATCAACCAAACGTTATCATTGCAGCGACCCAATCAGTGCCATAGTCTCTGGCTTGAGATAGGGCCCCACTTGATGCACCCCTTTCCCAGCAGCAATGTCCGCCTGCACTTCTTCATCCCAGGTAAAGTTGATGACAGCAGCTGGAGCCAGACCCAGTTCTGCCAAACTGGCATTGTCTTCCGTCAATCGCTGACCTGTAGCTGTCACCAAGTTGAACGGCAGCCACATGATCAATTGTTCTCCCACAAACTGGCGGACCGCTGACAATTTTTCATGTGCCTTGAAAACGCCTTGTAGCAGAATACCATCTGGAAAGCGAATTCGCAGCAGTGTGAACCGATACTTGCGCAGTTCTTTCAGTTCATCACGCTCGCGCATGGCTTTTGTGCGTAGCATGCCCAACTTCTCAACCGCTTCCTCTTTCCGCTGTTGCTCCTTCTTCAGCTCAGCAGGTGACACATTGTAGAACTCGTCGGGAATTTCGAACTTGGTAGCCCTATTGGAGGGATGGAACACCTTCAGTACGCGGTCCAGCTGCGGTCGGATGGGTTCGGCAGCAAGCAAAACTTCTTTGATGTTGGTCAGGCGCTCCGTGTCTTTAGCACAGTCCTCCGTCAGCACCCAGAAGCTTTCTTCATGGTCTTCATGAGGCAACGAGCGCAGCACAAAGCCAGCCGCCTGCAGGAACTCTTCTGTGCCCTGGAGGCTGGACACGCGCTCCTGGAAGGCCTTGTTGCCGATTCGGATCTTACGGTATTTCTCCTCCTCTGGGTGATTGATCACATTGTCGAGGTAGCGAATCAAGGTCTCCACGCAGACTTTCACCTTGTCCGGCTGTTTGTTCAGTGTATGGATCATGATGGCTGATGTCATCTCCGGATCTTCCACCAGGCTGAAACAGTAGAAGCACATTTATTGGAAGTCTATTTCTGTAATATAAAAAGCAACTATCATAATTTTCTCCACGTGGTGCCTTGCTCTCTGAGAGTTATCGTAATCATCAAAGAATATTCTACCAGCGAAACTTACAGATGCAATCATCTGACCAGGCACAGGGGGTTATCACACGGAAAAGATGTGCCATATACTCTGAAAATTACGGTAATCACCAAAGAAAATATTCCATCAGCTTCTGACAATAATTCATATATGCTGCATACTGTTGTTGGTTTTTTCACGCTTTGACTGACACTTAAATTTTTGTTTTCTTTTCTTTATATATATATCACATTACAATAAATCTGAAAGATTTAAGTCTGGATTTTCTATGCTGGCAAAGCAGTCCATATTTCAAATGTAAGTATACAATGTCATTTTACCTACTGCAAATGTTAGGCGTAATCGTGGCACTAGGATTACTAATTTCTAATGTAACATGCAAGATATACAAACTGTTTAAAACTAACAAACTCTCTGCCGAGTCACCCTTTTCCCATCCCCATCCACAAGAAGTCAAAACATTCCTAAAACATGCTGAAGAACTGCAAAGAAACTTATGTAATTTAATGAGGTGTAACAGGGTTTCTAAAAAAAATGTTCTGCAGCTATGCCATGTATCAGTGCAATATGCTTTTCAATCTTTTATCTTAATCTGGAGCCGGAATAGCTCAGTTGGTAGAGTGCCAGACTCGTAATCTTGGTGATCCTGGGGTTGCGGGTTCGAACCTCCGCCGGGGGCGTTTCGGTACAGGGGGATTTTTCCCTCGGAGTTAACATTGGTTCTGACTCCATTTCCCATACAGTCCTTCGAATGAGACTATAAACCGAGGTTCCGTGTGTGAACGCACGCATAACATCTTGCACACACGTAAAATCCCATCACCAACTTTCGGAAGAGTAGGCCAGTTTGGCCGTTGGTATGGATGACACGTTACACATAGCATGCACCCTGCGTGAGAAATGGAAAGAATGAAGGAAGTAAGGAAAATGAGTGATCGATATTGAACGATACTGACTGGATGACACGGGAAACGACTGAATGAAGCGCCAGCTGGCAGCTCTTCAGTCGGCACTACCCAGGTAGGCAGCCCGTTGTGTAAACGAGTGTTGATTGTAAAGCGCTTAGAGCTTGGTCTCTAGCCAAGAATAGGCGCTATATAAGTATTCATTATTATTATTATTATTATCTGTGGTTTTAAATATGATGTGGTCAGGATGTTAGTAATGTATTGATCTGGGTTATCCTTTCTGGTTTTATTCTACTTCATGGGCAGTGGAAAAGCAAAGAAACAAATAACTCCTGTGTCAAACAATTAACCGGAAAGACAGCTAAATTGAATCTGCTACCTGCTGTAGAGAAATGCCTGAATGTGACCCTCCATTTCCTCCTTGGGCAGAACTTCAGGGCCAATCTCAGGACAACAGTACAACACTTTGGGCAGCATTGGAGCTCCGTCCAGGGTGACTCCTTTTGGAGCAGCGGCAGCGACTGCTTGACTGGCAACAGCTTCCGCTTCCATCACTCTTCGTTTCTCGGCTTCCATCTCAGTGCGCATC
>CM065721.1:27004551-27262051 GCA_033310375.1 Conus canariensis | reverse complement strand
GGTGGGGGGGGAGGTTATGAAAGGGTAAGATAAGAGGAGGGAGGAGGAGGCATTTCACCCACAGGTATAGGAAGGAGGCATTTCACACACAAGTATGTGCAGTAATGGTAATACACCCAGTGTTGTTGTTTTTCCTTCAGCACGAATACTCGATCCTTTTCTTGATGCAAGAATTTAAGTCTTTTCTGCGATTTAGTCCTACAAAAATAGTACCAAGATTGGCCTGCCAATATAATTCCCTTTGTAAAAGTTTAGTTTCTTCTTTCACTGTTTCAATGGGGCATATTGACAGAAACGGAATATCAGGGTCCTTTGGGTGGGGACATGAGTTTACATGGTGGGCAACCATACATTTGCTAGTTTTGGCGTGATTTGTATCACTTTTATGATTAGCCCATCTCAATTTCAAGTTCACCGTTGATCCTACGTACCACTGATCAGGATGAAGACTACATCTGATGACATATATTACGTTAGGTGTTGTACAAGTTAGATGTTGGTAAATTTTCCACCGCCGGCCATCCCATGGCGATTTCAGTTCATTTGAATCAGCTGCATGTCTACAGGTGTCACACTTTTTACTGCATTTGAAAAAACCAGAACATTGTTTGGGGCCATGTTGGACAAACTGTCTTGACAATGTTCAAATACAGTAAAAAGTGTGACACCTGTAGACATGCAGCTGATTCAAATGAACTGAAATCGCCATGGGATGGCCGGCGGTGGAAAATTTACCAACATCTAACTTGTACAACACCTAACGTAATATATGTCATCAGATGTAGTCTTCATCCTGATCAGTGGTACGTAGGATCAACGGTGAACTTGAAATTGAGATGGGCTAATCATAAAAGTGATACAAATCACGCCAAAACTAGCAAATGTATGGTTGCCCACCATGTAAACTCATGTCCCCACCCAAAGGACCCTGATATTCCGTTTCTGTCAATATGCCCCATTGAAACAGTGAAAGAAGAAACTAAACTTTTACAAAGGGAATTATATTGGCAGGCCAATCTTGGTACTATTTTTGTAGGACTAAATCGCAGAAAAGACTTAAATTCTTGCATCAAGAAAAGGATCGAGTATTCGTGCTGAAGGAAAAACAACAACACTGGGTGTATTACCATTACTGCACATACTTGTGTGTGAAATGCCTCCTTCCTATACCTGTGGGTGAAATGCCTCCTCCTCCCTCCTCTTATCTTACCCTTTCATAACCCCCCACCCCCCTATTCTCTTTCTCTGTCTTTCTCTCTCTCTCTCTCTTCCTCTCTCTCTCTTCTCTCTCTTTCTCCGTCACACACACACACACACACTCTCTCTCTCTCTCTCTTTCTCTCTCTTATCTTTCTTATTTCTCTCTCAATATCTCTCTCTCCTCTCTCTCTCTCTGTCTCTCTCTCTCTCTTTTTCTTACCCTCTTTCTCCATCATCCCCCCTCTTTTCGTTCCCCCCCCCCCTTTTTTTTTTTTTTCTTTCTCCGCTGGTCTGTCTGTCATCTGTTGGTCTTCTGTTTGTCAAATCACCCCACCCACCCACACACACACACACACACACACACCCTCCCCCTCTCTCTTTCCCCCCTTTTTTTTTTTTTTTGTCTCTCTATTGTGGTTTTCTCTCTCTTTCTTGCTTTCATACTCTCACTCTCTCGTTCTGCCCCCTCTCTTTTCCCCTCCTTTTTCTTTCTGTCTTTGTTTCTCTCTCTCTCTCTCTCTGTCTGTTTGTCGTCAGTGTGTCTGTCTGTCGTCCTCTCTCTCCCTCTCCCCCTCTCTCCTTCTCTCGCTCGATCTCTTTCCGCCTCTTCCTCTCTCTCCCACTCTCTCTCTCTCTCTCTCTCTTGCTCTTTGTCCCCCATCTGCACCGCTGTCGCCGTTGCATTCCCCTCCCCCCCCCCCCCCCCCCCCCCCCCCCCTTTCTGTTTTTTTTTTTTTTTTTTTTTTTTTTTTTAAAGAGTGAATTGGAGATCAGGACCAGTATTGTTCATCGCCCATGTTTACTTTGCCTGTGTACACTTCTTCCTTTGGTGAAGAGTGCAGGCAACTGAAGAGAAAAGTGGATAATGTGAGTGTTTGTTTTCCTCATTCTTATTTTGGCTCTCTCTCTCTCTCTCTCTCTCTCTCTCTCTCGGTGGTTCTTTTCTGTTTCTCTCGCTCCTTTTCTCTCTTTCTCTTTCTTTCTTCCCCCCCCCCCCCCCCTCCTCCTTTTCTCTGTTGCTCACTCTCTGTCTGTCCCCCTTTTCCTCTGTCTTGCTCCCACTCACTCTCTCATTGTCTCTTCTTCTTCTACCTTGTCCTCACTCCTATTTGCTTCACCTGTCCACGGTTGCATTCTTTCCGCATGTTGCATTTCCTTTTGAGCCCCTCGCTTCCCATGTATTTTAGGTTAGTAATGATGTTTTATGATATCATGTTTTAAATTAAGTGAAGTGGTATATGTGTGTATATGTGGGTACATATGTGTATGTATATGTGTGTGTATGTGTGTGTTTATATATGTATGTGTGTATATATGTATGTATATGTCCATGTGTGTGTGTGTGTGTGTGTGTGTGTGTGTGTGTTTGTGTGATATAGACATATGTAAACTGATTTTGTCTTTACTTTTGGGATTCTGATGGTGTTTCGTGTTTTTTCCAATAATGCAGATTCCTGATGAAGCCTTGAAAAAGGCGAAAATTTGAATGACAAATAAAAGAAGGGAGGCACTGAGTGGACGACTTCTTGATTTTATATATATATATATATATATATATATATATATCATACAATGCAACACAGCTTAAGATTGTTGACGCACTTGTGACATCAGTGGTTGGAATGACATGTGGTACTTAAAGTTTGACCAAATGTGCCCAATATAAATCTGCGAATGTCAGACCATTGTGATGATTAGCTTTCAGTTTTCAGAAGTCCCAGAGCCTGTTCTTGTACAGATTTTGATCATCCAGTAAATTGGTCTGGTTCTTTTATCTAATTTATAAGAAGCAAGAGAATATTTATTACTGGCACTTTCTGCACATCACAGCATTTTTATTTATATTTAACAACTATTGTCTATGACTACTGTGCACCAAAAAAGTATGTCAAATCCATACAAATTTTTTTTTTAGTAAACCCTTTCACTCGAGGAGAACCCAAGATACATGTTTCTTACATACAAACTGCATGACCAATGTAAGTCGCACACTTGTTCAAAAGCACAAGCAGATCAGCACAGAACTGGATACCTTTCGTCTTATTACTGAGTCGGGCCAAAGCAGCATCAGCAGCTTTCTGGGCAGCATCAGGGTCAGTGGGTGCTGCCCTTGATACAGGCCTCCCCCCCAAAGCACCAGACGATTTAGGATGAGACGGCTCATCCAGTCGATGACCTTCTCCTGCTTTCTTGAACTTGACATTCAGCTTGCGCTTCTCGAAGAACTTCTTGATGGCCGACATAGTTAACTTTAAATACACTTTCTCTATCTCCTTTCTGTTCTTCTCCCCACAGAGACCTCAGACAGCAATGATTTTACTTCTGTTTCTTGTTAAAAGCTGAAAACAGAAGAATGATGTCATGTTAAATACATTGTACATTTATACATGGATGGATACCTGATCAAATTAATTTCAAATAAAATTGTTTGAAATAAAAATGGCTGTCTCTTTCTTCATGCTCCCAATCATACAGCCCTGCCTAGTCACCACACGGAACATGATACATACAGCTCTTTTTTTCCCCTATCTGTATAACCATATCAACAAAAAATTCTTGAACAAAAAAATTTCTACCACAATTAAAACAAATTACAAAGCTAACTGTAAATTCACTTACAGTATGAAATGTGTTCTTTAGAGTTTATATTTTCCATGAAATACAAAACAACATATGCTCTAGAAATGCCTCAGGAAAGGAGAAGTTTGTAGCTTTTCACTCATATGGCTCTAATATGCAAGTTATCAGTCATCTAGCACCACTGATATCTTGCAAACGTTTTGATTGAAAATTACATTGTTATATGAGATCTTACAAATCTCCAGACACTCTCCTTGGGTCTGTGCTCAGCTAAAGGTAGCCTTGCTCAGCATTACTTTCTATTCTAATAATACACAAGACACACTGCCTTCAAATATGCATGCATGTTCAAGAATTCTCTAAATCCTGAAATCTTAAAACTGTAGAAGTTCAACTGATCATCAATATTACTAGCACTCCTCCAATGCTGTGATGAAACTGTCCACAATCAACTTTCTTGATGCGCCCACAGGAGTAATCACACAAGCAGAACTGGTAACATGCTTATAATTGATATTTGATGAATAGCCCTTCGTCTGACTGAGAGATCTTGTGGAAGGAAAGGAACAGCCTCTGTCTTCAATGATATTGTGCCTTGGACAGGGTGAGCCTCTTAACAGTTCACCGACCTTACAGCCCTTAAGGTCTGACACTTTAACACTTCTTTGAGTTGAATTCCATTTACCAAGTTTTTCTTAATTCTCTAAAGTGTCTAAAGTTCCAGAATGGATTGTCATCTAGTTAATTGTGGAACCACACACACAATGGCACCAGTCAAATTTGTGCTGCAGATCTGGTGGAGAATGTCACTGAAGGCTCTGAAAAAATCATGTAGCACCAAGCTCACTTGAACACTCTCTGCGAGGTCTTGTGGACTATTCATGAGTAAGAACTGCTTCAGAATGCTGGTAAAGATCTGGTGATGTTCCAGGTGATTGATGATGGCGTTATGAATGGTTGATATGCTGCAGAATCTTGCAGGTTCTCAACGTCAGAGATACAGAATGCTAACTGGCTAGAGTTTTTCTTTTTTTTTCTAATCACTTTTTTTCTCTTTTATGAATTGCTAAATAATACGTACATGGAATTCCACTTTCGTACAGTTGTACTGTCTCTCTACACAAGTTACAGTTACACGGCAATAAAATCAGTTTGAACATAATCTAAGAGGTCCTTTTCGAAGTGAATTAAAAATTTCAATTTTCTAGCCTTACAGTTGGAATAAAAAGCAGAACAAACCGTTTGGTGTCAGCATCTTCACAACTTTTTCTCGTAAGTATCGCCAAGCCAGCAAAATCAACAGTATGTTGATACCCAGCCAGGCCAGAAGCGCATACAGTATTTTTAACTGCACGTCCGATTCCTCGACTACAGAACTTTGATATACATTGGAGAAAAAATCAAATACTGCAGTGCAAAGCTGGTCAATAAAATCTTTCGATGCAACAATGTAAGCAATATACTGTGTCATCGCTTGTGACGGTGACGGGTTCAGCCGACGAACCCTGCCAGTCCCATTTCCGTGTGTCACGAAGTAAATTGAGAATTTGTGTTTATATAAACAGTAAGTGTTGAAAATGTTCAGTAACATGTATGCACAGCAGATGCCCGCATTGATCTTCATGAGAAGATTTTGGCAAAAGAACATGAACACACACACACACACACACACACACACACACACACACACACACACACACACACACACTTTGCCCTCCTTTTGTGAAAGAAATTGTAAGGTTCAGATCAAGATAGATTTGTTTCTAAATTTTGCCGGTGACCACGTCCTGTCAGTGAGTATTTTTTGTACAATACGCTTTTTCAGTGTACAACTCATTGGATCCTCCATGTTGCATAGGCGTACTTCGGGTAGGCCTATGGATTGAAACTTTCCCTCGCAGTTATTGCTATACTATACTCAGGAATGCTCAGGAAAACAAGCTTATACTCTCTATTCAACTTCCTTGTCACGTTCCCTTCCATAATCTTGTTATCACTGCTGGTATACAACGTATGAGAAACACAAGAGACTCTCCCAGTCGGTGGATATGCGGCACTTGCGACACTACTGTTAACTGGGAGGATCGAGGAGTTGCTTGTAACCAGTGCGGCCACTGGTTCCACGGTCAGTGCCAGAATATCCACACCGGTACTTACGTTGGGCTGACAGAAGAAGGGCCAGATGAGCCTTGGTACTGCGCGATATGTGGGAGCCCCAACAGCCGTACAGCCCCAACAGCCGTACAGCTTTTGATCTGCATGGTACTGGAAGCGGTTGGTCCTTTTCTATCCTACCTGACCTGTCTTCTGACTCTTGCAAGACGCCGACAGAGTGCTCCTTCAAGCCCACTCACTCCTCTACACCGACGCGTGCAAGCCAGCAGGACAGGAACACCTTCCACTCCCATGTAGTTCCCGAATTAGACACTGACTGTGAGATCCTGTAGGCACGACTGAAACTATCAGGTAGGAAGTCCCTGTACCTCTGCTGTTACTACCGCAGTGTAGTCTCTGGCAGGGAGAGTCTACTTCAGTTTGAGGCGTCAGTCATCAGAGCTGCCAGTATCCCCAACGCTCAGCTCCTCATTGCAGGGGATCTAAATCTTCCAGGCTTTCACTGGCCGACGATGTCTCTGAAGCCTAAAACGCCATATGCCGACCTCCATCACAAGTTGCTGGACATCACCAACGATCACGGCCTAAAGCAGATGGTGATGTTCCCAACGAGGCTTCAGAACACACTGGACCTTCTCTTCACCAACGCCCCAGCTCAGGTTCCATGCGTTGAAGCTGTCCCAGGACTATCCGACCATGACATCATTTATGCCAAGTTCAACATCAGCGTGCAGAGGAAGAGACCTGTGTCTAAAAGTATCCCTCTCTACAACAAGGCTGATTGGACAGGACTGAAAGAGGCAACCGGAAGGATAGCCAGCGATGTCAACAACCTTGCGTCGTCAGAAGATGGTGCACAGAACAGCTATGGGATTGCTTCAAGACCCAGTTGCTGAATGCAGTACAGGAATACATTCCTCACAAGCAGGCAAGCAGCAAGACCGATCAGCCTTGGATCACCCCAGAAATCCGCCGGCTCAATAACAGACGTGACCGAGCATACCAGAAATGGAAGAAGACAGGCTCTCCTAAAAACCATGAAGAGGTCAAGAAGCGCCGAAGAACAGCTCAACGCCACAGCCGCCGAGCCTACTGGGACTACGTCAACAGTACACTGACGGAAGAGCCCTCCGAGCATGCGCCTAAGTACAAACGTTTCTGGTCCTACATCAGAAACCAGAAGTCGTCAACAGCCGGAGTCGCCCCCCTGAAAGTCAACGGCGTACTGAAGACGGATCCCAAGGCAAAGGCAGAAGCACTGAATGACCAGTTCAAGTCAGTCTTTGGTGACGGCAAGACCTACACATCCGAGGAGTTCAAGGCCAAGTGTAACATGAGAGACCACAACGTTCCGTCCCTCAACACAGTCATCATCTCTGAGGAAGGAGTACGGACCAATCCTGACCAAGCTCAACCCCAGGAAAGCAACTGGACCTGATGGGATCAGTGCCCGCGTCCTGAAAGAGCTGGCTGATGAAGTAGCGCCTACCCTCACTGCCATCTATCAGTCATCCCTGAACACCGGAAATGTCCCGTCTGACTGGAAAGATGCCTATGTCACCCCGATCTTTAAGAAGGGAGAGCACTATGATCCAGCGAATTACAGGCCTGTCTCCCTCACCTGCATCCCCTGCAAGATATTGGAGCATATCATTGTTTCTTCGACAATGGGACACTTCGAGAAAAACGGCATCCTCTGTCCACAGCAGCACGGGTTCAGGAGACAGAGATCCTGTGAAACCCAACTCCTAGAACTGGTTGATGTGCTGATAGACAACTTGGTAGCAGGCGTGCAGACAGACATCCTTATCATGGACTTTTCGAAGGCCTTTGATAAAGTGAACCACAGCCTCCTGCTCCAAAAGCTCCAACAGTATGGCATCAGGGGACAGGTACTCTGCTGGATCCAATCCTTCCTCTGGGAAAGACGACAGGCAGTTGCTGTTGAGGGTTCTCGGTCAGCCTACACTGATGTGAAAACCGGTGTGCCCCAGGGGTCAGTTTTAGGCCCTTGCCTATTTCTGGCCTATGTGAACGATCTCCCGGACACTGTCACATCCAAGTCAAGGCTGTTTGCTGATGACACTGCCGTCTACAACGTGGTCACTTGCCAGGAAGACCAAGCCCAGCTGCAACAAGACCTGGACCACCTTACTGAGTGGGAGGAAAGCTGGGACATGCAGTTCCACCCAGGTAAATGTATCACACTCCCAGTCACCAGACGCCGAACCACCCTGGACTTTACATATGAACTACATGGCCATACTCTGGAGAAGGTAACAGCATCAAAGTATCTGGGCGTCACGCTCCACAAGGAACTGAACTGGCACCACCACATTGATGCTATTGCCACAAAAGCCAGCAAGGCTCTTGGCTTCCTGAGACGGAACCTTAAAATCGGCTCAACTGAACTGAAGGAAAAGGCATACCTTGCGTTTGTAAGACCTATTCTTGAACACGCCAGCTCAGTCTGGGACCCTCACACCCAGGTGAATATCAGCAAGCTCGAAGCAGTACAGCGGCGTGCGGCGCGCTTCGTTCTGAACCGCTACCATAACACCTTGAGTGTGAGTAACATGCTGGACTACCTGGGCTGGCCATCACATCGGGACCGCAGGAAGAAGGCAAGGATCAGCATGCTGAGGAAGATTCGCACTGAAAAGGTCCAAGTTAACCACAGCAAGCTGCAGTCAGCGCCATGCCGCAAGAGGAGAGGTCATGACCAGCAGTATCAACAAATACAGTGCAGGACAGACTACAGACGCTTCTCCTTCTTCCCGCCGACCATCAGGGACTGGAACGCCCTTACTGCCGAAGAAGCTGAGGAAGCTACAGCTACTGACACTCTTGGCAGCTCACAGCTGTCAAGAGGAGAGTAGAACCAACCAACCATCCAGCAGTCCCATTCCCCCTTCCCCCCCCTCCCCTCCGCCCCCCCCCCCCCCCCCCCCCCCCCACCGCATTGTTAGTGTTATAAAATATGGCCCCCTTCCCTTCTCTCCCGTTGGTTTCTTTTGTTTCTGCTGGCATGGCGACTTGTGGGCCCGGCCAACATCATTTTTGGTTTCCCTTTGTTTTCAAACCCACCAGGAAGTCACGGCACCCCACCCCCACCCCCTCCCCAAAGTAACAGCAGCAAAAAAAAATCAGCAAGTTGATTGTGGCTGCTCAACCCGAAGAAGAAGAAGACACACACACACACACACACACACACACACACACACACACACACACACACACACACACACACCATGTGTTCCTGCAACTATGTACCAACAAAAAGACACACATGTTCACCAATAATAATCTGTGGAATAAACGTAATCATGTATTTGCAAGTACAGGAAAGGAAAGAAAAGGCGATTGAATAATGATAATTACTCCGTTTATCCCATAATTTGTACCCTCCTTCTCCTCTTTGTTCTTCCTGTCCTCCCTTTTCCCCTCCTCCTCCTTTTTCTCTCCTCCCCCCCCCCCCCCCCCCTTCCCTTATTATTATTTCATCAGCAGTAGTAGTAGTATGACTGAGATTATTTTTTTTTATGTATTTATACTATTGGTTTTATTATTAATACTATTATTACCGTTACTGTTGTTGTTAGTATTATTATCGTTATTATTAATACCTGTGTTATTATTGATACTACATTATTACCATTATCATCACCATCATCATTGTTACTAACACTGTTTCCATGACAACCATGGTATTCGATTATCCTCTAACCCCTCTCTTTTCTCCTATACTACAATTACTAGTGTCATTTTATCACCAACAGTGGTAGTAATCATCATCATTATCATCATTATTGCTATTGCTATTATTCATACCATCATTACTTCTTCAACTCGCATTGTCTCCTTCCTGATGGCCTTGTTTTCATTCAACGCCCATCTTGAGCCGAATTTGACAAAGATAAGTGATAAGTGATTGCTCGTTCTTCGTTTTCATCGTCCTGAGTGTTGACTATTTTGCCTGAAGAAGACCTAAGAGGTCGAAATTCATCGTGTTTTGTCTTGTGATTCATATGTCAATGTTGTTCGGTGGAGTCATCATAATAACTTTTTAAAATCCGTTTGTAAATTCAGGAAAAGATAAAGCATTCTCAATACATTTTTCCTGTGGTATTCACTGGGGAGGATGATATACCTGAAGAAGAAACGGACAAATACAAGGTTTAAAGAGCTGATTGATATTCTAATGACACCAGCTGCTATCGGATGGAAAAATCAGGGACCTGATATCAAACCAAACAAACTAAAATCATCTTTTCCATCAGACAGTAATAATGAACTAAGGATTTTTTAATCAACATATTGATTACTCTGCTGCTTTATGGGTTGCGTATGTTACAAACTAATATATGGTTTTAATCCTATACGAATCAAATGTAACAAATATGTGGGTATCGTATTACTGAGATCCCCAACTATTGGGTCAAACCCAGTGCATGCCAAAACAGCAGTCATACATTGGATTGACCGCTGTGTGTTGGATGGATCCAATGCAAGACCAATGCTGAATGTTGCAGAGGGCCAGAATCCAAAAGGCAGTGACAGGGGCATCTGAAAAGAGTTCCAGCTGGACTGGTCGAGGAGGAACAAAAGCTGTTCCATAAGGCTGGAATTTTCCAACTTACATATGTATCCCATAGCTTTAATGTAGCTAAGACATGTCTCAGAAGGCAACGCCTTGAGAGACCCAGACATCCAGGAGGTAAAGGTTCAAATTCTTTCAATGCCCCCCCCCCCCCCCCCCCCAATTCTTTCTTAGGGTAAGTGCATCTAGGAGTCATGACCTGGACGTGACCTGGCCCCCTTCAAATGTAAGAAGTTCATGGATGAAACATTTGTCCGAGGAAAATTGTTTCCCTGGAGAGCTTCTGCTGTCATGGTCTTCTTTGGGTTTATTCCTACTGATACATGGCTGGACCATTGACTTCCGGGATTAGTCTGGACGACATCCAGGAAAGACCAGATGCACTATGAAAGACCAGATTTCAGGGCTTTATGGGCTGGCTTCCACCTTGCCTTTCTTCAGTTTTCGCCTCCAGTACCCGAAACAAAAGACGCTCCCAGGATTAACTGAAATGGCGATCATGACGAAAACTCAACGCTGAACAGACTAATACTGATAAACAAGTGGAATTCCGTGTATCTGGGGACGAAAATTGTCCTCTTAGCGCAACATGAGGATCCAAAGGACGGGAAAGGGCTGTATTAAGTCTCTTAAGAATGAACAACAGTGCAGCAGATGAAATGTTGGAAAACCAAGGCCAGGATTCAAGTCACAGAGCTAAAGACACCCGTGTTGTCTTATTCAGATGAGGAATGTGCGCACACACTTTCGATGTCAAGTTTCAGAAACTCAACGTGCCACCCCACAAGGCACAAGTGATTTGGGAGAAAAAAAGAAATGACAAAATCATCTACAAACTGGGTGTGCTGATAGGAAAGATTACGTGGAGCACAAACAAACTACATTTGGATATATTGTAAATGGAACCTGCAATGCGCCTGTGGAGTAAAACAACTAAGCTTTCAAGACACCTCCTGAAAATCCAGACGCCAGTGAGAGATGTATAACACGTTGAAGAGAAAGATGAACAGATGAAGTCTGTTGAGCAAAAATTGAGGACAGATGTTGTGGAAAGACTAGTTAGCACAACATGGTGCCTCCGCAAAGTAGCATCAGTGAGAAGAAGAAAAACAGAGAAAATACTAGATTGGTTCTTCAGAGACCCCTTCTTATTGGTCAGGAAACTATCTGAGCTGCCAAAATCAGGGATCCTAACGATGGAAAAAGAAACTCACGAGCAGCATCTCAGTAAAACACATTCCTACGCCTAGAGCAAAGCGCGTGAATAAGTTTAGTAAATGTATGACATTCCTTTTCCTTTTCATATTTGAGCTTATTTCCCTTTCGGTAGATGTGTGATATTCATTAATCTGTTGATGAGTGGTTGCGCGTCTTGACAAGGGGGAAAGTGCAATAGAAATGTCTGTTATTTTCATTAACCCAAAGCACACAAGGACACACAACTGACCAAGATCGTACATACTGTGCAGCACTGCCAGAGGAAATACTACGCCACCAGAGACTCCACTAACGATGTACCACACGGCAGGAGGCCATAAATCATGTCTGGAATACCTGTGATATCTGGAACACGAAAGGGGGGGGGGGGGGGGGGTTACTGGGACTGCATAGCAGACCTTTCAGAATGTGAAAACCACCCTGTGATCATCAGGTAGAGTGGTGTGTGACCAGATATAGTAGTACTCCACTTCATCAAAACAAGTGATTCTGGTTTAGCTCATTTTGCATTAAAATGCGGGAGGAATCCCACATGTACAGGGCTGAGAATAAGCCAGTTTAGCCGTCAGTTGTAGGGAATCTGGTTTCCGAGCTAAAAGTCCTCGCCACAGAGGTGGGGGCAAGGTGGTTTGGCGGCATAGTCATCAGCCCATGATCTAATCCACAGACATGCCCATGATACAGTTCTTGATTTACAATGATAAGAGGATCAGAACCCATCTGGTCCTGAAGAGGGAAAGGTCCAGTTTCCTCAGGAGTTTCTGTACACTGCCAGGTGTCGGATTTTGTTGTCACCAGTGATGAAATATGCTGCTGTCTCCTGCACTGGTTTCTGCAGCGTGTTGATATCCCTCTTGGTGTGGGGTCCCAAAAGACTGCCCCATTCTCGAGGACGGAGTAGATTAAAGGCAAGCGTTGTGTCTGAAGCTGGTGGGACAACGGTGGATACTGTCTCTTTGTACAAAAGCGTGGGGTTGAGCAAATTTCTTGGATAAAGCTTGCCAATGTGATCGTTCCACATTAGATCATGGAGAAAGAGGATATACTTGGTAAGAATTGTCGGACGTATAATTGAAAATTGTGTTGGTGAAGAAAAACAGGATTTTGCACTTAAATGCACCAGTCTCATTCACCAGTTGTCTGCCATGCTTCACGTTTGTTTCAAGTCTCAAGTCTTGTTGTAGAGAAGCAGTCATTACAGGTGTTGATTTCTCCATACATGTACTGAGGTAATCATACTATTAGGTCAGATCGCATATTGTGGTTCCTAACACGTACTTAGAAAGCCATGAACAGGAAAGAAACGAATCTATAATCTGTGTGTGTGTGTGTGTGTGTGTGTGTGTGTGTGTGTGTGTGTGTGTGTGTGTGTGTGTGTGTGTTTAATGGCTGCGTATTCTAGTCTTGGTTTCATCAGCAGACTCGCATTTTGCCCCAAAGGACTATACCATGGTAGCATGTCATACTGGTATAACAGAACCAGGCTTCCCAAAATAAATTAACAAACCAGAGCTCCTTGTGGGGATTCGGACAACCAACACTTACCAACTCTAACTGCTAACCACAATGTGGCTTGTCTTTACAGGTACATATAGCACCTTCGACTTGAAGGAGCCATGGGTGTTGGCTGCCACAGCTTTTTCAGTGAGAATGTTCAAGTCTATGATGGCAGCACTCTCCCCGTGTAAAATTAATGTGAAGTCCAACATCTAAATAACCCCAAACACATTAATAATGTAGAAAGTAATTCTCTTATATTTTGAATAAAAGAGTACAGACCAGAAAAGTCTCATCCACAGACATGCCCACGAACCATTGAATTTAGCAAAGATTTTCGTGATCCCTCATATATCACAAAACTGGCCAAGACCTATCCTGAAAACGAACCAAGACCAACTAATATAAACCACAAAGATCCACTGAGCTATATTGAAACCGGGCAGTAATTGATAAGAGCAAACGTAAAATAACTGACGTTATAGGGGGAGAGGAGTACGTCCAATGGATACTAAACATACAACCCCCTCTTTTCCCATCTCCTTTCCAGAAAATAATCCTCAAAACACCGTAAATTGAGAAAATTTTAAGGAAAACGAAGTGTGTGTGTGTGTGTGTGTGTGTGTGTGTGTGTGTGTGTGTGTGTGTGTGTGTGTGTGTGTAATCCCCCGATGCAAAATACATCATCATCAATTTTCCACTGGTTGTAATACATGGGTTAATAGATCCCAACCCAGTCCTCCAGCTTTGCTTTCTTTCTGGTCGTGCCATCCAATCATCTAGCACACATAACAGACAAGAGGAACACAGAACTAAGAAGACGCAACAGAGCAATGGGATGTTTCCCTGCTTATTCTGTACGGTTCCTGTGTGCAATGTGCCAGGTGAATAGAAGGCACCATCAGCATTGGCTTGGATAATTTTGTTTAAAAACTGTTCCGTGAAATGCAAGCAACATTTGAAGCTAATGCTGGGGATCGTACCCTGAGGTCCATTTATTCATCCACAGACTATCACATGTGGAAGGTCCATTAACAACGTTCCACAGTCCGGTTGACTTAGATACTTAGATACTATCATCAGTTGATCATTTAGGAATGCTCCGCAGGAAATTTTACTCTCAACATACGTTCTGCGATGTCTGTTGCCAGATGCTAGTCAACCGGACTGTAGAACGTTGTTAATGGACCTTCCACGTGTGATAGTCTGTGGGTGAATAAATGGACCTCATGGTACGATCCCCAGCATTAGCTTCAAATGTCCGCGAGTACATGTACGCCCCCCACGTGTAGGCCTACTGTGTGTATATTCAGTATGCATGATTGTCATTTCATCACGAAAGGTGCAAACACTGTTATTGTGGAGAATAAAACGAAATTTGTAGATCAGAAAATGATAATGTTATATTATCATTGAGTACATATATATTTAGAAAGGCCCTGGGGTCTGTATTCTTCACATTTTGGGATGTATTATTTGCTGCATCAATGCATAGTTACGTACAGGCCCAGATTTACTGGCTGGAAATTTGAAGACTGCACCACCGTAGTCACCGAACTGTGACGGTTGGCCGACTTAATGGTGTTCGATCGTCTACCATACTACATGAGAAGGACTGCCCCTAGGATCAGCGAGGACGGGCTGGTCTATCATTCCCATAAATATTCGTTGTTGTTTTTTATTTCTTCGTTGTTATCTGTTGTCGAAAGTGCAACGAAAGTGAGTTTCTCTAAAACGACTCTCACCTGTGGACTAGCCTGACCGTCGAGTCTCCGTCCTAGGAAGCACCAGTAACTTAACCCAATACTTCCCGTTTGAGGTTTTCGTTCAACTTCAGTTTAGAAAGCTGCACCAGTTGCACCAGCCTGTTAGGTCGAATCATGACAATAGTGTATGCATACATTTAAGTTTCAACTCTGGTTAGTGACTATGAATTTCAGTGTTGAAGTGCTTCAAACCTGTTGCCTGTTGTAAAATCATTCGATTAATGCATAGGTCTTGCCACCAGCAACTGCGGAAGTTCAGAAAGTTGTTACATAATTTGTATACAACATTGAATGATTGATCGACATCGAACTTGGATTGTGTTTACTTTAGGCAACCATAGTTTCTGTTCAGTCGATAATTTCAAGTAAAAACATGCCGTCAGTGTGCTCATGGAAAACATGTCTGTTAGGCCTAGTCATGCTGTGGTTTGTCAGGACTCGGGCGCACGGTGGATTACAGGCTCAGCGTCTGCAGAAGCTGGTGGGATTCGTACAGCCCGAACAGATCCATCTTGCTTTTGGGGATACTGCTGAAGATATTGTCATTATGTGGGCCACAAAGAAGGATGGCCAGTTCTTTGTGGAAGTAGCAGAAACAACCGAGAAAATGCAGAAAGTCAAAGCAGAGAGAGCAGTGCTAGAAAAATCAAGCGACCGGGCAGCAAAGTATTTACATCGAGCACACTTGTCCAAATTGAAACCAGGTGAAACATATGTGTATCGCATTGTCGGGGACTCGGGTGCAAACTCAAATGTGTATTCTTTTAAGGTTCCCAACATTGTGCCAGGGAAAGTTCACATCTTTATGATTGTGGGAGATGTGGGTCTGTTGTCAAAAGGTTTGCAGTTTTTCACACATGAAGTTCTTAACGGAGGGTATGAAGGAGTGTTTCATGTTGGGGATATTGCATACAACTTGCACATCGATGAGGGAAGCTATGGGGACCGTTATCTCAAGTACATGGAGACATTTGCAGCCAAGGTGCCATACATGACAATGCCTGGGGATCATGAAATACACCTGAACTATGCACATTACAGGTAATATTAATTTGGTGACTGTAAACTTGTGTGAATTAGAGCTGAAGTATGAATGGAAAAAAAAAATGATTTACCATCTCATCTCACTCTAGAAGTTGAATGACACTTGATAGACAGACCTCTGCCAAGGTTGAGCAGTCCATTGCTTACTTGATCTGAGTTGTAATCCAGATCCGCTCCAGTTGTTACAAGATTAAATAAGATAGATCCATTATTAATTCTGATGTTTTTCCTTAGAGAATGAGATCCATGGTTTATTTATTACGAATTAATTTTTATGAAATAAAAATTATGATTTGTTTCCTTTGAGAATGAGGTCCATGGTTTATTTCTTATGAATTTATGAAATAAAGAGGAAAAAGAAATTCCAGGATCTGGTTTTTGATCCAGAGATGCACCAAAACTTAACTGGTTTCATCTAGGGCCACATTCCACCTTTGCACAAAGTTTTGCTTGAATTGGTGCTGTAGTTTTTGTGCAATCTCGCTGACAGGCAGACGAATCAACAGCTGTGGTTGAAGACGTAACAGCCTTGGTAGAAGTGGTGAACAGTAATGAACAAGCTAAGAACCAGTGTGCATGATTGTCTGCTTAGGTAAATGACAGTTTTTATAAGGGTTTATGCCGTTTTCATTTTTGCACCAATTCTTTTGCGTTCTTGTTCAATGGCAATACTCCCATGCCACACATCGTGGTTTCCACACAGGCAACATTGCAGTCTCAATTACAGCATTCCACAGACTTCCTCGAGTGGAGACCTTGCACACCCTATAGCGGAAATCTTGTGCCCCAGATGAGTCACTTGGTGATGGTTGGTACAGTCAGTGTCATTTTAATTTTTTTTCATAGGAGTGATTGTCTTACTGGCATTATTACTAGAGCGTCTTTTGGTCCATTTTAGATATTAGATCAGATTAAATAAGATCAGATTTAAAAACTCCTTCCTCGGAAGAAGGAGAGAGAGGAGGTTTTTAACCTGGCTTGGTCTAGACTATAACCTTAATTGGATTGGGACCTTAATCCTACCTACCTCCACCTCCCATCCCCATGCCCCTGCCTTGCCAATCCTACGTTCTATTTGTTTTTGTTAATTGCTACTGGTACAGTGCAATTCTAAAAGGGAACACAGCACAGACTCTAATTAGTCTAATTATGTACACACACACACACACACACACACACACACACACACACACACGTTTGACTGCATGGAATAGTATGTAATTTTGTCTCATGTTTATTTAATGATGGTGTTAGCATATTTTACCAAGAGGTGCATTTGAGGCTTTTTATGCTTTTAAAAACTGCTTCTTGGGGCAGGGGTGGGAGGGGGAGGGGATGCTGGGGGATGGGGAGAAAAAGAGAGAGAGAGTTTTGAGCTCTTATTTGGAGAGTTTTTAACGCATGCGAACACACACACCTATACAAAACACATGCATCACAGGAAGAGAGATGGTGACAGAAGCTAAGTTGGCTCTGACTGGGGAGAAAAAAGAAGTTTGCATTTCAGAGCCATTTTCATTCATGAGCATTGTTCTCTTGAAGAAGAAACCAGTGTTTGTTTTGCACTTGTCTGGCCGTGCGTTTGTTCATGCCTAACTTAAGTAACTGGACATGAAATGAAGTCTTATGCCCCTTGCGTTGCTTTGTGGTAGAGCTGCTTGCACACTGTACGTTAACATTCAGGCCATTTCCTCTCTTCTACATGTTTGTAGACTTCCCACCTCCTCCCTTCTAGTACCACAAAGCCGAAGAAATGTGTACAGTGTTTTTCGCTGTTCCATCCCACACTGAAAACAAACCTCGCAGACTGATGAAATAAGAATTAATTGCTGTTACACATGCAAGCGCACACATGCATGTATGGGGACATGCACGCATGCACACACTAGTACCAACACTCGCATGCACACAACTGGGAGCTAAACAGTAACTGTAAACAAAGATGATGTAAATTTATGTTCCTGTTATCTCATTGTTTGCAGGTATAGATTCTCCATGCCGAACTCTGACTGGCCAATGTCCACAAGCCATCTTTGGTACAGCATCAACATAGGTCCGGTTTGTTTCATCTCGATCAATACGGAGGTCTTCTACACCCTCCCTGAGCATCAAGAGGCTCAGCTGACCTGGCTGCGGGACCAGCTGCATACAGCCAATGTTCAGCGACAGCAACACCCGTGGATCATTGTCCTGGGCCACCGTCCAATGTACTGCTCCCCTGCCGAAGAGGACAGTATCAGAAGTTCAGACTGCAAAAGTAACACGTCCTGTGTTTTAAGGAGCAAGGTGGAAGACCTGTTTTTCGAAGAAGGTGTGGACTTATACATCGGTGGTCACAGGCACAACTATGAAAGAAGCTGGCCATTGTACAGAGGGAAGGTGTTCCAACACAGCTACAGAGACCCCAGAGCTCCTGTTCACATTGTCAATGGAGCCATGGGCTATGAATATCTCACACATACCATCTCCAGCCCTCAGAGTTGGACGGCTTTTCTTCTTTCGGATCCCAGGAAAGAATTGTATGCAAGGCTGGAAGCCCTCAACAGTACCCATCTCAAGTGGGATGTCCTTGGCACCAATGACAACCAGCTTATTGACTCCATCTTCATCATTCAGCACAGGCATGGCTCATTCGGAAAAGCAGGGGATGAAGCGTATGAAAACCATTTCAAGCTGCAGCAGTTGCCTCCGGAGCCGTTCCACTGGAACCGTCCGACACAGAGCGACAACACAGGCATAGTCATGCATTCTCTGAACAAACTGCCCCCGTCCACACGCAGAATGTATTTGTGGGTTTTGTGTTGCACCTTGCTCCTCATCCTCGTTGTGGTGTTGAGCGTGCCACGCGTCAGGCGCACTGTGTTTAGGGTAAGAAAGTGAGAATGAAAGACCTTTTCGTGTGCTTTACACTTACATGTCGCCTGTGCAGAAGATTGTGCACACATGCATTGAGTGAATGAATAAGAAAATGTGCAAAAAAGTTTAAAGTGCCATAACTGCTGAGGTGTATCGAAGGTCAGCCTTTGTCATTCTTTTATCATCAGCAGTATATCATGTGAGAATTGTGCAGCTGTGTTAATGTCTTGCTGTGTATTTCTTGTAACCAGAAAAGGCTATATTTGAAAACTGAAAGGTGTGTTATACTGTAAAATTTTTTGAGTATTTTGAAATCTTTTGAAATTTGATATGTATCCCATTGAAATTATAGACTTGTTGAGAAGTTTCCAAAAGATGTTTGTTGACATCTTATGTCCACACTTTTTCTTTCACTTGAATTGATTGAAAGTATTTTTTCATGTTAATTGTACAGTACTTGTTAAATGAGAATGATTACTTCCTCCCCCTCCCCCACCAAAAAAAAAAAAGAAAAAAAAAAGCAAAAGTTGATTTCTGTGGCAACCTAAATTTTGTGTACGTAATCGTTATTTGATTTTCTTTTTCTCCATTTGAATATGGCTTTGTTATACCTTTCAGCCATTGCAGTTGGCTGGGCTCTAAATATCACAGATTGAATTGTATCTATTGCCTCTATAAAAAAGTGTTTATAAATGCTGAAACGAACTAACTGTACAAAATTCCCCACTGTCACATTCCATTTTGTTGTGATAAATCATACATGATGTGTTCTTGATTTTATTTCGTAGTTACACGTGAAATATTCCAATAACTAGATTCTACTGCCAGTTTTGAAGGAAATCCTTCAAGATAGCTGAAGGTTCCTCTGAACAGAGCGAAGTATACAAGACTGCCTAAGCAGTCCATTGCTGCCTCTTCATCAGGATTAGTGTCTTGCAGACTCTGGACACTCTGCATTACCATGCTTTGGAATCAAACACAATATTTTAAAATCAGCAGTGGATGATCTGCACTACTTTGTCGGCATGGATTTTGATTGTGTGCCCTGAGCATGATTCAGTCCAAATGCAGTAGAAAAGAAAAAGTCCAAGAACAAGGAAATGGCAAAGTGAATAATGACGGTTTCAGTTGCCATTTGTAGTTGAAGAATCTCATTTTTGTCTTAAGAACTTGAAGAATCATGTATATCTACTTGGACAGTTTGCCCCAAATGACAGAATTTCAGCATTTTTGTGCGTGTTATTGTTTTCATGTTTTTATGTATACTGGAGTATTGTAAGTGTTTTACAGCACACTCTTGCCCACAACTGTACTAGATCCTTAGTGGGTACTTTCAGCTGTTGTCGTTTGATCAGTTGATCAAACACTATATTAAGTCCTGTACAGAACTTACACCAAATCTATGATTTGATGATATTTTGACTCTTTTTTTTTTTTTTAAGAGAGCTTGCTTTGCAAGTATTCATGGATTTTCGAGAAAACAAAAAGAAAACAAATCCTTGTGGTAAAAAAAACAAACCAAAAAAAATATCATAATGAACTGCTAGCGTGTAATATATATACATATATAATGCTGAACAATTAAGTAGTGGGGGAAAACAAGTGCAGGCTAACAATTCTTCTGTCATTATAGTCATGACTTGGCAAAGATTTGAACTTTTAGGAAAAAAAAATTGAAGATGAAGAAAATGGGGGGAATATATTATAAATATGAGAAACCCTTCACTAGCTGCCTGAGGGAACCATCGTAATCCTCTCGAAGGCACATCTATTTGTATATATATGAAATTGTGTGTGTGTGTGTGTGTGTGTGTGTGTATGGTCGTGTGTGTGTGTGTGTGTGTGTGTGTGTGTGTGTGTGTGTGTGTGTAGATAGACAGTTATAGATAAATAGAGATAGATATAGATACTAGAGATGTTGAACAATTTAGTAGCGGGGGAAAATGAGTGTAGTCTAACAATTCCTCCATCATCACATTTATAGGTGACTTGGCAAAGATTAAAAAAGAAATGGGTACAAAAATCAGGAAAGGGGAGAAGAATGAAAATGGGAATGAAAAATCAGAGATAGAAATAGGTAAGTATCAATAGATGCACACACACACACATATTTATATTTCAAGATAGATACATACACCACACACACACACACACATGCACACTCACTCTCACACACAAAACCTCCCTAAAGACACATCTTTTCCCTCTGACTGATTAACGATATCCACTTATCACTGTGAGCATGTTTGCTGGTGTTGAATGCGCTCGTGTGTCTGTCTGCGTGTGTGAGTTTTTCGGCGGTGTGTGTGTGTGTCTGTGTGGTGTGTGTGTGCGCGCACATGTGTGTGTGTGTGTGTGCTTTGAATTAGAATTATAATTTTATCATGTTTTTCTGTAATATGCGCTTTGGGCTCTTGCGAGATAAATCGTTCTATGAATATCCTTTTACATTACATTACATTACATTACACGTTAGATAGATACATATTCAACACCCACACACATGCACACAAACTCTCACACACATGCAGACAGATGCGCGCGCACACACATGCACACAGATGTGTGCATGCGCACACACATGCACACAGATGCGCGTGCAGACGCGCGCGCGCGCACACACACACACACACACACACACACACACACACACACACACACACACACACACACACACACAGGATGCGTGTATGTACATGTTTTTGAAAGTTCTATAAAAAAAAAAAATTATTTATCAAAAGAAAATATATAGGTAATTACACAGATCTGTAAGTAAGTAATATAACATTTGCTTTCCATGTAAGATAAATGTTTGATATATGTTTTGGAAAACAAATGTGCATCGAGAGTGAGTTTATGGAGGAACAGGGAGTCAGTTGGTAACATGGTAACAGTCTTTTTACAGATACAGTGTGATCTCTTGGTAATTGTCCCTCCCTTTCCAGTGAATACTCCATACCTTACAAGACCGTGTTTGCTGGAAGCGTCTGCTCTTTCTCCACTGTAGATTCATCCCCTGATTAGTAAGACTTCCACCCATTGAAGATCTTAGACTTTAGGACATGTTTCAGACAGGTTCCACTGTTGTAGGTATACTGTGTTTGTCATTTTGTATGTTCATAACCCTGAGTAATGGTGTACTTTCTTTTGGATACTATACTGTGCACAAAAAGAAACGCATGTTTTTATTTCAGTCATTTCATGCGTCATTTAGCATTCAAAATATTACAGCCACAGAAGAAATAAGACATCGGTCTACTGTTATGTCTATTCATTATGTCTGACTATTCACACTGGACAGAGTTCCCTGCTATACGGGGCATGTTTCTGTCAAAATTTTTCTTAATATTTTCAGCGAAAAAATGTGCGTTTTTTTGTGTGCACAGTATACCACTAGATATCCTGGACAAAAAGATCTTGTGTTTTGTATTTTGTGTCTGGAAAACACAAATTGATCCAGGAAAGTAAAACAGGATGGGTTTACCATCCCGATATGCCATTCCCAGATCTGTGGTTGCTTGGTTCAGTTCTTGGCAACAAATCTGCAGTGAATGTGAAAGCACACACACGGTCAAGTGCGAATTCCCCTCCTATCCTCCTCTACATTCCTCCAGGTGTCTCTTTTCATTCTACAACCACACTTTCACTCCCTACCCTCCAAAGAAATACAAACACATGCATATATGCACATGCACGAGCACATGCTCATACAGAAGACATACACTCGCTCACTCTTTCTCAGTGTGAGTGTGTGGATTTTTTAAAAACTATTATAATCAGTGTAAAGAGTATAAGGGCTGATCACCTGGGGAAAATGCTTTCTTTGGTCCCTATTAATCTCTGTCCATCTGCCTGTCTGTCTCTGAGCTCCAAATTCAAATTCTGTACTCATGGCTGTTGTGAAGTGTTAGGTGCCCCCACAGGTGTTAATGCTGTACAGAGCTGATGCCAGTAAAATGTGTTGACCAGTGTCTCATTCTCTGCATCTTTCTTCTTCCCTCTGCCCTCTCTGTCTGAGTGAGAGACTGCTTCTGTGTGCCTGTGCCTGTGTGTGTGTGTGTGTGTGTGTGTGTGTGTGTGTGTGTGTGTGTGAAAACAAGTGTGTGTTTGAGAGGCATGTGTGTGATAATATGTGTGATTGTGCATTTGAACAAGACTGAGTATCTATGTGTGTTTGAAAATGCATATATATATATGTATGTGCATTATACATATATATACGTGTGTGTGCGTGCATGTCTGCGTGCCTGTGTGTGTGTGTGTAAGAGGGTGGGATAAGAAAGGTTGATGTAGAAAAGGATAAGAAGTGAGGAAGGTGTGGCATATGCATGTAGGTGTATCTGGTTGTTTTCAGAATTCTATAATTGTGTTGCTAATGACTGAACAAGTGTTCACAGATGTGGAAGGACATGTTGGGCTGGTACACCCATCTTGTATGTCAAATATGTTTTTCTTTATGATTGTGCAGCAACCTCTGAAGACTGCCATAAGGCTGAAATCATGGGAGTGAATAATATGAACAAAACATTGACAGGTTATTGGATTTATGCTTATACACTCAGACACCATCATAGATTTAGATCCAACAGTGTCCACACAAACACGCACACACATGCACACACATTAATATTGTGTCACATGAGTGCAATTTTTCTTGAATATTCAGTGATTAGTTGCTTGCAAACTAGTGCCCACCCTTCTCTCTATGCCTGCTCCCACCCTCAGTTGTAAATGGGGTAAGAGATATTCCAACTGCAGCTTTGAAACAGACATAACAGCAGAGGTAAAAAATACCATTCCTTGAGTCTTAGAAAAAAAGATCCATGTGTTTGGTTTAGTGTCTCAATGTTGGTTTGTGGTGACATTTCGCAGAGCCCTATTTTTGCCTTTGTGGTCAGTTGAAAGAGCTTCTTCAGCTGCTGCTTAAAATACAATTAGATGATCGGTTGTGTTTGGGATGGGGGTGGGTGGTATGTTCTCAAATTGAAATAGAAACAGAAATAGAGAGCATCTCCATGGTTGTAAAATGCTACCACCCACAATATCCCATCCTCAGCCCACCTCAAATATTGATTTGGATTCTCTAATAAAGTTGAAAAATTCACTTGTATGAAGTGTATACTGTTTACATCTGAAGGAGGAAAGCTGTTCATTACCAAATGTTGAAAATGAAAATGCAAAACAAATGCAAAGGATATCACACGTGTTCTATGTATGATATCAAGTGAATTTACTGACTTATACAACAGGGTACTCCTCACCTTGACAGAAGTGGAATCAGTGACAAGAAGAACAGAGCTTTCTGCAAGAATAGTTAGCTGACCAAATATTTGAGTTAGAGAACTATAAACCACGTATGAACTGAGCAGTTGTGCTGCCTTTACTTCATACCTTTATATTTTCACATTCTGGTTGGTTAATATATGACCAAGTATTTACATTCCTGTTGCTGATTAGTGGAACTGCTTGTAGGAATGGATCCCATGAGTAAACATAGTGTGTTTAGAAAAGGATGTGTATCATTGGAAGAAAATAGCATGTTGATGTGTGTGAAAGTCAGTCTTAAGCTTGGGGTGTGTGTATTCTTTTTTCTGTCTGTTGAAACATATATCTGATGCAGGCTACAGTAGTACTATTATTTTTTTTTGTTATTATCAGTTTTGCTTTTTTTCATGCTGAGTGCCCATGCATGGAATGCTTTATGATTTTTACTTCATTTTCTTGTTTGTTCAATATTTTGCTTATGAACAAAATTGGCTTATGTGATTAAATAAAAAAAAAAAGCATAATATCTGTTTGATTAAATTGTTTATTTTGGAGGTTGTGGTGCTTATATTGTATGATAATGATTTTTCCAGTGGTAGTGGTATTTTTTTGACAAAAGTAGGTGACTGGTCGTGGTTCTGATAGTATTTGGATGAAAGTAGGTAAGTTGCAGTGGCTCTGGTATTCTTATGTGTATTAGTGCTATTATGACGAAAGAGGGTGATTTAAAGTGGTACTGGTATTGTTATATTGAAAGGAGATGATTTGATGAGGTACCAGTATTTATGATATCAGGTGGCAAGTTTAGCCTTCTCCCTCTTGGCTAAGTATACATTACATGATTGTTGAACTCTCAAGTAGCAGCCAGTTTGCTAGGTCTGTTTGCACTTGCACATCTGGGCCAAAGGATAATACACATGCATTTGTGTATAAGAAAGCATTGCACATGCTTGCTGCATAGCAGTGAGTGCACATGCATTTGGGATGTAAGATGAGATGCACATGCTATATCAAAGTTGCCAGTCTTTTCGCCATGCTAGCGTATATTTTGAAAGTGGTTGATATGACATTTTGTAGTGATACTGTTATAACTGTTGTGATGGAAGTAGGTGATTTGTACTAGTTCTAGTATTATTGTTATCATTTTGAAAGTGGGTGACTTATAGTGGGTTTGGTATTCTGAATGTCAGGAAAGTGGCTTGTTTGTAGTTTTGCTGCTGTAATTCGTATTGTGTAGAAAGTAGGTGATCCATAGAAGTACAGTTATTTTTTATTATTATATTACAAGAGTGGACAGCTCTTGGTTGGACTGGTGGTATTATAATTATGAAGTGATTGATTCCTACTTCCTTTGGAACATTGCTGTGTTAACATGTTCCTCAAAGAATTGAAATTGAGAGAGAAAAGAGTTAACCATCCCATACACATTTGTACCTAAACAAGTCAATTAGAGTAGTCACCCTTGACATGTCATTACCATTTGTGAAGTGTAAAATCACTTTCTGCACCTTTATTGGCAAATTTGGGAGGTGGAAGGGTGTCCTTTTGTTTAGACAGGTATTCTGTAAAGCTACTTTTAGCAGGAACATTTTTTTCACACTTACATGTCCAAATAATTGTCAGAATGTTGAAAAGGTGGGAAGAACATACTCTCTCTTGAACAAGGGAGGCCGTGAACCCAGGTGAGAAAGGTTGCCAACATGTTTCCAAAGCCACTAACACATTGAGAAAAGCCAAAAGCTAAATTGAGGTTTGTCTTACCATGCCAAACCAGAAGGTGAATGGATCTCCCTAAATAATGTGTAGGAAAAAATCAGTATACCTATGCAGCAATGCAAGCAAATCAAAGCCAAGGGCTAGTTAAGTCGGTACACCAGAGTAATAAACCAAATATATTCACAAAATCAGGAATGAAAGAGCCCAAAATGTGAAATTATTGTTATTACTTCTATTTTTGTATCAGTATTCTAAATGTATATTAAACTGTATTGGTGTTATCATGATAGTGAAAGTGGACAATGAGTGGGGTACTGGTAGTATTATTTATTAGTTATTATTATGAACGGGTAACTTGAAGGGGTACTGGTATTATTATTATGAAACTTGGCGATATATAGTGAAAGTGGTATTTATATAGTGAAAGTTGATAAGATGTAGGGGCAGTGGCATTATTAAGATGGTAAAAGTGGGTAATTTATAGAGACACTAGTATTATGATAAAAGTGGATGCTTTATTGGGAGGATAGGAGAGTCGGTGGTGGGGTGGGGGTAGGGGCCGGTATTAATGATTAAAGTAGGTGGTTTCGATGGGAAGTGATAGTAATTATGATGAAAATGGGCGATTTGGACGGGTCCTGCTATTATCATTTATGATGATGAAAGTGTTTGATTTGTAGGGATGCTGCTATCGTATTATAACCATAAAGTGGATGATTGGTCGTGGTACTGATATTAGCATGATGAAAGGTGGTGATGTGTAAGGGCACTGGTATTATTATGACGGTGATGAAATTGGCTGGTCAGTAGGGTTACAATTATTATCATTTATTATGAAGAAAGTTGCTGATGTGTAGGTGTACCACTATTACTATAATGGAAAGAGAATCGGTATTATGATGAAAGAGCGTGATCTGTAGGGATAGTGGTATCATGATGATGATGAAAGTGGGCAGTTTGTAGAGCTACTGCTATTATCACTATGATGGTACAAATGGGTGATTTATTGGGGTCCGCTGTGATCTTCATGAAAGGAGTTGACTTGTAGTGGTCCTGGTATTACGATTATGCAAGTGGATGATGTTTAGGGGTAGAGGTATTATACTAGTGATGTAAGTGGGTGAATTGTCATGCTTCTGATATTATGTCCACATGGGTGGCTTGTAATCCTACAACAGCAACAACAGCATTATTATGAAAAAAAAAGTGTCATTTTTCTTTTTATTGCTCCCTTTCTTTTTTTTTTTTTTTTTTTTTTTTTGCTGTCCCAACCTCTGCGCCACCTCAGAGGCAGTGCACCCACGCCGCTCATTCCGACACCCCGTCCACAGCCACAGCCTGGTCGGCCCCGCCGCAGCCCCGGCACCGGCAATCCACAGGGAGCAGTCAATGTCAAGTCGTCAAGAGGCAACCCACCGGAGGAGACACTGCACTGCTGCCGAGTCACTTCGGTGGTGTTCAGTGGCGCCTGTTCTGATCTAACATACACAGGACACCACCTACTAAGCCCCCTACTGACGACAATAATTGCTTAGTCGCGGAGCCGGCGTGAGTGAGCTCTCCCTCCGGAGGGCGCCACCACGTCCGTCCAACGACAGCCCCCATGGACTCGCCGATACCGGTGACCCCAACGGAACCAAACCAAGGCCACAGACGTGGAGAGGACATCGAAATTGAGGTCACCATGAGAGCAGGGCATGAAGGGCCACAGAACTTGAGACATTTTTTTTTATACTGATTGATGAGAATGAGGATGATTAAGATGATGCTGCGGATTTCCATTTCGGTCTGAGACTACATGACAGGGCTGTACTCTACGCTTCCTTTCATAATATATCCCGGCGTCAACCAGGCCCGAGAGATACAGGCACCTGCAGTGTTGGTCAGGAAATTTGAGCAACACTCTCAGAAACGCATCCATTAAGTGGATGAAACTCGACTGTGTGGCCCCAGTCTTCCCAACTGAGTCCGCAGCAACTCAACTCTGGGTAGGAGCCGGTCGGGGCAGAAAAACCCACATGACTTCTGATGGGATTCGAACCCACGACCTCCCAGCCGGGAGTCCGCGACGCTGACCACTTCGCCACGGCGGCTGGTTTATTGCTCCCTTTCTTTGTTTTGTTTCACTTTTTAAAGCTGTGTTCTTGTAATATATTTGCATACTATATTCGATATTTGCATATTTGTTTAATAAAAGATTTTTGTTTTGAAATCTGTGTGCTTTTAAACAGTCCAAACCATGAAAGAAAGGAATTTCAGTGTAGCTGTTGCATTTGTTTTTATTTATTAAACTTTCTTTGGAAAAAAAAAACCCCATAAGAACTGGAAGATGTATAGCACAAATGCATGCACATCGGTCAAGTCAAAATTATCTGTGTGTGTGTGTGTGCGTGTGTGTGTGGAGCAAGAGTTCACCACACAATGCCTTGGATTAATAAATGTAAAATTTCATGTATTCTAACCTTTGCTGTGAGTCACTTTTGACTACACATTCCCAACGACACAGATCTCTCATAGCCCATACATCTCATAGAGGTTTTATCCTCAAAGAGCATGGGTCTTAGAAGACCTGCATTGTCAGCAGAAGATGTGACATCGGTAAAGCTTCTGTGAAATATATGAGTCTTGAGAGATTGGCATTGTGGGGAGTGTGTTGTCAAAAGCAACATCCAGTAAAGGTGACAGTGCAGGAGTCCTGTAGGACCCATATTATTGGAGGTGTCTTCTTTAGATGAGATAACTTGTCACTTTTTAATTCATGGGAATGTTATAAACACTTCATCATATACCATGGTTTTATTGCCCTTGGGTCGTGCATGACCCAAGAATCTTATAATAACCCTGATTTGTCAAGATTTTAGGAAAGATGAACCACAGGTGGTCTGTTTAAGGACAGCAATGTTTCAGTTTTTCTTCATTTTTCATACAGGATATTGTAGAGCATTGTTTTCTGACGTGTGATTGTTGTGTGGTGTGTGTGTGTGTGTGTGTGTGTGTGTGAGCGAGAGAGAGGGAGAGAGAGAGAAAGAGATCCATGTAACTAGCACATTGGCTGCCTACTTTTCTATAGTGACTGAATTAATCATGCATGCAATTTTTAATTTTGAGTGTGTGTGTGTTTACATGGAGCCTCAGTTTAACGTTTCCTCCAAAGGACATTCTGGATCCTGCACAGATGTTGACTCTAAAGAGAAAATGTTCCTTAACTGAATGTCTCAAGTGGGGATCAAACCCAGCACCCTTGGAATCAGAGAACAGTGCATTATCCACTTGGCCCCTTTGCTGATTTATCACGATGGAGAGTTATTAGGTCTGTAAACTCTTGAGATACATAAAAGAACAAAAATCTTTTTGCCAACGAGTATATTAATTGCAAAGTACAGTTACTGCTGACAGAACAGACGAATGTTAACTCGATACAAATTTGCAACAGCTAAAAACAATAATAAAGTTTGATAGCATCAGAGCATTCATTTTTTCTCTCTTCTTTCTTCCAGGTTCCCAGCCATGCTAGATCCTCAATCCGGTTAGTATTCAAGCATTCATTTGTAGTGGGAATGGCTTGTAGATAAAGACAGAACTTTTCCTGGAAAACAAAGAAGTCTTTAAATGGAGGAAAGGAAGTCTTTATTGGGGGATAAATCTGGTATAAACAAAGAAAAAAAAGTTCCAGAAAAAAAAACAGATCTTTTATGAGAGGGAGTTGTCACTTTCAGGTAAATCTACACAAGACAAAAATGTTCCAGAAAAAAAGGAATCATGACAGGGAGAGAGTCAATATTAGGAGGAACATTTCCAGTTCAGGCCAAAAAATTCTATGTTTATCAGAATCAAATGAATGCCACTTTAACCAATCAGTTACTACCATTTTAACCAATTAATCATTTATCCACCATAAAAGTTAGACCAATAGTTACCAGTCAGTTGTTTGAACGGGCATCCAGTCAGTCCTTATGATTTGTTCTTTGTTCCTAAGTCAGTCAACATTGTTGGTAAACATTTATTTAGCACCAAAATGGATGGTAAACAATCAAAACATCCATGAAACACCTTTGGTTTACAATGAATTTTGGTTATTTTTTCAGTGCATATTGAGATGAAAATTTAGGAAGAAAATGCGTAAATATTTCATGGCTGGCTGGAGTAAAAAATCCTTGATCAGAGTTCATGATAATTAGTAATTTACAAACAGGAAAAAAAAAAAAAAGGAACATGCATAAAGAAATGATTAAAAAGAAACATTGACTGCAATGCAATCCCATGCAAGGAATAAGCAAGGCACTCCTTAATCTCACATTAAAAATTTTATTATTGTATTGCACAACATGCATAATTATTTAATTCCACACACCAGTCATGTGATCAATAATTAGAAAAACGTCTAAAAATCAATGGGGAGAAAACGCTGCCTGATTTGAAATATCAGTCATACATACTACAACCCCTCATATTCATTTTTCACAAGTGCAATACATCAAGGAGGAAAGAAAGGGGTAAGTAACTTAAGGAATACATCACATGGAAATTGTTAGGATTGACAGAATAAGTTAATGCTGCCCTCTTCCTTCAAACGAAACACCTCCAAGCAGAGCGCTAACAAAATCATCAAATCGGATCTTGCACCATGTTACTATGTAGCTGCCAGCAAAGCATCGCACTGGCTCTAGCGCTCAAAACATTTTATGAGAAATACACACTCTCTCACACATGAAAATGAAGTCAGATGCATACATACACACAGAGGACAGTAAGTATCCCTTTTCTCTGGATGTTTGTTGCATCACACTACCACAAACAATGCGACACAACCACTATGTCCCAATCAGAAATGAATGAAAGAGTAATGCCCACATGAATATGTCACAATATGAAGTAAACACCTTGTAGTGCATCCCCATCAAAATAAATAAATAAATAAAATAGATACATACTTATATTAAAGAAATACAAAGCAAACTCTCACCAGATCTGACTTTTCCCTGAGTAATCAAAATTTCCATAGGATAAAAGCTTATAAAAGCTACCCATATGTCAAACTTCACCCAGTAGTTCCAGTTGGTAGAATGAGCTCAGCTTGTTGGTCAATGATTACTTGGCAAACAAAAATAAGAACTGAAGCTATAGTCATTAAAACTCCCTGCTGTAGGTTTTGCACCTACGCAAAGCAGCAACTTATTTCAAACCAGTGACAGACAGCACCACCCAACATGCAGGTAAATAGAAGTACCCTTCAACAAGTTCCCAAACTTTCAGAACATCTGCTATAAGTTTTTCCAGGTCTATTCCATTGAGCTTGTGCATATTATAGCATAGTGCTGATCTAAATCATCACAGGCTTGCTCCTTGTACAGTTCTTTTGCTTTGAAGCAAAACCATGTCTTCAGACTGATAATTGTATTGGTTTTGTTTGACAGAAAAGCAAAACCATGTCTTCAGACTGATAATTGTATTGGTTTTGTTTGACAGAGTCCAAATGGTGTGTCAGGAGTTCATTTGTTGTGTCATAGATCATATTCGGTGAAAAAGGAATTACAGTTGCAATGTTCATAAACAGATTCAGATTACATAGAATCATTTTGCCATATAGATTTATGTACCAGATATCTCTTTTACATTAACAGTAGTAAACTGACTTCTTAACTACAAAAGTTGAGTAGCTCAGAAACACTGAAGCTATATCCTAATTTTGTCTAGTTTACATTATAAATGAATGAAGACATGCATTCTTCAGTCTAGATTTCACTCTCGTCACATCTGCACCTAGGCATACAGACATCTACATCTTAAAATTAATGTTGAGAATCCGGATCCACAGGTTCTGATTTGATCTTGACAGGCTCTTCCTGTGACTGGTCCCCTGTCGTGGCTTTGTCATGCTGCTGGGAGGCCACGGCATTGGGAAACCCCACCATCCCGAATGGGTGAGACCCTGCGTAAAACCCTGACATGAAGTCCTGAGAGGCTGGTGTGGAGAGCCCTGGGGGCAGGGAGGATGTGAGACCTGCTGGTCGTAGGGACGTGAAATCGATCGTAGAGAAAGGATTGGTGGGAACTCCATTGGTACCAGGCACCAGTCCCGTCATTTGAAGCAAGGAGTCGGTGAGGGGTTGTTGGAACTGGTATAAAGGTGTGGGTAACTGAGGGTGGTTTTGTCCGTGATTTCCTTCATGTGCGACAAGTTGATTCTGCTGCACTCTTTGAGTAATAGTGTCTGGCTGGACTTGATGATGTGTTTGTGCCTGGTCTTCACCACCAAGAGGGGATTCTCTTGCGGCAAGATTGTCTTGTTGTTCCTTGGGGTCTCCCAGTTTTTTGCCCTTGCCCCTAGTGCGTGTCGTTGCTTCTTTTTTGATTGAAGGGGCTGCAGCTCCCTTTCCATTTCCAGTTTGGTTTCCACTGGTAGGTACCCCTTCACTATCTGCTTCTCCATTCTCTGTGGGCTGCTCTTTCTTCACTGCAGTTTTCAGCTCCAGGGTTGGGAAAGTGACCTCGGATTCATCCAGATGAGGTATGCGACCCACCGTATAGTCACGTAGTCGTCTCAGGGCCTCGTAGAATGGCACCTTGTCGATGGCCCGTGGCAGTTGGGAGCATCGTGCACTGGAGGATGGCATCACATAGGCAATCTGGAAAGAGAGAAGAATATTTTTATCATAAAAATAAACATCAGACAACAGACACTGTTGCTATGTTTCTTTATCATCAGCAACACACACACACACACACACACACACACACTCACAACACACACACACACACATACACACACACACACACACACACAGAGAGATGACATAAGCATTCTTGCAAAATGTCAAAAAGCCAAACATACAGATCACCCAGCAAATATGAAGAAAAAGACGGAATGTGAGTGTCAAAGATCTATTGGTTCTACAGATTAGAAATGAACATATTCTCTCATGCGGAGGATTGCAAAATTGAAAACTATGATCAATTAATTCCAAATTACAGATAGGCACACTCATAATCATTACTCTACCCTCCATCCTTCACTGACCCTTCCCCCTCTTCCTACACCCCTTCACCTGTACTCCCAAAGGGATGCGTGAGGGTTTTCAGTCATTTGAATACACACACATGCATTTACACACATGCACATACTCTCACACCCACATGAATGAATGCAGTCTCCTCATACTCACAGTGTTTGTTCCTTCTATAAGGCCAGGCTGCTTTCCAAAGATGACTTTCTTGCTCCCTGAGAAGACTTCATAGATACCTGACACAGACAACAGACATTTCAATATCCCTGTGAACTTACTCTGCCATCAAAGACGTGAATGCAATACACAGATGCAGAGGGAAAATCATTCACTGAATATTTGTTTCATCCCTAATGATCAGTCATGTTTGGTACAGAGTGTATTCAACTTCCAAAGATGATATGCATTGACTTGTTAATTTACAACTGAGAACATAACAGACTTAGTATGTGACTTTGTGTGTGTGTGTGTGTATGCGTGCTGTGTATGTGTGTGTGTGTACATGGGTGTGTGATTGCGTGCATGCGTATGTATGTGTGTGTTAGCATGATTTATCAACATATAAAGAGAAAATGGAGTCTGGTTGGCCTAGCAGCAAGAGCATTGTTCTCTTAATCCAGAGATCCTGGGTTTAATTCCCACTTGAGAAATCCACATAATAGGACATTTTCTCTTTAGAGTCAAAGTTGGTGCAGATTTCAACCCCCTCCAAATCCTCCAGATAACACTTTGAATCGCAATCCAGTATGCATGAATCGGCCTGTCATCTAGGTAAAACAAAAGACATCATCCCCTTGCTAACTTGGTGAGGAGGAAATAGGAAGAGGAAGTTGGTGCTCAGAACTCAAAAACCCTGTTGTTCTCGATAACCTCAGGTATTGGTGATGAACAAGGAGGACAAGGATTTGTATATAAGCATCCTACAGATTGGTGGATGTTGACTGGATGGATACCTTGATTTGGAATTGGGAATCCATCTTGAACTCCACCTTCTTTGAGAAGTTGGCAACAGTTTGACATTGTACAGAATATGAAACCAAAACCTGCTATTTTTCCCCCAAGTCTTTTTTCTGCATTCTTTGGTTCACTACTGATGACATTTTTGTGCACATAACCCTTTTAAAAACCATATTAATGTGTCCATACACGGGTAGAGTCTACTCAGATCTTGACTCCTAAGTGAAAATCTCCAGTGTGGATTAAACAAGGACACTTAACTTGATTCTGTATCCACTACGTCAGCCCGGCTCCATTTTTAACAGAACAGAAAACATACACATGATGTGTTCACAGATATGTACATGCAGACATTCACACTATCATGTGCAGGCCATTAACTTCTTGAGGATACCAACAAACACACACAATGAGTGCACACACATGTACATGCACATATTTACATACTCCTCTCAGAGTCTCTCACACTCACATCATGTATACATTCACACACTCTTGTCTCTTCAAATTGCGAACACATTAACACACATGCTTGCGCGCTTGGACACTAATTCCTGTGGGCAGGCATACAACTATGTACGTAAGCACCATTGCATGCTATAAACACATGAAAAAATGACAATGCTCACAACCTTTTCCATTGAAGACAGCAATTTTGGGCTTGTATTCCTTTAGCTTTTCTACAAGAATCTGTCCGCCTTCTTCAATCTCTTTCCTGCAACAGTATGTCAACGGCAGCCATATTGTTCAGTCTAGATAATCATAACACAGTCAACGAAAACATGTCATCTTTTGCTAAAATCAATATCAAAGCTGTGGCACAGTAACATTCAAGTTTAAAATTGACATTGTTAAACTGTGCATGATGTTTACAGAGTGCATAGGAGACTAGACAAATACATTTGACTGCCTCGGTATGAGCATAAGGCACTGTGTCTGCAGCTCTGTATGGTCGAGGTTAACACAATCAAGAGGATATGAGTGTGGATGTATGGGCACACTTCATGTAGAGCCATCTGCTGTTATAGCATATTAGAGTGGTACATATGGTACCGCAATAAGCAGACAACACTCACTTCTACCATGGAAGGTGATGGTTTGGTGCCACTGTTTGAAATCCTCAAGCGTTTCCTTACCTAGAGGATAGTTTGTTTCCTCCATCATTACAGACTATCATGTACTTTGTGTTTCTATGTGAGAGCATGCACTTACTAGAAAACATATGCAACATGAAGGTGTCATTGTTTCTTGAGGAACTCATGTATAATAAGGCAAATACAAGCAGTGTCTAAACTCCTGAGATCAGCATTGGCTCTAAAGGTAGTGCATGTATAGATAAGGCAAACGTACGCAGGTGTTTAACATCTTGAGATCTGCATAAGCTCTCAATGTACTAATTAATAATAAATGTCTTTGAGGATTCTCAGAAGATTTAGAAAAAAGGAAAACAGAACAAATATCGACGTTTCAGTCATAGACCTTCTTCAGGAGTTCTCAATGTACTACATATCATGGAAAACATATCCAGGTGTCTAATCTCTTGAGAGCAGAATTGCCTCTAGAGGTAGTGCATATATATGCAAGGTAAATATATGTAGGTGTATGATCTCTTGAGATCAGTATTCCCTCCAAATGGTATGCACGTATATATACAAAGTAAACATACGCAGGTAGACATGCAGAGGTCTAACCTTTTGAGATCAGCACTGCCTCTGGAGGTTCTGGCACAGATGTTGGTGAAGCCAATGCCAAACTGTTGCAGCTTGATGTCATCATAACAGTTCATGGGCTCTGGCACCAGTCCTGACAAGTACAGACACTTCCCTGCAAATACAACCTGACAGCATTAGCGGCAACGATGGCAGACAGTGGTTAGGCAGAGCATTTATCTTGGAAACAAGTGGTCACTTGTGCTGTTGCTGTACAGGTTATGGTTTAATCTTTCATTTTCTTTCTCCTCCAGAAAACTTTCAACTTTCCGTTGAGGTCTGGGTGCTAGTTGAAGGGAAGAGATGATAAGCAGGTCCTGCACATAGATCCTGCATATTCATGGTGGAATTAAAAAAATAAAACACACATTATATCCCACTTTCTAAAAAACAATAATAACAAAAAAAACCCTGCTGCAATGAAGAAATTATTCATGGCAAATTCTACTGACAACACATTTATACAAACATACACACAGAGAAAAACTAAACAAAATAAAACAGTGGTTTGTGAAATCGTAGCAATGAGGTGGGCAGAGACAAATTGCACACAGTGAACAGTAAAAAAAAGAAAAAAGAAAAAGAACAAAATAGAACTGAGCTCCACTTACAAAAGTGGTTTCCAGGCCCAGCATAGTGGTGTCCTATGTATGCAGCAAACAGCCCTGGATTGATGCCTATCTGTCAAAATACAACACACACTCCATTACCTTCAACATAAATGAATCCATACAAATAGCATTTTTTCCTCATCAAAATGATGAAAAGTTCAATAAGAGTTAACACACACACTTTTAAGCAGACTAAGGCCTTTCTTGTTATGGACTTTGCAAGCATTTATAAACTGACATCCCTGTCGCACAAATATATGTGGCAGACATCTGTGACATGCGCATATTTTACAACTGGCATAAATAGTGATCATGCGACAAATTTTGCCATCTGGTCCTGCCACTGAGTGGCAATACATGTAGAGAACACAAATGGAGCTAGTCAACAAATGAAGGGGAAAAAAAAAATTAAAAAGCGCCACATTATAATGTAAAAAGAGTAAAACTACTATACTGCATCAGCGAAAAATGACAGATCACATGAAACTTCTTTGATTCCCCCCCCCCCCCCAACACACACACACACACCCACACACACACACACCACACACACACACCACACACACACACACACCACACACCAGACAGATAGACAGACAAATGTCATGGAATGATTGGCTATACTGGTTACTGCACTTACAGACAGGCAATTTTATTTTCACTTCCAGTCAAACTTCTCTTGTTTCATTTGCACCTCAATCATTCCACCTGCTATGATATCCAGATAAGCTCCTATAAGCACCTGCAATGATGACCATGAACCAGCTTTCAAAATGCAAAGACTTTCATGCAAAACCAAGAATCTACAAGGCTTTGCGTATTCACCACCATTTAAAACCTCCAAACTTACGAAACACAAGCAAGAAATTTGGAAACGGTGTCAATTGCCAGTTCACTCATTTACCCTGGCTATGAATCAAATCTTTTCTTGTGCATCATATTTTCTAAACAAGACGTTTAACATAAAAAAAAATTGAAAAGAAAATATCAATACATCCATTTCAAAATGCATCACAACTACAAAGATGCAAAGGACAGGAATGACTTACAATGAGAATATCCAGGTTGTAAGCCAGCCTGTCTGGCAGAGTTTTCAGGAGCACTTCCTCTTCTGGCATTCCATTAAACCTATCAATCTTGCGTTTCTTCTTTTCCACCGGCATATGGTCTGTAATCAGCTCTTGCTTCATAGTTCCATTCTTTGTGCTGCTGAAAGCGGAAACTGATGCAATCAATGACTCACTTTCATTCCCCCCTCCCCCTCCCCGCAATTTGCTCACAATCTCATTAATATTTTTTATAGTATTTTTTTTTTGTCTTTTCTTGTCATGTGTGTGTGTGTGTGTGTGTGTGTGTGCACACACATATGTGTGTGCATGCATGTATGTGTGAGTATACGTGTGTGTGTGTGTGTGTGTGTGTGTGTGTGTGTGTGGTGTGTGTGTGTGTGTGTGTGTGTGTGTGTGTGTGTGTGTGTGTGTGTGTGTGTGAATTTTAATCAAAATTAAAATAAGATTTTCTTCACAGGTCCAAGAAACTTAGCCCCCCCCCCCCCAAATTGTTCTGTGGTAACAAGACCCCTTCATTTTCTTCAACAGAAGTGAACAACGGCCATAGATTTCTAAGCATATTCTAGGAGGGCAAATGGGTATTCCGGCTCATGTACAAATAAAATATAAGAAAACAATGCACATCATGACTCCCATATATCTAAATTTACCTTTCCACTTCAGCATTTTTCTTCTTCTTTCCTCTTTTTCCTTGAGCACTAAGCTCTGTAGTATCCGTTGCTGATGTGTCCACTTCAGTTTTAACTGGTCGTTGCCTGCTCATCTTCCCTTGTATGGTTAACAACGCAGTTGGAAGTTTTCACTCTGTCTTCTTTGTTTGGTTTGTCAATACTATCCTGAAAAAGAAAGTTTTAACAAGCTGCAGTCAAGATAAATGACTGAAAAGCATTGAGTTCCTTTGCTGTTACAATTTCATAACAGTGGAGCCTTTATATCACCCTATAAAACACTATTCCCATGACATGGTAAACAGCTTGAACTCTGGACTGAAAATCGATAATGATAGTTACATAACATCTAAAAATTCATCAACTGAAACATAACTTAACAAGTGGCTTACAAAAAATAATGTTTGATTTTTAAAAAATGTTACCATTAATGGCAACACAGTGGAAATCTCAAAGTGTGCTATTCATGCCTCAGATGACCAAGTTTGCCATAATAATGACTACCTAGATGTGTGGCAGCTTGCAAAGTATTTTTGCCTTGTTATGCCACACACACACACACTCTCTCTCTCTCTCACACAAAACCCAAATCAAAACAAAAGAAAACAAAAAAGAAATAAACACACACCAACAAATAAATTTTCTATTCCATGTTGCAAATGGGGTTTCTGCATCAATATTCATCTCCATATCAAGTAAATGTTCCAACAGAAGGTAACCCTAGCTCCCATGATTAAACAGTTACATGCCAACAACTCCAAACTGACACTGCCTATAGTGCACATTCTTCTCCTTTCATCAAACTTGCAACATTCTTCTCCTTTCATCAAACTTGCAACTTTTTCTTCAGAATATAATCATCCAAGTGCCTGCTTAGCAATTCAAGTGAGCCCGTATGAGTCTAGTACATGTTTTATGTATTTTGTATGTTGCACAGCCAATTTGCTTACAACTGAAACGTAAAGAAAAAAAATGTCACAACTTTTATCATCCTCTTTGGCATCTTTCTTTTTTTTCTTAAGCTTTTTTATTTGCTTTTTTTTTTTTTTTTTTTTTGGTGCTGTCTCATCCTGTGCCACTTCAGTTGTATTACTCCCACACTGGCCATTCTGTCTCACTGTCCACATCCACATCCCAGTTTGTTATGTTGCAGTGCTGGCATCCACAATGGACCTTTTTAACACATTACTCCATAATCTGATTGCAGTGAGATAAAAAGAATACAACAGAGCATTTGTTCTTTATCATGGTATCTCAAGGCAGTATGCATGCCTGGTGTATTATCTCCAGTTTTGACTTGACCTGACTTGACTTACTCGACGATTGAGACCTTTAAGGTCTGTTCGTAGGTCCTCTTGTAACTCTCACTCAATGTAATATTTTCAAAAGATTTGTTAATGAAGTTATATCTTGCTCTTGTTCCTACCCCCCCCCCCCCCCCCTTTCCCCCTCCCCTTTTTGTTTGTTTTTTCATTATACTGATGTCCATTCCAACTTCTTAAGGATTGCAATTTGTTGTAACACTGAAATTATAATCATAACTACTAAAAACAAATTTAGCGGATCTGCAATAGAGTCCAGTGCACCATTTGACTTTCATTGGTTCTTTTGTAGGTGATGTTACAAAACAGGCTTCAGTTTCATTAGTTCTTTTTGCAAGTGTAATGTCGAAATGGCCATTCCTTTCGTTTTACAATAAATTACCAACTGGCCAAGGTACTTGGTAGCATTTATTGTGTATAGTTTTACATTATGATTTATATGATTCAAGTGATCTGTGTTTAAACATCTATTTTTCTGGGAATCAAGAGGTACACAGTTTCCTCTTTTAACCATGCTAAACAACCAGAGTTCAAGCACTTTTGACATATTTTGGAAGGCCTATGCGAGCGTATGTGGCATGTGTCAACACGACTTCTAAAACGGACTTACTGAGACGAGTGAGAAAAGATCTGAGAAACATTTGGAGATTCGCTTTTAACAAGTCACACACACACACACACACACACACGCACACACACACACACACACACACACACACACAAGCTGTGACTACTGTACACAGAGAGAGGAGAGAGAGAGAGAGAGAGAGAGAGAGAGAGAGATCGGCACACAGCAGACAAAATACATATAATATTTAGCTTCAACTATTAATGGAGGACCCACTGCGTATGCCTTTCAATAAAAATATGTCGCTGATCACTCCACACTGAAAATTTTTTTTTTTACAAGCCGACGGACAAAGCGTCTGCGATGCGTCGACTTCCACAATACTTCACGACATGCTACGTGATTGGACAAGAGATCATGAAAGTCACCAATCAGCAATTGTATATGTCTCCTATGTTTACTTCCTTCACCAAAATGGCTGCGCCCTTGGGATAGATTTGTCACATTGGGGGTCGTGACAACAATAACAACAGTTAGAAAGATGCCCTTTTACAGTCAAAATGTGAAGAAATTGATGGATGCTTGGCCAGGAAAGCAATATTTTGGACTATATCGTTTTTTGCCATTATTCTTTGTTCTGGGAGCTGCGCTCGAATTCTCTATGATAAACTGGCAAGTTGGAGAAGTGAATTTCTGTAAGTCTTCTTTCGTAACCACAATAATGTCTGCCATATTATAATTTACTTGCATTAATGATTTTGTAGGGGTTTCGGTGGGAGCTAGGTGTGGGGAAGAATGGCTGACCAGATAATCAACCTCATTTTTTTTTTTTTTAATTAGCGTAGGGATGGATAGGGAGAAGTGGGAGGAGGGAGATGGAGTAAGTGACAGGATGAGGATGGGGTGGACAGAGGTGATGGGAGGGCTGGAGGTGTTTTAAATTAGATTCAGAAACTTTCCTCTGGGAGCTGTTACAAGCTCCACAAAACATTTTCTTCATAATATACAAGACACTAGCAAGGCCTATCCTCGAGTATGGACAAACTGTGTGGCACCACAGACATAAAACACTCTGCAAAGAACTAGAGGATGTGCAGCACCGAGCCACAAAGCTGATCTCCTCAATCAGAGAACTACCATACCCAGCAAGACTAGAGCGACTTGGCCTGCCCAGCTTGGAGCACCGACATCTCAGAGGGGATATGATTGACACCTTCAAATACGTCCACAGAATCTACAAGACCAAAAAACCAAAGCTTGAAACTCCCGAGGATGTAGGTACCAGAGGAGTAATGAAACTGTTCCTGCACCACACCCACAGCGATACCAGGAAACACTTCTTCAGTGAAAGAATCACCAAAACGTGGAACAGTCTCCCAGATGAAGTGGTCCTGGCACCTTCCGTAAATGCTTTCAAGAGTAGGCTGGATGCTTGCTGGAAGAAGAAACCCACCAGTACAATCCGTCTTGCCAATAAGCCATGCATGCAAAGTTTTTAGTATACTAGCCGTATAACCCAGATGGATCGATGGACAGGACTTCATACCACAAGACCTCAAACATCGTATAGTTCAAGTTCAAGTATGAAAATTTCTCGCTCCCTGTCACATCCAGTGTTATGGTTGATGCTGAGCGCACTGGCCAGTGCAGCATTATCATTACCATTGGCCAGGCGAAGTGCACATAATGATATGATGTAGGCAAACGGTCCATCACATTGAAAATGGTGAAGATTGCACAATGTAGTTTATATGTATATATATATATATATATATATATATTTTTTTTTTTTTTTATTTTTTTTAATCATTCTAGCACTTCAGAAAATGGTTCACAACTAGTCATAAAACAAACCTGACATCATTCTGTCACAATCAACATGCATCTATTGAACTAAATGACAAAAGTCAATAAGAAAAACAGCAGCATGAAGGATGCATGAATGTTTGAAACCTGGAGGTACTAATAGCCCTACAAGTACAAACCAGTTAATGAAAACAGCGTGAGATACCTGTGAGATAAGACATTTTCTTTTTAGATGAGAGTCCTTGCATACAGACTTCCTGGTGGGGTGGTGACACTGTCCTGTGTGTGTAAATGGTATTGAGACAGACTGGAGAAACGGGAAACCTGGGTGATAATGGTGGAAATTGGAAAAAGGATCCTGGGGGGGGGGGGGGGGGGGGGGGGAAGAGACTAAGTAAGCTTCAGTCACTTCCGCTGCAAAGAAGAAACGAAACAGAAATATCAAAATTTCATCTTTACCATATGATTGATTGAAATACAGTCATTGGTGGTAAGCTCACTTTTTTTTCACTTTTTTTTTTTTAAGCACCTTATTCGTCATGCTCATTTCATATCTTTATTTTGAATGGTCAGCAATTTTTTTTTCTTTTAATTAAAGGTGCGATGTTTCGTGCTCTTTCATTTAGATTAGAAGATGATTTGCTTCATAATAGAGCACTACTGTTACTAAATGAAAAATTTCTTGTGTTCGTATTGACTAGGGATCAACAAATTCTTACTGCATTTTTTTTATCTGATACATTTGCCTGACATCTCTAAACTACGTCTTTGACTAGATCAGAGAATATTTACAACAACACTGGCACAGCGTGTTAACTTCATGACGACTGCTTTTCCATGGCAACCCTAAAGTAACAAGAACGATAACTCGTGAATTTATAGTGCATGCAATAAACTAGATCTAAGCTTAATACACAACATCTCCTTTTCTTTCAAAAGAGAAGGAAGTCAATTATGACGCCTGGCTTGTGATGCAAAATGATCTTGCGTCATAAAAAACGTCATACTCTCAGCTGGGGATGAGAACATTACGTGTGTGACCGTTTTCAATTACCCTGCCACGTGGGCAGCCACACTCCAACTTCGGGGGATTTTGGAGACTGATAATGTTATGCTAGGACTAGGAGCTTGTCACAACTGAAGACAATCCCCGCATAACTATGCAGAGCATAACGACATTTTGATGTAGCCTTGGTGTTCTAGCCTGTGTCAGTTGGCCTGACACAGCCTTAAGCCAAGGCAGGTATCAATGTCAAAATACCTTGAAGCAATTTTATGAGGTTCTGCATCTAAAAGTGAAAGTAAAAGAATGTAACAAAAACCACTGCAAAGCATGCCAGCTTTTGTTGTTGTTTTGTTTGTTCAGCATTCTTCAATCAGCCTTTTGGGAGGTCATCTTGGCCGGGTAGATCATCTGGTAGACAGGGTCTGGATAAATATTTCTGATGTAGGGTTGTCTCCTGAATCTCAGACAAGGATCTTGGGTTGGATCTCGGGTTGGTGGTTGGGAAGTTTTCTGCACATCTGGCGGTTTCCTCTGACTGTGCCGAAGTCAGTCTGGATGATGAGGGATCTGGGAGCTGTGTGTTTCTGTGTGACTGTCCCCTCTTTCTGCAGATGACTTGGTGCACTGACACTGGGGCAGAAGTGTCTGAAATGCCAACACACTTGTTCAAGCAATCATATGTATTGCCTCCTGATTGAAAGTTATATGGGCCAGGTGATCAGCCATTGGAAGTCAAGGGCTACATCAACATGAAGCTTTCAAGTGAACAATCTCATATCACGGAGAAAGCGTACCTGGTGAAATCATCAAAGCTACTGCTGGGTGCCCAGAATGCAGAGTCTTGGTTTGATCAGTGACATTCCTGGAGCATTTTCTGTGAGAGCCATATGCACTCAGATTCAGTCCAAGAATGCGGACACACCTGGAGACCAAGCAGTATTGACTTTGTGAAGCTGTTTGAAGGATTGTCCATTGTGGTGGGCAGCTCTTCAGGTGGACGAACAAAAATCAATGAATCCATTGATCACAGGGCGTTTTGATGTCCAAAAATACACCAGTCAAGGCACAGTAGGTTCACAGAAAAATTATCCCACTTCTGACACCATCTAAAATATGTCTATGACCAGATCAAAGAATATTTACAACAACACTGGCACAGCGTGTTAACATCACGACCACTGTTTTTCTATGGTGACCCTCCAAGTGACAAGAACGATAACTCCTAAATAACACATGCAATAAACTATATCTAAGCTTAATACACAACATAGAGATGTTTGAAAATCTTCAAGGTTTGAATAAGATCGCCTCTGACTTATCTTTAGTTTAAAGTTGGGAATTTAAGAAGCTACAGTGTATTTGATCTCTATAATTTTGAATCCCATATACACATACTGATTGTGTTCCACTTCTTTGTAGCTTCTCAAGTAAGTATTTATAATTTTGAATCCCATATCCATACTGACTGTGTTCAGGACTCTTTATTGCAAGGAAGACTGACAGACTGCGTACCTCTGTTATTTTGAATACCATACATTCTAATTTTGTTTTACTTTCTCAGTCAAGGCTGACTTGACAGCATTTTGTACTGTGATTACCAAATAGAACCATATCCTACATGTATGGTCTCACTCATCCCTTGCACAGTTGTGTCTCTCTGTATGAATGAAAAGGCCCTTTTCAATACCAAGCATTTTATTTGATTTGTTCAGTGCATTATGAATATGTAATCAGGGCTCCCCATACAATGTGTCTGTGTGTGATGTATGCAATGAGACTGCAAACATGGTATTATTACATGCATCCATTCTGACCAGCTGATGCAAGAATTTGAAACTCAGCCAAGCTCTTAAACATTGAATTTGAAATGTACCTTCCTCAGAAGTAGTAGACTGCATTTTGACAAAATGTTCCATTTCCTGATATTGAACAAAATTATTTTATCTATGGGAATTCACTTTTATACTGTATCGCAACATTAAGTAGAAAAAAAGGACATGTATAATAAGGAATTCTTCAGCACATCTTGTCAGGAGAGATTTGCTTGGTTACAGATAAATAAGATGTTCTACCTAGTCAGTCTGTTGCTGTATGGCAGCTGATGCAATATCAGCTGCTTATGCTAAATTCTGGAAAATGCTTTCGTGCATGGATAGTTACACAGGGACATTAATTTTTCAGTATTCAGCTATAGCAAATTTTTTGTTGCCTTTGGACCTCCTAAAAAGTTATGAGGTATGAATGCCCTTAAATTTTTTTTTATTTTTTATAAAGGGGTTAACAAAAGAGCATGGTAAATGATGATCAAATTTCACATAGTTTCTATTCATCTACAGTGCATTTTATGGTATTAACATCTTTAGTCATCTTGGCATACTTTTTTTCATAAGGATTTGTCATTCCAAATGTATTGTATGCAGTTAATATTTTTCACATACGTTAGCATTCAGATGCAAATTCCAGATTTCAGACCATTTGACTAGAGTTGAGAATTAGAATCCTGTTAAAGTTTTTGGTGAAATTTTAAGTGATGCAGAGCCTCAGATTATTGTGCCCATACCATTAAGACTAGAGAGTTTTGAAGTGACGCATGAAACTTAAAACCAGATGTGCCTATTGGGTGAACATCAATCAGCTGATATTAGACTATTGTGATGTGTTACACTCACTGTCACAAGAATATGAGCTTTTATAGTTTCTTTTGGGTCTTTCTTCTCCTCAAAGATTTGCTTTGAGGTGCTTTAATTTGGGGGACGTTAAGCTCTGTGGAGTGGAATTTCTATTCAGACACATGTGTGTTGAAACAACATGTGTGTTTTTCTTCTAAGTTCACAATGCCACAGTAACCTGCACAAAATGATATAGATCCACACCATGAACTTTTCCAGATTTTATCATACACAGTCAAAATTGATCAGTTAGGAAAAAGTGAAAATTGCTTGGCTGGCTAAATTGCCCAGCAAAGGCATCAGAACCCAGTTGCTTCTGTAACTGAATAAATACATAATTTATTAAGTTATAACGATCTTGATGTTTGATCATTAAAAACTGATATGAAGATATGAGCACACTAAAGGAAATGTCCGATTTTAATGTTTGTCAAGAGCTGTGTACATGAGGCTAAATTGATTTCATATTGATGAAAATATATCAAAAACTTAAAACATCCACGCAGTTGTGAACTTTATTGTGTCTAGAGAGGAATTACAAAGTAATCTCTGCGGATCCCTTCAAGGAATTCAAATTCTACACTGTAGGCATTCTGGAATCCAACACTTTGAAGATTTTTCCTTATCATCAAAAACGAAATTGATAAAATTTGCAGCATTATAACTCCTATTAAACACAGAACAGTAACAGTTTAGAAAAGCAGTTACTGTATTCATAACTAATTCACAAGAAATTTTACTTTTCATCTCCTCATTTCATTTGGAAATTATGTCATATGCGCAAAACAAAGCCAGTATCAAAGTGGATCATATAAACGTTAGGCATATTGGCATACTTATGTCCAAATTGCTTAAGATATATTCTCATATGATTATAGATTACTGCTCACAGCATGTCATTTTCTCACCAGTGCAAACTTAATCATTCATTTCCACACACTTCCCCGAAGTTGGAGTATGGCTGCCTTAATGGTGGGATAAAATACGGTCATACACACTAAGCTCCACACCCTTTGTTGGGCAGATGGGATTAATACTTGCCTGTCTGTACAGGAAGTGTCCACAGGAGTATCAGTCAGCCTGTGTACACAGAAGAAGAAGAAGAATTTCCAACACACAGCACATAGCAGGTTATAAAATAAACTGCCATCATTAGTGAGATCAGAATCATGACACCACCAGCCATGGCACAATGGTTATTGTCTCAACTTCCTGGTTGGGAGGTTGTAGATTCTTCTTCTTCTGCGTACACAGGCTTATACTCCTGTAGACGCTCCCTTTATGGACAGGCAAGTATTAATCCCATCTACCCTACAAAGGGAGTGGAGTTTTGTGTGCATGACCGTTTTTTTTTATCTCGCCATTAAGGCAGCCATACTCCATCTTTGGGGAAGGTTGTAAATTCGATTCCCATCAGAACCATTTATTTGTGGATTTTTTGCTCCATTTGGCTCCTACCCACTGTTGAGTTTCCTGTGTGCTCAAATCGGAAGACTGGAATCACCTAGTTGAGTTTCATCCACTAAATGGATGTGTCTCTGTTAGTGATGCTCAGATTCCCAACTCTTGTCTTCATCATCTTTTGGGCCTGGGTGATGCCAGGATTTAGGATGAAAGGAACTGAAGATTAGAATCCTGTCATGTAGTCTCTGACTGGAATGGAATTCCATATAATTATCCTCATCCTGGTTGTTCAGCATGGCAAAAAAAAAGTCTCAAATTTATGCCCTGATCTCATGGTGACTTCAGTTTTAATTTCGTTTCCGAATCTAGTAATAAGTGGTGTCCTGCATATGTTGGATCAGAAAAGGCACCACTGAACACCATCTAAATGGCATTGGACTGACAACTTGATGTTGACTGCTCCCTGTGATTCCTGGTGCCAGGGCTTTGGGTGTGGCTGTGCGCAGGAGTGGGAATGAACAGCATGGGAATAATTAATGCTGCTGAAGTGGCACAAAAGACTGGACAGAAAAAAGGCCAGAGTCAAGACAGGTTACTGACTTAGCTGAATTTGATGATGATGAAATTTGCCCCTTTCAACCAATTAGTCAGCTAAGAGTGCGTTTTAAAGATCTCACTTTTAGTTATCTCAAATATGTATGCCTCGGTTCGTGTTCAATATCTTGACTAATGCAGCTTAGGCTACAACGTCAGTCAGCAGTGGCTGTGTCAGGGGGCCCAACTTCTTCAGATTTGCAAAACAAAAGAAATAATTCCCACAGAAAAAGGCTGGGTTCTCATCCATTCAGTACTAAAAGTTTATTTTAGTGATGACCATACCCACTTCGCACCCTCCTGTTTGTGAGATAATGATCTGAAGCAGGGCCCATCATTTTCAGAACTTTCATTTTTCCACAGGTCATTTGACCCCTGACACCTCAAAACAGTCTAAAATCCTGGTGATGTGTTACATATATTTGTGTTTCAACTGCAAATATTTATCGGTCAAAGCAAATTGTTTATCATTAGCAAGTTTGCTTCTTAGAGTATTCCACTTATAATATCAATATTTACCTGTAGCTCCATGATATTGTAGTTTGATCAGTGAGGGGTGGCGGGGATGGTGATGAAGTGGAGAGGAGGAAGGGACGTAGGAGTTTTAGAAAAAAAGAGGATTCACTGGTGATGGATGTTACTGCTGTGACTAACAGATTGTTATGTACCAGGTATGTATTTATCAGTGAACGTTGGGAACTGTACATTTAGGTATGAACAACACCATTGCCGTACATCGGTGCCAAAGCCAGTGCCACCTCTTTCAACATTTTGCCATAGAGGCTTGAAATGAATGACAAGTAATGTTTTTCTGTTGAATTTTTTGAAACAATAGGGCAGACTTTGCCAGTTAGGGAATGGAAAGTTAAGAAGGTGGTTGACATGAGTGCTTGGCTTTAAACACCTTTTCTAAACCCTTTTCCTCAAACATAAGGCTGCAAGTGTCCACCGATTTAGTTATTTAAAAAAAATAATAAAAAAAGAAGTCCAGTTTTCAGCTTCAATTTACACAGAGCTGTCTTCCACAGTTCATAAAGACATGTTCATTTCAGTTCCTGGTGCACCTATGAACTATATTATGAATATGTAATTTTTCAACAATTTTTTTCCCATGCTTTCAGAGAAACATGTAAAATTAAATCAGTGTATGTCTACAAGTGTAATGGACACTCTGACCTTCAACAGTACAAGCCGAGTAAAAGGACTGGGGTCATTTTATTTGAATGAATCGTTGATATATGTTGACAGAGCCATGTCATGGAATGGGAGAAGTCTGTATCATAGATACCATGAAAATTGCGAATAATAAAGGTAAAAATCTTTGTGTGTTTGTAAGGAAATATATGTTGACCTGCAGTTTGTGCATGTTGCAGCAGACATTGGCACTGGGAGATGGAATGGCAGTTCTAGAGCTTATGAAAAATATGTTGATATTGTGGACAGTTTTGCACTAAACCCTCATTCTGATGCTGTGAATATCATCCAATGATGCAATTCCAGACACACTTCCTAACATATCTCCATGGATATTCATGATACTAAAGTGTATGGCCTAGACACAAATGGAATAACTATCATAACTGGTTAAACAAAACAACAAAAACCAGGCTTACGCCACTAGACAGTTTCAGTTTCCATTTTATGTCGTAAGAAATGGTTACTCAACAATGCTGTGTGTGTGTGTGTGTGTGTGTGTGTGTGTGTGTGTGTGTGAATTGTGTGCATGTGTTTGATTTCAAGGTCCCATAAATTGCCATGCTTCTTCCAGAAGAGAAAGTATGAACAGATCTACTTGCCATGTATGTAACAAAAGGTTCATTGTTTTGTGTTTCACCAGACAGAGTCTACAAACGTCGACAGGCAGAAAGGTTGGCACTGCAGCAGTCAGACTCCGACTCAGAGTCTCACTGACAGTGAGAGGGGAACTGGGTCTGTCTGAGAAACTTACCACTCTTCAGTGCGATGCCAGCGGGAGTGACATGGGGGCGCTACCTACGGTTCTTCACTGCATCCATGCTAACCATGTTTGCTGGGGCGCAGGTCGTTCATCTCATCTACAAGCCCCTAGATGTACGTAATCTCTGATGTTCGTTAATTGATGATGGATCCCGTAGGGATGCCAGCAGCTTTTTCAGTAACACTGGTATCCTCAAACTTCTGGAAATTCTATACTTGTGATTGCCTCTTTTCTGACACACTCTCTGAATCTGGCTTCTTCACACTTATTTTTCTGTACTGTTGTTCAGTGGCTTTGTGGTCCAACTCCATTCACTTAGCTTTGTTCCAGAAAGTCTTTGTGCTTGTTTCTGTTGTAGTTGTCAGTCAAAAGCATTCATGACCACTTTTTAGTGTAATGTGACGTCTTGTTAAATGATAGGGCAAACGCTGTTTGGAATGCTGGACACTCACTGACTCAGATTTTGTTTGTTTGTTTGTTTGTTGTTGTTGTTTTATGGGGAGGGGGGGGGGGGGGGCGGTCCTTCCCCCTCCTGCCTTTTTGAAAAAAATTTTTTTTTGGGGGGGGGGGGGGCATATTTGTGCATTTCATTGATTTTTATACTTTTTGTGTGTGTTTTTTTTTAATCCTGGGGGTGAAAAATCAAGGGGAATCTTCTTCTTCTTCTTCTTCCTCGTTCGCCATCCCGTTAGATGAGCAGCCCGGTGTCCTCGATGAAGGCTGCCGTCCGTCGCAGCTCCTCCAGGGTGCCATACAGCTTGGCTTCCACTGCTGTCGGTGTTGGCCAGTACTTTCTCCTGGATGCTGCATACGTCGTACAGACTTGAAGGATGTGGTCAGTTGTCATTGGTCCCTCACTACAAGGGCACTCTCCACTCTGTCCAATGCCAAATTTTGTGTGCATGTGGTGGAGCAGGCGATTGTGTCCAGTCCTCAGGCGGAAGATCTTGACCTGTTCCCGTCGTCCCAGCAAATGGTATGTGTCTTCTGGGTTGTATTTGGGATGCAGGAGGCGCCATTTTATTCCTTGTTGTGCCTTGATGATTGTCTTAATTTCATCGTATGACACCAGGTTGTTGGCCTGCTCCTTCTGTGCACCATCTTTTGCCAGAATGTCCGCTTTTTCATTGCCTCTGATGCCACAGTGTGCTGGTACCCATTGTATCACCACTTTCTCCACTCTGGCACTCAGGGCAACAAGGGCTGAAGTGATATGGTTCTGTTCTTTGCAGCGGGAGTTCTTGAGGGCTTGGAGCACGGAGAGAGCGTCAGAGAAGACCACCACCTGCCCTGTTGTTCTTTTGGAGTTCTGCAAGACTGTTGTGGCTGCCTCACAGAGGGCTTCTCGCTCAGCTCGGAAGTTGGTGGAGTATTTTCCTGTTGGAATTGCAATTTCTTCATCTCCGTCTTTGTATCGAAGGAAGATTCCAGCTCCACCATCCCTCGTTGCCTCTGTGGCGGAGCCATCTGTGAAGACATGGGTCCAGTCTTCCTGGGGATATTGGTTGCAGATGTACTCCATGGCCAGGGCCTTCCTTTGGGTGTCTGACTGTATTCCTCTCTTCTCCACTCCGGGAATGCTGGTGACGACTGTTGGGAACACCTGCCTCTTCCAAGATGGGTGGGTGACATTTGCCGGGATAGGCTTTGCTTCGTGTTCCATCAAGACTGGGCTTTGTCTTTCAAGGCGTCTTGACTGGCAGATGAAGCTGCCTCTTTTCAACCGGCTCTTGGTGGGTCTGCTCATTCTGTTGTTCATTGGATGGTTTTCAAGGCGTTTGAATTTTGCTGCTTGGATGAGGATCTTTGTGTCCCTTCTGTCCTCTAATGACTGTAGCCCAGTGGTCTCTTCCATCTTCAGGATTGGGGTGGATCTCATGGCGCCAATTATGACACGCTGAGCTTGGTTCTGTATCTTATTGAGGTGGTTGAGGTTAGACTTTGCAGCTGATGCCCATGCTGACGTCCCGTACTCAACTACAGGTCGGACTCTCCCTGTATAGAGTCTCTTCAGGATACGTTCGTCAGCCCCCCAGTTCGTCCCCGCAAGTTTCCTCATGATCGCCAGTCTCAACTTGGCCTTGCTACAGCATCTGGTGATCTGCTGTTTCCAAGTGAGCCTGCGATCAAAGGTCACTCCCAGGTAGGTAGGTGTGGGTTCCTCTGCAAGCCTTTGGTTGTTCAGTGTCAGCTTCGCCTCTTGCTTCTTGCTGGATAGGCTGAAGACTGTGTAGGTTGTTTTGCTTGAGTTGACAGAGACAAGCCATTCCTTGGTCCAGTCGCTGATCTTGTTGAGCGCAGTCTGGAGGCGTACCTGTGCTGTGGTGGTGTACTCTTCAGAGCACCAAAGCACCAGGTCATCTGCGTAGATCGCTCCTCTGACCCCTTTTGGCAGTTCTCTGACGATGTCATCTATGAAGATGAGGAACAACGTTGGCGAAAGGACTCCTCCTTGTGGTACTCCCTGTCTCAGCACCTTCTTCTTGCTTTTCTGGCCCTGAATCTTGACTCGGGCTTGGCGATTGTGTAGGTACTGGCTGATCCAGGTGTACATCCCCCCAGACACACCACATCGCCGTAGTTTGAGCCTAAGTCCGTCCTTCCAGACTTTGTCGAACGCCTTCTCCATGTCAATCCAGACAGCAAGCGTGTTCTTCTTTTCTTGGAAAGCGTCCTCAATGCTTTGCGTGATGAATGTGATCTGGTCTTCTGTTGATCTGTGTTGGCGGAAGCCTGCCTGTTCAGGGCTCAGCAGCTGATGCTCCTCAAGGTGCCAGACAAGCCTTGTGTTGACAAGTCTCTCCATCAGCTTCCCTAAGCAGCTTGTAAGGCTGATGGGTCTGTAGCTGTCAGCCTTCGACTTGTCCTTTCCCTTTTTGTGAATGGGGATCATGTCTGCTTCCCTCCAACACTGTGGTACTGATCCTGTCTTCCAGCTGGAGTTAAAGATTTTTAGAAGGACTGCCTTGCTCTTCATCCCAAGATGCAGAATCATTTCATTTGTGATTCCGTCTGGTCCAGGTGACTTCTTCAGGTTGAGGCTCTGCAACGCTTCCTCCAGCTCTTTCTCTGTGAAAGCTGTGGTCATGACTTCCTCTTGGGGCTCTTCCTCATGAAGTTCACCTTGGGCCCTGTGCACTGCAGCTCTATGTTCAGGAGGGACTTCCAGATTGCTGATGTTTTCATAGACGTCTATGAAGTGGTCTGCTGCTTTCTTTCCAGAGAGGTAATTTCCATTCTCTTGTATTGTTATAGTGGTGTGACTTGTTGTTTCATTACAGAGGGTTCTAGCCAGTTTCCACAGCTTGCTGCCATCCCTGTTGAGATTTAGGCTTTCAGTTTTCTCTTGCCAGCTTTTTCTTGCAGCTTGTGCGCAGGACAGCTTGTATCTGGCAGTTACTTCCTTCAGCGCTATGTTATTCTCCAGTGATGGCTGCTTTTCTGCTCTGTCCCTGGCTTCCGTAACAGCATCTTCCAGATTCTGGAGTTCCTCCGTCCAGTAGGGCTTGTAATCTTTACGTGCTCCTCTTGGGATGGATTCTGTAGCAGCTTTCAAGACGGCCTTTGTGAAGTCTCGAACCATCTTGTTTGAGTCCTTCTGCCTGATGTTGATTGGCTTTGTGTGTGTATCAGTGAGGGTCTCGAAGAGAGTCCAGTCCGCCTTTCTGTAATTCCAGCGGGGAAAACACTTTGCTTGTGGACACTGTAAGTTGAGGTTGATAGAGAGTTTGACGGGCTTGTGGTCACTTCCTCCAAGCTGGTTGAGGACTGTTCTTGTGGTCCTGACGAACAGGTCGTTGGTGGCGAACGCTAGATCTGGTGTTGATGTGGTCATCCAGCGTCTAGAGTAAAAGGTGGGTTCATCATCTTCTTGATTGATGAGATGAAGATGTGTGTCAATCTCCCAATCCTCAACTTCTTCGCCTCTCTTGTCCGTCTCCTCATAGCCCCATCTCTCTGAGTGACTGTTAAAATCACCCACCACCACGCAGTTGTTGTCTGGGATGTTCATGTATGTGAGGGAAAGATCACGATCTTGAGGGCAATAGACATTGTAGATCCTGATGTTGCGTTCCTTAAGGACTATATCAATACCTTGGATCTCTGCCTGTTGATTGGTGTTGATCTTGAGTTCTTGTGCGGCGATGGAATTCCGCACCAAGATAAGCACCCCTCCTTTGTTTCTTTCCTTACGGTCCAACCTGATGGTCTCGTAACCCCTCACTTGAAAGCGATGGTTTACGGTCAAATGTGTCTCTTGGACACATGCGATATCAATATTTTCTTGATGCATCCTTTCTGCCAAGCCAAGTTTCTTTTTATGCACCCCTTCTGCATTCCACTGGAGAATGTTGAGCATTCTGGGTGGTACCGTTTGCTTGGCATTAGCAGGAGGATGAGGTCTCCTTCTTCGTCGCATTGACATGCAGAATTTCTTTGTCTGACCACCGACCGCTTGGGGTGGGCCCCTTTGAGGCATAGGGCCCGGCTCCCGACCTCCCCGGCGGGTCTCCGAAGGTCGAGCGCCACATCGAAATTCTGTGGACTGCATCATCATGGAGGCGTATATGCGTGGTATCGTGGTTTAAGCTGCGCCAGTGGCCCGATACCTCCGTCTTCAGCTGGAGTTTTCTTTCGGGGTGCCTCACCCTTAGCTCATGGCCCGTGCGTCCTGCCCTGTGAGCACAGGGGGGATTGTTTCTCCGGGGATCCCACCCCGGGGCTAGAGGTTATACCGCGCCTCTTGACCGCATGATGAGCCCGTCATAGGACACATGGGGTATTTCAGTGAGGACAACAGTGCCACCTGTTGACCCACCCCGTCCTGATAGGAACATCGCCAGTTGGTCCGGGACTGCTTATTCTGCCAGGCAAGCCTGACTTATATCGCAGCTAACCCCCATATCTGAGGGCCATTCCCCTATCCGCCACCCGGGGACCCGCCGAGTTGGGGATGGTCGCCCCACTACTGAATTGGAAGCAGCCTGGTCCCGGATCAAGGGGAATGACTGGCACCTTCCACATGACCTAGTTTTATTCACATTGATTCCTTCTGTTAGCTGTCCATGTTAAAAGCTGCTTCTACATGTTTGCTTTCTGTCAAATTTGTTGCCTTTTTTCTAAGGGCAGGATCTTTTGTTTGTCCGTATGGTGACAGCGATATTGATGGGACACTGGTTGGCTTGTCCATGATTACATTGAAACTGAACCTGTTGAGGTGAAATTTATACCAGTTTGATTGTGCTTGGTTATTACATCCCTCCTGTTTCTTTTGGTTCAGAAAATGGAAGATATTTCGGACAATTTCTGTGTAGTGAAAGCTTGCATCACACAACTTGTGTGCGTTTGAATAACAGAAGCAATTATAAATCCAGAACTTGGAAATCCAAAGATTTATTCTGTCAGTGTCACTTGGAATAATTCTTTGAGTTTGATAGTTTATTTGGTATCTTGAGATAAGGTGTGTTTTTTTACTCAGTGATCATTCAGTTTGAAATGTTGAGATTCTATACTTCTTTAGGGTGGAAATACTTGCTCATCTGATTGCCCAGGACAACAAAAGTGTCCAGGAGATAAGTGGAAATGCTCTTTCCACTTGTTTATTCGGCAACCATAACTTGACTGTGTCAGTGAAAGGATGACAGAGCAGTCAGTGTCAGTGCAGTTGCCTCCTCCCCTTTCATGTTTCACATATCTTCCCCCTCTACACCCCCCACCCCTCTTCCTGCCTTTCTCCCGGTTTGGCTGCAAATGTAGCAGAACAGTGTTTGACCAAGACAAAGCAGGTTCTATTGATGAACAAAATCAAGATGCATACATATGGCAGTAAGACAATTTTAGGAACAAGTAGACTGGTCTATTTATTCGTCCCCAGGACAATACAAAATTATCTGGGGTTTTCCAGCCCTGTTCTTAACTAATGCCAACACCCATTAATGACAACTTTCAATGCTTAATCATGTCTCTATCAAGCCTCATTGCTAGCCCAAAAGTCTCTTTATTTTTGTATTTTTGTTTCCTTTTTCTTTTTAAGAAAATGCACGAGATTTTAGATAACTGTTTGTGTGTGTGTGTGTGTGTGTGAAGGATATATCAGTCCTCTTTAGTCAGTTCAGACTCGTCACTTAGTCGATGGACGATAAATTAGTACAAGGTGGGATAGATGTTTAAACCCTCCTTCAGTATGTGAAGAGGACTTCGACGTAACTCATTTGTTCAGGTTCTAACAGTTCCTAGCTCATTTTGAATCTCTGCATGAGGAAAGGACATCTCAGAATTGCCCCTAACACTTTTCAGCATCTTTAATCCTGGTCACTGGCCTTGGAAACAGTAAATGTAGCCACAGGTCATCCCTTTGTAAGGGTATGTTATGCGTTTTATCTGAATACCTGACATAAGCATAAGCCTCTGACATTATTGGGAAGCCTCTACTGCAAGCTCTGTAATAGCTTCTTAAGTTGTGCAGATTCTTGTGTACTTACATTGATTTAGTCTCTTCCCTGTTTTCAGTTTCGTTACGGTTTTATTTGAACCATATCTGTAAAATGTGTCACTTTGATCCAGAATGGAGTGTTATGTGAATAGTGTGTGTGTAAGTGTGTGTGTGTGTGTGTGTGTACCTACCTACATACACACAGGTAGGAGTCAGTGTGACAAGAAAGTTTGAGAAAAGGATAAACAGAGTAAGGGAAGGAATAGGGTGAAGTAGAGAGAGAGAGAGGGAAGGAGCTCATAGTATGATTATTCTGCTACAAGATTTCACAGGGTTTTAAAATTTTGACTTTAATTTACTTTGACAATAAATTATCTCTTTAACTCAAGATTTTGTTTTCATTTTATCTTCATTATGTGAAATATCAGTTCAGTTAAAGGTTAGTCCAACAATGAAGTGGGTTCAATTAGTCTGTCAGCGGTTGTGTGTGTTATGAACAGGACTCTTAAATGCAAACTGCGTTCAAGTGGCTCCAAACATTTGCATGCAATCTCTCATCTCTATCCATAAGGGCAGGCAGATGACCTCTGACATGACTTTCATTTGTCATTTGTCCATGTCACTTTGGAAAATCTGAGTTTTGAGGACTTTCAATGATTCCTGTCTTAGTTCTCAACTTTCATTGATCTGTAAGAATAGTCGAGTGTGTGTGTGTGTGTGTGTGTGTGTGTGTGTGTGTGTGTGTGTGTGTTCTTTTTGTTTGTTTGTTGCGTATTTATGAATAAGCTCATATTTCTATCCTTGAACCAGTATGGAACTTTTAAGCGGATAGTTCTTTTCCAGTGTGTTCAGTTCACTTCATATCAAAAACATAACTTTGAGACATGCTACTCAGAAAAAAAAAGAGGGATTGCGAAAAATCTATGGATTTTGGTGCTGCAGTTTTATTTTTTTGCTTATTGTGGACAGATTTTAATATTTAGTGCTCTTAGGATATTCAAGCATAAGCATTGATTGACCCTGCTTAATTTGAAAAACTGTCCATTGGTTGATGCATCACTAGAGATTTTTGTACAGGACTAGTCCCGACTTCAAGTGTGTGTACACATGGCTTGTTTTGTTTCCACAGGACATGGACAAGTGGGTGGAAAGGGAGAAGAAGAAGCAGCAACACAAGGAGTCCTGAGTAATCATCCGTTTAGTAAGATCCCATTGAACGTTGCCTTTTTTCCCCATGTGAAGTGATAGTGTGTTGTTGAATGTCTGGTGGACTGCAAATATTAAAAATGCAAGTTTCCTATGTTTAATGTTTGTAGATCTGTGTGTGTGTGTGTGTGTGTGTGTGTGTGTGTGTGTGTGTGTGTGCATGCATGCAAGCGTGGGAGTATGTGTTTTTTGTAAGTTGTCTTAAATGCATGAATCACCTTGTCCAGTGCCACAGTTCCATTCAGTATTACCATTGATTGCCTTTTTCTTTGGGGAAGGGTGGGAGGGGGTTAGACTCTTATTTTCTATACTGTGGCAGTGGCATTACACCTATGCCACGCCTTCAGTATCAGCAGTTACAAGAACTGGGCAATGTAGGGTCATCATGAGGGAACCCACCAGAGGAGATGCGCCAGTGATGATGTTCACCAGTTTCTGTTGCGATCCAACTTACGCAGGACATTACCTTGCACTGGGGCTATATAGCATTGAGGTGCTTCCCCTGGTTGGTGAATCGGGGATTCCTCAAGCTTTGCATTTGGGGCGTGCACTGGATAATATGGAAGAAGGTGCTGCGATTAACATGGCCTACAAGAAGGGAAACTTGGGAGACCAGACCCGCACTGTGTAATGTACGTCAGCCCCGTATCAACCGGGTAAACCAGACAACCATGAACTGCTCTGAAGTTGGAATGTGTCGGCTGAGGCCGGCAGGCAGACCTCCTGCAGAGTCGCAATATAGAAGACCAGATACTACGCATCTTGCCCATTATGGCCATGCAGGTGATGTAAGGACATCACCAATTAAGCCCCTTGCAGATGACAATAATTGGTTAGTCTTTGAGCCAGATGTAGTGAGCATCTACCTTGAGAGGACACCAGCAGATCCGTATGATGCAAAGGGCAATGACAGACAATAACAATGCCTTGGAGCTTGTCGGCTTGCCCACCACAGGCTGTGGCATGGATATGAACAGGGAATGAAAACAATCACCACCAGAGCAAGGCATGAAGGACCTTAGAATTTCAGACTTGTTTTTCGTAACAGTCAGCAAGGATGAACATGAAGCTGTGGAGCTCCATTTTGTTAAGAGATTACGTTACAGGGCTGTACTCGGTCTCAGCACTTCCTTTTATAACGTAGCTCCGAGTCAGTGAACCCCAAGAAACACAGACACCTGCTCTGTTGATCAGAAAAACTGAACATCACTCCCAGTTATCTCCTTTGAGTGGATGAAACTGGAGTGTGTAGTTCCACTCATTTCACTAGTGGCTGAATGAAGATTGGTTTAGTGTTGTAGGGCTGTGGTAAATTGGTTTAATGTTAAGGATCTTGTCATTTCCTCTTCCACCAAAGCACGAGTTGAGCTTGAAAAGGGACACTTTCTGTCCGTAAACATTTGTCTTGTGTGCAAAAAAAAAAAAAGCGATTCTTTATCAAGATTTTGTTGCTAGATTCCACCATGAACCAGAAATATCAAGGTACCATGACTGCTGAGATCAAAACATATCACCTTTCAATATTTTTTTCATATTCATTGTGCTTGATGTGGAATTAAACGTCTGTTGTTTTAAGCAAACTGACACTTGCAGTTAGTGCTACTTTCAAATTCCAAAAAGCACATTCTTTCCTTTAAATGATAAAATGTCTGAGAATTTGAACTGCCAATTTTTCTACTAAATGTTACAGTTGAACAGTTGGCTGCAATGTCATTTTGGTATTGAAAGTTACTTTTGAAAACTCAAATCATTGTGCACTCAGCAGTACCATGACCATCGGCAGTAGCATGACCAAATACATCACAAAATCTTTTGTTCAGAGTTACAAATGCAAGAAAGAAAAAAGAAAAATCTGAACACATTCCTTCCCTTGTTTTTTTTTAAGTCTCCTTGTGCAAATATTTTCACACGAGACTGACATTTTGCACATAAAAAAGACAATCCAATAAACATTTTCTGATGCTTTATTTCAATCAAATAAAGTGAAGATTCAACAAAACGGGAATCAAATTTAATTTCCTCAAAACTAGATTATGTACAAAACTGGTCATTACCATGACGCATGAAAGAAAAAGAAAAAAGTTATGGACTTCTCATCCCAATATCAATTTAAAAAAAGAATTAGGAAGTAAAGAAAGGGGATGGGGGGAGGCATTGCAGAATTAAATGATGGAAGGTGGGAAAAAAAGGGGGTGGGAGGATGATGTAGAAACATTTGAATGAAAGGAAGGGTGGGGGGGGGGGGGGGGGGGGAGGAGGCTAATGGTTGGCCTGTTTGGCTGTTTTTGCGTTTGAATCTAAATTATGAATTAACCGTCATCCCATGACTGAAGAAGAAAAAGTAATTCAGGCTTCCTAGCCAGAACAGTAAACTGAACAAAAATTAAAAAGAAATATTATCCTTTTCTGGATTGAACACAAAACACTTCCTAAAACAAAAACCTGGCCTTACATTGCAACTGAACTGAAACTTCTAAAAGCCCAAAGCCTTTGTTTGTTTGTAGGTTAACGGAAAACTTCTAAAATGAAAGACTAACTTAAACCACAGAATAAGAAGTGAACCAGTCTTATAAAACAGATGTGAATATCTGTTTTATATTTGTTTTAGAAGACTCGCACAATTCATTTAAACTAAAAACCAAATATAAAAAGTTGTCACTCGTCATGTTTTTTTCCCCCTAAATTCTAAAACTGACATTTTCTACCTGTGGTGGAAAAAAATGCAGACGAGACCTGAGAGAAACCACTGAAAATAAGACTTTTTCTCTAAAATGTGCATTGTATCAGAACCAACATGTCTTTCATGCATGGAATGCATCAGAATAAAAACCCATTGTACATGCAGATGAGTTTTTCAATACATTATGCACGAACATCTTGGTAGCTTTCCCTAGTACACACTATCTGCGGATGAACCATTGATCAGCAGTTGGTAAAAATTTATGCTGTAACCATGCAGACTTTAGTCATAAAAAGCTAGATATTTAGAAAGTAAAAGCTGGAGAGAGCTGTCTTTTTGTTCTGTTTGTGAACTAAAAATGGACAAGAGCACGTAAAAAGTTAATTGCGCATGCATAAGTGACTAAAATATCTGGCACAGGATATTTAGGGAAAGACTTTCATGTGTTGACAAGTACTGAATATTTGGACTCTCCAGTCATTTCTAGCTGCTTTAAAAACACCAGAATGTTTGCCTGTCGTGTGACAAAATGCCAGCAAACCACCAATGTTCAGAGGTTTCAGAACATGTCATTCATGGTGTCTGTTTGAACTTATTTGTACACAAATTTATACAGTGTTGACATCTTAGGGCAGCTATCAAAACCTTGGGTGTGGTGGGTGGGGTGAGGGCAGGGGGGAATTATTGCGTATCGCTCAACTTTCCTGTAACTAAAACCAAGATCGCACAAGACATGTTGCTTTTTTTTTCTTTACGTGTCAAAAATAGGCCCACAAGACACAAAAACAAACAGTTGACTTACGAAATTGTCCTCCAAGAAACAGTCAAATGCAAATATGTAAAGCAGTCAAAATGTTAGAGAAAAAGGACAAAAGACAAATTTCACAGGAGAGTAGTGAACATGGATTAAAACAAAGTGATGTGAAACATTTACTTTAAAAGAGTAAGGTAAGTGAAAGAAATAAGAAAAAAGCCCAGCTTTTCTTTTTAAAATGACTGGATTACTATAACCTAAGCATCGTGAAGATCTGTTCATGATGCCATTAAGTCTTTGCCTGTCCAGCCATGAAGCTGGATTTGACATATGTACAGCCATCTCAAGTATTTGAGGCCAGTCCATTTCCATGTCCATGTCATGTCCATCAATACCTAGATTCAAATGCGCACAGTGTTTCTCATAACCACATCACAACCCAAAAAATACACATATTGAAGGAGGGTTCATACACTCGAAACATGTTAGAACACAAAATGGTACATTAAAACAAAGATTCAAACTGGTAAATTCAGTCACACATCGATTCCTCATCATAAAGGCAAATTAATGATCATACACTCAAACGATACTATCAGAGCTTCAGAAAAAGCTCCAAAATGAAACCGACTCCTTTCCTCACCAACTATGTACAACGATGTTCTCACAGAAGACTAACAATATTCTTGTAGGACAGAAACAAGACAATAACAAATCATAAACAACCAAATGTACAAAATGTTATGAAACATAAAACTAACACCACAATAAAACAAAGATGAATCAAATTTTCATAAATCACAAGTTCATCAATGGGAAAATTCATCCTTGCCGATTGTGAGGTGATCAATCAGAAAAATCCTTTTGTTCACGTTTGCACAAAGTTTTTAACAACCGATATCTATATTTATCATCTATATTTTCAAGGCACATACTTTACAAAATACCTTCATATATCTTAACTTGGCCCATAGATGACGGGAAATATCAGTTGAAATTGAATTTTTAAAAAAATGATTAAAATCAGAGGTTGCCATGACTGTGTGCACAGCAGTTTGTGCTGGGATTTTCACCAAATAAATCACAGATCATTCATCACCTAACAGATGGCACAGCCAACCATGCGAGCCAAAGCCCATCATGGGATATTGGATAAACAGTCTTGTGAATGCTAAATGGTGAAGATATGATAAACGATTTGCTCATTTTTACCTTTAAAACAGCTTCTGACTGAGAAGTTTTAGAGTTTAAGCACAATCAACTGTTAGCATACTGAAGGTCAGGAGATTGGTTTGTGTAGGGGTGGATTAATATATATATATGGTTTATTTATTTACCAATACAACTTTATACAAATTTGCAGGGTTGGCAATAAAAACAATGGAGTACTCATACAAAGCACAAAGTTTATCACCCATCCTGAACAAGATGTCTGAAATGAATATGGCACATCGGTTATCTCAGCTGCCAGATTTGACCCAACTGAGAATTTGTTATGCATCGTTAATATAACAATTGTAAAAGGAAAAGGTAGCTTGAGCATCATTTACATAACAAGTACAATTGTAAGGAGAAATCCCAAGCCAAACCTTACAGCACAGTATATGTGGGAAAAAAAAAAAGTGTGGAAAATAGCCCATTTGAGCATGGAATGCGAGTTGTAAAAGATGTATCCCACTGCAGCTTTGTGTTAGGAATAGAATGGCTGAAAGGAAGGGTATCAATGGGAATCATGAGGGAATGTCCAAATGAAAATGGAAATGGAGCATGGAGAGGTGGGGTGGAGAAAAAAAAAGACGAGACTTGCAATATGGGAATCAACATTTGAATGTGTAAATCAGTATTACTCTCTTTGACCCGAGGGAGTTGGTATTTAAAGGTTTACAAATACAAGTGGCATTATGGAATGCAGTTCAGTGGATTTCAGTGTCAGACACTCCAGAATAAGCAGTCAGTCCTGTCGGTTTAGGGTGTGCCGTTACAGTACAAGCACACGTATGCATACACACACCCACACAGGCACATGCATACATACTCTCTCCATGAAATCTGTTGTCCTGGGGCAATCCATAGTCACCTGAAATTAAAGTGGACGGAGGGGAAAGTGCTCATTTCTGTACACAGAATAAGGTAACAGATTGATGAAGACCAGACCATCATGAAATGGTTAACAAAATGATACAATTATCAGAACCAGATCCTCAAAAGCTCACACATACACGTACACACACACACCAAAAGGATATCCAGTGTCTTGCTGTCAAAGAATTAACGAATTTGAATTTAACCTTTCGTAATAACAGACTCTTCATGGCAGCCCACAAATGTATAGGACAGGCAGAATTCCTACTTTATTCCACCCCAGGTTTACTGTCAACGCAATGTGTGATTTTTTTTTCTTCTTCCATAACACTCCATGATGGTGAAAGTGGAGGTCGACTTAAACCTACAATAACAGATTAGGATTCAGTTCAGAATGCAACAAGTCGGGAAATTTGGGGGCAAGGACTGATCCCACACAGCAGTGACAGGCCAGTCATCTGATTTTGGGAATTAAACAGATTAAACACAGCTTCTGGATAACCCTTAGTTTCAGAACATAGTTTCTTTGCAGCATGAAACCAAAGCATAATGTCCCCTTGCATTGGAAGCTGTGTATTGTTGTTGAGAGATCTGGACATTCATCCAAGTGAAGTATCATCAACCACTTCATCTTTAAGATGCCACAGTGATAAACGGTTTAATGTCGGTCAGGGTAGATCCACCCAGTCACAATCAAAAAGGCATATCATCCTTACAGGTGAGGTAATAACTTTGTGGTGGCTCGGGGCAGGTGTCATTTGCAGACACCAATCAAAATTAATGTTTGGGTAGTTCCACCCCAAAAATGATCGGAAAGACATTATCCTTAAAGGTGAAGTAAATACCTTGTGGTGCTTCAAAGGAGGTGTCAACTGCAGACACCTATCACAAACAGAATGTAACCATCAGCAGTAGCAGCAACAGGAAGATCCACTATTCAGCGAAGAAACCGTGTACATGTAGTTTGGATAGTCTGCATTTCACACTACATGGGCACTTTTTCCTTGGTGTTGCGGGTGAGGGGTTTGTGGTGGCGCATCGCATCCAGGTGGTGCTGCCAGTACCAACATGTTCGGCAGAAGTAGCGGAAGCACTGCAGCTCCCGGCAGAAGTAGGGGCCCTGACGGATGGCGCACAGGCTGCAGATGGCATCCTCCAGATAAGGGTCAACCTGAATCTGTGTGGACAGATGGCATGAAAACAGTTGAAAATTCTGATCTAAAAAAAAAAAAAAAAAAAGGTCCAAGATGCAGCTCCAAGCCTTCATTTAAACAATTACTCTGAACTATTATGGTGTAAAGGGCATGTCCATCTTTGGAGGGAGGGGGGTGTTAATGCCATTTTATCAACAATGAATTATGATTTAGCAGACTTTATGCGTCATCAGTGAGTTAAAAGGACTGGAAATTTGGTATCAGTTCCTACAATATTACAGAGAGGCGACATGCCCACCTACCCCTTTCTCCACCACCTCCCCTCCCCATCCACCACCCCCTCCATCCCCACACACATGCACTAAACAAAACACGCACACATCATCTTGCACACAAAGCAGCCAGTTAGATTACTGTTTGTTGAATGAAAACTGATGGCAAACAAATATTACGTGAAGCAATTATCTTATTGCAGAACACTTTTGGTCAGTAAAACAGCGCATGAAAATGGACAGGTGTAATGGTTGAGAAGGTTTTGGGGGGGGGGGGGGGGGGGGGGTTGTCAGTTTAGAGAGGAGGGAAGTTCGCTCATGCAGAAAAAAAGGATTAATTTTTGTTATTTACCAGTTTGAAAAATATTGGTCATGAACGTAACAGAACCCATTTTGTCCGACAATTTCAATTTTGCATAGAATTTTTCAAAAACTTTTTCTCCCATACAGCAACACCTAGACTATTACTGACCTTCTTGGTGAACTTGGGGGTTTTGATCTCGATGAAGGCAGCCTGGACGGCACGCATGTAGCTTTTCTTGTTACTGAAAGTCACACGGCCAGATCCTGCACAAAGAGGAGATAACCTGTAGTTACCTAACACTGAAAGTTTTTAGCTTGTCTTTAACTGGTAACAGAGTAGCAGATGACACCAAGCTTTGCCATTTGCATCCGCTATTGGGCAGAGTTTATTAACTACAAAGAATACATAGGCCCTTGTGATCACTGCATAATGAATAGCAAATGCTTACTATAAGTGGATATAGTATGACAGTGGTGAAGGTGCATAATGTTATAAATTGTAGCAGGATTAAACAAAGAAATACAGACTTCACAGAGCAAAGAACAGGTCTTGTTTACAAAAAAAAAAAGAAAAAAAAAAAGAAGTCAATTAAGAACCAGAGTTGAAGAGTGACGCAAAAGCAGAATTTATAGTGCAAAACTTCGGGAGTGTAGAGATATAATGAAAGAACCCCCCCACCCCCCACCGGACATATGGCAGTCGTCTCTGAAAATCTGCAACGTTCTGTCCAATCTTATACTTGTCCCACGTCAAACAGTAAAATAAAAGCATTTTCATGATAATTTGAAAAAAAAAAAAATCATGATCAGTATCATCACAAAATAAAATTAACCATGCAATGAAAAATTGTATTCATAAAAGCATATAAAACAACGGCCAGTCTAAGTGACATCAGTACTTTTCTCTAAATACCACTTGTCTTTCGTGGCATGGCTTTTATCTCTATTTAGTATTCATCTTACCAATAGGGTACTTGTGTTTGTCAGTGTCAATCCCAGCATAAACCACGTTGCCAAACAAGTCATTCATAATGTTGCCCAGAATTTCAGCTGTAATCATCCCATGCAGGGCCCCAACAAAGACGGTTTTGCCCGAGTCCAGGCGTTGTGATGGCTGCCGTACGTGGTTACTGTCGCCCATCACCCAGGGTATGATCTGCACCTGCAAACATGCACATCCACATTGCAAGATGTTTCCTTAGATCTGTTTCAGTATCTTTGATCTTTTGAATGCTGTGGATGGGTAGCTGTCTTTACAGGAGCATGAATTTCTGTGTGCTGTAATAAAGAATTCTGAATCCATGATAGTGATATACTTGTAAAACTGATCAATCTGAAATTCTTTAAAAAAAAAAAAAAGGTAATAATGCTGTGGTCATTGGCCATTGTGAAGACAACTGTTGACCTTTTAGACCAAAATCAAGTGATTTATCAATCCATCAAAAGTAACTAGAACATCTTCCATGTCCATCTAATGAATTGTCAGACATACATTTTCATCCTGAATAGTTTGTTAGAAATGTATTTTGATCTCTATGACAGTGATAAAAGTAAACATGGCCAAGTAAAATTATTGATAACCTTTAATTTACAAAGCAAACATTCATTTTAAACAGTCATGATAAATTCTGGACAGAAAACTGGTTCCAAAAGACAAGTAAAGAAACACAGAGGCACATATATATGGGTATAAAAGGTAGACCATTTACTTACTTCTTTGGATCTCATTCTGCGGCTTGAAATCTTAAAATAGTAATCCCCGGTGCTGAAGTCATGAGTACAAGACTGGAGAAGGGAACGCACCGATTTTTCCACATCAAATATCAGGTACACATAACCTGCACAAGGACATATTCAGTGCATGTATGCTGCATGTGAAAATCATGCATATGGGTCAAACTGTGCAAAATTAGTTTAGCATTTTTATCAAGAAAGACATTTTAAAACAAATCTGTTTCTATCTGAAATGTGTGCATTTAAACTCATAACAAGATGTCGGCTACATCAGCCGATTTATAACTTGGAATCATGAGTGTGGTCCAAATCCTCCTACAAGTCCCACTATGTTCAGTCTGGATGATGTTTTCAAGCTCATCTCCTCTATACAAGTTTCGTCGTAAGTTATACTGTGTGAATGTTTTTGTGCTTTCTTCATGGCAAACATGGCCACAGGGTTGAGTTTGTTTTGGCAATAGTCAGAAATGGGTGAAACTAAGTGGAGTTGCTGACTTAGCCATAATTTTGCAGGCAGCATCACTTTTATTAGTAGTAGTATGCAGCCCACTCGTGTCTGAATATTCTTAACATCTATCCACTTTCCCGCTGTGTTTTGTACTTCAGTTTCAATCCAAATATTTGTTCAATAACAAACTGCAACTTTACTTTCTTGTACTTTAACTGATAGGTAATGTTTCCTAAGCATTCATAGCCAGTTAACATTTGCACCCAGAAGTTATTTGGTCTCATTTCTCTAATGCTGAGGTGAAAACATCAAAAGATGCAATTTCTACATAAATGCGTGGAATCCAACTCACCGTCTTTTCCAGGCCATTCTATCTTCAGCGTTCCAAAACGATTGAAAGCAGCTTGGAGTCCAGCTAAGACACACACAAAGAAAGGTTAGGTTATCAACACTGGTGTTTGCAGCAATTGGCTACAAGGACTGCGAAATCATGAAATTTTATCAATGCACATCACACCTAAGACACAAAATACAATTTTCTATAACAGCACGATTTGGCTGCAGTCAATGACCCTTCTGATGGCTCCTCATGCACAGCTTCAGTTCTGTTCTATGCTTCTTCTGCGTATGCAGGCTGATACTCCTGCGGACACTCCTTGTATGGACAGGCAAGTATTAATCCCATCTACCCTACAAAGGGAGTGGAGTTTTGCGTGCGTGACCGTTTTTTTATCCCGCCATTGAGGCAGCCATACTCCATCTTCAGGGAAGGTGCATGCTATGTGTAATGTGTCATCCATACCAAAGGCCAAACTGTCCTTCTCTTCCGAAAGTTGGTGATGGGATTTTACATGTGTGCAAGATGTTACGCGTGCGTTCACACACGGAACCTCGGTTTATAGTCTCATTCAAAGGACTGTATGAGAAATGGAGTCAGAACTAATGTTAACTCCGAGGGAAAAATCCCCCTGTACAAAAACGGCCCGGCAGAGATTCGAACCCGAAACCCTTGGAATATACAAGTCTGGCGCTCTACCAACTGAGCTATTCCGGCCCCCGTACGCTTCTCAAGTCGCCCATCCACTGCAAGTCATTATGTGCCTTAGCTCCTGTCTGTTGCTCTTGGTAATACTCTGGGGCTTAACATTTGCACCCAGAAGTTGTTTGGTCTCATTACTCTGGTAGTACTCAGCATGTTAATTAGAGTGTCCATGGACATCATGAGTGTGGAAGCGTTGGTGTGTGAGTGTGTGTGGGAGAGAGAGAGAGTGTGTGTGTGTGTGTGTTCAGTGGGGTAATGCCAGCGTGTTAGAGAGTCCACAGACGTGTGTGGAAGCGTTGGTGTGTGTGTGTGTGTGTGAGAGTGTGTGCGAGTGTGTGTGTATGTACGCGTGTGTGTGTGCGCGCTCGTGTGTGTGTGTGTGTGTGTGTGCATGGGATGTGTTTGAGGGGGAGGAGCTGTTGTTCTTATTGTTATGTGTATGTATGTGTACGCGCAAGAGTGCACACGCACTTATATGCTGTATTTGATGTTCTTGTTCCCAAGTCATCTTCTGAACATTCACGCACGCAGTCACACCACACACACACACACACACGAATGTGTGTGCGTACATTCGCTCTCTCTTACCCACACACATATACACATGTGTGCATGTGCACGGCCACACTGACACACGTGCACACACACATGTATACACATAAGCGCACAAATGCACACACATACGCACATGCCCACATACAAAGACACACTCATACACACATATGCGTGGGTGAAACCTACAAAACTTGATTTGACTGAAATAAGGCCGGTCCAGGGCGCCTAGGCCCCGTGGTGTACAGGGGCAATGCCCGTTGGAGGTCCAGGGGGCAAAATTGAATTTTATATTTTAGGCCACTTCGTGGCTGTCCTGCACCAGAAAAAGCTATTGCAGCATGATTTCTGCAGTAAAAAGCTTAACTGTAACTGTAATTTTTTAATTTGATTCTAATTACTTGACAAAGGATACAAAAATTTTAACTCGCCTTCATGTTTTTCTTATGATCAAATGATACAGAAACATGTGCCGGCCACATCATTTTCTTGCGCCACTTGCGATATTCAATTGTCGTCGTCATCAGTTTCGTTCGCCATGCCATTTGTTTCTAATTTGGCCCTCGATGCATGCTACTGGACTCTTTCTTTTCTCTTCTGCGTGATGAAGCGATGCGTCAACTGTAACCGCGCCATGATGAAGCCGCGGTCTCTCTAGTCAGAACGGCTCCAAAGCTGCGCGTAACTCGCTCCTCCGCAGTTTGTTCGTAAGCGCTGCATCCTCTACTCTGCTTCCCAACCGTGTTACAGAGCACGTCGCTTGGGGGCCCTTTGAGCTAAGGCCGCTCCGTCCTCCCCGTTCGCTGATAGAGACGCCATGACAACAAGGTAGTCTGACGCTGACCATATCGTTGAGCGTGTTTCTAATTTATCCAGACTGCCTACTGACACACGCTTCGCAGCTGGATCTTGCATTTAACCAGGCTGGTAGGCTGAGCAGTGTCAGGCGATCACACCCGGGCTTCACTCGTTCCTTCCATTTGTGGGGGCCTTACTCTCCATCTGAGGGTCTAGCCTGCTTCTGAGAGAGCGGATCTAGTTTGATATAGCCAGTATTCCGTCCCGTGCGCTGTGAACACTGCCCATGTCCCTAGAACACCCCATTACGTGCGAAATCACTACGGTGTCACCTTTCTTAATGGAAAAAGGGATCTTCGCAGGTCGGATCTTCTTTCAAACAAGCCATGACTACTTAATTTCCAGAGCACCATGCAAACTTTCATTGTCAGCCAAACGCGCCAATGTTAGCCTGTGAAGACGCTGGAAATACAGAAACAGCTACTTCCGGTAAGAGATCGAAAGCTTGGATCGAACACAAAATCGGAACCAATAAATCGTGATTTTTTTTTTTTTTTTTTTTAAATTGACGGAAGTTCCGTCAAGACTGAAAGTCATTTTGATGGATTTCCGTCCATAGACGGAAAAGTTTCACCCATGTATGTGTACACATATAGCCTATATGCATATACGTGTGCTCACACAAACCCACAAATTACACACACACATATGCACACGCGCGCGCGTGCGCACACACACACACACGTGCACACACAAACGTGCACACACACAAACAAATGTGCACACATGCCTGCGCGCACGCACGCACACACACACGCGCGCGCCCACGCCCACACATTGGCCCATGCCCACACATCATACACACGTGTACATCAAAAAAAAAAAAAATGGTAGGTAGGCACTCAAGGTCTGACCAGCGCGTTGGGCTAATGCGTAGGTCAGACATCCACTGAGTCGTAGCCATGAGACCCTCTTCTTCAATTGTCTCATCTTGTTAACTCCATCAGCTTCAAATCATGTGTAGTGTGGTCTCAAAACTTAGCGGATGTGGTGTAGCGTATATGGACTGGTCCGCACGCAGGGACGCCTCCTTGATGAAACTGAAACTTCCATTTTTTTTTCTATACAACGAATTTGAAAATGAATTCATATTTACTGATGCACAACTTGGTAAAGGCTCTGGTCTGTCAAAATCATGTTCAACCAAACCAGTAGGATAAATACTCGTCACACACATACACCTACCTTCTGTTATGTCCCAAGGCACTCCTCCGACGAAGACTTTCTGGGAGTATACAGGATTCTTATGTGCCCTTGGTGGCAGCTGTCCACTCCATGTGCAAGTTGCCTCAGACACAGCTGACAAAGAAACATCAAGGTTATATTCCACACTCTCAGACATTTTAACATCTATTCATTATATTACTAGCACTAGCCCACTTTTCACTACATACGAAATACACTATTTACGTACGTCATTCTTAATACACTTCCTAACTGCCAATAATAAATATACACTCTTTTCTTCAAATACATTGAAAGCGCTAGATTGCTCCACTGTAGCTTTAACTGCATAGATGTATTTTATATGTCTGTATATATGTGCGTGTATCTATGTGTATGTGCATGTGTGTGTATGTGCATGTGTGTGTGCATGTGAGTGTGTATCCAACCAGTGTACAGACCAAATCCACAAAGTTATGAACGATATCAACTCACTGTAAGCAACACCTACCTGCAGCATTTCTGTGAAGGCGGGCAGCACGGTCAATGGCGTAGGGGTCCGCGTTATTCATGTAATGCGGCCCGATAAGGGCGTTTGACTGTTCGCCAGCACCAACCTCCCCTGTACTGTTTGGCAGGAGTTCCATGCCACTGAGGTTCTGATACACTGGGGCCCCTGACTGGTATGCCTGGTACAGCTGGTTGGCCAGCTCTGTGGCGTTGCTCTGCTGGCGCTCCGTCAGAGTAAGGCAACGCTACAGCAATAGAGATGTAAATTACATGTGCAAAGATCAGTAGAATTCATTCCAACAAATTATGTTGACTAAGTGTAGCTTATCTGACAAACATCTTACAAAATATCCGATTTGCTTTTGGAAAAGAAAGGTCAAATTAAAGATTACTGTACAGCAAAAGGAAATAAACATTTCAACAAAACAGCATCTGAATTTCCATTCCGGTTTTAACTTTAGCCTACAGAGCCAAAATCCAAATTATCTCTGAAAGCTGGATGTGGCAGTATCATTTTCTTAGTACCACCAGTCATTTCTTATAAACCATAATGGCTCTTTGTCTATTCCATGAACCATATTTGTCATTTTTACCATCATGTTGTCAAGCCCGGTGCTGTCAGCCGTTTCATAAGGCTGGGTCGACATAGGTCTCTCCACCTCAGGTGGTGCTGTTGTCCTAACAGGTGATGCTGACTGCTGGGACAACAGGTTGGAGTACAGAATTTTCTCGATGGGCGACAGCGAGGCATCGGTCAATGGGCTGACTGGCGATAGTGAACTATAATCACTGAAACATACCAACCAATGAACCATACTTTAGTCTTCTGTTGTTTATGTCAACATGGATATATTAACGGTTAGGTAAATTCTACCAATATAACAACCATGCCCATCCATTTTGTCTGTACCGTTGAATTTCAATTTCCAATATGTTTGACAGATTCTTTTCTTTCTTTTTTTTTTCTGTTGTTGAATGATCAACCACGAGGGGATGCAACAGTTCACTTATGTCGATTTTAGCAGAGGTACATTACACAGCTACAATTACTGCATGAACAGTTTTCTTCTCTAGGTCAATCTCAGTATTATTGTAAAGTGCTTTTTTTTGTTCATAGCGCTGATTTTTTTTTATTTTACGAAGTTCGTACTATGATTAACAAGGACTGCACATCAAAGATGAACACAAGCAGCTCTGACCTGGAGTGGAGTTGCACAGGGGACTCTCCCTTGATAGCGCGTGCCTGTCGCTGAGGCGAGGTGCTGAAATGGCCGCTGTCAAACATGTTCCATTGCTGGGAGCCCATGCCGCTGCTGTTGCCGCTGTTGGGGGAGAAAAGCTGAAACCCTGTGGGAGGAACAAGAACTCGCGTCTCACTAGGCTGGGATTTAAGGATTAGTCACAAATGATACCCGTTATATATTTTTTCTGTTTGGTATTTTTGAATTTGATATGTATTAGCAAGTGATATGAAAACCAATGCTGAAGTACTGAGTGCCAAATAAACAAATAGTTCTCTTCAAAATACAGAACTTGAAGGTTCACACTGCTGTCAGCGAAAGATTTCATATTTATACTTTAAAGTCTTTTTTCATCCCATCTTTCCCAGGTTTACACTTCTGTGTCCTTTCTATTCCATCTTTCCACACCCAACTCCTCCTTTCAAGTCTCTGTTAAGTCATTCTCGTAATGACCATGGACATGTTTGCCTGCACTAGTTTCTTCCCCATCGTTGATTTACTTCTGTCTGTCTGATCCTGTCCTGGCTGAAGAAGACCCAACAGGTCAAGGCCTGTGACCTTTCTGATTGTTGCCTTTGTATGATGGCTCAGTACTCCAACACTTGCTCATATGTTTTAACGTCTGTCTGCGGTCATCACACTTTGAACGAAAGTCAGGTTTTAACCGATTTAGAAATGAAGAATCCTTGGCTGGTTTGTGTACACAAGTTTGTATACATGGAGATGTTGCTCACACACAGTGTAAGAATATTTTTCAGTTCATCTGTATAGATCTACAAGTGTATGCTGGTATGTGTTTGTGTGTGTGTGTGTGCACGTGCTAGCGCATGTATGCAAACATGTATGTGTAGAGCATTGGCATGATCCTGCAACGTCCTAAAGTGCTAAGATTACACAGCTGATTTTCACATCCAGACACAACCTCACTGTGCACCATCTTACCAGAGAATATCTGATGGGCGGGGCCGGCAGCCATGGCATTTGCATAGCCTGAAGCGGCATTGGTGGACTGGCCAGGAGCGCCGTAGGCAGAGGCTGTTGTGGCGCTGTAAAGGTTGCCATTAGCTGTGTTGTAGGCTGCAGACTGTGATAGAGGGACATTGGCATAGTTCAGCACCGACTGCAGTTCCTGAGATATGTGTCCCGGCGCCCGTTGCTGAGAACTGTAGTCCTCTGTGGGAGGAGGAAATGAGTGAAATGTACATCCTGTCTTTGAAACAAGCACAGTTTTTCACTGTCTGAAGCTAAAGTACCTAGATGTGATCTTGTGCAAAATAAAGCACCAGTTCCCCCTCACCGCCCCGTTTCCTGCCCCCCCCCCCCCCCCCCCCCCCCAAATGTCATGAGAGAGATTAGCTACCATTGTGCAAAAGTTGGCATCAAGGACACAAGGGGTCATTGGTTTGATTCCCATCAAAAGTATTTATCAGTCGGATATTTCAGTTCCAGACATCTCTACTAAGCTGTAAGTTCAATGGGAAGACTTGAACCACACAGTGAAGTTTCATCTCTTTAACGGATGCACCTGAGAGTGTTGCTCAAATATCCTGACCAACACTGCAAGTGTCTGCATCTCATGGGCCTGCTTGATGCTGGAATAGATTATTTAAGGAAGTATAGATTAAAGCCTTGTCGTAAGTCTCTGACCCTAACATTTTTACCCTCACTGATCATCATTAACCCTTTCAGCCCTTACCTAGCTACTGGCTGTGGAACCGTCCCAGCCTAGCATGTATTGACTTCAATAATAAGATTGGGCCTGTATTACTCATGCAGTTTTAACTCTCAATTGGTTCATAAAAGGGTCAAAAAGAAAAAAGATCATTTTCCTGTAAAATATTAAGCATTCATTGTGATTGGATAATCTAGTGATGCATTGTTTCCCAATGAATATGTATCAAACATGTCATTTTCATCAGTGCTCTATAATGCGACAGGTGTTCTCATTTCATTTGCAATAAGATTTAAACAAAACTATAACTGGTCAGATTTTTTTTTCTGCAACCATGTTAATTTACATGGCTTTTGTGTTCATGCTTTTAAAACTGCTAAGATCACCCAGTATAATTTTACCTGGAATTTGCCTAGTGATAATGTTGCTTTATTTGCTCATGGAGTTGAAAAAGAAAAGGAAAAATCATTCAAAATTAGCTTACTCAAAGCAGCACACAATACTAGAAGTCAATAGCTTCAAAACACTCCATTTAATATTTATGCATGGAAGAAGGGTTAAATGTACTAGATTTGAACTGAGATCAACAGTTGACTGTGTTTATGTGCATCTGACCTCAGATTGGGTGTGGGGCAGAAAAAATTGAAAATAGTGGACTTTCATGCTCTGCTTTTGTGGCAACTTCAGTTCCAGTTTCCTCTCAACATCAATGTCCGTGGTAAGCTCATGTCAAAGTTGACGATATCTGCAGGTAAACAGGGTTATTGGTGGGTAGACAGACACGGTGGTGGTGTGCCAAGAGTGATGCTCATTCAACACTGGCCCCCAAAATAAGCTATTTTCATCAGTATGGAATTTATTCAGTAGATGGCGTCTTCCATACGTTGGATCAGAACAGGCACCACCGAACATCAAAGTGTCGTCGGCACTGCAGTGTCTCCTTTGACGGGTTGCCTCATGACAACTTGATATCCATTCTATCTTGCCAACTGTCAGTGCTGGGACTGTGATGGGACAGACCTGGATATACTGTGCACTCAGAGCCGGAGTGAGCGGTATGGGAGTCATGCCACTGGGTAGAAAGGATGAGGTGGGGAATTCACAGTGAATTACAGTTTTGTTTTTTAATTGGTAATGATTATTAATGATTGTTAACAAATTTGTGAACTTTTATTATTCCTAGGAGGAGGAAAATGGAGCTCTATAACAGAAAAATGATTAAGTAAACAAAGTGCATGAATATCCACCCCATTTCTGTCCTAATGGGTACCCAGGTAAGAAAGATGGAAAAATTCCCTCCCCTTTCACCTCTTTAACGAGAGAAAAAAGAAAAATGTATACAGGGAGCAACAACATTCACTGCTTTATTTAAATGTCATTGGTCAAGGGGGTTGATATATTCCGAAGTCTAATGCCATGATCTAAGCGACAAAAAATGATAAAAAAAATTATGCCAAAAAAGGCAAAGGTCCAATGCTTTGGTCAAAGTGACAAATGACTCAACTCACATGGAGATAACTTTTTTTGTCTTAGAAGTTGAAAACATTAGACAGACAATAGTGGAGAAAAAAAATATACAACATTTACATACTGACTGCACATCATTTGCTCACCATGTTTCCGCTCTTGTCCTTGAAGGCCATGCTGACCCATGTCCAGGGTGTGATCCAGCATTGCGTTGATTTGCTTGAACAGGTCAGGATTGGTTGGATAACGAGCTGCCTCGAAATCTTCAACCTTCATGGCAGGCATGTTACTCACCTGTACAAAAGATCACTGTATTAGATCTATACACCTGGTTTTGTTTCCTTTCCCCACTACCCCTCTCCTGCTTGCCTACCCCCCACCCCACCTTCCCTCCCCCCAACATTTGTTATTGGTATGAGGTGGAATGGACAAGATTTTCACTTTTATAACAGCAGAACCATCAAAAAATTATGGTCGTTCAAAGAGAGTTGGATAGTTTAGTTGTGGGAAATAAAGAGAACATACAATGTTATTCGATTTCAATAAATCAACTTTAATATATGCTGGAAAATTCAATGCTCATATAGCAGAAGGAGGGAAAGGGTGGGGTAAGAACACACTTGGCATGTTAAAGGCACAATATTTTAGCAAAATTTATGTTAGAAATTTTGCTTTTGTTATCTTTTTTCTAGTTGCAAAGTGAGACGACCATATCTTTTTTCTGTTTTTAACACATCTGGATGAGAGGGGTGTGGACGGGTCTAGAAGGAAATCATACCTTGATATCAGTTTCAATATGTCAAGGTATCTTGCGTTTTCCTAAAAAACCTTTCTTTGCAAGCTTTTCCCATAACTCTTCAATACTTTTACATTCATGTGTACAATATTGCTTGATTCTGAATGCATTTTATTTTGGTCTCGTTTAGAGTTTGGTTTAGTCTTATCCACAAATGGTGCATCGTCACTGATCAACATCATGAACACAGTTCCTGTGCTTCCCTTTCCCTTTCCCCAGCATTTTCCAGTTCCATTAACATAAATGCCTCCAACAAGGCAGATTTACATACTTGTGAAAGATTTTGGCATTTTTACATAATACATTTTGAAGTTACTGTAAACAAGTGAGATTTCATCCTTTCTCTCACCCCCCCCCCCCCCCCTTCTTCCCTCATGTTACTGTAAACAAGTGAGATTTAATCCTTTCTCTCACACCCCTCCCCCACTTCTTCCCTCGTACATGCACAAGGACACACTCACATCTGCTGCTAAATATTAAGTTTTGCTGACAGTACTTCATTCTTGACAGGGGGGGTGTGGGGGTGGGGTGGGGGGGGGAGGAAGGTGGACCAGAAATTAAATGTCTCAACCCATTCCTCGAATAAAAATTGACCAGAACTTTTGCTTGGCAAGAGTCAGACCATGTGCCATGAAAGGAAAATCAAAAGTAAATGGGTTTGATTTTTTTCCCCAATTCAACCAAAACGCCTGAAAAAAAACAAAAAAAACAAAAAAAAACAGCATCACCCTATCATTAAAACATTTCGTTAATAAGTCCTTCGAATGAGACTATAAACCGTGGTTCCGTGTGTGAACGCACGCACATCATCTTGCACACACGTAAAATCCCATCACCAACTTTCGGAAGAGGCCAGTTTGGCCGTTGGTATGGATGACACGTTACACATTATGACATAGCATGCACCTTCCCCGAAGTTGGAGTATGGCTGCCTTAATGGCGGGATAAAAACGGTCATACACACAAAAGTGTCAGAATCTTCAACTCGATGAAGGTGGGCACTCAAAGAAAGAAGGATATGAAAATACATGACCGTTAAATTGTTTACTGCCTCCAAATTTGCATTTTTTTGTTTTGTTTTGATTATTGCATACAATTGTTAGACTAAACACGCTCTCGCTTCCCACCCCCTCCCTTCGTGATCCCCTCCCCACAGCTTTCAACATACACCGTCTACCATGGTATACTTTGGTGAGGAAAACAAAAAATCCTCCAAATTTCTCTAGCAAACAGAGGTCCGAGCGGAAAAGACAAAGCTCGTGTGTTTGGTGTGGCAAACCACACTTATTTGTTTGCCCTCGGTCGTCAGTGACAAAACAATGAAGTATGCTTCGACGAGCCGGAACGCCGATAGATTGAAACAATTGTTTGCATACCGGAAAACAAAACCAAAAAAAAAAACAAAAAAAAAAACAACAACTCAATCATTGAAAACGGCGAACACGAAAGGAGTGAACGCAAACATTCAAACAAACTTAGCTCTCACATTGGCCGTCATCTGGATGATTGTTCTCCGAGTCAACAGGTAACAAGACTGACGGATGACTTCAATCTGTAAACCGGCGCTACTTTCGCTACCCTCGTGTTGTCGCTGCAACGCCGCAGTGTGTCTCACTGGCAACTGATTGGAGAAACGACAGACAGCTCACTGACCACTGCAACTCTGAGCTATTGTCAATCTTTCGCATGCTCAGGGGGAACACACGAACATCATCGCTCGCCGGTTTGCACGGACCCCAGTTGAGTCTGAAAAACGAACCAATGGGATTACCTAGAAAAGGCACAAAGGAAGTCCCACCCCCTAAGGCGCAGACGATAAGGACAATGACGTCATGCTACTTGTTAATCCACACGTGCTGGGTATTGAGTACTAACTATTGAGTAAAATGTTTTACATCGAAGAGTTCTTACGGCCACTGATATAAAAATGTGCCTCTTTTAATTTTTTTCCCCAGTGAATAATAATAAATAAGTTATACCTCAGTTGAGAAAAAATATCATGACAAAGTTGGGAGTTCTAAATCATGTGAGTTTGGGCCGACCCGTCACAGTTGATTGACTTTGGTGTCACTTCTTTGATTGAACACTAAAATCGGTACTTGATATCAGGGAAACATCCCCCCCTCCCCCGCCCCACTCTCTCTCTCTCTCTCTCTCTTCAAGAACTGGGGGGGGGGGGGGGGGGGGGGGGATTGGTTAAAGCGACCATTTACTAATCAGAAAATATAGGCGGACTATTTCTCGTGCATGGAGGAGGAAAATGGCTGAACATAAGTAGAAAGGATGTCCTTTTTGACCCCGCTGGCCCCTACATAGCCAACCACGTTAAATCCTCTTTATTATGCAAAAGGTCCAATGGATTTGAAATGAAAAGAAGCCGAAACAGAGATTGGGCTATTTAAACTTCGACCGGCTTTTTTCCGGTTTCTTTATGCCTAATGTTTTGTATTTCAAGACACGTGAGTAACAATATTCGTGAATTCTGTCAACTCCATGGCTGTTTATATCTGACAAGAGCGTAACTGATTGGTTTCTTTCTAGCAGCCTGCATAAAGACATCAACTACAGTTCTTCACCACTATTTTACCTTCCGGTTCATCCTGTCGTTGCGAATGTTTTGAGCTAAATTGTAAGCCGCCGGCTGTGTCTTTGTTCAGCCCTACTGAACCCCGTTGTGTGTGTGCGTTTACTGCCCTGTTCATCATTTCTATTTGTGGCTGGTGTTCAGCTAAGACATGTTTATCGAGGGCGATTTGTTGTTTTCCAATACTATTTCATCGAAGTCGCTTTGTGTAGTTAAGTTGTTTTTGTTTTTTTTTAATGTTATTTTGTCTCTTTACTTTTATCAACAAAAGCAACTCTGTCAAATTAAGCTTTCATTTTGTCTTGCATTTGAACTGATATGCGGATTTCATTTTCTAATTTGAGGGTAGCGGAGGAAGGTGTGTGTGTGTGTGGGGGGGGGGGGGGGGGGGGTCTCTGCTTTTCTGTTGTAGTTGTTGTTTTCTCAACTGACACAGTAGGCCGGTTGATTTGATAAAATTGTTCTCCAACAGTCTTGAATACTCGGGGATTCCGAAAGGACTTTCAGTTCAACGATTCAAAATAAGTATAACCAATATCTCTCTCTCTCTCTCTCTCTCTCTCTCTCTCTTCTCTCTCAACAATAACTGTTGGTGTCACCCCCTCTTGCCCCGGCCCACCCCCTCCCGCATCTGTTCCCAATCAAAAAAAAAAAAAAAAAAAAATCTGTAGGCCTATGTCTCAAGGTGTATTTTGGAAATCCTCTCGCGAGTGTTAGTACAAAATAAGTACTGACATTCAGCGTCAAAGCTCGGACCGTGTCATCCGTCTCACCCCACCCGTCCACTAGCTCATCTTCCTCTCCCATTCCCGCTCCCTCCCTCCACCAATCTCTCCCTTTTCTTCCTTCCTTTGCCGTCGTCGCCGTTTCTCTCTGTACTCTCTGTCACTCCTTCACCACTACCACCCTTCCTGTCCTGAAGTTCTTTGACCCTGCGAAACCAGTCGTTTTATCTGTAGACTCATCCAAGAATGGACTGGGTGCCGCATGCCTGCAAGAGGATGCTCCAGTGGCCTACGCATCACGAGCTTTGTCTGACTGCGAGACAAGGTATGCGCAAATTGAAAAGGAGCTCCTGGCTGCTGTATTCGCCTGCAGGAAGTTTCATGACTTTGTCTATGGTCGGAAGGTGACCATAGAGACTGACCACAAGCCTTTGATCACAATCGTGAAGAAGTCATTGAACGCTGCCCCTGCTCGTCTACAACGCATGCTTTTACAGCTGCAACGCTACAACCTTGATTTCGTCTACAAAAAGGGCAAAGAGTTGTACCTTGCTGACACGCTGTCCAGAGCGTTTCCCAATGATCCAGTTGAAGAGGAGGAGTTTGACTGCGATGTCATGACAGTTCTCTCCATATCGCCGGCGAGAATGACTGAACTCCAGAAGGAGACTTTGGCTGACCCGACCATGCAGAAGCTTGCACAGCTCATCAAAGATGGATGGCCTGACCATGAGCGAGGCGTGCCGTCAGATGCGAAATGCTTCTTCCCTTTCAGAGATGAGTTGGTGATTGAGAATGACGTCGTCATGAAAGGACAGAGAGCGGTGGTTCCGAAAGCCTTGAGATCCACCTATATTGCCGCTCTCCACAAGGGCCACATGGGAGCAGAGCGCACCAGACTGCTTGCAAGCGACATCATGTTTTGGCCCAAGATGCGTCAAGACATTGAAGACGCAGTTTCTCAGTGCTCAGCCTGCAACAGCTGCAAGGCCCATCTGCAGAAACAGCCCCTCATGAATCACCCTGTCCCTGAACTCCCTTGGTCCAGCCTCGCAGCCGACATATTTGACTGGAATGGCAAGCAATACCTGGTTGTTGTCGATTCATACTCTGGCTGGTTTGAGATGGACATGATCACCAAGATGACTTCAAACATGGTGATCCTGAAGATGAAGCGGCACTTTGCGTCTCATGGCATCCCAGAAAAGCTGATGACAGACAATGGCACGCAATTCGCCAGTCGCGAGTTCAAACAGTTCGCACAGGAGTGGAACTTCGTGCACATCACCAGTAGCCCCCACTACCCCAGATCCAATGGCTTGGCAGAAAACGCCGTCAAGCAAGCCAAACAGCTGTTGGAAAAGAGCGAGAAGGACGGATCAGACGTGTACCTTGGTTTGCTGAATCTTCGCAACACGCCACGTGATGACATGGGCTCACCTTCGCAGCGCCTCAACTCGAGACGTATGCGAGCGACACTGCCCACTTCAACAAAACTTCTCCAACCCAAAGCCGTGAGCACACGCAAAGTCTCCAACCAGTTGAAGAAGTCCAGGCAGCAGCAGAAACAGTATCATGACAGATCAGCGAGAGATCTGCGTCCTTTGAAACAGGGTGAAGTCGTGCGGATCCAGACTGACAAAGGCTTCAAGAAACTTGCAGTAGTGAAGTCAGTACGCCACTCGCCAAGATCGTACGTCGTCACTGCAGATGGCGCTGACTACGTACGCAACAGACGTCACCTTCTCCCGTCAAGGAGCCCAGACCACAGGTTCCGCAAGCCCTCAGCACGCTACCTCGTGACAATCTTGGAGGTCCAGGTAGTGTGCGACCCCCATTCCCTGCACCCTTTGAACAGCAGTCAGCCTCGTCGCCGCCTCCCGCTGCTGTCGTTACCCGCCCCTTGTCTGCCCCCACTCCTCTCACCCCTCCGCTTGCCAACGTGCCACGAAGCAGGTTCACCCCAATGCAGCTGTTCCCCTCCCCAGCACTTCCTGCTCCAACCTGTTCCATGCCTCGTCAAGCCAGTGCCACCAACAAGACACCAGGTCCAATCACGCCACACAACACCGGGTCCTGTGCCGGCCACTACACCAGGTTCACCACCAGCCAGGCTTTCAGGTCCAGCACTGACCGCCTTGCAGCCCCAGCCCGTGGTGACCCGTGCCGGTAGAGTCGTGAAGCCCAACCCCGAATACTTTGACTGAATGATGTCGGGCCATCTACCAGTGCCTTGATGTGACATTTTGCTGTTTATTTTTGAATATTTTTTTTCAGGAAGGAAAATGAACATGGAAAAGAAATCGAAACATTTGTTTGAATTTTTCTTTAGCTTGCATTATTTCTTTTGGTTCGAAGGAAGCATTTTGGACAGTAAATTATTTTCATTTAACTTGCTCCGTTTAGTTCTTTCAAAAAAAAAAAAAAAAAAAAAAAAAAAAGAGAAGGAAGATGTAGATTATTATAATTGCATACGTGTGATTTACGTAAATTAAGCTGAGTTATGACGTCACTCACAAAGATACGTCAGGACACTTCCGTTATGCTGATTGTCGGAATGAGCAGCTGAACAAGAAGCTAAGAACAAGAAGTCGAGTCAAGCTTGTTTTTATTGTATGACTGGCACTTCTACAGCTCCCTTTGTCTGTCTCCCATTCCTTATCACCGTGTGTGTGTGTGTGTGTGTGACAGCACGGTGTTTAAGCCTTGAGTGTGTCCGCAAGTCAGCACGTGGCGCGTGCAATGTTCGTCTCCGTGACGCTGCACGAGGAGCATCGGACGACATGCATGAATGTGTTTAGGTGTGCCCGAAAACCAGTTGAAATCACTGTAGTTAGGTGCAGCTAACGTCGCAAGCTCGACCGGCGGCGAACCAGAACGTGGTTAGTACCTCTATTTAATTTTTTCGTTAGTGACACTTGTTTTCGTGAGCCGGCCCCGAGGCTTTTAATTTTTTTTTTTTTTTTTTTTTTTGTGGTCATTGTAGTTTCACTAGAAGACGCTTCTTCCACCCCCTTGTCTTTGACTTCTGTTCAAAAGACCATGCATTTGGCCCAGCGGAGTATCTGAGGGAGAATTGATAACTCGTTTGCTTTCAAACATTGGAAAATGGCATACCGTACAAGCAACAATTCTCACAAAGGATGTATTTCACTTACGTCCCCCCTCCCTCCCGTGCAACTGAAAGCTTATGTCAAAATAATTAAGTTTCATTTACCTATTTTTCTTTTCATTGAAATCTAATGGCACTCTGTCATTTCCATAGCACAACAATATAATGGGTATAAAGAGTATAAAGGGTCAAGGTCGGACGCTTGCTCAGGGAAGTTTGATAGCTCTCGGAAAAAGTTGAACTAAACCAAGAAAAAAGATTAGAAAAGTTATCAATTCTTGTTGCAAATTGTGTGGGATGTATTCATAGCCCAATTGAACCAGAAATATTTGAGTCTTTCAGTCAAGATAGGGATTTTCGATAAGATTTTCTGTGTTTTTGCTGATAACTTACACGTTTCAAAATGGCGACCGTTCTTTTACGTTCACTGCAAATGGTTCATTGTTTAGTTGCTGACTAATTGTTTTTGAACACTGACAGTTGACACCGATTTTCCTTGTTTTCACTAACCATTACTTATCATTCAGAGGTGAGTGGAATTACTCGCATTTTCTAGAGACTGGGTCGTTCATTTAGCCATGAGAGCTAGTCGGAGAAGTGCAGGAGGTGCAAAAGGAGGCGGGGGGCAAGGGCGAAAGCATCGTTCAGGCTCGGATTTTAGCCTGATTAGAAGAAATAGCAATACGAATGGGAGCATGGCTGCAGCCATGTCATCACCCCAAAAAGCAATGAGAAAGTTTTTCATTTGCCCTAAATGTGACAATGCAGTGGAAGAAGACCAAGAAAGTGTGAATTGCCATGACTGCAAACAATGGGTCCACAAAAAAATGCACTCTTCTTACAGATAGAGATTTCAGCTACTTATGTGAGGACTCAACAACAAAAGCAGGTATTGAGTGGACATGTGAAGCATGTCAGGCAGGAAACGGAGAGAAAAAGGACGATTTAGAGGCAAAAATAGACATACTGATTGGACTCTTTCAATCTGTCGACACAAGGCTCAGTAGACTGGAATCGGGTTGCGCTGGAGAAGCTCTGGAAAAAACAAAGATTGAAGATGTTATGAACAAGAAAGTCTCAGAACTCTGGGACGATAAGATCGAAAAAGAAAAAAGGGAACTAAACTTGATCATTACAAATCTGAAAGAAAGTGACGAGGAAGACAGAGCAGAAAAACAGAAAGATGACATGGAGGCATCAAAGAACATAATAAAGAAGATATGCCCAGACACTGAAGATGAAACAATCGAGGAAACAGTTCGCTTGGGAAAAGTGAACCTGGGTTCAAAACCCAGATTACAGCGCATTAAGGTTCGAACACCTGAAGCTAAGAGAGAAATCTTGACAAATGCACGCCAGCTAAACAAAGGAGTACATGACCAGGCTAAAAGGATCTACATAAACCCTGACTACACCCCCACAGAGAGAGTCAAAAACAAAGAACTGAGACAGGAACTCAAAAGAAGGATTGAGGAGGGAGAGGCTGACATAGGCATAAGAAGTGGCAAAATTGTCAGGGTGAAGTGGTCGAGTAGACGAAGTCTGGAAGGCCAAAAGAAAGACTGACAACCCACAAAGGAAGAAAATGCTGTAAATAGTTCTGTAAAGAGTTCTAATATTGCATCCAAAGAAGTTGATAGTTTTATTGAATGTTCGGTGTTGTATAGTAATGCGGATGGATTTCTTAATAAAAAGGATGAAATGTTAACATTAGTGGAAAACAATAAACCAAGCATAATAGCAATTACAGAGGCAATAGCTAAAAATCAATCTGATGTCAATCTAGAAGAATATTCTATACCTGGTTATGATACATACTTCAACTTAAACCCTAATATATGTGAAAGAGTCTCTAAACTCACAATTAAACATTGAGATGAATGGAAATAACTTTGAAGAAAGTGTCTGGATCCAATTTGTCACAGGGGATGGGCAGAAATCACTAGTTGGATGAATTTATAAGAGCCCAAATGGAACAGCAGAAAATGAAAAAGAAATGATTAAACTCTTAAAGAGAGACATTTTAAATAAATTTGACTGTGTGTGCATCATGGGGGACTTTAATTTTCCAAATATAGACTGGAAAGGGAAACGGGCTGGAGAGAGTGAACAAGAATTTATAGAATGCCTAAGAGATACATATTTATCACAAGTTGTGTCAAAGCCAACAAGAAGAAAAGGACAGAGAGCAAATATTCTAGATCTGGTGATTGTAAATAATGAGTTAATTTCAAATGTGGAACACTTGACACCCCTTGGGAAGAGTGACCATGAAGTTTTAAGTTTTAAACTATACTTGGCTGATAAGGATGAAAGGGTTATTAACGAAATACATTTCGACATGAAAAATGGAAACTTCGGACAAATGAGGAGTGAGTTAAAGGACTTAGACTGGTCCATGCTTCCAGACTTAGATGTCGAAAACAGCTGGACCTTGATAAAAAAGAAAATTCACGAGGCTATGCAGAGGAATATCCCACAATGTAAAAGAAATAAAAATGGAAGGGTGAAACCAAAATGGATGGATAGAAAACTGATGAAACTCATAAGAAAGAAATACAATCTATATCAGAAGTTCCTAAGGACAAAAGAAGGGAGAGATTACCAAGTATATATAAAGATAAGAAATGAATGTAGTAGACAGGTAAGGACAAGTAAAAAGGAGTTTGAGAAAAAATTGTCCAGGGAATGTAAATCAAATCCAAAAGCTTTTTGGAAGTACGTCCAGTCAAAAACCAAGGCGAGGGTAGGTATAGGACCCTTAAGGGCACAAGATGGAAATACTATGACAAAAGATGAGGACAAAGCTGAGGTTTTAAACAACTTCTTTGTTAGTGTATTTACACGAGAAGATAGATGTAATATACCAGATATAGAACCAAAATGTAACTCTAAAGGGAAAGCAGTATATGATGTAAGCATCACTCCAGAAATAGTTAAAAAGAAGCTTGAAAATCTAAATCCGAATAAAGCACAAGGGCCAGATGAAATTCCATCTCGAGTCTTGAGGGAGCTTAGTGCAGAGCTAGCCAGCCCTCTTAGTGTACTTTTTAATAAATCCATTGAAGAAGGAATTTTACCTAATGACTGGAAGGTTGCAACAGTAATTCCCATTTTTAAAAAGGGAACTAGAACCGATCCTGGAAATTACAGACCCGTAAGTTTAACAAGTGTGACTTGCAAAATACTTGAATCAATAGTAAGAGATATTATAGTGAACCATATAAAAGAAAATGAGTTGTATGCCAAGTGTCAGCATGGCTTTCGTCAACATAGATCTTGTGTTACACAGTTACTTGAAGTTACGGAGGATTTTACTAAAGCAATAGATAGTGGTGAAAGTATTGATGTTTTATACTTAGATTTTCGCAAGGCATTTGACTCTGTACCTCACGCGAGATTACTTAATAAACTTAAATCATATGGGATATTAGGGAAAATATTCGTCTGGATTGAAGATTTCTTAAGAAATAGAATACAATACGTTAAAGTTGGATCATCCGTTTCCAGTAAGGCTGATGTCATTAGTGGAATCCCACAAGGTAGCATCCTTGGGCCAGTATTGTTTACAATATTTATTAATGACTTGCCAAATGGGTTAAAAAGCACGTGCAAGATCTTTGCAGATGATACTAAATTATATATTTCACCATCTGAACACCATAAAATGCAAAACGATATTGATCGACTCATTGATTGGTCCAATACATGGAACTTATATTTTAATGCCACTAAATGCAAAGTATTACACATTGGTAATAAAAACCCTAAACTAGATTACAATATGAAAATTGGAACTCAAGATGTTACCATAACCTCATGTGAAGAAGAAAAGGATTTGGGAGTAACTTTTGATATAGGCTTAATGTTTGACAGGCACATTACACATGTTGTAAATAAAGCTACTCGGATGATAGGCATTATAAAAAGAACTTTTACATGCCTTGATAAAAATACATTCCTTAGATTATATAAAGCAATGGTAAGACCGTTCCTCGAATACGGAAATGTCATATGGTATCCGAGATTAAAAAGGCAGTCAGTAGAAATTGAGGAAGTGCAGAGGAGGGCTACAAAGTTAATCCATAACATAAACAATTATACATACAAAGAAAGACTGAGATTCCTAAAATTACCATCCCTCAAAGCAAGAAGAATACGAGGGGATTTAATCCAAACTTATAAGATTTTCAATAACCTTGATGATATTGACCAGTCATGTTTTTTTCAGCTTGCACTAACCCAATATAACACGTAACAGTTGTGATAAAATACAAATCCAGCATGCCAATACTAACTTAAGGAAATATTCATTCAGTCAGAGAGTAGCACCCATTTGGAATAAACTAACACCTGATATAAAGCGTGCACCAAATATTAATTCATTTAAAAATCTTATCGATAAACATCACACATTTACTGATATTAGGTACGTTTTTGATGGTTAAAATTGAAAAAAATAACAATAAATCCCCACAAAAACAAAAAAACAAAAACAAAAAACAAAACAAAACACACAAAAAAACCTGGGCTCGCTTAAGACCTGACCAAAAACAATATACGACAATGAAAGGGCATACAAAGCTGAAAGGCTATGATGAAAATATTTCATCGCCCATATTTTGAACTTGAACTTGAACAAAGTGTTTTTCAGTATTTTCTGTCACCTGGACTATTGGTTCTGACAATGAAAAAGATTTAGTTGTCATTTGTTGGTAGTCGTTGGTACTACGGGTTTAAAAGACATTGTGCGCTGCACTGGAAAGAGCTGGAATTTGTTTTTGAGGTATTTAACAAGAGAAAACAAAAGTCTCTGGGTTTACCGTCTTTAAAAACGAAGTCAGTTGAGTCCCGAGGCTTCAATCCCTGTGGTAATTCCTCTGCTGGACAACTATCTACAAAGGGTGGTGCGTGCGCGTCCCCACACTCATACACATAAACGCACAAACACACACACGCACACACACACACACACACACACACACACACACACACACACACACACACACACACACACACATACTCACTCACTCTCACTCGCGCGCGCGCGCGCGCGCGCAAACACGCAACGCGTGGGCGGGGAGGGGGCAGGGTGACAGGAGAGTGTGTTATGGTGTTCGACTGTTAAGTAGCCTCACATACACGCACGCAGCACGCACGCACGCACACACACACACACACACGCACACACACACACACGCACACACACACACACACACACACACACACACACACAGAGTTTAAAAACAAAGGGGGGGGGGGGGGGGGGGGGGGGCTGGTAACGGTTTTTGAATGCCATCAGTTTTCTAGGGTCTGTGGGTCTGGGCCAGGCCTGTAGGCCTACTGTGGTGCTTTTGAAGGGCTGGCGGACCTGACTTCTCACAGTGGGACTTGGTTCCATAGGCGAACTGCAGAGGGGAACAGGGAGTGGGTGTGGGATTCTTGGCGGGAATGCAAGACGAGAAGTTTCACCTTGAGTTTGGGACTTAATCCAAGTCTACAAAAAATTTTCACCAGAGGTGCAACTTCAGTCATTAACTGTTTTACGTCTACAGAATGCAACGACAAGAAATACTACTGACAAAATCGTCCGGGGAATGTTGCTTGACTGACTTAAGAATATTCACGTTTACAGACTGAGTGATGACCTTACGGAATTAATTAACAGATCCACCAAACGTGTACCAAGTACTAACACTTTCAAAAGGTCTGTTCAATATGGTGAAAATTTGAAGGATGTTTTAATTGAATTTGATGTTTGACATCTAAGATAAAAGAAGACAAAAAAAGCATTGTATTAAAACAATAACAACAACAATGCACAAATAACGTACATGAATGCTTAAAATGCAGTATTAGTCGTCGGAGTTCCCAGCACACACACACACATTGTTATGCCACAGCACAGACGGGAAGAAGACATTTGCACCCTCTTCAATCTTCAAATCCTGACAACTTACGGTCATCTATAACCCCTATACCTCCAGCCATACGTTGTGCGGAGGGGAAGGGGGACAGGTGAAGGAATCTGGGATGAAGAAAAGCAAAGCAATACTATCTACACAATTTAGGTCTACAAATCAAACACAAATTAACTAAACTGAAAAGGAAATACTTCCTCATATTCAGATCTGCTGTCGAAAGAGCCCCCGATGATAAACCCCGATCGGCACACCTCTAACCTTCAACAGTTCTACTTGAGCAAGAGTCCCTTATACGAACTAAAAAGGAGAGGAGAGAGAGAGAGAGAGAGAGAGAGAGAGAGAGAGAGAGATCCTCTTTTGAAAGTGATAAGGTGGAGGCCTCAGCCACAGAAGCTGGATGGTGAGTTTCAGACTGAGACTATGCGCGGAAAAAAAGGTGATGTTTCTGGTTACATGCTTAGCTACACAAATCTTGCATGGGTCTGCTGTTCATTTTTACACCTAGAAGACCAACGATTTTCGCAAGTGGATTCCTGTTGACAGTACCCGATCCGCAGAATTTAGATTGTTTAGGGTTTCCCCGTAGTAGAAGGGATCATGGTACTTTCTTTCTTTCTGTGTATGCAGGCTGATACTCCTGCGGACACTGCCTGTATAGACAGGCAGTGGAGTTTTGTGTGTATGACCGTTTTTTTTTATCCCGCCATTAAGGCAGCCATACTCCATCTTCGGGGAGGTGCATGCTACTATATGTAACGTGTCATCCATACCAACGGCCAAACTGGCCTCTTCCGAAAGTTGGTGAATGGGATTTTACGTGTGTGCAAGATGTTGTGCGTGCGTTCACACACGGAACCTCGGTTTATAGTCTCATTCGAAGGACTGTATGGGGAATGGAGTCAGAACCAATGTTAACTCCGAGGGGAAAATCCCCCTGTACCGAAATTCGAACCCGCAACCCCAGGATCACGAGTCCGGCGCTCTACCAACTGAGCTATGCCGGCCCCCGGATCAGGGTACATATTTCCTCAAGTCGGGGTGAAGAAACTAGATTTAAAGACGAAGTGAAACTCGCCTCCAGCTCTGTCAAATGACACGGACAGTAAAATTGTTCTTCCCCAGGTGAATTACAGAATACATCTTTCTTAAGTCGGTAATCTATGATTAAAAGATCTAAACTGCAAAATTGTCAACAGTGACTTTTGTGGCAATACAGGTAGGTTCTTTTTTTGTGGATGGAAGAAATTTTAAATAGTCGATAATTTTAGGCCTGTAATAATTCATCTGCATCGAAGACATACATCTACACATATTGGTCTTTCAATAAGTGCAGTATTTTCTTTGCAAATCAGTCTTCTGACAAAGTCGGTTCAAACTGATTTGTGTCAAAACCTTGAAGTCACTAAATCAGGTAGTAGTGTTTAAAAATTTTGTTATTGTATTTATGTTTATTGTTTTAATCATTACAGATTAATTGAATGCTCCTTTACGATTCAAGTCATAATAGGAAACAATACATGGTACTGGACGATTTATTGGCATTACTTTAATTCCTTAAATCGGTAAGAAAGCATTGTACCATTAACATATATTTCTTGAGGAGAGTGGCCTAATTCACCGTACACCATATATGTTAGGTTATCTTATTTTGGTTTGTCAATTATTTCATAAAAAAACAGAGCTGGAATTCATTAGTCAAGTCCTTCGTATTATGACGCCATATTTGACAACTATGCAGTAGTATAGGCACAATCGTTCAGTCAAGTAATTGTATCAGAATCTCCAATGACAATGAGTTTCCGGCATTTTCTTATAATTACACACATAACTCGTGCAGCCTTACCAAATATTTCTGGGCAACATTACTTTCTCATTGTACATAAAGTAAATAACCGTGTACTGAAACCTTGAAAGAACGTCCATGTTTTGTCCACCACACAAAAAGTAAACGTACGCAGGACTCTAATTTTACCATGTGAAAAATACCAACGTTGGTTTTCCTAACGTTAATTTTTTGTTTCCATAAAATATAATAATGTAACATCGGATATCCTTGGAGTGTCAGACCAAAATTTGCAACGGCCAGACCATACATTGCAACGGGAAGACCAGACCTTACTGCGATATGGAATATCCTAAATACATAAGGGTACCAGATCAGACCTTGCAATGGCCAGACCAGTTCTTGCGGTGAAATTGTGAAAGTGTGAATCTGATGACCGATGCATCCAGCATTCAATATCCTGAGGTTTCAGACTAGACCTTTCATTAAAAAAAATATTCTTGATATTTGAGTTTGAAATAAAAAAAAGGGTAAGAAAGGAGGAGGTGTTTTAATGGCTATGGCTGTGAAAAAGGCGCCCCTAGTTACTGAACCTGCTGAATCCGAACTTAAACTTTGTATTTGGCGGAAAGAAGCGCTTATGTGGGTGGGGAAGGGATACGAAAGGAAATCATTCCCTTTCACCTTTAGCTGCCCACATGGCGGGGTAACCAAAAACGGTCACACACGTGATGTTCTGTTGTTGTTGTTGTTGTTGTTGTTGTCGTACCCTGGCTAAAAGACTTAAGGGATCATCCGAACAGCCGAAGCGCTTGAACGCTATGGTACAAATGCATCAACTAAGAATGAGAACATTACGGGTGTGACCGTTTTTGATTACCCTGCCACGTGGGCAGCCACACTCCGACTTCGAGGGATTTTGGAGACTGATAATGTTATGCTAGGAGCTCGTCACGATTGAGGAAAATCCCCGCATAACGATGCAGAGTATAACATTTGGTGTAGCCTTGGTGTTCTAGCCTATGTCGATTGGTCTGACACAGCCTTAAGCCAAGGCAAACGTAATGTTGTCATCCCTAGCTGATGCAATTGTACTGTAGTATTCTTCTTCTTCTGCGTTCGATTGAAGCTGGATGCGTCAGACTTGTAACCCGGCCGCCATGATGAAGCCCGCGGTCTTCTCCAGGTCAGAACGGGCTCCCCAAAGCTGCGCCTGTAACTCCGCAACAGAGGCACCGGTCGCTTGGGTGGGCCCCTTTGAGGCTAAGGGCCCGGCTCCGTCCCTCCCCGGTTGTTGCTGATAGGGACGACGCCATGACAACAAGGTAGTCTGATGCATGACCATAATCGTTGATGCGTGTGTGCCCTAATTTATCCCCAGGACCTGCGCCGTAGCTACACACAACGTCTTCGGCAGGCTAGATGCTTTTGCCATTTAACCTATGGGTGGGGTAAGGCTTGGAGCAGTGTCAGGGCGTATCCACACGCCAGTGGGCCTTCACTCAGTTCCTTCCATTTTGGTGGGGGCCTTACTCCTCCATCTGGACTGGTCTAGCCTGCGGCTTTCCTTGATTGGAGAGGCCGGGATCTAGTTTTGATATAGCGCCAGTATTCCGCTCCCGTGCCGCGTTAGTGAAAACAACCTGCCCCATGTCCCCTGAGGAAACACCCACATTAACGTGGCGAGAAGGTGCGACTACGGTGTTCACCCTTTCTTAATGGAAGAAAGGGATCTTCGCAGGTCGTACTGTAGTATTTTAGCCAGGGTACGACAACAACAACAACAACAACGGCTTCAGCGAGAGAGAGAGAGAGAGAGAGAGAGAGAGAGAGTGTGTGTGTGTGTAGCCCCCGCAGTCAGCTGGACTGTAAACATGATTTAACGGAAGGGAGAGGGGCAGTCAGGGAGGAGGGGGATTGGGATATCTGCCTCAGTGATGGACGCATGTTAGGATATTTGCAGCTCTCACAGCCCCTATCGTCTTCAATGTTGCCCGGGGGGGGGGGGGGGGGGGGGGGGGGGGGGGGAGTGATCATGGTCTGTCCATTCCTTCACATTGAGAGGGAGGGTTGCATAGTTGCATACACGTGTCCCGTTTGACCAGTCTCCGACGCATGCCCCATCCCTCTCACCCCATCTCTAACTATCTAACTCACTCTCCTCACTTTCGAGTAGTAAAATATGCTAGAATCTTGCTGAACGATTCTGGATCGGTTGTTTGATTTGGATCTGTACCATGGATCAGCACACACATTTACCCGGTTCGTCCCTGGACCACAGGACCTTTTGACTAAGTACTCCACGTATAAACAACTTTGCAATCTTCTTCTTCTTCTGCGTACGCAGGCTGATACTCCTGCGGACACCCCCTGTATAGGGAGTGGAGTTTTGTGTGTATGACCGTTTTTTTTTTTATCCTGCCATTGAGGCAGCCATACTCCAGCTTCAGGGAAGGTTCATGCTATGTGTAACGTGTCATCCAGACCAACGGCCAAACTGGCCTCCTGTTCCGAAAGTTGGTGATGGGATTTTACGTGTGTGCAAGATGTTACGCGTGCGTTCACACACGTAACCTCGGTTTATAGTCTCATTCGAAGGACTGTATGGGAAATGGGGTCAGAACCAATGTTAACTCCGAGGGAAAAATCCCCCTGTACCGAAACGGCCCGGCGGAGATTCGAACCCGCAACCCCAAGATTACGAGTCCGGCGCTCTACCAACTGAGCTATTCCGGCCCCCACTTTACAAGCAAAACGCAGACAGACGGACAAACGGATGCAGTTCCAAAATGCATGGTGCGTCCTCTGGCACAGACTGGTTATCTATCTATCTTTTTGGTAGTGATGATCTTCCAAGTCGTGGATGGGCTATTTCCTGTCTATATTATATATTACAACATCATATATTGCATCCACTAACGAAGGCGTGTTTTCACCCGCAAAATTGCTGGATTGGGCGCTTGATGTAAAGACTGAATGTGTCCAAGGATTCTACTGACTTACATGGGGCCCGAGCAGCAGATCATCTCCTGACTCGAGTTTGCACGATCACAGCTTAAGGTTTCACCAGGCGGACATTACGCTATCAATCTTCTCTTCACCGAATAGCCGGGTTGTCTTAATGTTTAAAAATTCATTTTTATTTTTATTTCGTTTGGGGAGGGGAAGGGGGAGTAAATAGGGGGTGGGGGCGGGAGAAGGGGGGGGGGGGGGGGGGTTGCAACGTTGTGCTTGCCTTTGGGGTTCCAGTTTAAGGTTTGGCGTTTGATGATGCATACATGAGCAGGTTTCCATTGCATGTGGCCAGTCCTTGTAGCTATCTTCTGGAGGAGTTCTCCGCCAGAGGTCTTGGTTGGAGATTTTCGGCCAAGGCTTCTGATTTCCAGGATGGATCTCGAACATTTGTTTATGAAGGTCTGAAGTTTCTGTGAGATGCTAATTTTTAACACTTCACGTTTCAGAACTGCAGAGTAGGACATGCAAAGTCCAAATTGCTGTTTAACAGCTGTAACTTATTATTTGTGGCGAGGGCAACTTATTTTCGTACAAAACTTCAAGATATTACAGGCCTGTCTTATTTTTTGTCAAAGCTTAAAGATCTTAAAGGCCAGTCTTATCTGTCCAAGTCAGGCCTCGATGTTCTCGTCTGTTCTGCCACTTGTTGACACGATGCTCGTAAGGTGATATGAACCTGTCTGCTTCATTCATTCAGGACCTTGCCGCCATGGGTGATTGGTCAGTACTGCTTGTTCGTCTTCATGGTTCATCTATCGTCTGTGCTGACTCTCGGTCAGGGACGAATCGTTTAGTTTTTGGTGCAGATGCGGATCAAAATGGGGGTGGGAGTAGGGAGAATCCATGATCTTTGCGACTTTTGCAGAGGTCTGCGCTCTCCCGAGTGCCCTCGTTCTACTTTTTTACCTGTTTTGAAGTGTTCCACGGGAAGGGGATGACCCACATAGTGCGCTCGACACTCAAGAGACGTTGAGGTTGAGGGGGATGACGGAGGAAAGGATGGTGGTGGTGATATCCATATACCATGCTGTTGTTGTTGAGATGAGGTTTTGAAAAAGTTATTGTTCTGCTCTTCGATCGTTCTGGGAGAGAAGCTGTTCTCATTTACAAGTTTCACTCTTTCTTCAAAGTCAGTTTGAAAAGAAAGGCCGTGGAATCATTTGAGTCCTCCGCAATCGTTTGACAATATTTCCATCCTGGAAAGATCACACTAAAAGTGTCATACACACACACACACACACACACACACACACACACACACACACACAACGCACGCACGCACGCACACGCGCGCACACAGACGCACCACTGACACACGCACAGACGCATGCATGCACTGACGTATGCACGTACACACACTCACACACAACGATACAGTACATGATATTAATACGCAGAAAGAGGATACAATAATTCGGTCACCAAACTAGAACCATCCCGTTAGAGCTTGAGGAGGACTGAATTTTGTGTCATGAGGCAGTTACCAGAGAACTACAGACCAGTTTCTCTCACGTCTATCACGTGCAAGGTCCTGGAACATATTCTGCACAGCAGCGTCATGACCCACTTCGACCAAAACCAGATACTAAGCGACGCGCAGCATGGCTTCAGAAAACAAAGGCCATGCGAGACGCAGCTGATTTCAACCATCCACGACATTGCCAGCAACCTAGCCGCGGGGAATCAGGTAGACGTAGTGTTGCTCGATTTTTCCAAGGCCTTCGATAAGGTACCGCATCGTCGTCTATTGAGCAAACTGCACTACTACGGAGTGAGGAACGACACACTCGGCTGGATCCAGGCGTTCCTCACCGGCAGAAGCCAGCAAGTGGCCGTCGAAGGTACACACTCGTCCCCTGCTGCAGTACTACCCGGAGTCCCTCAAGGCACCGTACTAGGGCTGCTGCTTTTTTTTTTTTTTTTTTTTAAATTTTTTTTTTAGCATATATTAACGACTTGCCGGATGTAGTCAAGTCTTCACACACCAGGTTGTTTGCAGATGACAGTCTCCTCTACAGGAAGATCTGCAGTCGCCAGGACCAAGCCTTGCTACAAGCCGACCTCACTCACTTGGAAGACTGGGAGAACACTTGGCAAATGAGCTTCAATGCAAGCAAGTGCAACACCATCCGAGGCTCTCCTATCAGACACAAGCGAATTATACAGACAGACTATACCCTCCACGGACAAACACTGGACACGGTGAGCTCCAGTAAGTACCTAGGCGTGACCATGGCGGATTATCTCTCCTGGACCCGACATGTGGAAACAGTGGCAGCCAAAGGGAACAGAACAGTGGGCTTTCTCAGAAGAAACTTCAGGGATTGCACCCAAGAGATCAAAGCTGCCACGTACTCCACCATGGTCAGACCTACACTGGAATACAGCTCCACCATATGGGATCCAAACCTACAGCACGACACCCAACTCCTGGAGAAGGTTCAGAGGAGATCAGCGAGATACGCCTGCAACAATTTCCACGACAGGACACCAAGCGACGTGACACGGCTGCTCAAACACCAAGTGGGACAGCCTCGAAGAGCGCCGGCACCATAATAGGCTTTTGATGCTCTACCGTATTCACAACGGGCTGGTAGACCTCAACCCCACCACATTCTACCGCCCTTCAGACAAACGGACTAGAGGCGCACAGAAAATCCACCAGGAGCGGGTTACCCATCCAGTTCTGTACCACTCCTTTTTTCCCCGCACCATCAGGGAGTGGAACCAACTACCAACCACCACCACGTCAGCACCCACACTGGAGGCGTTCAGGAGCCGCCTGAGCTGCAGTTCCCACTACCTGCAGCCATCCCCAGTCTCCCCATGAACCCTCCCATCAACCCATGTACATAGTTTTAAAATCAGTTCGTAAGCCTGAGACACCGCAAAGCGACAACGCCACAACGCAGAGCCTCTACGCCAAAACGGCCCGGCTCTACTTTGGAAGAAGAAGAAGAAGAAGAAGAAGAAGAAGGCAGTCGTATTCAAGTACACCAGCATATACTCATCTTCAACATTCTTGTTCATAAAGCCAGATTGGTTTCAAGGCATTGAGTAATAGGAAATTGTCTCGGAGAGAGAGAGAGAGAGAGAGAGAGAGAGAGAGAGAGAGAGAGAGAGAGAGACGTTAATATTTGAAAAGAAATGGAAATATAATATATATATATATATATATATATATATATATTATGAACAATATAAAAAAGTTCTTAAAAAATCTGAAGGTGCTCAACCCCTTGGGGAGCAACATCTGTTAAAAAATATTTTTAAAATGAAGTGGTAAAATCTACAAGCTTGTTTCTAGCGTTGCTATCTCATTTGCTGCACGTGCGGCCTGTGGTTCTTATTGGGGCTAGCAAAGCACATTCCACCTGAACAGGCCCCAATAAGAACCACAGGCCGCACGTGCAGCAAATGAGATCCGCCTGCACACACAGAGTTGAAATCAAGTCCCGCACGCCATAAAAGATCGTTGGCGTGCCCCAAAAGACATCCTGAAGATAGCAACGCTAGAAACAAGCTTGTAGATTTTACCACTTCATTTTAAAAAATTTTTTAACAGATGTTGCTCCCCAAGGGGTTGAGCACCTTCAGATTTTTTAAGAACTTTTTTATATTGTTCATAATAATCGCTCCTCAAGTTGAGCACTGTGGTCTGACAAAATCTGAAATGGAGAAAATCAACTTTAGGCAATCTACTAAAAACATACCATTTTCAAACCCACAAACTTACACTAAAAAACTGATAGAACAAACCGAGAAATTTGTGCGCAACATGAGATGGAAGGCGTTCTTCTTCCTAAACCCAAATGCAAAGAATGAAGACAAAAATACATATGGATTCAAATCATGGCGATCACCTCCGACAATAGATGAAATGAAACCTTTTGAAGACAAAATGAAGGGACTGATAGCCAATATTAAATTCAAAAAATCAAATAACAACTTTCAAACATCACTAGCAAATGATATAAAACAAATCCAAAATGATAAAAAGATATTCGTAAAGGCTGACAAAACGAGCAATTTTTACAAAATGGAACCAAACGAATACTCTCAACTCTTAAACAAAAACATCCAGAAAAACTACAAGAAAGCTGATAAAACTACACATAGCAACATCCGCAAAAAAGAAAAAGAGCTTGCACATCGCATGGAGTTAAGTGATAGGGTAGAGACAACAGCAACAAAGGAGGCCTTCATAACACTTAAAGACCACAAGCCTAACTTCCAAAACAACCCAACATGTAGACTAATAAACCCATCTAAATCCGAACTGGGCAAAATAAGCAAGAGAATTTTGGAAAAGGCTATAGAAGATATAAAATCAAACACCGAATACAACCTTTGGAAAAACAGCTATGAAGTCATACAATGGTTTAAGAAACTCAACAAACAGAGAAATACAATGTTCATTACATTTGACATAGTAGACTTCTATCCATCCATAGATGAAGAACTACTCAACAAAGCTTTGAAATTTGCCAACAAATACACAAATATAACAGAGTCAGAAATGGAGATTATTTTCCACACCAAAAAAACCTTACTCCATAGCAGAAATGAAACTTGGATTAAAAAAACGAGCAAAAACTCCACATTTGATGTAACCATGGGATCGTATGATGGTGCCGAAACATGTGAACTAGTCGGACTATTCATGCTATCCAACATCCAAAAACAACTTGGAAAACAGGCCGGTTTATACAGAGATGACGGCCTCGCTGCATTAAACAACAATCCAAGAACCATTGAAAACAAGAAAAAAGAATTATGTAAAATCTTTAAAAACCACAACTTAAAAATCACAATAGAAGCAAACAAAAAAGTAGTGAATTACCTAGACATAACATTAGACCTCAATGACCATGTGTACAAACCATACAAAAAACCCAATGACATACCAGTCTACGTAAACATCAAAAGCAACCACCCACCATCTATACTAAAAACAATACCCAATGGTATAAACAAGAGACTATCCAACCTGTCATGCAATGAAAACGCATTCAATGATGCAGCAACAGAATATCAAGAAGCATTACAAAAAAGTGGTTACAATTACAAACTACAATACAGTCCAGACAACACGAACAGAATTAAGAAAAATAGGAAAAGAAAGATCATATGGTACAACCCACCATACGATGGACAAGTAAAAACAAATGTAGGAAAAGAATTCTTTAAAATCTTGGCAACATCATTCCCAAAAGAACACAAACTGTCCAAAATATTTAACAAAAACACCATTAAACTGTCATACTCATGTATGCCCAACCTCAAAAACATGATTGATTCATCTAACAAAATGAAAAGCAACATAAAAGAGAAGGGTGCCGAAAGGACATCTTGCAACTGCACTAAAAAAGAACAGTGCCCCCTGAGCAATAAATGTCTTCACAGCAACATTGTATACCAAGCTACGGTAACATCAGAAAATGAAGAAGAAACATATGTAGGGATTACTGAAAACACTTTCAAAACCAGATACGCAAACCACAAACAGTCATTCAAAAATGAAAAATACAAAAATCAAACAGAGCTGAGCAAATACATCTGGAGACTCAAAGATAAAAAAATAGACTACAACATATCATGGAAAATCATAAAAAGAGCAACACCATACAACAATATTTCAAAAAGATGCAATCTATGCTCCACAGAAAAATGGTTAATATTATGCAAACCACACTTAGCAACTCTGAACACAAAAGTAGAAATTGTAAACAATTGCAGGCACAAGTGGAAATCTTTGCTAGCACATTCCACCTGAACAGGCCCCAATAAGAACCACAGGCCGCACGTGCAGCAAATGAGATCCGCCTGCACACACAGAGTTGAAATCAAGTCCCGCACGCCATAAAAGATCGTTGGCGTGCCCCAAAAGACATCATGAAGATAGCAACGCTAGAAACAAGCTTGTAGATTTTACCACTTCATTTTAAAAATATTTTTTAACAAAATATATATATATATATATATATATATATATATAAGACAAAGAAATAAACAGTAGAAAGAAAACAGAGAGAGGAGAGAGAGAGAGAGAGAGAGAGAGAGAGATTCCTGTCGGTGCGTTCGTTTTATTGTTTAAGGTGCTAATAGTGCCTGATTTTGGGTTGCTGTCGCAATATGCGTAGGATGCACAGCTTTGTTTTGTAACATAGGAAGCAAGTAGTGAGCACCTGCTATTTTTTACTTTGTGAGTTATGTCCCGTTTTTCCGGAAGCCCTGATAATACAGTGAAGTAAACATGGCGGCTCGACGCAGAGATGGCCGCGGTAAATTTAAACAAGAAGATGCACTTTCGAGGAGGTTTAGTCCATACAAGGTAAATTTTTGCTTTTTTTCGAATTTAAGCCAAAGCAGAAATGGTCTCCATAGCTGAAATAAATGCACTACTTTAACTCTGTTCAAGCTAATGATGGTATGAAAGTGCAAGTCCGAAATTCATGAACTAAAAAACTGGCATTCATTCATTCATGTTTCACTTACGATTCACAAATTGTGTGTGGATATGGGGAAAGGGGCCTTTTTAAAGTAGGATATTCATATAGTTGGTGATAAAATCAGATATTGTCTATAAGCATACAAATTTGATATTAAGTGACGAAAGTTTATACGCTGTTTGGATATTTGGTGGTGACATGATAAAAATGTAATATATAAGGCATATTACCAAAATAATTCAATATTCCAGTAAAAGGGGGAGGGGGGGGGGGGGGAAAGAAAAATCCACTTCTTTCTTCTTTCTTAGCTGTCCGCCTTCAACCAGTTGAAGATTCTGTTGCTCTTGCTACAATCCACTCTTGGTACAAAGAAAAAAAAACATGCAAAGAAGTGATGCTAAGTAAAAGCATGTCATTTGAATATTCAAGGAAAAACTCATTTTTTAAAAAGTAATTGAATTTTACCCTGAAAAAGTGGCTTGAAATGCATTGAATTTGAAGGCATGTGACCTGGATATGAGGTCGGATTGCCAGGAGAATGAGGTCTTGGAAGGTTAAAAATTTGTCCGCCACTTCATCCAGGGCTATGAATGTTGTCAGTAAAAAATGTATGCTACTGGATACATTTGGCTGAAATTTGACAGACATTCGCAAGTGTGATAAATCTACCCCCCTCCCCTCCCCCCCCCCCCCCAAAAAAAAAAAAGAAGAAAAAAACAGAAAAAGGAGAAAGAAACCAAATAAACAAAAACCAACCAAGCAAACAAACAAAAAACAAAAAGCAAAAATTGAAAAGGTGAGCATCACATTAACATCAACTGATACTGTGATAGTCATGCAGAAACATCGTTATGATACATCATATTGCCACATGTGGATGGATATCATGCATAATTCATGAGGAGCACACTCTCATAAACTGCTAACTATGTACAGTGACAGTTTCATCACAGATTGCCCTTTGCGCAAGAGGTGGTAACTTTGATATTGTTACTCATACCTATTCATTCTAATTCTTTTTCTTCTTTCATAGTGCAGCTATCATCGATGAGTTGGTGACTCTGCCACTTTTGAGGCTGTGCTGTTCATATTCAGGGTGCTGGGGGTTGGGGGGAGTCAGTAAGCTTAGGGCCTTGACCCAGCTTTAATGAAGAGTTGGGGAGTAAGTTCCAGTACTGCAGAGTCCTGGGAAGGAAGGAATCTATTGTGTAACGTAATAATGGGGAATGAAGGTCAACTGGTGATTTGTCCACATTGCTCACAGTGTCAGCAGTGTCAGCTGGGCTCTCAGACTGGATGTCAGGACTATTCTGTCATTTATTTTGAATTCTGAAAAACTGGTTGCACAGCACTGAATTCCTTCCAGCATAGCAATTTCTTTCTGCATGAATGGTCCCATACTGTGGCTGCAGATTCAACCAATGGTTGTACTAGTGCTATGTAACCTCACTCTTTGACAGTGGGAGAAATGATCAAGTTCATCCTGGGAACCCTAGTACTTTGGAGCAGATGTTGAACTGCTCATGCTTGTTTAGGTTTTTCTGATGTGACACTCCAATTTAGTAGAAGAGACAGTGGTCAGAATGTGGCCATGAAAATGGTAAGGGTGATATGATGCCTTCCTGCTTTGTATGAATAGTATGTTCAACAGTTTTGTGCATTTTTGTGGGGCCAGAACTACATATCCCTGCTACTTTCTCACTCGGCGAGCCTGTGATGTTCTTGCAGCTTGGTATGATTTGTGCACTGACTACAATGTTGTTCACTGCTGTGTCATCTGCAAACAATCTTTTCAGTGATGTAGGCTTCTCAGGAAGGTTAATGTATACTAGAAACAAACATGGACCTAGTATTGAGATTGAGCCCTTACGTAATCCTGAGCAAACACTGGCCTAGGATATGTCCTTATGTATGTCATGTATGTCTGCTAAATGTTCAAAATTGATATGAATTATTGCCTGTATAATCTGTTAATTAGGCTTTTCTGTGTTTTCAGGTCATGCACAGAGAAGCAAGGAGAACATATGACAGAATATTTGCCACAGTGTACGGACAGTGTGTTGGAGATGCTCTGGGGCTGTTGACTGAAAATCTTACCAAAGAGGAAAGCAAAAGGGTAAAGAACTAGATTGTGTAATCAGAATTTATTATGAATATTCAGTTGTGGGAATTTGTGCTTGTGTTATGTGTAATTGGTGTGATAATTTTTTTACTTGGTTAATGGATTTTGTAATCTCATGAGTCCAGAGTAGCTTTTGACAGTTAATTTTTGGTGTTGTGATATTATTGCAATATTGTGTAACAACTCAGTACTCCAAACACTTGTGTTTTTAGGGGGCAAAGTTTCACATCATAGAAAAAGTAAAGGTTTTCATACTACAATTTAAAGTTTTGGGGTTTTCATACATGCAGCAAAAAATCAAAGAGGGTGGATGGAGTAGGGTTACACCCAAAGGATTCTACCATATTTTATTGAAAAGGCGACTTCCATCTATGAGCCTATGATTGGATGTGTGAGTGTTTTGTCAATGTGTCTCACTGTTTAATTCTTTTTTTTTTTTTAAAACCATGAATTGAGCCATGTTACTCAGGGTCTTCCACATGGATTAGAACTGTGATTGTGAATCTGCTGTCAACTGGTGTTGATTTGACGCACAAAGATGGTTAGTGTTACTGTGACACTTGATGGCAAAGTAGAGCTGATTGCTGCAAATTTTCTGATGTGAAAATAGTGCAGGCTTTTTGGCTTGTGCAAATCTTGTGCATCCTGGTTCAGAGAGTTGAGTGTCAGCCACTGAAACTGTGGACCATGGCTGTTGAAGAACTTTGTTGTTGGTTTCCTCTTTTGATATCAAGTTAGCACTGGTAGTTTTGTAGTCTCTTGGGCAGAGTTTCTCTCTTGTGATGACTGGAAAAGTCCAGATTTTAACCAAGTATTCTGCCTTGTTTTGATTATTTTGGGGAACTTCACCTCAGCTCACTTGCATAAATTTGTTTCTTTATGTTTCACTCCTGCCGTACTGCCAAGTAAGGAAAGTAGACAGCAACAATTTGATCAGCATTTCATATCCAACAACCCTGATGAGGCTTGTATTGCGTTATTTGTCCTCAGCATCTTTGCCCTCCCTCACCCACTCTTTCCTTTTTTCAGTCTCTTTTTTTAACCCCCTTCTTTGCCCACCTCCCTCTTTTGCCTGCACTGTCAACAGTTCCTTTTCTAGACCTGATGTAGCCACTCTGTACACACATCCCTTGCTTCTTTTTCCATCTCACCTCGTCTTCCATCTCCTTCCTTTCTTGTCCTTTCCCTTCCCTTCTCACTGCTTCCCTCTCCACCTCCTCCCATTTTCTCCACCTCCTGTCACGTCTGGCCTTTCTTCACCCATCTCCACTCTCATTGATCTCTGTGTGTATGTATGTGGTGTGTGTGTGTTTGTGTGTGTTTAACTTTAAGTGAACACTTCTTAAAAAATTTCACCACCTTCAGTTTTTGTGCTGTGATCCTTGTCAGTTGGCCACATGCACTGAAGAAGGCTGAACAAAGCTGTACCACTCATGGGTGTCATAGAGTTTAGGATTTTCGTCTTACTGATGCCAGTAGATCTTCATAGGGGCCAATATGTTCCAGGATGTTTGATGCACTTGCTCACTGATTAGATCGGTATGTCTGATGTTTAATATTGTGGTTTTTATGGCTTGGATTCTTTCCATGTCATATCGTGCATGCATAAAGGGAGATGGAATATATACCAGTACAAGCAGGAGACTGATCTTTTTTCATGGAGAGCCCCCATTTATTTATTAATTCACAGTGAAATGAAAGTGTAACATTTTACAGAATAAATATTTTCTTGTGACTGTGGGGATTGCATCTCATTTGATGTGCTAATCAGGAGTTTTCACTGAATAAGGCGAACTCCAATCTTCCATCTGAATTCCCCAAACATGCCAAGGTGGCAAGGTCACTCAGCCAGTCATGTTGGGGCCTGAAAGTGTTAACAGTTTTCTGTTACATCTTTATGAAATAGAAATCATTGTTTGCATTTAAATAAAAGAGCTCAACATATGAAGTGTAAGTGTGTGCCAAATGAATTTAATGGCAAAATGTATGAGAAATAAAGTCACACTTATTGAAAACAAAAACAAATCATTTTGGACTGAAACTGTACACTAATAAAAAAAAGAGTTCTTTTTCTGTGTGTCTGACTTGCCAGTTCTGCTTGCTATTATTGCCCCTTTTCACTGTTCCCACATTCCTTAAAGGTGCATGTAAGTTTGCAGAATTTACAGGAGAGTGAACAAGCCTTTCTGGCTTCATGGATGGGAATGAACAAACTTGTGTTTTGAACTTGGTCTGTATGTAAATATTGCAAACTTGTGATGATAGCTGCTGCTTGTTTGGGAAATCAGATACATTGGAGTTGTATTATCTGGCTCCTGCATGTGGCTTGTACTGGTTCTAGAGTGAGTGAGGTCACAGTCCTCTTAAATGCTTGTAATGCCCTTGTAAGGTTTGTGGTTCTTATTACTAAAAGTCACTTTTCATGAATTTGTTTAGATATTACATCTCTTGCAAGCACTCACACTTTCCCCCACCACACCCCGTGATGCCATTATCATACCTTAGCACATCTGACCTCACCACACCGCACGACACAACACCCTACCACACTTCATAATGCTTGCACACAGAAAAACTTTTACTGAATTAACAGTTGTGGTTTTAATAGCATTTTTTGCACATGGTGACTGGTGGCAGGTGTTTGGTGACGTGAGTGCCAAGCTGGAGCTGGTCCATAGGAAGCTGCGTCAAGATGCACATCGCAGTCGCTGGGAGCTGTATGACTGGACAGATGAAACAGATCAGATGATTCTCATTTTGCAGTCCATAATTGCCAACCATGGGCAGGTACTGATTACACATTTGTTAAAAAGAAGAAAAAAAATGGGTGTGAAAACTGTGTCTACATATACAGTTGAAGCTTGATGTATTAAGGTGAGTTTCTGTGTAAATATACAACTAATGATTCTTTTTTGTTTTGAGGCGAAACCTTTTTTGTCCAAAGTTGTTCATATTATTTAAAGTGATTTTACCACTCTCACTGATTGTAACTCAGTAACACTAACAATATGTATTTCAGACACGGTTACTGTCTTGGAATAGACATATTTTTTGCCGGTGGACAAGCCTGATACAGATGGGAAGTTCTAACTCAAAACACTGTGCACATGCATATAAGTCTATAACCCGCTATGAAAGAGACAGAACTTAATGGAAGTTAAGAGAATGTGTTGAAAAGATAGCCAGCAAGTGAGTGTGTGAGACAGTTGAAGATGGTGACTTCTGCTGCAGTACCCTTCCTGCCCCCTCCTCTCTTCCCCAAAGCCCAACCACCGACCAGATTCAGTGAGACCTTGGAAGAAATGGTGTGATGCATAGTATTTCTTATTTACATAGTAAACAGCAAGGATAGATGTGGGAAAGCTTCGTTGTATGAATCTGCAAGTGTACATTCTCTGCCAGTCATGTTTGCTGTGATGATGTGAATGTGTGCATGTTTATACATTTACATCAGCTGCACATCGTCATATTTGTAAGAACATAGTGTGTTCCTGAAAAATCTTGAACAAGTTTTTTTTTTCTGATTTTTACACAGGCAAAGTACTTCTTTGCGAATTTTTGGAAATCTGCAAAGCCAAAAGTATCTTTTTTTTTTTTTAAAGTGTGATCTGCAGAGCCAGTAATTATTTCATAGAGTGGACAGGTCAGGTCAGTAATGTCTTAAAAAGCCCCTGACCACCGTCGGTTGGCTCACGCTCCTAACAGGAGATAATCCCATACTGTAGCTTTTGGTGGTCAGCTGGGCTAGAAACTATCTAAATCATTTATCGCCTCTCTTCAGTCATATGGAGTCACGTGAGTATCAGCGCGTGTGTCGGCCAAGAATAGTCAGTTGGCGCCCAGGCAAGCCAGGGATAGGACAGTGGACCTGACACACAACAAAGTTATTAAAGATTTCATGCACATTAATTATAAAATCGACAAATAGTTGATAATGACAATCAGTGAAGTTTATATATTTGTATATTTTTTGCTGATTTGAACATAAAATAACCTCGTTTGAGGGGTAAGTACAAAATCATTTTTTCTCCCTCACTCGTTCCCTACCTGCTACGTGACTGCCATCGTGCATGTGCATGCATGGGCCCGGTACCCGATAGGCTTGGCCTTATTTTTATGACAGAAGCTCACACACCAGTATCTCCAAATTTGCCCAAATTTATACTTGACAACATAGGCGTTATCCAGCAGAGACAGGTAAATCCCATTCTCTCGTGTAGTTAGCAAGAGACTGACAAAATATCAGCAGAGACTGAACACTAAAAGTCAGCAGAGACTGACACAATAGCCAAAGAGAGGCCTGAGCGGCAAGAGGCTGTGACAGTGGGGTTCGCGGATCTGCAGTCACTGGATGCAAAAATGTCTTGCCGGTTAGACCGACTTGAAGCCATGCTGCAGAGAATTGCTGGCCAAAGCCATTCAGGTGAACAAAAGCCCAACAGTAAAAAAAAAGCGAGTTTTTTCACCAGACAGTTCAGATTCAGGTGATGGAAAAAAGTGTGACTCCAAAAACCGGGACAAGGGGAAAAAGTTGCACACAAAAAACACAATGGCATTGTCAGAGTCGGAATCTGAAGGGGTGGTAAGAGATAACACTCTCAGCAGCCAGTTCGAAGATTTGCTAGTTCAGAGATGTTCCACCTGATGAGATCTTTGAATTCTTGAAAGAGATTAACATTTTTCATTGGATCTGAGATTTTATAGTGGAAAGATTTTTAACAAAATTTCAGGTGGGTTTTTAGAAGATGTATTTTAAAGAGTTGTGTGAATGAATGACTTGTGAGTTGATTTTAATGTGGTAACAGCCCTGATATGGCCCTTTGCGGTTGGCTTGGCGATAAGCAACATTACCTTACCTTACCGTACATATGATGAAAAACAAATTCCAGTGATCAGCCTTGATAATTTACATAAACACACAAGGTTAACAAAAAAATGTTACACAACTTATCTCAAATCCATCAAATCATGACATTTGGAGAATACAAATTACACTGACAAATTTCAGCATCATGTTGTTCTGATCAGGCTCCAAGGTCATGGATAACATTTAAATGTTAAGGAAAAACAATATACATTGTATATAATAAGCATTATCCCTCAGATAGTTTATTATATGGGGCCCAGTTTGTTTGGTAGTTTGCATAATTCATCTCCATTAAGGATATTTCTCTTTTCATTAAAAACTTTCTGGCTGATTGGCAGTTTAAAGTTACCATGTTGGCACCACACTGACATCCATAAGCAGGAGTAGGTTGTGCCCCAGGGAGCATCCTCTGTCCTCCTGTCGTCGTCAGAAGAATTAATGAGGTAGTCAGCTCTGTAAACCAAGATTCTGAGTCACTCTGTCTGATGATTTTGCTGTCTGTGCAGTTTTGAGCCACCAATGCTGGTGAACAGATTATCTCCAACTTTGCACAGATGAGATCTGACAACAGACTCTTGAAAATAGTTTAATTTTTTCAATTACCAAAACTTAATACACCCATTTTTGCAACTTCTGACAGTACTTTGCTGCCCCTGAAATTCATCTGGATAAATCGCACCATTCCACCTGTGAAGGAATAAAAAATTTCTAGGAGTTATCTTTGATCAAAAACTCAACTTCAGAAGTCAATCTAGAAGTTGAAAACATCTGGTCAGAAAACAGTAAAAATACTCCAAATTGTGGCACACAGGGAATAGTGCTGAGATAAGAAAACTCTTGTCCAGCTTCATAGGGCTCTGATCCGCTCCAAATTGGACAATGGCTGGGTCATCCATGGTTTTGCAAGGCCTTCCTACCTCAAAACTGTGGATTCAAATCACCATCCATGTACAGTCTGTATGCAATGGATGGGGAGCCATCCTTCTCCAACGGTCAGCTAGCACTTTCATTGAATTGTTGTTCGAACCTCGTCTTGTACCTAAAAGCCTGTTTATGACTGTGTTTTTATTAGAGTTCCATTCTGTCCTTGGGAATTCATATTCTTCCAGATCTGAAGTGTGGAGACAGACCTTGCATTCATGTGTAACAACCCACCATGGACTTTTTACACCCCGGAGATCTGCTTTGATTTGGCTTTTTACTATAAAGACTCCACTAGGTCTCCGTGTACAAGACGCTTTTGGCCAAACTTTGTTCTAAATTTCCTTCCTTTCTTAGAATATGTACCAGCTGTTCCAAATATGAAGAAGTTGCTTCTGTTAAATGTTGCTTGACAGCTCTCTCTCAAATGTTCTAAACACATTCATTCAAACAGCTCCATTTACACTGCTGAGCTTACAGCATTGGTTCTTGCACGTCAGATAGTCTCTAAATAGAAACATAAAACATAAAAAGACTTCCTAAATTTCTCAGACTCCCTTTCCACTTTGGAGGCTATTGCTAGCTGTAACCTCAAGCATCACCAACGTCTTAATTAGAACTGTACACCTACCTGAAATCAGATTGCTTGAGTTCCTGGTCATGACCGCATTCAACCAATGAGCAACGGATTGGTAGATCAACTTGTTGAGAAGGCCACAAGTTAAAGAGTAGATTAAATTCTGTATTTCTCACACAAATCTAAAACCCACAGCTCAGATGTATGATGGAGACCTCTGGCAAGAGGACTGGAATGCACAGATGGATAACAAATTCTTTTAGATTCATCCTAACCTTTTTGCCATGTGCCATTGGTGGCCATAAAGAAGAAGTAGTTCTGTGTCTTGCCTTTCACACCCACTTGTATCTGTTAAAAGATAAAGAAGCTCAGTGGTGCATCCCATGTGATGTAGCACTCAAAAACATGTCCTTATACTTTTGTACCTTGTCAGGACATACACGATGTCAGTCATAAACACTTTACAGCAGGTTCAGGAAAATCTGGAGAGAAACATTTTTTTTATCTGATCCAAGGTTTTACAGAAGAAAGAAGCTTTTAGAAAGTCTTTGTTTTAATGAGTTGTGTGTGTGTGATTTAAAAAACAAAACATCTGTGTAGAGAGTGACTATGACAAGGTGACAGGACTTTGAAAGCAGCATTAATTGAATATTTTCTTTTGTCCTCTGAAATTCATGTTTAGTTGTCTTCTCTGTACTTCTATTGCACTTTCTTTTGATTTGATGGTTTGCTGCAGGTTGTACCCAAGGATTTTGGACGGCGGATTCTGGACTGGAGTGATAACGGATTTGCAGAGTTGAATGACAGGTGTGGACCTGGCCTGGACTCTGCCACCAAGGCTGTTCTTGCTCACCCTCAGTATTCTGAAGCCCCTCAACAGGTGAACACTTTACACTGCTCTGATGCTTACTGTGTGTGTGTGTGTGTGTCTGTATGTGTTTTGTGTGTGTGTGTATGTGTACACACATGTGTGCACGCATGCATAATACAGTGAAATCAATTGCATTCTGGTTAAATCTCAGAGGAAGCAGGCCATTACGGTGAAATGATAGAAAGTAAGCAAACACAAGAAACATCTCCTCGCTGAACGAGATAATGAGGTCTGTGGCTCAGGGCAAACTTCACTGCAGGCAAGGATACAGCAATCATGTGTAACAACCCACAATCAGTGGTGTTAGGATAAGAGAAAGGGGAATAAAACATACGATGAAACAACATAGTATTGCATCGAAACAAGGAATGCTGTTATGAGGATATTGTAAAGTATCAGTCCCAGTCCCCCAACTTGAACTTTCATGTTGCAACAGTTTCTATTTTCATAAATTATGGATGGGACCTATACTTGACCTTTGAAATTGTGAGCTGGAGATCAAGAAAACGTTAAGTGGGGGTGGTCTGCATCATCTTGCTAGGGGAAAAAAAAAAAGATGCCGAACTGATTTCTAACAGGACTGTTCTCATCATCATTCTTTTGATCTGTCGTGTTAATTTTCTGCAGTGACATTTTGAGTTGTCTGCCTTAGAACAGTATGCCTGGCTGGTTTTGTTCTTGCAGGTGCTTCCTAAATAGTTCTCTGTTTCACTGTCCAGTTCTTCCACAAAGGTTTCGAGTATTTTGACTTAAACTGAGGTAAAGAGAAACTGAATTCTGCAGTGTGGCAGTTTAGGGATGAGATTGTTAGCTTTAAATGGCATCCTGTTTGGATATAGAATGCATACTTGTTGGTTTTAATTAGTAAATTTAACAAGACTTACCTGTAAGTTGAGATTATATTGGAATTATTTAGAGTCTAGTGATGGGAATGAGCAGTTATGTGAGATGTGATGTGGGCTCATCTAGCCAGTATTTAGACACAAATGACCTCTAAAATAAATTTAACAGACAGTGCCTGGGAGGGTAAGCAAGAATCATCCAGAGCTGAGATGGGAGGGCACGTAATTGCTCATTCCCATCACTAGACTCCAATTCCAATTTAACCTCAACTTACAGGTAAGTCTTGTTAAATTTACTAATTATTATCGTCTAGCGATTGGTCATTCACATTGACGTGAGATTTCAGAGTTAGAGGTCATGAGTACTGAATCAATCATAGAAGCAATATAAATAAGTTGGTGGATTTTGTTTGTCAACATTTAATTACACAAGAAATGTAAAGTTTCTGGTAATCCAAAAACAATTTGTAATTTGGCATGCAATCACTTTCAGGTTTCAGTCACTGGGTCAAACTGTACCATGAAACATCAGTCAGTCACTGGGTCAAAACTGGACCCTGCAGCATTCCTACTTCTTATTTACAAAACTGTCTAGAACTGATTGTCCCAAAGATTTCTTAAGCACAGGTTTGCAGTAGAACTTGGTAAAAGTGTTCTGTCTAGACCACCCAGCCACTCTCATTGTGGCATCAGTAGGCACATCTCTGCTGATTGCTGCTGAAGTGCTAGCTGCTCTGGTGCTGTGAGCCAAAAACCGGCTGATATCCACCCCAAGCTAACCTCAAAACAGTTTTAATCCACCTGGATGTAGTGTCTCTTGAGACTTCACTGTGGGGTTTGACAAATGAAATGAAGAGGTGTTTTTTTTTTGTTTTTTTTTGCTGTCCCAACCTCCGCGCCACCTCAGAGGCAGTGCACCCACGCCGCTCATTCTGACACCCCATCCACAGCCACAGCCCGGTCAGCCCCGCTGCAGCCTCGGTACCAGCAATCCACAGGGAGCAGTCAATGTCAAGTTGTCAAGAGGCAACCCACTGGAGGAGACACTGCACTGCTGCCGAGTCACTTCGGTGGTGCTCAGTGGCGCCTGTTCTGATCTAACATACGGTGCTAGAGGTAGAACTACATGCATTTCCCTCAATTAGTGCCTTTTCACACTGCTGTAGATCTAGCTCTTCTTGATCCTCTTGTAAAACAAGAACATTGCGTTCGTCATATTCAACATCAGAATCCGAATCGTTTCTGCTCATGTCTCTGGCATCCTCTCTGGCATGAGTTTACGTTTTAAGGAAGTTCTCAAAAGAGTTTCAGTTTCATGGATCCTCTTTTCCCATTTCGCATCCAAATTCTGTCCTCTAATTTTTCCTCCAGTTTGGAATCTCTCAAGTCCTTACCTTCAACGGCCGGCCTTTCATCTTGATCATGTGAGGCCATGTGCCAGACTTGGTACTGGCACGGCTGAAAGCCGGCAATTGCTATTTTGTTGATCTGAGCAGGAACATGAAATCTGGCTGATAAAAAGTCACCAAAGGACCAGCCTTGCTATCTTTAACAAATGAAGTTAAAAAGAATAAAAGGAATGGACTGACCTCGTGAAATGATGATTTTTCTTTTGGTGAAAAAGCATGTCTTTTCTCTGGCATGATACAAGCATCACTGGCTAGATACCTGCGCATTACATCTCACATCATTGTGAATGACCAATCGCTAGACGATTAACAATAGGCTTTAAAAGGTAAGGAAAAGGCATCGGCAGGATGGCATGTAGTAGACCAAGTGTGGAGTAAAAGAAAATAGAAAACATGTTTTGATTATTTTAGAAGTATTTTGATGAGGAAGGAGATTAAAGTAATCGCCAGTATGCAGTTATTGGAAATGAAATAGGTAGTTGTAATAAGATAAAATCGGTCCATCAGTAAGCATTTGTCATCCAAGACAATTAATACATCTGTACTGCTGGAAAGTGTAAGAAGTCTTAAACACCAGACTGTGTGTGTGTGTGTGTGTGTGTGTGTGTGTGTGTGTGTGTGTGTGTGTGTGTGTGTTAGTAACTGTGGACAATTGCTGAAGGATTTTGGTTGGACTGTATAAGAGAAGGGGTCCATTTATGTAACTCATGTCATGTTTATGTAAAACTTTGTGAACATTCATTGCTGATTTTCACCATTACCATTCAACAGCATCTTCATGCAGGAATGGCTGGAAACATCTTAGTATAATTTGTCTGGCCAGGTTTTGTCATGGTAATGTGTATGTCAGTGGACACCACACACACAGACACACACACACACACACACACACACACACACACACACACATGCACACATGCACACAACACGCACACAAATGTATGAAATATATGCAAACAGAACAGGTTGATTAGATACACACATATGAGTAAAAGATAGAGAAAAGTGCAAGACATATCTCAGACCCCAGACCTGTGATGTCAACAGGCGGCGGAGATTGTCTGGCGGAACTCTGGCTGTCAGAGTGCAACCAATGCTGCAGTGGCCAGGACGTCTGTGCTGGGTCTGCACTACTACAACGCTCACTCCAAGGTCATGCACAATGCTCTGGAGATCTGCAATACAACCCATCCTGACCCACGGTAGGTGGGAAGGCCTCTTGACCTAATAGGCTTCGACTGATGCTAAGGACCAGGGGTGGAATGTAAGAGGGCTGCCGGATAGAAGCTGTGTTTATGGTAAACCTATATCTGGATGAGCTAGGAGAAAAACTATCCATATGTAGAGCATCCTGGATTGCCTATCTGGCTAGACAAATTCTGGAAAAGTTTATCGTACCTCTCAAGCTTGAAGCTGCTGTCTGTTCGCACATAGCTGAATATGGTGGTGCTCCAGCTGAGGGAAAGGCATCAACTCATCGGAAATGTTTAGCAATTCAAGACATTCAGTTGAATATTTTTATCAAAGAGTAATTTTGGAAGTTTTGATTTCGTACGATAGTGTAAACCAAGCAGGTCAATCTCCTCCAACAGACAACAGACTTCATATTCACTAAGCGCTGGTTTCCTCGACTGGGTTTTTGTTTCATTTTGTAGACAGGCTACAAAAAATTCAGGGAACAGAACTAAACCTGATGGATTGGTCGTGTCATTTCATTTTCTTTTGCCTAAACATGCAAGTCGTACATAAAACAAAATGACGTTAAAATGGATTGATGTATTTCATCAATACGAAGACTGTATACTGACCATGAAATATGCATTATCCAGTTCTGAAAAATAAAGTGTGTACTCCGCCCTTTATTTTCTGAAAGAGTTATTCAGGAACAAATAGCTACTCCTGCATATGAAATCAGGAAAAGCCCAAATGGCACTATCCGGATCTTCCTACATACCACCCTAGTTGTTACATCATAGGTGCATGTTGAAAATGGGATTTATTTGCAGCATGTGGTCTATTGTTACCAAACAGATATTAAAGGCAAGGGACGAGGTACTATCATAGCCAAACATCATGTTTTCCAATCATCTACAGGCATCTCGAGACAATTTGCCAGACAGATCTCATTTAGAATGCTGGCAGTAGGTGCACAATGACTACTTGAAAGTTTCTACAGTATCAAAAATGAACAAACACCAATGATACACTGTTGGCCATGAGCTGGTCACTGCGGTCCACTCCTGCCATGTTGACTATGTAGTCCTGGACAGCTTTGGGCTTCATCTTCCTGCCTGTCCTAGTGTTGAGCTCCCCCACTTCAGCTGGATCCATATTGGTGGTGATCAAGTCAGACAAACAACAGGATCATAATCTCAGTCTCAACAAACAACAGCATCATGATCAAAATCTCAACTTTACTCAGTCTTCTTGTCATTAAAAAAAGAATATTTGTCAAGTTCAGCATATTTGTCCATATGTACATTAACAGACTTGAAAAAGACACACACACACACAAACACACACACACACCACACACACGCACACACACACACGCACACCACACACACATGCACACACATATAACATACACACAACACACACACACACACACACACACACACACACACACACACACACACACACACACATGATATATATGTACATATATGTTGTACACGCGCGCGCGCACCACACACACACACACACACACACACACACACACACACACACCACACACAACTTACTGACAGTAAATAATGATGACAAAATACCTTGGCGTAAAGCGTGGACCTGATCAGGTCGAAAAAAACCAAGGGGGCATGGTCAGTCATGCCTTGCAACTTCAGTCCATGTGTTTGCTGGCTATGTATGGAGGCATTGATGCAAAAAAAGAGAAAAATCTCCATGCCAGTCGCTCGCCATGAACTGGAGAAAATCTTCCCCACCCAGGTCTGTCGGTGGTTCATTTGCATATGCATCGCCTCGAGCTACGCAAACCCCACTATCTGACTCCACCCACTCCTCTCTCTGAACGTTGCCTTGTTCACGTTCCAACCCAGTTTCACACTCTTCAGACGGGCTAAATTCGCTGTCGTCATGGTGTTCAATATCTTCAAGGTCTGATCCTTCAGTTTGAACAAGTTCAACAGCTACACGTAAGCTGTAAACACGTGTTCCCTGTCTACTTCTCACACCACTAGTGGAAGGCTGAGACACCATTGTGATCTCACTTCAAATACAGAACTGGGCTGGTGTAAAAATAGATCAGTGGTCAGCGAACACATCACAACGTTGCACACGCAGCGGTGAAAGGTTGCTCTCTGATAACGAGACTGTCACATGGCATGCTTTGCTTACCATGACTCTGATTGACGTTTGCTCTAAAAATATGCTAATGCGCGATCTGCCAAAGTGGATGTCAGAAAGAAAACGTGCGTGAGACGTCTGCTGTAGTGGATGTCAGAGTGGAGTGAGGTGAGTTAAAGGCCCTCCTCTTCATCCACCTTCTGTGTCTTCCCCTTCCTACCTCTCTTGTCCATCCATTTCCCTCCAACTGCCCATGTTTTCTTTGTCTGAATCTTTGCCAAGTCATTTTTATGGAGGACAGAGAAGTAATTTGATTGTGCATGTCCCCCCCCCCCCCCCCCCCCCCAAGCTACTAATTTGTTCCATGGTGGATAGTTATTGAGCTCATTTCTTGAAACAGCTTACTGTGCTATGCATGCATATGAATATTCTTACTTTCCATATCCTCTGCATGTACAGGCACACTTACACATGTGCAGTCACAAGAATTGTATTTCAACACAAGGTTTTTGCTGCTCAGATGTTCTTGTCAAATGCAAAGTAACTGTGACAAGGTAACGGTCCTGATAAGCCCTTTGCAATTGGCTAGGTTATAACCTACATGAACTGATGTACAGATTACCCGAAAGCAAATTAATGGCACATCATGGGAAAAGGAGGTAAAGATGCTGCCAGGAATGCCTTCTGGGGATAAAAATATACTACGCACAAAAAGTTAAGGATCGGTATGTGAAAACAGGTGCGTAATAAACTCAGTTCGCTACTGTTATTTATTTCTTAGTCCAGCCAAATTGTCATGAATTCTTGTTCAGCTGTAAGTGGGCGATGTTGTGTTAGTGCGAAAATTGCACGGGATTCTCTACTACTGAGCTGGGCTGGAAACGGAAAAGCGGAAACTTGCGAAAAAGACCTTGTTTTGGACCGTTCTGCCTGAACACATTGCACTTGCCAGATGGAAAAACCATTGTGCACGTGCAAGCACTGCTGTTTATGTGTGAGATGCTGTCGCTCGCTTGGCGATATAAGAAGACATTCCACCAGTAGTAGGCCTGATCTGACAATGCCTCCACGACGAAAATTAAGCGAGTTGGATAGGGGACGAGCTGTTGCATGGTTCCAAGATGGTGTTCCCAAGCGAGAAGTGGCCAGGCGACTTCATGTGTCCATCTGGTCATTGTCCGACTGATTCAACGCTTCACAGCCACTGGGATTGTCCATGAAAGACGCAGATCTGGTCGACCGAAGAAGACAACCCCACGTGACGATCGTCTCATTGAACGACAAGCCCTGCAGACAAGAACAGCCTCTTCCAGCATAATTCAAAGGCAGTTCAGGGTGGCTACTAACATCAACATCAGCCAGCAGACCATACGGAACCCCTACATGGGTTTAATCTCCGTTCTCGTCGCCCAGCAGTACGGCCACGCTTAACTCCAGCTCATAGGGCAGCACGCCGCACCTTCTGCGCACGTCACGTGAGGTGGACACGTCAGCAATGGTCCCAGGTCCTGTTCAGTGATGAATCACGCTTCACCCTTCACCACAACGACGGCCGACTGAGGGTCTGGAGGCGCCCAGGGCAACGCTTTACTGACGCCACTGTCCAAGAAAAGGTGGCCTTTGGTGGAGGTTCTGTAATGGTCTGGGGGGCCTTCAGCCTTCACCACAGAACACCCTTGTATCATGTACAGGGTAACCTGACTGGCATCCGATACCGGGATGAGATCCTTCGACCGCTGGCTGTGCCTACACTGCAGCAGATGGGACCGAGGGCTGTCTACCAGGATGACAATGCTCGCCCCCACAGGGCAAGGGTGGTCAACGACTTCCTGCAGCAGTCTGGAGTCAACAGAATGGAGTGGCCAGCATGCAGTCCCGATCTCAACCCGATTGAGAACCTCTGGGATGAGCTGGATCGCAAAGTGAGGAGCCACCCTCCTCCCAGGGATGCCCAACACCTCTACCAGATGCTGCAGGCTGAGTGGCAGGCGCTTCCACAGAGGATCTTCACCAACCTGGTCAACTCGATGAGGACTCGCTGTGTCGAGTGCCAGAACAGCCATGGTGGTTACACGCATTACTGAGCTTTTGGGAGTATCAGTATGCCCTGTCTTGTGATTTCAATGACTTTGGGAAATCAAATTTGGATACGTACCCACTTTAATCAAATGTACACACAAACGATTGCTCGAGATTGAAGGCAATTGTGTATCGTTATCACTAAAGAATGGAATTACATGTTGGCCAAACTTCAACACATTGACTTTCTTATTTTGACAGTTATGAATGTTTGTGAAAGTGATCCTTAACTTTTTGTGTGTAGCTTAGTTGGACAGGGTGAAAGTTGTGCACACTGATATTTTGTCAAACATATAGCCAAAAAAAGAAAATCAAATAGGCGGCTGGAGTTGCATGTGAAAGAAACCTGCAACTTTTTTTTTAATGGATTTCCCCTTTGTCAGTATCGGAATATTGAACTTCAAACACAAGTAAGGGAAAGGGGGAGGAGAGGAGGGGGAGGGGACTGGGAGGGATGAAATAAATTAGATCTGTTTGGAGTATCGTATTGTGTTATCTTGGAATAGTTTAAGTTTAAGATAATGCAAAAAAGAAAAAAAGCCTAAAACTTTAGCTTCATGTTCACACGCTGCATCAAAATGCTGAAACTTCATTTACCAGGACTTTGTGTTCATTGGTCCCAGCAGCACTTTTTAGCTAACTTCAAACTTGGATATTCAGAAGAAGAAAAACTCGGTCCCTTCAATCTAATTGAATATGTACTTCTTTTTTTTTTTAATGAAATATACTTGACTGGATCTGAAGAAGTTGGTTTTTATGCGAGACTGTGTTCACATATTTCGTAAATCAGAAAAAAAAAATTATCACAGATGACGGGAACACTAAAACTACCTGCTTTTATCACTAACAGTCTTTTGTTTGCTTCTTGGGACTAGGTTCTCATTATATGAACAAAGAGTATGAGATGTTCGGTTTGTAGACAGACACTTGGAGATATTTTTGGAGAGTTCAGCATAACTGGAAGCAAGAATTACTGGAATATGATGATCATAATAAGAAGCGACTGGAGTTTTTTTTTCCTAGGAGGTATTAAGTAATCAGAACAAGAAAGGACTGGAGATTTTTTCAAGAGGTGTTATGTGGTAATATTTCATAAGTTAGAAACTAGATAGGCTGAAACTATTCTGCGCTGTGAATGAAATCTTGCCAGCGTAAAATTGTTTGTTGGCTAAGCATCTGTTAAGTCTTGTCCAACCATTGATTTTTGTGTTCCTTTTCTTTCTTTCTTTCTTTTATTTGTTTAACCTTTATTTTGGAATTGAGATCTCTTTGTTCATTGTGCATGGTGCAGTGCACAGACTTGTCCTTACGGAATGACAGAACCAGAACTATATCTGTGCATACGATTACCGTTTTCAGATTTATACACAAAATGTTTACCCCAAAATTTGATTGTAATCGTTTAAAATTAGTATGATGAATGCTGGTTTATATTTAAACCTTTTAAATTTGGACACCTTTGTTAGAAATCAGATCACCAAATTCAAGGTCTCTCTGTATATTTCCCATCTTGATCTGTAGACAAAATTAACGGATGCTTTGAAGGGATGTGTCGCATTTCTCTTAACATAGCAATGGAAGATTGCTGAAATGAAGATAATCTGTTTGCCTTCCATTTTAAGGAGATGATAGAGGATGTACTAGTACAGTGACTGTTTCAGTCATCAAGCACCTTAGCTGTCGTGTTGATCAAACACACTGTGAGTTGGATGTTGATAACCATGCTCTTGGATTCTGCAGCTACAAGGCACAAATTTTCCTGCAATTATTCTAATAACTGCATGCTTCAGTATGCATAGTGTGTAATGTAACAATGTTTGGCAAAATAGGAGTTGGACAGCAAGTTTACCTCATTGTTGCCAGCAGGTAGGTACGCCTGTGTGCACATGCATGCATGCCCCATTTCCTACACTGACAGACACACAGAATATCTTATCTTTGAATTCCTAATCATTTATTCCACAGAGGAGCACACACACGTACACAGATATGCGTGCATTTTCAGATGCCATGCGTCAGTGGTGGCAGTGACGACAGCCATCACATTGATGATGCAGAGAGACGAGAAACACCTGAAGAAGAATGGTGACTTTGCCACAGATGCCATCATCTCAGACTGCTTCACATATGCCACACGCTGCCTGCTGGGCAGGTATCCTGAGGTACTGTTTTATGACACTGATAACATGGTTGATTGAAGTCAGGATTGAAAACTGTTGATCTTGTTGAATTCTTGAAGTACTAATTTAAAAACAAAAATGAAAAAGTCCCAAAAGATTGAAGATCAGAAACTTTGATTTTCAAGATAACCTTGCTTTGTCCAAGCTGCTCTTCATACTGAATTATTTTAGAATTATATCTGTTTTGTGGAGAGGGTGCCTGTTGTGTTCTTAGTTTCCATCTTTCCTTTGATGCTAATGGACTGCCATGCATGTGCAGTTACAGACAGGCTCTGTCACCGTTGTATTGCTTGTACTCCACAGGGAATTGGCTGTGTCTGGTCACAGTAAAAATACCCAGAGAACAAGACCTGCACTGTTGCTCTGTCACTTTGCAACATTTGATTTAAATCCCAGGGTAACACCTGTAGATCCAAACCAGTGGCAGTAGTAATTGCTTTATTATGGAGCGAGACTAAAAGCATGTCCTGGAGACCTGCTTTCATGTCTTTCCAACTTCATCTAAATTTGGCAAGTCTCTGAGAAGAAGTAATGAATGTCTTTACAAAAACTTAACTCTGGAGGAAATTTTAAATGAGGCAGGGATTAAAAACCAATAAATAACAAACAAGGAGGGTAACTCTTGATCCCACGATGAAATAATTACAGGCCCATTGCTACAAACAAGTGCTGCTTACGACACTAAATCGCCTAGTTGAAAATCTATTTTTTGAAGAGAAAAATATCTGAACACAACTATCAGATCAGTTTACCACTGCACTGTTAAAATTTCATTGTTGTAATCATGTTTTGAATAGGACAATGATGTGGATTGTTTGAGAGAAAAATGAATAAGTGGAGATGGCAAACTACTGAAGTAGGCGATCAATTCCACTTAATTTTTGGCCATGATGTGCAGCCATATGTCACCAGTTTCTCACGAAACGTTATGTGAAAGTATGTTCCGTGTTTAATCTTTGTAATTTGCTAAGTATCTTTTCAAGTAACTGTCTGTTGAATGATGTACACTGATAAGCTCCACTTGCAAATGAAATACTATCTTGCTTGGTACACATTTCTTACTTTTCAATAAATGCATTTATAGTCAGTTTCTTTCAAGTTCGTACTGATGACGGTGTGCTTAATGTTAAAATCCTCCAGACCCCCATAGTGGGATACGAGGATATAAACATTTGTTATCCCTCTGATCTGCAAACACGCATATTATTAAGACTACTATGATATCCTAGGCTGGGGCAAGTGATCATTGTATTCGTCTAGAAGGCAGTAAACTGAAGACAAAGTAGAGAAAAGAAAACAAGTTGATACACTGATGCTGTTCTGCCACCATAATGGCTCAGTTGAAATTTATGAAGCCAGTAGGTTTAGCTACTAAAGCATAGTTAAAGAGAACTCAATAGGGCATGGAGCAAAAAATGCATCTGAAGTCACTGTGAGAACATCCATCACAACTAGGCATCTGTTCTCAAATCTTGTCATACCTCAGAATTTGAGGAAAAATGTTCTTTTAAAACGGGTGAAGATGATGCTTGAGAGTTCTATTTTGGTTTGAGACTGTGACAAGCCTGTACTTGACATGTTCTTCCAGCATGAACAAGGTCTTAAAAATTCTGTAGTGTGCTGTTTGTCAAGACATTATAGTATCTATGGCAGTCACATGTGCCCATGGACAAGGCTGATGTGTTATTCCCTTCATTCTCTTTTGAGTCCATTATATTGTGTTGTTTAGTGGGAGCTGGAGCCGGAAAATACCATTTTTTTCTGCAGGTGTTTGAACCCCTGGATCTCCTAGACAATGAGTACATGATTACCACTTGCCCTAGTGAGTTAAGTTATCCTATTCTACATATTTTGCCTAGCTTATTGATAATTTTGCTTGTTTCCTTCAGCCACTTCATTTTCTGTGCCCTCTTGGTGGCTCAAGTCTCACGCTGCTCATTTCAGTTTTCCTATACACTGTTGCTTTTAGAGCACTGGCATCCTGCAAGAGGCAGTTAATTTCAGGACAAAGGCAACCCACTGGAGGAGACACTGCACTGCTGCTCAGTCACTTTGGTCGTTTTGTGGCCTGTTTTGATCCAACTTACAGAAGAACCCACCTGTAGTATCCCTTATTTGTGATAATGCTAAAGTTGCAGAGTGTGAGGATCCCCCCTGTAGATTCCCCATGAACTTGGTGATGCCAACATCTCTGACATAAAACCGCCATGGTCATGGATAAGGAGAGGAAATTGTAACCAAGGTCATGAGAGCTGCTCTTTAAAGACCACTGACCTTGACAATTTCTCTTAAAGCATGATTACTGAGAACGAGGTTGATTTCAGATGCTGTTAATCATTCCATGTTGCTGCTGGATTATATTATAGAGATGTGCTGTGTTTCCATTCATGATAAAGCTATAACTGGACTGGCCACTTTGTTGTGCAGATAAAGGAGTTGAAGCGCCACATGTTTGCTTCATCACTGAAAGACTTGCAGCTGAATGAAGTGGGCAGGACCAGCTACACCATGAAGACAGTGGGGGCTGCCTTCTGGGCCTTCAGGCAGAAAGATTTCCGATCTGCTATTCAGGACATCGTGATGGAGGTGTGTGCGCATTATGTGGTGTATTTTATGTTGTATCGCAGTGCATGGAATTGTTACATCATTTTCTATTGCACACAACTCTGATGCATTGCATCTCCCCACCCTTGGATTTTTTCCAGCTGTATCTTCATGGTTGTTTTTGTTGCATCAGTTTTTTGTTAGAAGGGATGTCATCCGCTGCTTTTCTGCCTCTGTGGTCCATTTGCCTATCATTTTTTCTGTTCGCTTTTTTTCCCCCTTTTGTTACAGGTTACTCAAAGATAGTTTTCATGTTGTAACTGGCAGTCAGGTGGCGACACTTTCACCATTTGTGAAATGGGTTCGTCCATTCTGCAATGCTGTTCACCATGAGCTTTTGTCAAGTGTTTTTTGTAGCACTAAATTGTGTTTGAATACTTGTCAACGCTTTTTTTTTTTTTCATAATCAGACTGTGGTAAACTATGCAGAATGGTAAGTGCTTTCAACAGGAAGTAGTGTTATCACCATTGTTGACTGCAGGGTTCAACTAAAAACATAGAATTCACGAAAAGAGAAAGACTTACACGAGAAAAAGAACAGTTAGGGGAGAAGAAAAAAATGAAGTGGAATCCATGGAGCGCTGGTCACTCTGTTGGCACGCTAGCAAATGACACCGACGTCATTCAATCTCTTTGAAACCTTAGCAAAGAGTGAGCATTCACCCTTTTGTCACAAAATAGTGTCACCTCCAACGTCTTGTCAACAAGACGGTGCCAAAGCGAAAAATATTAATAGCTGAGCAAACAAGTGGTCCTGGTTTTAGTTGGACTGAAAAGTGGAGGCTACACCTCTTGAATGGCAGATTTGTATCAGATTGCATCACTTTGAAAGCAAATTTCAAAATGATTCGGGAATGGGATCGGGGATGATGCATGCCCACCTCCCTCCCCCCCCACCTCTCAAGAATTTAAAGCATTTTTACTTTTCCACAGGGGATGCCCTGTAGGATATTAATGTTTAACATTATACATTGTTGTACACTCTGTGTTTATACAAATCTGTTCTCAAATATTATAAGAACATATTCCATCAGATGCTTACGTTTACTCTGCTGAACTTACAGCTCTGGTTCTAGCACCGAAAAGTCTCTCAATCTACAAAGAAGGACTTTCTGATTTTGTCTGATTCACTGTCAGCTTTGGAGGTGATAGCTAGCGGTAACCTCCATCATCCTGAACTTCTACACTTTTTTCTTAACTTTTAACCTCTTTGAAAGCGGCAGGTCACAACATTGTTCTGGCTTGAGTTCCGGGTCATGTTGGCATCGGAGGGAATGAAATGGCTGATTGTTTGGCCAAGAATGCCACAACAGGGAAAATGTCAACATATCTATCCCCTACACAGACCTGAATCTGAAAGTTAATGATTATGTCAGAGACCTCTGGCAGGAGGAATGGAATACACAGACGGATCACAAACTCTTTCAGATTCGTCCAAACCTGTAAGAGTTCCTCTCATCTACCTCTGATGGTCACAAAGAAGAAACGGTTTTATGCCGGTTGCACACCGGCCATTTGTATTTAACTCGTTCGTGTCTTTTAAAGAGTGAAGAAGCTCTGTGGTGCATTACATGTCATGTGCCACTCACAATGAAACACATTCTTTTAGAGTGTTGGGACTTGCATGACAGGACAGGGTTCATACACTCCTTGAAACACCTTGAATTCTGAGAGTGAATTTCAAGGCCTTGAAAACTTTTGAAAAGCAATAAGATGCGGTTCTTTTGACCAATCCTCCTTGAAAACCTTTGAAAATCACGCCATCGGCTCCCAAAACTTTTTAAATGTGGCAAAAAGAAATGGAAGTTTGATTTTTCTGTGTTCAGGTCGATGAAAAATTATTTAAAAACAAAATTTCACAATATCGTCACAATCTCGGATTGTCGTCTGGCATTTAACCAAGGGAGATAATTTGTAACTTCGTCAATTTTTATGCATGTATTGTAGCTTTGAATAAAAAAAAAAAATCCTTGAATTTTGTTCTTAGGAGCCTGTAGGAACCCTGCGTGAGACAAACATTTCACAGCAGATTTCACGAAAACCTTGTTTGGAGATGTTCCACCTGATGTGATCTTTGAATTTTTGAGAGATCAACATTTTTCATCTGATCTGAGATTTTACAGTGGAAAGGTGTTTTTAGATGTCTTTTTAAAGAGTTGTGTGAATGAATAACTTGAGCCGATTTTGACGTGGTGACAGCCCTAATATGGCCCTTTGCGGTTGGCTGGGCTATAAGCAACATTACCTTACCTGTTCAGCCCAGGGCAGGATTGATGACAGTTTAAAATGTTTGTGCATGCAATGAATATCTTGAGTAAAAGGACCTTGCATGGTTGGCTTGGGCTATTGTAAAACTGATTGCAGTGGGTCAGCGTGTGAAATTGGTTTCATCTTCCTGGACAGTGTGCCACAACTTTGCATCCTCCTATTCTTCCACTCCTCCAGTGTCCCATGTAGAACTGTGTATGCTTCACTTGTAGATCAGTGGTATAAGAAAATATGTTATGTGCTTGCAGAAAGTTTCCTTTAAAGTGTTCTGATAAGCAATTCTCAGTAAGAGACATCCTTCCTCCTCTCTCTCAAGAAAAAAAAAGGCTAGAACTCGGCTTTGCATTTCAGATCTGCCACAAAAAGTATTTCTTGGCCAAGCTTGCAACTGCCATATGTTGTAAGCCTGCCGACTTGTGATAAAACAAATAACATGCACGCTTTTCTTAGATGCCATTCGATTTGGTATTCTATTGAAAAATGAAGAAGAAAGACTTTTTTTTATTTTCTTGTTAATTAGCAATATTACTAATCTTGAATGTAAAAGGTATTGCTGGCTTTGTTTTAATTAAGCTCTAGATAAATACCATCAATTTTTACCATACTACTTATTACTAGCAAATTCAAAAGTTGTACATTTAAAAAGGTAATTGCCCGCAGGTTTTTGTGTCAGATCCTTGTAAGCCAATTACAGAAAGATATTTTATAGGCCATGTAATGGTAATAAAGACAATTTACAACTTGTATTGATGCAGATAACACAATCCCTTGTTCCAGGGAGGGGATGCAGATGCCAATGCAGCTGTGGCTGGGGCCCTGCTGGGCTGTAACTGGGGTTGTCGGCCATTCCACACACATGGATTGAATCTCTGGTGAACAGGAGGTGGCTGGATGGACTGATGGAAGTGTAAGTGTTCCTAGTCTTTCTGTGCGTGTGTTTATTAGTGTTGTTTCCCAAACAAATCGCATTTTTTGCACAGGCACATGGTTTCAGTTTTTTTTTTCGTGTGGGTTGCTACATGCGCTTGACATTGTTCCCATGTTTTTTGTTTGACTGCTAGCTTCCCTTGCAAACAACACTAAATGCCAGTGCAGAATGTCATCTCAGGTTCCTCAAACTGTGTGTTCTAGGTGTTGTGAAACCAGTATAATCATAGAGAAACCTTGGTGGAAATCTGTCGACATGATGAAATTCTCGACATGTTCAACAATTAAGTGAAATCCACGTAGGTCTCTTCATGGCAAGTTGGCATACAAATTCTGCCCTTTTTAGGTGAAAACCTGTGTCATGGTACCACCCCTTTTTGTTTTCCAATTTGGAAGACATCCACCCCTGTCTAATTTCTGCTTTGTGTTTGTTTTATGTGCGACTGCTCATTATCACCTGGAAGGGTAAAAGGAGAAAGAAAAACAGAAACATTATGGCATCATACTGCTTAACATCCCTCGCTCAAGAAACTTTTTTGCCCATAAAGTTTGGTCTTGCATAACCAGACAGCACCCCATTCAATTTTTGGTCAAAGAACTTCCGTTTAAGAAAAAAAAAATAAAAAAAATCAATCAATGCAGATGTTACCATCAGAGACTGTAGTGGGAGGTATCCTTTCAAATTTAAATTTGGGGTAGGATAAAAAAAAAAAAAAAAAATTTTTTTCCAGAGGGTTGGAAGGTAGAACTGGTGTTAACTTGGAAAAAAAAACAACACAGAAAGAGTGCCCAGTTGTGGCTTTGAAGTTTGAATACTGGATATTACATGCATTGAACAATTATTGATGGTAATGTCTGCTGTTTTTGACTGCTTTGTCCTCTAGTTGCAAAGTAAGACGACTGCAGGCGGAAATCTTAACAAATCTGAAATAAATGTTAGCGAACAGCCAAGAGAAACGTGGACAAACGAGTCACAAGACAAAACACGATGCGTTTCGACCTTTTAGGTCTTCTTCAGGCAAGACACAAACAGATAAAATGAACGAATTTGGTACAAAAATTCGTTCATTTTCACTATCTCATCTGTTTGTGTCTTGCCTGAAGAAGACCTAAGAGGTCGAAACGCGTCGTGGTTTGTCTTGTGACTCATTTGTCCACGTTTCTCTTGGCGGTTCGCTAACATTTATTTAAGATTTGTTTTGTCATCATTGTGAAGAATGACCTGCAAGGTAACTGAAGTGCTTAAGTCATGCCACTTGAAGGCCTTTCAAGATGTCTCCTGATGTGAAGTGATGAAAAAAAACAAAACATATGGGACAAGCAAGCATGTTTATTTTGAAGCGATTTGACAGTTTGACTCGAGGGCAGAATTCATGCACCATAGTGGTGCACCTCAGCATAGAACAGGTAAGAGAATAAAACACAACTTTCTTTATGTGAATGGTGCATGTTTTGCATTAATGTAGTGTAGTAGTAGCATGGTTCCCCGTGTCAGCATGTTGGGTTGGGTATTCAGGTCATATACTCTGTTAAATTATGAGTATATGCTTTGAACATGGTGATGCTTTTACTTTTTTGGGCCAAGTATACTTACATCAAACAGTGACCAGTGATTTCAACGTGGCGCAGCATGTGATGATTGAATATGTGGGAGTTGTTGCAGGAAATTTTCAGAATGCCAAACCTGCTCCCCCGTGATAGCTATAATGTACCAGATCTGAATGAAAACTTGTTGAAAATATATTTAAAAGAACAATAAGCAATGTACATTTGTAATGTCAAACAGGTGCTCTAGAGCACTGCCTGTTTTTTTTCTTTTTTTCCTGCCTCTCACTGTACCTTATCCTCTTCACTGCAGTCAGAATTTTTTCTTTTTTTTTGAAGGAAGCTTGTATTCCTGTTTGTTAACCTGGAGAGATAAGGTTTAACTCCCTGAACCTGTTTTTTTTTTTTTTTTTTTTTTTTGTTTTGTTACCAGGTATCTGAACATGATGGAACAAGGCCAAGCCAAACCCAAGGTGGAGACCACTGTATGACACAGACAGGTCTGTGGAACGGTTCATGACATGCTGATATTGTGATAATGTACAGACCAACTGGTAGAAGCTGCTGAATTGTGATAAACCACCTCCGGCTGGTCAACGGGTAAGACTACCTGCACAAGGTGTCAAATATACTCAAAACATGGGCATTGTATCCTTTTGATTACGTTAAAATTCAACACCCACCCAACTCTTGCCCCTCTCCAAAGCTAAAGCCACTTTTAGACAGAATGGTACATGACTGTTAATGGTAAAAAGAATATTTCCCAAAAACCTTTGCACTGCTTTTACCCCCTATACTGTTTGCCAACATATGAGCCAAGGGGTAGGCCATGGGCCCACCAAGTTGTCAGTATCACCTGGGTGGGCAAAGGATGAGTGGTGGCAATTAATTGGTCCCACCCCAGTAATGAAGAAAATAGGTGATAACCATTTCAGACGAGTAGCTTTTTGTCTTTTTTCTGGGGTACCCTATTTTGGCACTTATCGCTGTATTAAAAGTGTTGGAACCGGCCATTATCGTACCATTTTGTCTTTTATTTCTGAAAAAGTGTAACAAAATACATGACATATTAAATCTGTTAGTGCACTGAATCAGTAAATAAACTCCCAATTGCAACTGTGTATTTATAGTATGAAGAGACCACCTGGAAGAGACAGACAGTGGTGGGGGGACATCTCACAGAGTGAATGGGATTGCTGTGCAAGCAAAGTCAGCTGAGCCTCTGCCAACTAAAGACTTGCCTTCAGTGGACAAAATAAAAAAAGAAGCATTGATGCACCAGTGCCACTGTTGGAAACATACAATGCTGGGGAAAGGGTTGGGCCACCACAGAGCAAGACAGCAGAAGCTGAGACAGCAGAAGCAGAAGCAGAAAAAGAACCTCGTCTGGATCATGACACGTGCACCAGTTCAAAAAGACCAATTTGTTTGTGGCTGGACAGGCTTCAACATTCTGACCCGACTTGGCAGGACAGTCAGTCAAGACAACATTGGCTACCTGCCTACCATCGATGCTCCAGTAACTCAGTTGTCAACGGTACATGAAGTTCTCAACCAATCACTCTCATCATGCAGTCCTTGGGTCCGTCAACGATTGTCTGCGTATTTGATCAGGCTTTGTACGCAAAAGCTGTAGAGATCACCTGGAAACACCCTGACAAATTTCAGGACACAATCATCCTAAGGCTTGTAGTGTTCCACACAGTATGCACACTGCTGTCCACCATTGGGAAAACGCTTCCAAGATGCTGGACTGAGGGATCTCTGTGTTGAGTCTGGCCTGATAGCAGAAGGTTCTGTGGCTGGTGTGATGGATGGCAGAAGGTACAACCGTGCAGTGCGCCTTCACAAGGCGACTGGCGTGGAAAGGCTTCCTCACCTGGATGGAAACCACACACCCAAGTGACCTGGTACACCTGGATGAAACACTTAAGATCACAAATGATCTCTGCAAAGATGAGGCTTCCCTGAACCAAGTGCTCAAGAACAAGGCTTGTGCTGGCATCATGGCCCTGTTTGACATCTACCTGCAGTTTCTCAGAAGTGGTAATGATGGTCTCTCAGCCTTCTGGATGTCCTATTTGGACATGGTGGAGATTCTCCTGGGCCTGATCCAGGCATCACGTGAGGGGGACTGGCACCTTCACCTGGCATCTATTCGTGCAATGATACCATGGTGCTTCGCGTATGACAGGCTGAATTACGCACGGTACCTGCCGTACTACTATGCACAGATGTCACAGCTCCCCATCACACATCCAGATGTGTACAGTGAATTCATGCATGGTGGGTTCTCTGTTCAGCTTGGCCCAACAAACCCCTTTGGAAGAATCCCAGTTGATGAAACCATTGAAAGAAACTGTAAACAAAGACACACAGACACCTGGAGGAACAAAGGGATTCAGCTTGAAAGCAGGAGCTGTTGCTAAGTACTACCTCACCGCAGAGTATAGAACTGAGTATCTCAGAACACTGAGAGCCATGACAAACCAGGGCAGCTTGAAACTGTCCCACCGAGACACACACGTGCCTATAATCAAGAAAGATGAGAGGGATGTTCAATCTGTTATGGACCTTCTTGAAAACAGCTGAGTCAACCCAATGTCTCCTGAGGAGCAGGACCTAGTGGGCCTATCCACTGGCACCACTGCAACTCCTGATGTCACAAAAGATCTTCTGGAGGCACATCAGTCAGGTGAAAGTCAGTACCAGAGCTTCAAGCAGACACGACTGAATGGAGACCCACCAACAGTTAAATACCATGACACAATGAAGAAGCTGAACCTGAAGACATTCTCAAGTGTTGACAAAAAGAATATTCATGGTAAGAAGGTGCAAGATGTTGTGAAGGCAGACTGAAAACTGTCTGAGCAAATGATTTTTTGGTGGCTGTGAGAAGAAAGCTACATATGAGGGATGTTCTGAGTCACCCTTTGCAACCTCTTCCATGGTCCCTTGCCAACATCGACTGCTCCCTGCGCAAAACAAACAAATCTGCCCTTGCCGTTGAGTTGGAAAAAAGTGTCTCCTGTGCTGAGGACATCCCAAGACCGTCAGCCTGCCTCATTGACGGCATGAACCTGGTGCATAGAATGAACGGGAACAGCAAGACTTTTGCACAACTGGCCGAGTCTGCCCTCCACCGGGTTCTGAATGAAGGTCCCACAGCAAATAGATTGATGTGGTGTTAGACGTCTGTCGTAAGACATCAATCAAAGATGCAGAGAGATGCAAAAGGGGAGCTGCCACCAGCAGAATACTGTACAAGAACCTTTCAGGAGACCACAACATCCAGCAGTGGAGAAAGTTCTTGTGTAGTCCAGGAAACAAAAGCAGCCTCATCAAATTCTTGGTGGAGCAAGGGAAACGGCCAGCCACAGAGAGACGCTGAATGGAGGCCCCACAGCTGTTGTCAACTCAAGAAGAAGCCGACACGCGCCTGCTGCTCCATGCCTTGCATGCTACAAAGTCTGGTTCAAAAGCTGTAGTCATCACAGCTGAGGATACTGATGTCATGGTTCTCTGCTTAGGCCTCCACAAGGACATTCCCTGCCACATTTTTCAGAAGCCTGGCACACAGAACCGTACACGATTCGTGGATATCACCAAGCTAGGAAGGGCACTAGGAGACAGCATCTGCAACAGCTTAATAGGGCTGCATGCCTTTACAGGCTGTGACAGTGTCAGTGCCTTTGATGGTCGTGGGAAGCTAGGAGCCATGAAGCTGCTGAAGAAGAACATCTTCCAGGAGACTTTCTCTGCCAGCTAGACCAGTCATGGGATGTTTCCCATGAACTGTTTGGGAGGATCCAGCAGTTCACATTTCACATGTGCACAGCAGGTAGCAGCACAACAGAAGTGAATGAACTGCGCTACCAGCTATTTGGCGTCATATACTTTACCATGTCAGACCATAGCATTCAACGGCAGTTAGCCAGCTCTGTCAGGCCGAATTTTTTCCGTGGCCAATGCAGTCATAAGACAGTCACGTGATGTCACCCCACTTCCGGCCCCGGAAGAAGCCAGTGTCAACTTCCTATAAGTCATTCATCTTCGGCCTGCCGTCAAAGCAAGATAAGTCTTGTGCTCTGTCTCGCCTATACTTGCCTTTGTGTTAACTTTGCTGTGTTTTGTTCTATACTTGATTCAGTTGTGGCTTACAAATGTGAGGCTCTTGGTGGGAGCGTATTTATCAAAAGATTTGTCTCTTTTACCGGCACTCTCGGGAGCGTATTTATTAAAAGATTTGTCTCTTTTACCGGCACTCCCGCGACTTTGTTACTCGCGATCGTCGGCACCGCTCGCCGGTCGTGTTCCCCCACCATATTGCCGAGCCTCGGGTTCAGCACGCATTTTGTGCTGGTTCCGGCTTGCACTAGACCCTGAGTATTTTTGCCGTGTGAGGCTCTTGGTGGGAGCGTATTTATTAAAAGATTTGTCTCTTTTACCGGCACTCTCGGGAGCGTATTTATTAAAGATTTGTCTCTTTTACCGGCACTCTCGCGACTTTGTTACTCGCGATCGTCGGCACCGCTCGCCGGTCGTGTTCCCCCACCATATTGCCGAGCCTCGGGTTCAGCACGCATTTTGTGCTGGTTCCGCTTATTAAGGTTTAGGGCTCAATAACTATCACACCTGTACTCTTTACCCTTCACAGGTAGAACGTGTTCGAGTAAGGGTGTGTGACACTGATCTGCTTATTAAGATTTAGTGCCCAAGAACTATCACACCTATACACAGTGATACTCCACGTGTAGAGATTGCTATTAATAGCCATACCAGTCACACGACCGGTGGCGTGTACGGGTAGTTCGAGTTTTCAGTCGATCTCTCGAGCACTTTGCACGACACCACACGGACGATCGAGATTAATTGATTTTCTCGATCGGCCACCTTGTCTCCTCTTTGCGGTCGTGTGTTCCGGGTTTGCTCTATCCACCTGTGCCCAACATGGTGAAGGACACCGCCGGGTCGAGCCACTCCACTGCTCGGAGTTCGCTCAATTTCCCGGAGAACCCGCGGGTCGATTCCATCTCGGAGCAATCCGTTCGCACTGATGAACGTACGGTTCGGGTAGACAGAGACGACTTCTCCGCGGAAGGGACGCGTGATCTTCCTCGTCTACCAAACCGACGGACGCACGACCGCGGCGTCCCAAGGCTGATAGGCAAGCGGCCACCATTTCAAAATGCCTTTCATTTGATCTGCCTGCTAGTCTAAGGGCAAAGCTCCCCTCAAGGTGCTGCCCAGAAAGTCTAATGGCAAGGCTCCCCTCAAGGGGCCCGGCCGAGCAAAGACTAGCCAACGGAATTCGCCCTCCCCCACCCCTTCTCCATCGGCCAGCTTGCCCTCTAGCCTACGGACTCGCTCGGAGACTTCTAACTATCATGCTGAGTCACGCGAATCTCGGCCCCCGGGGCACCTTGCCGAGCCGCGGACCAGCACGGGTGACGGATCTGGGATGGAATCACCATCCGTCACTCGCCTTGATGAGTCACGTATCTCTTTTTCCCCCCAAATTGATACGTGCACTCATAGCGCTCGGCCCCACCGGGCACAGGTGCAGCCAACACCTGAGCTCGAGGAGCGCTTCGACTCCGGAAGCAGCCTTATGGTCACCCCGACGCACGACCTCGGTGGTGTCCATAATCCTGGGCGTGCGGGCACGCCGCGCCATGGGCCCGGCCGTGCCCATGCACAAGGACGGTCGACCTACCCCGATCGAACGTCACCTTCTTCCCTAGGGGTATTGGACGTTGGGGAACCGACCTTTCGGATCCCCATTTGGGCAACGTCCGCGGTCCCGCTCCTCCGGGGGGAGGATCTACCAGCGGGACCAAGGGTAACCTGACATATTCCTCCAGGGGGAGGAACACGGGACCGCATCCTGACCAATCCGCACTTTCGCGGGTTGGGGGCTCGACTTCCGCATCCTCCTCCATACCATTATGGCCCTCCCAGGCCCATTCCAAGGACGTGTATGGTGCAGTGCACGGACCTGGACGGGGACGACAGGCCACGGCCTCTCAAGCCCCCCCCCAACAGTGATTCAGGTTACCCGGGTCCCCGGGGACTTTCTGCCTACAAGAAGAAGAGGGTCTCGTGGCTACGACTCGGCGGATGTCTGACCTACGCATTCGCCCAACGCGCTGGTCAGACCTTGAGTGCGGCCTACCTACCATGGTTTTTCCCCAGGGCCGCCACAGCCCGTTTACCTCCCCGGGGACCGGTGGCTCTATGCCCCCGAGAGAGACCAGTGGCTTAACGCCAACACCCAGCACGACCAGCTACATGGTCGAATGTGGCACCTGGCCTCACTTACCTGGGTCGACCTTGGTCTCCCTCCTCGGGCGCTGTCCTATCGGCAGGACGATGTCCCGGCCGCCGATTATAGGGCCACCGGGGACACACTACAGGCACCCCTCGACTTACCTCCTGAAGACGGGTGCTATGAACCCTCTCAGGACCAGTACCTCCCTGAGGCGGACGATGACGAGGAGCTAGCCCCCACCTCATTGTACGATGTCCGCACGATAGAACGGTGGCGACCAGACCTCGTTAGGAGGGAGGCCGCACCCGCTGACGAATTTCTCTCCCTCTCCCCGGCCCAGAGATCTAGACCAATCTACCCATGAACCCCTCAGTCGCCTCCTTGTTTACGGACAATCCCGTGACCAGGGAGATGGGCATTTCCCAGTCGGACCGTCGGTTGATCCCCCACCTGCCCCCCCCTACTTCCGGCGCCATCTCCTTTAAGAACCTAAAGGAATGGGTCCGAGTAGCCAGGATGGGCATCCTCCACACCACGGCGGGACACACCTACTTGGACATGCCCCTTCAGCGAGCGGAGGCTCTATGGCCGGAGGACGATGGTGCCATCCCAGTACCGGGGGACCCGGGCTCTGAGGCGCACCAAGAGCCTGACCCTCGCTTGTTCAGCGATCCTTTCATACGACACCTAGTTAACAGGATTTCGCATCACCTTTCGGCTGCGGCGGACAGCGCAGCCAGAAGCCACTTCAACTGCTTGTTGGTCGCGAGAGAGGCCGTGCTGGCGCGGACCTCTCTCTCCCCGACGCTTAAGGCAGCCCTGCGATGCATCCCGGGCCAGGTCCAGTCGCTCTTTGGCGACTACTCGGCTGACGTCATAGCACAAGCAGTTGAGGAACGCAAGCAGGCTGTGTCCTTTGCGATCAGGCCACCGCCACGCCCTGCTAGACCCCCACTTCGTTCCTTCCCCAGGCACAGACCCTATCCCAGACAATCGCCTTCCCGCACCGCACGGCCCGCCAAGCGACCTAATCTTCTCCCAAGGCCTAAGCCAAAACCCCATCAGCAAAATTTTCGGTTAGGCCAACAGTCACGCTCCCGGAGCTGACTAGGGAGACAGCCCGAGGGGGACTTAGATCAGGTAGCACCCCCCCTCGCCCTATCCCCCACCCACCAGCCCAGACCCTCGCCCCCCCCTGGCGGGCAGCCTCTCCCGGCATGCCCACCAGTGGAGACGCATACGCCTCACCCCTGGATAGTGGCGGTGCTACAGGAAGGGTTTCGCCTTCCTTGGGCCCACGAGCGTCCCCCCCCTCATGCTATCTCCCCCTCCCTCCCCCAACGAACCCTCCCCCGCCAAAGCAGAAGCTCTTCGCACGGAAGTCCAAGACCTCCTCAAAAGAGGGGCCATCTCGGAGATTTCCCACCCAAACCCCGGCTTCTACTCTTTGTGATCCCAAAAGCCTCGGGAGGATGGAGGCCCATTCTAGATCTTTCGCCCCTCAACAAGTTCCTCAGGCCCACCAAGTTCAAGATGGAGACCCCCACCCAGATCCGAGACTCCATCCATCATCGCGACTGGGCCACATCCGTAGACCTGAAGGACGCCTATTTTTCAGATCCTGATTCACCCGGCCCACAGACGATTCCTACGGTTCGTCTGGCAGACCCCGGAGAGGCCTGCACGCATAGTGGACCTCATCTCCTGCCTGTCACAGGCACCCCACACCTCGGCCAGAACCCTGTCCTCCCTCCTAGGAATGATGGAGTCCCTGTCTCCCCTCATTCCCCTGCGGCGGGTCCCCAAACGCCAACTTCAGAGGGAGTTCCGCCGACGTTTGTCACAGACCTCCGACCGCTGGGACCAGGTCATTCCCCTCGGACACTGGTTCATTTCGGCGACGGAGGAGCGGCTCACTCCAGCCACTCTCTCCACCGGGGTCCCCATCTCCCTCCCAACCCAACCCAACCACTGGAACTTTATACAGACGCCTCCAACTTGGGCTGGGGGGCCCACGTGGAGGACAGTCACGCCTCGGGGAGTGGGAGCTGGAAGCGGTCAGGCTAGCCCTTCTCCAACTCCAGCACAAGGTCGCGCACCGACTTGTTCTCCTCCTCACGGACAATACGTCGGTAGCTTGCTATGTCAACAAAGGGGGAGAGGCCCGCTCCATAGGCCTCTCCCTCAGAACAGAGGCCCTCCTTCGCTGGTGTCGCGCAACCATTGGTTTGTGCCCATGATCGACCTGTTTGCCACCAGCTTCAACCATCACCTGCCCCTGTACGTCTCTCCCGTTCCAGATCCCCAGGCGGATGCAGTCGACGCACTATCCCTCCCCGGGACGGGCCTACTGGCGTATGCCTTTCCCCCCTTCCCCATCCTACACAAGGTGATCAGGAAGGCAAGGCTGGAAAGACCCAGGCTGATCCTCGTAACGCCATGGTGGCCGACCCAGTCTTGGTTCCCGGACCCCAAGTCCCTCACCCACGTTCCCCCCCTCCGGCTCAGCCCTCGCTGGGACATGCTGAGACAACCCCGGTCAGGTCTTCCTCACTCCAATCCCAAGATGCTTCGCCTACACGCGTGGCTTCTATGCCAGCCCAACTGCGAACATCTGCATCTACCCCCCACTCGGAGAGACCCCAGTCCGTCCTAGACACACTAGCCGGGGCAGGGGCCTCTCAGGGATTACGGGACTTCGCCTCGGCATCTCGCAGAGCCAGCACCGAATCCCTCTACAACTACCGTTGGGAGAGATGGATAACCTGGTGCTCAGATAACTCTGTTCCCCATTACTGCCCCTCCAACATCCAAATAGGAAATTTCCTCTCCCACCTATCCTCTTCCCTTAAGCTGTCGGCTGGCTCCATTCGGGGCTACAGATCAGCTATCTGCACTACCATTCGTCAACTGGGGGGCCCTTCTTTTGACAATGACTTTCTCCTCAGAGAGGTGTCTAGAGGAGTTGCTCTACGGGAAGCTCAGTCCCCTAGGCGCATTCCCCTCTGGGACCTTTTTACGGTCCTCGATGCCCTCAGAAAAACCCCTTTTGAACCCATTGCTTCTATTCCTTTTGACCTCCTCTCCTTTAAGACCACCTTTCTCCTCGCCCTGGCCTCGGCCAGAAGACGAAGTGAGATTCACGCCCTCAGCGGTGACCCCACAGATATCGCCTTCCACAGGGACGGCTCAGTCTCTCTCAAGTTCCTTCCGGAGTTCTGACATCTTGGGAAAGGGAGAAAAAGATGGAGACATGGACCTTTGCCCCTCCAGGTGTCTCAGGTACTACTGGGAACGCACACGCCCCAGGCGCTCCTCCCAGAGACGACTCCTTATCTCCCTCAACCCCAACAATACTAGAGATATCTCGGCGGGAACTATCTCCAGGTGGCTCTCCAAGACGGTGAGATCTACCTACGCTCAGGCGTACAAGGATCTCCCTGTCCTATCACCCAGGGCCCACGAGGTCAGAGCACTGGCCACTTCCACAGCGTTCCAGTACTCTGTCCCCGTGCGCCACCTGCTGGAGGCAGCCTACTGGCGTTCGGAAAATCCCTTCATTAATTTTTACCTGAGGGATATCCGCATGACCAGAGCTGATGGGTCTAAGGGGATTTCCTTTGTGGCGGCCAATGCAGCCATATCGGTCAACCCCAAGAACCACTAGGGCGCTCGCCCTCCTCCGATTCCTTTAAATTCTGCTATGGTCTGACATGGTAAAGTATATGACGCCAAAATGGGAGTTTGTGTTATACTCCCTGTTTGGCTAGTATACTTACCATGTCAGACTCTAATTCCCTCCCTACCTTCCCCTCTGGCGCCAAGGTTCTCGGGGTCACCATACACCAGGCCTCGCTGAATGACTTATAGGAAGTTGACACTGGCTTCTTCCGGGGCCGGAAGTGGGGTGACATCACGTGACTGTCTTATGACTGCATTGGCCACGGAAAAAATTCGGCCTGACAGAGCTGGCTAACTGCCGTTGAATGCTATGGTCTGACATGGTAAGTATACTAGCCAAACAGGGAGTATAACACAAACTCCCCATTTCTGTGCCAAACATGGGGTTTGGCACAGAATAGCTGGCACAGAATAATCGAGTCCAGTCAACTTCCTCCATGCGGAGAATGCCTGTTCATGCACGTCCTTCGAGCCAACTACCCGGCTTCAATTTGGAGGTGCTCCCTGCAGAGTCAGCCTGCTGTACCAGATCCCACAGAGAGTGGATGGATCAATGATGGAGGTGGCCAGCTAGCCGTACACAGAATGTGAACAAAGCCTACACCAGAGGTGGTCTTGGAACTTCTTGCCTGCAAGCGTACGCGCTCATGTGCGTTGCCCAACTGCTGCTGCCTTGCCAGTGGGCTACACTACACAGATCTCTGCAAACTTCAAACCTGCAGCAACCAGAAGCAAGATGATGACCCTCAGTTTCGGCCTGCGGCCTGTGACAGTAATGTCTGATGATGAACTTTGAAAGTTGTTACTTGACCCTGTCTGCTGATTGCACTGTAGCAAGCATGCGGAACTCTTTGATGAACTGAAATGTGTGAATTACACATGCGTTATTTTTGGACAATGTTCTAATGAAGCACTTCTATCACCAAAATTACAACATTTGGTTGCAAAAGGGAGATATCTGAAAGAATATGTTTAAGATGGTCGCTAAAATGATTTGAACTTTTTTTAATCTGATAAGAATTGCCTTACGCAATGGTTTTTGTTCTATTTTATGAAAAGACAATGTTGTTACAGCATTAATGTTCCTGGAACATGTTCTGATTGTTATTTGCTTCTTACTCATCACTAGGAAAAAAACACCACCCTGTAATGTTACAGGAGTCATAACTCGTAATTGTGTTCGGCAAGTAAGGGGTAGAGTTATTCAGGGGATGATAACCACTACTAAGCTGCCACTCTGCAGTGGTTATCACATCAAAACATAAACTACAGACATACAGCTAGTAGAAAATAGTAACCCGAACTTGCCCACCCAGATGATACCCATATGTGAAATTTGGAGTATGGGCCCATGGCCTAGGAGACGGTGCTCAGTGATGGCTAAACAACTCTGGTTTCTATTGTGGCCAAATCTCTGGTTTCTCTTCTGAAAATTGAAAAATGCATACCCATTGGGTTATGTGCAGGCTTTGTAAGAAATGTTCTGCTCCTGTCTCGCCAGTTGAGCAGGTGACTTGATGGGCAATGCTTGTCACGTCCCGTTACTCAGTGGTTAAGATGTGCGGCATTCTCCTGTTGTGGTAGGTAAGGAGGTAGGCACCAGTTTTCTGTATGATATTTCAGCGAGTGATGGGAGATATGCCTGTTCATAATAATAATGATTATGTATGGCGCTTAATCTTACATCATAAACCCTAAGCACTTACAAATACAGAAAAGGTTAAAGAAAACGTAAATGAAACCAATAAGAAGATGAAATTGCAATAAGTACCTTACACCTACAAACAAGGGTGCATATTGACACACACACTCACCCCGTGATCCCACCACTCTCACAACAACGGACCCAACAGCACACACACTAGTCGCAGAATCAATTTGATGGGCAAGGGAAAGGGAAGAAAGAACTGCTATTGATAGGTGAAAAGGGTTGTTTTAAGAGATGCCTTGAAGGAAGACTGAGCTTGAACTACGCAAAGATATTGGGAGTTTATTCCAAGAAACCGGACCCTGTAAAGAAAAAGAACGATCGACATAGGTTTTAGTTTGAAATTGAGGGATTTTGAGCAGTGTTATGGGTAGAAGAACGCAACTGCCTAGAAGGAACATAGAGATGGAGATCAGAAAGGTAGGAAGGAGCTAAGCCATTCAAAGATTTAAAGCAGAGTAAAGACAGTTTGTAGTCTATTCATTTTTCTACCAGCAGTGAAGAGAAAGAAGGGAGCGATATGAGAAGATCTGGTTTGTCTAAGAACGTCTTGTTTCCGAAAACTCATCGACTGCTCACATAGATTTGAGTCTGAGAGATTTGAGTCATAGAATTTCGATCAGGTTTAGTCCCCAGTTGCACAGCTCATTCTCTGGGAGAGCTTTCTTGCTAATCCTATGATGCAGTTCCCAGAAGTTTTTTTTTTTTTTTTTTTTTTTCAGCGATGTTGTTTTCCTCAGATTGGTTGGCCAACCCCAAATACTGGAGATTTATTCCTGACAAGGTATCTCAAAATTAACTCTGCTTTATAACATGAAAACTTTTCAAAGACCTGAAATGGCACAGTTTCAAGTCTGCATGGTCACATTCCTTAACTGTCTAATCTTTCCATCTGTACACACACTCTTGCCAAGTCCTTGCATTTGTCTGCTGAAGCTCATTTCCTTCAAATCCCTCATATCTACCTCTTTCATTATTGGGTGCTGGGAGATTGGCTGTAAATTATGTTGAAGTCAAAGATGCTGCTCTACCTTTCAGAGCACAGAGAACTCGGTGAATTACCATCAGATTTGGACAGAGAAGGTATTTGGTTTTAATCTTGCAATTGAAGGCAAGACAGCTAGTCTTGTTCAGTGATGTTCCCTTTATTTGCTGGAAGAGACGGTTGACAACACAACCCTCCCTTAACAGAGGCATTACCCAGTAGTGTGCCTGTGCCTGTTTAGAAATAAAAAAAAAAAAAGCAGCACACATGCATTTCTTCCTTTTATCTACTAAGAAGGTATACTAATAAAAATGGTTACGTTACGTCATAAGCAGATACAAAAAGTCAGATCTGCACACACTCGCAGACAAAAACATGCTGCAAACTGACCAGACCAGTGCTGGTTGCATTCTCTATGAAAGAGGTGTTAGTATACAGATGAGTGAATGCTTCCGTGGCTGCATTTTGTTTGTTCCAATTGCTTCCTTTCCCCGTCTTATATCTACACACGTGTTAAACACAAAAAAAGTGCTTTGAACTACAAAGGGTTGGTCTGGCATTTTCCCTTCACTCACTGAAATGTCTTGAAACATACCAGACTGAATCTGATGCCCCACTTTTACCACCTGAATATCCCATGGTTCAAGTGTTATGTTAAGTTGATGCTAGCAGAGCAGCCAAGTTACTGGTGTTGCATACTATTTTTCTTTTTTTAAATGCCACCCTGTTATACTTTGGAATGAAATGCTGCAAATGAGGAGAGAGAGAGAGAGAGAGAAAAAAAAACAAACCCCAACCCAGCCTAACCCTTCCTGGACTTGAAATTGGCTTCAATAGATCTGAGGTATTACAGAGAAAAGGCGTTCATACTGATCTGCACGGCTAGACTCTGATGGTTTTCTTGTAAACGTGGCACTAATGAGCCAACAGAAACTTGTTTAACTGAAGTGCTTGAGGAAAAGAAACATGAAAAATGATAAAGAGATCACCAAAGGTGCAAAGAGCGTTATCATTTAATGAGTGAATTGCTGGCAGATTAAAAGAAATTTGTGGAAAATGGTATATATTAATGAAATGTGTGCATGCATGTCAGTATGAATGCCCAGTGATAAAAAGGGTCCACCTCATCCGTATGCATGCGTTTGTCTGTGGCAGTATGAACGCCTACCACTCTGTAAGTGAAAATGAAGGAGGGAGTGCGTCTGTGAGACTGACGTGCATGCTGGTATGAACCTACCCTTAGACAGTAGGCTATTTGTCTCCCACCCACCCAATGTCCAGTATGGAAAGGATTGGTTTCATTGTGGGCCATTTTGGTCAAGTCAAAATCATGTCATTCTCATGCAGGTGTAGTCTTGGCAGTTCTGTAGAAGCTGGGTGGCAGCATCTGTGCCGAAATCAGATGGTGAATGGGCTAATAATGAACGAACAAGTAGGGCAATTCTTGCTCACATGATGAAATAGACGCCCATAACTCCAAACAACACCGAATCGCCTAGCAGCGACGACGACACAAGAGCACACAGAACAAACGAGGAGGATGCTAGCTTGTTCTGTGTGCTCTGCGTTGTCCTTGCTGCTAGGCAATTCTGTGTTGTAAGCAGCGTTCGTTTGGAGTCATGGGCGTCTATTTTTTTCGTCAGAGGAGCAAGTGTTACCTTGTTTGTTCATTACAGAGAGCACAGAACAAGCATCCCTCTTTGTTCAGTATTGCTGTTGGGTGATTCGGTGCCGTAAGTAGCGTACTGCCCTGCTTGTTCCTTGCCTCTAAGATTTGTGAAAAGTTGTACAGATCCAGTGCCCAAGTCATGTTAAGATACTAAACGGACTGCAACATTAACCCTAACATTAACATTAAAACAAAAAAAAAAAAACATGGATGTCGTTGAAATGGTTATTTCTGTGTGCAAGAATGTATATAAATAAAATATGAATATAACCATGGATTGTTGGTTTGTGTGGATTAACCGAGTAAAGAAATATGCATGCATTCCACTCCATGGTACGAGAATTTTGGGGGGTGGTGGAATGCACCATCTCCAAGTTGGAGATTCAGAGGTTCCATCCCATGGTATAAGCAAATTTTCCAGTAACAAAAATACGAATGCACTGTTCAATAGTTGGACAATTCATTTTAGGGGTAGATTTTAGATTCTTCATGCCTTCCCCCAATAGTTTTTCCCCTACTGGTTGAGTGACATGCTATACGAGGCCAGAGCCGTCTTCACCAAGACTAAACCACCACAAACTTACAGACTCCCCTCAATTGGGCTACGTGCATAGTGGACCCAGACCTGGCTGTGAAGCATGGCCCTGTGCAGTTCTAATCACATTTACTATGCACGTAGCCCAATTGAGGGGAGCTTGGCCGTCACCTGCAAGCTGGAAAAAGAGATGAACTGGACAGGCGGTGCATGGGGCCAGGGCTGTGTCCACTACGCACACAGCCTTAGCAAGAAACACAAAAATAAATCCACCAAGAAGCCTCCATGGAACTATGTCTGCTCCCAAAGGCAAAACTGCCGATATGCCCAGACTCCTGGGCAAGAATTTGGGCATATTTCCTGTAGCTATGCCCCTTATCACTTCCCACAGAAAACTGTCCTAGATATTTCACCTTTTGCCACACTCGCTTTCGGATATCATGGCAAATCCTTTCACACTAGCATCAGAAACTCACCTGTTGTTGCCGATGTCATCACAGTGGTTACAATAGCACAGAAAGGTGAAAAAGAAAGAAAAACTGCGACATCAACAGATGCAACATGGCATCCAGGCTGTGCCTGTGTAATGATGAGGACTGGCCATTTGAAGACCCGCAAGACTCATAGCTGCCCCTTGCAGCCTCATCTTCCACACAAGTCTTGCTGGGATAGTGAAGGGAGGCCAGGAACATACAGCATTGTGGGAAGCCAGTGCTGGACCGAATGGCAGAAATCCATTCTGAGCCTCGGTGTTTGTTCAACACCTTCCTGTACAGGATTCACTCAGTGTGAAAGGACCAGGCCGCTGAAGGATTCAGCCAAAGACTTGAAACGTCCGACACCAAGTGCAATTCCATTCCTAGCGTTGGTCTTTGTTCAACACCCCCTCCTGTACAGGATGCACTCAGTGTGAAAGGACCAGGGCATTGAAGGATTCAGCCAGAGACTTGAAACGTCTGACACCAAGCGCAATTCCATTCCGAGCCTTGGTGTTTGTTCAGATTCACTCGGTGTGAAAGGATCAGGCTACTGAAGGATTCAGCAAAAGACTTGAAACGTCCGTCACTAAGCGCAATTCCATTCCGACCCTCAGCTTTCATTCAACACTCCTTCCTGTAAAGGGTTCACTCAATGTGAAAAGGACCAGGCCGCCGCTGAAGGATTCAGCCTAAGATTTGAAACGTCCGACACCGAGCGCAATTCCCTTCTGTGGCACCAATGAAGAAGAGCCACTACTTTCTGGGAGATTAATGCCCAATCACCAAGCGATTTCAAGCCTGAATCTGATCTCCTAGGACCACAATGACCCCTGAATGTCATGGGGATGAAATCAATTATTTGTTGCAGTGGATTCTAGCATCCTTGCATTCCTAAATACAAGGCACATGGAAGGAAAGATATGCTGCTGAGAATAGAGAGAGGAGCCCCTTCCAGAGAACACATGACCAAGTCAAAGAATATCTTTGCACCATAATTATCACAAAAAATGGCTTGAGCGTAGGCCAGACTATAGACCGTTTTTTTTCAAAGATATGTAGTGTCCAATGAAAATCTGGTTACTTGTAGCATCCTTCTGCAGGATTCATCGTAGCATTCATGTATAGTTTTAAAACGAAACAATTGTATTACTGATGGATAGCAATTGTGTTCCAGTAAATCAAATACAATACATCTTTCATTTTGTACATCATGAAAGGAAAGTCAAAGGTGCAGAAAGAATGAGAACGACTTCTGTACATCCACTGAAATGAAATACATTTGTGATACACAAAGCCAAAGATGAACATGAACTGAAATATATACATGTAAATGCAATGAAATGGGAACAGTTACCAGCCCTACTATGTGTTCCACAACAGAAAAAGCACCACCATAAAATTTCTTCTTGTAAACTGAAGTCAACATTTACTGAACATAATACAGTGAACTGTCAACAGGAAACCATGAATACTCTGTGTTAAATAAAAAGTTGATTTTCATTGCATATACAGAGGACTAATACAACAAAATGTCTTTCAATAACCATGCTACTTAATGTCATAACTGTTAATTTCTCAACAGCTTGATTAAACTGAGCACAAAGCTGAATTTTCCACTTTTCTTTTGTTCCCATCTCCATCACCTTGCTGTTGAACTCTACAAATTCCATCACATTACTGATGCACACACTGCAAACATAATTCAATCTCATTCATAAACAGCAATTTATATTAAAACCAAAAAATGTCCTATCATAACGACAACCAAACTCTAAATGGTTATAACATGACACTGGTGTAATGCTGTATGTCCTTTGTGTGTGCTATAGCAGACCTGCCTACCCTGCGACTTTTTAGTTATTTTACATTTGACTGCAAAATACAATAATACACCGAGTACGACAAAAATACGAACATCGGCAGCATTGGCCATCGAAAAAAAAAAAAAAAGTACTATTTTTCCTGTTCCAAGACACGAGTTGTCCCTAGTTCCAGTTTGCGCATGCTTACTTACACCTTGGTCGACCATCTTTTATAGTGAGTGACTGGAAGTCTCTAGGAGAATGCCACCACCAGCGAAAATCGAAAGTGATGAAGAGCGAGCCATCGAAAAGAAGATTGCCAAAATGAGGGAGCAAACTTTCCTGGATGCAAACCATGCAACTTGGAAGTGCTTACTCCCAAGCTCAAAAGGACCAACTTTCGTGTTGTGTACTTTGTGCGAAATGGGTATTAGTTGTGCTCGTGGAGGGCGCAACGACTGTGTCAAGCATGTTTCGTCAAAATCACATAAAAAAAAAACTATCTGAAGTGGTGAAAAGAACATCTTCAATTGTAGAAGCATTGAAAAAGGCCGAGGCGAAGTCTAGCGGGGACCTGGAGCAGCAGGTGACAAACGCCAAAGTGATTATGTGTAGGCTGGTGGCTGACGCGAATCTGTCCATGTCGATGACGGGTCGGCTTGTTCCCATATTCAAGATGTTTCCTGACAGCAAAATTGCTGAAGGAATGCAGTGTGGTCACAGCAAGGCTACAGCAATAATCAAAGAGATGTCGGCCCTAGGCATGAGAGATCTTGCTGCGATGATGAAAGTCCAGCCACTCAGTGTAGCTACAGATGGAAGCAATGAGGGTGATCAGAAACAGTTTCCGTTGGTTATCAGAAGTTTCGGCAAGGATGCGGATGGAAGGCTGGAAATGGTGACAACAGTTTCTTGCTTTGCGAAACTGTGAAGGTTCAGCTACAGGAGAGAATATCTTTGATCTTATCAAAGCTGAATTTACGGCTCAAGGCGTCTTGTGGGACAACTGCACTGCGTTCGGTTCTGATAATGCAGCTGTGATGGTTGGTCAGCACAAACGCGTGTTCTCCTTTGTCTAAAAAAAGAACGGGAGTGTGTACTTCGCTTGCTGCTTGCACTCTTCATTTGGTGCACATTGGTGCAAGAGAGGTGCAGCTTGTCTTCCTCCTATTGAGGAAATGTTGGTTGACATCTACTATTTCTTCAAATAGATGTACTCTTTGAATTTCCAACCTGAGGGAACTTCAGATTCTCTATGATGCTGATCAGAAGATGATGTGAAACACGGCTGCATCAGGTGGCTCAGCATTGCAAGGTGCATCAAGCAACCACTGCAGAGTTGAAGAAAAGCTGTGCCAAGAAGAGTACATCAAGGAAGGACAGCAACCAGACAACTGAAGCCACTGCCAGTGAAGACACAGAAGTTAAGCACAGTGTTAGGGTGTCAGCAAAAAAAGTCGAAAACATCTCCACATTTCTCCGCTCACCAACAAACACGCTATACACAGTTTCTCAGCTATATATTTGGCGTCATATACTATGCCATGTCAGACCATAGCAGTATGTGGCATCCAGCCTCCTTGTGCTGGTTTGACCGGGTCTCCCTCCCTCTTGGGCGCTGTCCGATCGGCAGGACGGCCTTCCCTCCCATAGTCCGGCCACCGATCATGGAGCCACAAGGGACCCGCCCTCGTGTCCTCCCACTACCAAGCTAGGGAGGGACCCTCACGCACCCCTGCAGTTGCCTCCTGGAGAAGGTTCAGCGCAACCTCTCCAGGAACCCGACTCCCCAGAGTCTGAGGATGAGATTGAGGAATCTTTCGCCTCATCTTGCGACGTGTCCACCCTTGAGCGGTGGCGCCCAGAGCTTGTTGTGAGCCCAGCGACCTCGCCCCAGAAGTATACTAGCCAAACAGGGAGTATAATACAAACTCCCCATCTTGGTGCATATAATGGAGTACTAGTGAAACTCCAGGCTGAAGAACCGCTGATTCATGAGCTGCATGAGTAACTGGAAATCCTGATGACCAGTCTGTTCTTCAGATTGCTGAAACCTGAAGCTGCAGCAGGTAAAAGAAATCACTGATGTGCAGTTTCAGTGGAGAGGTAATCAGAGGATGAGGATCTCTTGACTGGAGATGAAGCAAGAGACCAGCTGGATGACCCCGAGAAGTACCACTTAGACCAGAGAGAATCTTTTATGAGTTTTATGAATCTGTCAGGAGTTACTTTAAGGCCCCATGCACGCATCTGCTGAAGAAGCTACCATTGAATGACCCACTGATGCAGCATGCCATTCTTGTGGATCCTTCCAAACAGAAGGCAACACCAAGTGATCTGAAGTACTTCATCAAGAGCTTCACAGTACTTCTGCCTGCTGGTGTGAAATAACAAGATATCCAGGAGCAGATTTCCTTGTACCAGATGACCAACACCCAAGACTGCATTGGTGACAGGGTAGATGAAACCTGGGTTGCCATCAGCATCCTCAACTGAAAGATTTGTGTCAAGTCATGCTGGGGATCTGCACAATCCCTCACAGCAGTGCAGCATGTGAGCGGGTTTTCAGCTGTGTAAGGAAAACATCCACAGATCATAGAACCTGACTGAGCCAGGACACTCTTGAATCCTTGTTGGTATTAAAGTCCATGCCAGACAGGTTCAACAGAAATGTAAAACCAAGTTGCTGAAAATTCAAGTACTTCTTCTGCGTTTGATTGAAGCTGGATGCGTCAGACTTGTAACCCGCCGCCATGATGAAACCCGCGGTCTTCTCCAGGTCGGAACGGGCTTCCCAAAGCTGCGCCTGTAACTCTGCTCCCCCCGGCCAGGTTTTGTGTCGTAGAGCTGCGTGAGTATTCAAGTACAATCCAATGAACTGTGACCTGAACTGAAGCTCCATTGTTGTGATGACTTTGTGTGTTGTGAATGCTAAAGAGAAATGTCTACACAAATTCTAAGCTATACAGAAAAACAAGAACTGAGATACTGCCTAAATTCCAAAGCGTTGAACTTTATTCTATTTTTGTGATGGTGTAATGTGACAGTGCTAAAAAGAATACATCAACTATGCTGAACAGGAGAAAACAAGAACTAGGCGATTCTAGTTATAATCGTGAAATATGACTGGTTACGTGAAAGTTAAACATTCACAAAGAGAATTGAGTGGCGTTTGGATGTATCTGTATTTCGTTGATAACCCCCACTTCTTCAAAAGTTGAAGGTAAGAAAATACTATTTTTTGTCACGGAATACTAAAATTTACTCCATGGAATACTAATGGTTCAATTTTGAGGTAGGCAGGTCTGCTATAGAACTGAACCTTTCCATTCTTCTTAAGCAGTTATAACTGCCATAAACTGGATGATAAAGAAAGGACAATTATGGGGAACAATTCACAATACCATTCATTTCACAATATAAACCAACGGATATCAGAAGCAAGAAACACCATCAACAAACTGAACAAGAAGAAGTCAGCTGAAGAACACAAGTCAACTTCTAGACTAACTGTCGAACAACGTACACGGATGCTGCCTCTTGTCACTAGCTGTTTCAACATTCTTGATAGAACTAGGAGAGGAAATGGAAGAGGACTCGCTATATACTCTTTATTTTTCCTCTCCTCTATTCCCCCTTGCTGTTATACCCAACTAGAATTCAACAAGAAAATCCACAGTTTTATCTGCAGTAGCCCGAAAGTGAAACCCCTCGGGAACACCGCCTTAGTAATAGCAGACTCTGACAAACATCTTGTGGAAGCATGTTGCAGATCTGAATAAAAATTGTCAGTGTGCTTAGATTCATTAGGCCAAGCAGTCAGATTCTTTTCTTTCTTTCCCCCTTCTCCTCCTATCTGTGAATGCATAAACAGTCTGTGAAAAACTGTACGTCAACTGCCATGACCAACTGAATTTACCCAACATAAAATGCAGACAAAAATGAGGAACAGGACTGTTCGGCACTGACTGACTATAATATCAGTTTGCCGGCAAGACTCTTATTGCATATGTCTTTTCTGACCCTGGCAGACTCGGGCTGATGGTTCACACATAGGAACATTCCAAGTTTTGTACAGGACACTGACTCAGCATTTTATAGATACACAACATTGACTGTTTCATTTGCCCACGGTGCAGTTTCCACTTCATCTCATGTATGGCATGTCTTCCCGCTCTTTCTCCTCCTCGGCATGGGGGTCAGGATACTCTGTCAGGTCCAGTGTCAGACTATTGCTGATGACACAGTCCCCTTGCTGCAACAGACACAATGCACATTATTAAACAGCAGCAGGCACAGAGAAACAGGATCCTGATTCATACACAGTATGAGAGGACAGTGGAAAGTCTGCTTTAGTTCAAAGCTGGTGAAGTTGCAACTTGTAACCAATGTGGATAAAAAAAAGGTTTGCCATGTCTGTCATATTATGCTCTGATGAAGTCCGATACATATCGCATTGTGTACTCATATAACTGGGATATCATATCCCATCAACAATTACTGTCAACCATACAAACCACTCACCTCAGGATAAATACCAATGAGGGCATCAGCTCTGTTGTAGAATTCCTCCTTCAGGGAAATCACGATGCACTGGAACTGTGTCTGAGACTGCTCACGGATATAGGCTGCCACCTGCATCACCACAGGCAAAACATGACAGTTGGAGCAGTCTCTTCACAATAAATCATTACTCTGACAAGCAAAACATCCTTCAATTCTTTTCCTGCCATTACCCATCTCACTGACAAAGTGGACACAACTGAGGATGCCAAGCTCAAGTAGGTGATGGATTAAAAGTGACCTACTGTCTATCCTCTGTGAAAAAGCCAAAAGGCTAATATTCTGTAACTATATGAAATTTTGATGAGAAGTGAGGACAATTAACGTAAGCGTCTGGACAGCTTCCCTTGGTCATCACAGTTTTAACTGACAGGGATGTCAAATCTAAAGCTTTCCCACACCCTGCAATCTATAATTTTGAAATATGTCTATCCTATGCAAGTTTTCATGACATCCATACACTGAACAGACCAACTACTGGAACTATTTGATGATGCCGTGTAGGAGTTCAAACTTTGGAAGCCTGCCCATGTACTGAGCTTCAGCAGAACATGGAATTTCTTTTAATGCACACCCATGCTTCAACCTAAGAGAAACGAAAAAGCTAATTAATTTGGCAATTTGACAATACCTAGTTCTTTCCTACAGAACACCTCCCCCCCCTCTCTCTCTCTCTCAAAAGAATACATAGTTTTGTTACTTTCTGTGAGTCTGTTGGAATGTTCAAAATATGGCCAAAAAGTTACATCATGAGATGACGAGTCTATTTTAAGTGCCCAGCCACTGAGTAAACCGACCAGAAGAACTACTAACCTTGCCAATGTTGGTGTTGTCCAGAGCAGCATCAATCTCGTCCAGAACAAAGAAGGGGGCAGGCTGGTAACTGCACAAAATGATCGCCGCTCAAGTTTTTATACTTGCACAGACAGGGGTGACTAAGAAAGATAAATATACTCAAGCCTTCTGTGTATTTAAATGGCAATCTACAATCACCATCATATTTTCAGTGTATTTAAATGGGAATCTACAATCACATCAAGTCTTCTGTGTATTTCAATGGGAATCTACGATCACCAGGAAATTAAAACAGTTCTCTTTTCAAGATAACCATTTTCCTCATCATGCACACATGCTGACTAACTCCAATCATTTGTACCATGCCCTTTACACTTGCAATACTGAGCTCTTATTTCTGAAACACCCTAATCAAAATGTTGCTATCAGTCTTTTGGCCTCAGAGAGCTAATCAACACAGAGAGTGAGAAAGACAGAGGTGATGGTGAGGGAAAAAGCTAGGAATCTGACAGATTCACAGGACTCTCTAAATGCACATGTGGCATTCCTTCCAACACTTGTCTGTCTGTGACCAAGCAATGCCTGTTCTCAGTGAAGGGCTAAGAAGACGATATCCTGTGTAAGCAGGATCAAGCCTCACTCGATACATCAATGCCTTGGGCGATGAGCATTGATTACTGCTGATTGCAGGTGCTGGGACCAACAAAATGAGTGGATGTGGCTTTGCAGGGCAGAACCAGAATGAGAGACATGGTAGATATATGACAGACAAAAAAAAAAAGATCACAGATGTGTCGAAAGAACTATGACTGAAATGAATACCCTTTAGTACTGCTAAACACACACCTCTGAATGGCAAACAGCAGAGCCAGGGCCGCCACAGTCTTCTCCCCACCAGACAGGTTGTCCATGGGACGGAAGCGTTTGCCTGGAGCCACACAGTTGTAGTTGACTCCGTCCAGGTAGGGTTCCTCTGGGTTCTCTGGGCCCAAGAAGCCCTGGGCACTCTGGTTTCTGGCTAGTGACTGAAACAACATGATGACACTAGTTCTGGGCACTCTGGTTTCTGGCTAGTGACTGAAACATGATGACATCACTAGTTCTGGGCACTCTGGTTTCTGGCTAGCAACTGAAACATGACGACATCACTAGTTCTGGGCACTCTGGTTTTTGGCTAGAGACTGAAACAACATGATGACATCACTAGTTCTGGGCACTTTGGTTTCTGGCTAGTGACCAACACAACATGACATCACTAGTTCTGGGCACTCTGGTTTCTGGCTAGTGACTGAAACATGATGACATCACTAGTTCTGGGCACTCTGGTTTCTGGCTAGAGACTGAAACAACATGATGACATCACTAGTTCTGGGCACTCTGGTTTCTGGCTAGAGACTGAAACAACATGATGACATCACTAGTTCTGGGCATTCTGGTTTCTGGCTAGTGACTGAAACAACATGATGACATCACTAGTTCTGGGCACTCTGGTTTCTGGCTAGTGACTGAAACAACATGATGACATCACTAGTTCTGGGCACTCTGGTTTCTGGTTATTGACTGAAACAACATGACGACATCACTAGTTCTGGGCACTCTGGTTTCTGGCTAGTGACTGAAACAACACGATGACATCACTAGTTCTGGACACTCTGGTTTCTGGCTAGTGACTGAAACAACATGATGACATCACTAGTTCTGGGCACTCTGTTTCTGGTTATTGACTGAAACAACATACGACATCACTAGTTCTGGGCACTCTGGTTTCTGGCTAGTGACTGAAACAACATGATAACATCAATAGTTCTGGGCACTCTGGTTTCTGGCTAGTGACTAACACAACACAACACCATCACTAGTTCTGGGCACTCTGGTTTCTGGCTACTGACTGAAACACAACACAATCATAGTTCTGGGCACTCTTAGTTTCTGGCTAGTGACTGACACAACATAACACCATCTATAGTTCTGGGCACTCTGGTTTCTGGCTAGTGACTGAAACAACATAACACCATCACTAGTTCTGGGCACTCTGGTTTCTGGCTAGTGACTGAAACAACACTATCATTAGCTCTGGGCACTCTGGTTTCTGGCTAGTGACTGACAAAACATGACGACATCACTAGTTCTGGGCACTTGGTTTCTGGCTACTGACTGAAACAACATGACGACATCACTAGTTCTGGGCACTCGGTTTCTGGCTACTGACTGAAACAACGTAACATCAATAGTTCTGGGCACTCTGGTTTCTGGCTACTGACTGAAACAACGTAACATAAATAGTTCTGGGCACTCTGGTTTCTGGCTAGTGACTGAAACAACATAACACCATCACTAGTTCTGGGCACCTGAAGAAGACCCAAGAGGTTGAAATGCATCATGTCTTGTCATGTGCTTTGTTTGTCAATGTCATTGGCGGTAACTAACACCCTCTCTTTCTAAATTAAGCAATTACTGTCGTCAGTAGGGGGCTTAGTAGGTGGTGTCCTGCGTATGTTAGATCAGAACAGGCGCCACTGAACACCACCGAAGTGACTCGGCAGCAGTGCAGTGTCTCCTCCGGTGGGTTGCCTCTTGACAACTTGACACTGACTGCTCCCTGTGGATTGCCGGTGCCGGGGCTGCAGCGCGGCCGACAGGGCTGTGGCTGTGGACGGGGTGTCGGAATGAGCGGTGTGGGTGCACTGCCTCTGATGTAGTGCAGAGGCTGGGACAGCACCCAAAAAAAAAAAAAAAAAAAAAGATTCTGTGTGTCTCGAGGTGAAAGGTCGTGTCAGTCACCAAAATGTCACCGAATGTGTCACATGCGATGGTGACAATTCTAATACAGCACACCAACATGCAGTTATCCCATGCACATGCATGTTAGTGTTGTAAAATGAAAGCTGCGGCCCACCTGAAATGATCTGTCTTCTGTCCACCAGTTTAGTCCCCACAGGTAATCCACAGAATGTCACACAACACAACTAGTGTCAATTGTCACTACTGAAGATTTACTGTAAGCAGTTTCAAGCACAGTTCCACATTGTTTTTCTGTCACTGCTCTAAGCACTTTATACATGTCCATATGTATTTCCACAATGTATAGCTGATATTGAGTATAGTGTCACTGCCAAGTGTCATTGAAGCACTGTCACCATAAACGACAGGTAAGCACATATACACGTACACACAAACACAGAGACTAGCCAACTGCTTTACTGTTGAGCCACATTCTGCGCATGGTAGTCACGGAAACAGTCATTCTTATGAAAGCAGAGAGGCACCTGGCAGACAGAACACATATATGACATTTCTACGCGTCGCCCCTTAGTTGTCATACGGCCGTCTTTGATGCACTGCTGACAGACCCTCGCCCTGCCTTTGATTTTTCCTAATATATGATGGTCAATGCTGGCCTTGGAAATTGGGGGATCAGGTACTGCTTTACTACGCTCTGCTTTGCGCTTCCTGGAGGTGAATATGGCACGAAGTTGTTCGGCAATGTCAGCGCGAAACATCATGAGGTCGTATGTCTTCTTAGGCACTGGATCATGAGGTGACGCCTCCCAGGTGAGGTAGGCCTGGACAATACACAAGTTGACCTGAGAATGGAAAATGTAGCACCACCATTTCTTGTTCTGATGACTGACAGGGTAGTAGGCGCGGTACTGGTCTGACCTGTTAACGCCACTCAATTATTTGTTACAGCTGGTGATGACTGTCGGCATCACTTTGTCCTCTACTGTCACTCATACCTGGCGGCTGGTTGGTGCTGAGCAGGTAGATCTGACGGTTGTTTTTGTAGACAGTGTCCATCAGCGAGCTCTTCTGCACCTGCATTAATTCTCCCTTCTCTTTCAACTTGGCAGTCTTGACCTCCTCTAGTAAGCCCTTGCGGTTGATGTTGACAGAGGCACAGGCATACGTCCCATTTCGGGACAGGTGCGTCATCAGGGGGACACTGATAAAAAATTGATCAAAATACAGGGGCCTGTTTTGATGGCAGAAAGGTGATTGATGCCAGCATGTCAACTACTTCGAGCCCAAGACTGATGGTGGCGTCTGTATGACTTGCACGGCCAGTGTAAATACCAAAAGCAACCCTGTGTTTACGTCACACATCTCCCACACCTTGATGCCCCATTTGGTTGGCTTCCCAGGCATGAATTGCTTGAAAAATATCTGACCCTTGATCATTGCTTCATCAATGCCGAGTTCACACCTGGATAGTAGTTGGTCCTGAACAAAGGGAGAATCATGCTGATAAAATCTCTAACCTTGTACAAAGAGTCGTAAGCAGGATGACCTCGTGCATGTGTGTTAGATGTGCCACGCAGATGGAAGTACTGGTTAATTTTGAAGAAGCGTGTTTTGGGCATAACACTGCTGACCCAGGGATCGTTGAAGCGGTGATCGCCTGACCAGTAGCACCACAGACGTGGCAGACGCCTAACCCCCATCATAATCAGGACAGAGACACAGGCCCGCATTTCGTCAGGTGTTGTGTCGAACCACAGGGAGTCAGGTGTGCCCTTAGCTCCTCGTCTTTGTTGAGCATATCTGTTGGTTTCTTCTGCTGCTAGTTGAAAAAATGTGAGAGGTATAAACAAAAAGAAATAATCTAGTGGGGTGGCAGTGTACTCTACTTCTCGCAAAATTTGATCCCACTCCTCCGCTGAATACTCAGGAATATCATCAAACTTGCTGTTGGTAGCAGATGACGCCACTGTGAAAATCGGTCAATCTTACTCACAACTCTCCACTCACAGTTTCCCCTCTTTCTTTGTGAATTGAAGTGGTGCCAGCGTCCAAAAATAGTGGTGCCAGATTACTGGGCTATAGTGGAAAATCCCCACCAACTTTTAGTCAGCACTTGATGGAAAAGTACCATAGACATGCGGCCAGCGACTCCCGTCTGCTCCCGTTATGAAATCTAGCGCGGTGTCCGAGCACTCCCTTCTGCTCCTGTTATGAATACACGAGGGTTAAATGTAATTCAGCATGGAACAACAGAATAAGACGTAATTATAACCAATGGAAATATGTTGGTACTTTTTTTTCCTGAAAAAAAAAACAACAACAAATTCATAGACTCTAAAGCTCATGTCACTACAAGACAAGATTACATCAGTGTCAAGACATCACTCACCTTGTAAATGTCATCAATATTGTTGGCTACGTGGTCAAAGCAGTGCATAAACCGATCGTAACGTTCCTTGCGTATTTTCTCAAAAGCTTGCTTGGCCTTTTTGGCTCTTTTCCTTGCATTTTCAAAATCTTCCGATGTCTCCTGCAGCCTTTCCTTCACCCCATCAAGCCTGCACACACAGTGTCAGAGATACTGCAGTCTGACGCCTACCTCTTTGCAATGTATCACACTGAAGATATGTAGACTGAATGACAATAGCCATTTTTACTCAACCTGAAAATGATATCCACTTGAGTTATCTCTGGACAGAAATGGCAAAAACATTGCAAGAAATGTTGGGAAGAGAAGGCAGCTTGGTGCAGTGAATAAGTGGGATAAATACGAGGACATGATAACTTACCACTAACAACAAATTGGAAGAACCATGCTGATTTCCAAAGATGAAAAATCTGCAGATTTAAATTAACCCTCTGCCTACTGCATGACTTTGTGCCACATGACTATGAGAATACCATGCCAAGTGACGTAACTCCGCAACACTAAACACTCACCATAAAGAAACCTCAATAAAAAATTTGCTTTCAATAAGATCTACTGTCATTTTTGTTTTTTGTAGTGCTGCTTTCTTTTTTTGTTGTTGTTGTTGTTTTTTTTTTTTTTTTTTTTTTTTGTTTTGTTTCTGTTTTATTTTTTGTTTTTCTTTTTGCGTGTTCCATTTGTAAATTTCTGTACAAGCAAATAAAAGCATTTGCGGGGAAAAAAAAAAAAAAAAAAATTTGCTTTCAACTCATCTATTCTATAAAAGTAATGAAAAAAATTCAAAGACATCGCTCCATCCAAAACAGCCATTTTTTCCCGTATGTAGTGAACTGGTGTACGAGGGAAAAAACCAAACAAACTAACAGACTAACTCTACTTCAGTGTTCTCAGTGTTGAAACAATTTTCCCTAAATTCACTGTACCCACAGAATGTCATGGATTAGGAGCGCATAGTGATTTTCCAAGTCTAAACAAAGTACTGAAACCTTCAGGAACAAAATAAAGTCATTCTATATGGTCTGCACACTAAATAATCAACTTTTGTTGTGAAGAGAAAAAAAACCTAAACTTCAACAATTTTGTGAAACTGAAGGCATCACATACAAGATTTGTCTTCTAACTACTGAGGGGAAAAAAATAACAAGAACAGATTACTGAATACTGGACTTCAGACTGTGCTGGAATTCAGCAAAAATGGGCTTTTGCACAAGTGCACCGAGTAAATCCCCCCCCCCCCCCCCCCCCAACACACACTGTGGTGATGATGTACCTCTTGTCCGTGTCCGTCTCCTCTTTGCTTTTTGATAAACGAGGCAGTTTTTTAATTTAGGCCAGAGTTAATGTTCATCCATTTGTGCTTGCATATGTGCAGCAAATAAATTTGTTTCTTGCTAATAGTCTGCCAAAATTCCTCTGAAATCAAAAGGCTAAAGGTGACGCTCCCACAGGCAGATCATAGGACACACCCACTGACTGACCCGGGTTTCCTGGCTGTCAAAACAAGCGGAACTTTTTGGGGGCTTCACTTCTTGTAGCCTACCACTCAAGTCAACAATTAAAGAATCTCTAGCAACTTTTGTGTTTCAGGGGGCTGGGCCCAGCAGCAATGGGCAATTCGACATGGTCATTATCATCGCCTGAATCATTATCCATTCCAGCCTCAAAATCTGTCAGCAGTCGATCTTCATTTATAACTAGGTCAAGATCGACGTCCGAATCGTCTCGCTTCAAATCTTCTTCAAGAGTGTAGCCCTCAGATACGCTCTCTTCATCACTGTCACATCAGAAAATGAATTCTACAAGTTGCATAGTTACTTGATCCGTCATTTTCCCAGAAAATCTTCACAAAAAAAGCCAAACTTTGGAAATTCACAGCAGCAAAACTACTCCACCAAAACTCTTGCAACAAAAAACAAAATGGCATCCAGAAATGGCCGTACCGGAAGACTCTTCTGTTGCGATTGCATTCTGGGATATGTGATGGTGAAAGTGAAAGTCGTTGAGCTAGTATTCAACGGTCGATCTGGTATTCAGAAAGAGGAAATCTCATGGTCGATCTCGGTCGATGCGGTAGGCAGTGGGTTAACTGAGGAAAGGGTAAAAGAAACCAGAGACATTCAAATGAGAAATGGAGAGTAACAGGTAAAAGAAACCTGAAACAGTGAGATAGGGAGAAAAAGAATAGGACAAGAGAAGTAAAGAGAAAATGAACGCGGTTAATACTTTTCCATAGCTCGCAGGTTTGGAGCCTGAATTCTCTGCAGTGTGTTCTGCATATCAGACACTGTCTTGACCAGCTGCTCCTGAGCTTTCTTGATATCATGAGCTTCATCAAGCTGCACAGCAGATAAACCCATCTTTCATTTATTCACACCAACTGCTGACATGGAACATGGCTTATACATACCAAGATTTACTTTTGAATTCTATCAACTACATGCATTATAAGTAGATTCCAAATCAACAAAACTGACAAAAAGACATCATAATGAACTGACAACTATTTGTCACACCATATACACACAAGTATTGTACGGCTACCAATATTAAAAAAGAAACACATACACGCGCATCACTTTTCAAAAGAGAAGCCCAACAAAAGAGAAGTACACCATAATTTGCAATCAAACCTACACCTGCTGAAAGCTATGCATCAAAAACAACATTACTGCGGAAAAGTTTTAATGCATTTTTATGCAACAGAGTTATCAGCAAATCACACACACCTCTCTGTACTCCTCGTCCAGTGCACTGTAGTTCACCAGAATCTGAGCCTCCTTCTCATAAATGGCCTTGGCCCCTTGTGAGCTCATGCTGTCCACCGGAGTGTCCTGAGTGCCATCAGCGCCAGACATGTCCGTCTCCCCACTGATGTCATCCATGCTGCCCTGTGTCAGCGGCAGTTTGATCCCTTCCATCTGTTGAGACACAATGCTGAGTGAGGCACATCTCTTTGGACATATCAACAACTCTACCTTTCTGCCAGTCGTACTGAGTGAGGCACATCTCTTTGGACATATCAACAACTCTACCTTTCTGCCAATCGTACTGAGCGAGGCACATCTCTTCGGACATAACAACTCTACCTTTCTGCCAGTCATACTGAGTGAGGCACATCTCTTTGGACACAACAACAACTCTACCTTTCTGCCAGTCGCATTGAGTGAAGCACATTTCTTTGGACATATCAACAATGCTACCTTTCTGCCAGTCGTATTGAGAGATGCACATCTCTTTGGACATATCAACAACTCTACCTTTCTGCCAGTCACATTGAGTGAGGCACATTTCTTTGGATATATCAACACTTCTACCCTTCTGTCAAACTGACAGCCCCCAAGAAAGTTGTGAAATTGCAAACATGATAGGAGACTGGTTACTATATCAAAGGAAATCTATTCTCCTTTGTCCCCTCCGGTTTAAAAAGAATGCAACCTAACATTGAGAAAAAACAGTAAATTATTTGGCAAAAACAATTAAAAAAATTATTTAAAAAAACCTACACACTTTAAGATTAAGAGAAAAAATTAAAATAAAGATGCGAACATGAAAATTTGGGTGAAACCAACAAACACGCAGTGGCTTGCAAAAAATACAATACCAATAACATCCAACTGTTTATGATGACACGGAAGTATTAAAAGAATGGTACAGACTGTAAATAATTATTTGACTGACGTACGGCAGGGAGTTAGTTTCAAAAGTGAGGTGACAGCAGGCGGCAATTGAAACAAACTTAAAAAGAAAAAACGTTTTATTATTCCGCCAGACAAACAATATGGGGAGTTTGTGTTATACTCCCTGTTTGGCTAGTATACTTACCATGTCAGACCATAGCATTCAACGGCAGTTAGCCAGCTCTGTCAGGCCGAATTTTTTCCGTGGCCAATGCAGTCATAAGACAGTCACGTGATGTCACCCCACTTCCGGCCCCGGAAGAAGCCAGTGTCAACTTCCTATAAGTCATTCAGCGAGGCCTGGTGTATGGTGACCCCGAGAACCTTGGCGCCAGAGGGGAAGGTAGGGAGGGAATTAGAGTCTGACATGGTAAGTATACTAGCCAAACAGGGAGTATAACACAAACTCCCCATTTTGGCGTCATATACTTTACCATGTCAGACCATAGCAGAATTTAAAGGAATCGGAGGAGGGCGAGCGCCCTAGTGGTTCTTGGGGTTGACCGATATGGCTGCATTGGCCGCCACAAAGGAAATCCCCTTAGACCCATCAGCTCTGGTCATGCGGATATCCCTCAGGTAAAAATTAATGAAGGGATTTTCCGAACGCCAGTAGGCTGCCTCCAGCAGGTGGCGCACGGGGACAGAGTACTGGAACGCTGTGGAAGTGGCCAGTGCTCTGACCTCGTGGGCCCTGGGTGATAGGACAGGGAGATCCTTGTACGCCTGAGCGTAGGTAGATCTCACCGTCTTGGAGAGCCACCTGGAGATAGTTCCCGCCGAGATATCTCTAGTATTGTTGGGGTTGAGGGAGATAAGGAGTCGTCTCTGGGAGGAGCGCCTGGGGCGTGTGCGTTCCCAGTAGTACCTGAGACACCTGGAGGGGCAAAGGTCCATGTCTCCATCTTTTTCTCCCTTTCCCAAGATGTCAGAACTCCGGAAGGAACTTGAGAGAGACTGAGCCGTCCCTGTGGAAGGCGATATCTGTGGGGTCACCGCTGAGGGCGTGAATCTCACTTCGTCTTCTGGCCGAGGCCAGGGCGAGGAGAAAGGTGGTCTTAAAGGAGAGGAGGTCAAAAGGAATAGAAGCAATGGGTTCAAAAGGGGTTTTTCTGAGGGCATCGAGGACCGTAAAAAGGTCCCAGAGGGGAATGCGCCTAGGGGACTGAGCTTCCCGTAGAGCAACTCCTCTAGACACCTCTCTGAGGAGAAAGTCATTGTCAAAAGAAGGGCCCCCCAGTTGACGAATGGTAGTGCAGATAGCTGATCTGTAGCCCCGAATGGAGCCAGCCGACAGCTTAAGGGAAGAGGATAGGTGGGAGAGGAAATTTCCTATTTGGATGTTGGAGGGGCAGTAATGGGGAACAGAGTTATCTGAGCACCAGGTTATCCATCTCTCCCAACGGTAGTTGTAGAGGGATTCGGTGCTGGCTCTGCGAGATGCCGAGGCGAAGTCCCGTAATCCCTGAGAGGCCCCTGCCCCGGCCAGACAAACAATTGTACTTTTTCTTTAAGTACGGGAATAATGTGTTTCTTCCCCGCCCTTGCTTTCCACCTGTTTTAGTCACCCTGTCACACCCACCTTGCATTCCACCTGTCACACCCACCTTGCATTCCAGCCGTCACACCCACCTTGCATTCCAGCTGTCACACCCACCTTACACTCCAGTTGTCACACCCACCCTGCACTCCAGCTGTCATACCCACCTTGCACTCCACATGTCCACACCCACCTTGCACTCCACATGTCCACACCCACCTTGCATTCCAGCTGTCACACCCACCTCGCACTCCAGCTGTCACACCCACCTTGCACTCCACATGTCCACACCCACCTTGCACTCCACATGTCCACACCCACCTTGCACTCCAGCTGTCACACCCACCTTGCACTCCAGCTGTCACACCCACCTTGCACTCCACATGTCCACACCCACCTTGCACTCCAGCTGTCACACCCACCTTGCACTCCAGCTGTCACACCCACCTTGCACTCCACATGTTCACACCCACCTTGCACTCCAGCTGTCACACCCACCTTGCACTCCACCTGTCACACCCATCTTGCACTCCACCTGTCACACCCACCTTGCACTCCACCTGTCCACACCCACCTTGCACTCTACCTGTCCACACCCACCTTGCACTCCACCTGTCCACACCCACCTTGCATGCTTTCAGCAGGCTGTGACGGTCAGCTCTCTTCTGCTCCAGCTTGGTCTCCAGGGAGTTGATGGACTTCTGCATGGCGGCCATCTCTTTGTTCTGGGCTGTCAGGCGCTTGCGGACCTCTCCTATCTCCCCCTCCATGTCATCCACCTGCGACTTTAGTGTCAGTCGCTGCTGCTTGAGTCGCTCTTGGGACTGCATCTCGGTATCAATCACCTATGGATATATAATTCATGAAGTTCAGCAAACAATTTTACACATGCAGGTAATGTGATATTTTTAAATGTGGCAAAATGAAGCCGATCTGTGACCAGAAACACTGAAATGACATCCTTTTAAAGATCAGCCAACTGCAGAGGCTATGTATACAATCTGTCATCAAGTCATATCATGTAACTAAAAGACTGATGTAAAATATCGTTTACAACCAGCCATGTTAGAAATGTTGAGCTGCTGCACATTTCCTGTTAATCCATCACAGTAATCTCCTACAATCCACCCCCCCCACACCCCTCCCCCTTTTTTTTTTTAAACCTCTTTCCAGCTCAATGACCAAGGGAATTCCAATATGCACACACGTTTCCTGTTTTGAATAATCCTTCAAAACAAAAAGGTTAACTTACATTCATGTGTCGGTTTTCCTCATTCTTCACCTTCTCATACTCTTTCTCGTCATTTTGAACTGTCTTCTCCCACTTTGTCACCAGTTCTGTAACAAGGATGGCACACTCAGATCAACATGCAGGAAAAATAACAGTGACTCATGTCAGGTCTTTTGCAGGGTCTTTTTTCTTCTTCTTGTGATACATATGTTCAGCTGTATTCTGCACAAGTACAGACAAGTACCCACTAAACTGTGATCACATAATCCTTTTCAGACTATATTCCCATAAAAGATAAACTATATCTTTTGAAAATCTTCCCAAGTACTGAAGAGCAAATGCAATGAAATACCAAAAGAAGAAATATGTCAGCAATATGTGTAAACATTTATAAAGCCATACGAATGGCTGCCAATTACACCAGCACTACAATTCATTTCAAAAGTGTTTTGTACAAGATGAATGGCACAGCGAGTCATGCTACTTTGATCTACAGCAAAACTTCAATACAATTATGTCGTCAATACAGACACTGAACATGGCAAGCAAAACATAACCAATCAACCATGTTCCCCAAACCAAATATGTCTCCTACCTTTTCCTGTACTTATTGAACACATTTTTTTGTTGTTGCTTTTATTGTTGTTCCACATAAATACTTGAACAACAACACAAAATAACAGCAACAGCCACAACTAGAAATTAAGTATAGAGCAAGCCAAAAAATTAGATAAAAACATGGAAAAAAAAAAAGGAAAGAACTTTGGTATAGCATCATTTACATATATAAAGCATGGCTACTTATTGACTAAGAGACAGTACAAAAAATAGTACAGTGCCTTAAGAAGTATTCATAAGCTTGTATCATTTCATTGCTACTACTTAGAAATGTGTACATGTGTTTGATGAAAAGCAACACACATATACTTCAACAAAGACTTACCCCACGTATCACTGGATTTTTCACACTCAATCTGGTTCTGCAACTTGAACTTCTGGTTTTCAAACTCCAGGCGCTTCTTGGCTCTCTCCTGCTGGGCCCTCAACTCACGTTCTTCATAGTGTCTGCACACACAGAGCAAACGTCATCTTTCCCACATACAAGATAACTGAAAAATCACATTTAATATAAATGCTACTCTGATGTGGACTTTTAGGTTGTAAAAGAATCAGATTCTTCTTCCCATTCTTTCTGGTGGATTCTTGTTCAATCACCCATCCGGTACAAGGAAAAAGCCCTGATATGGCCTCTTATGGTTGCTGGGGTATAAATAAGCAAAATGATATGATTTGATTTCACTGGTCAAATGGAAGTTCAAGTAAATGTAAAAAAAATAATTCACTTACCAGATAGTAAGGTGAGTTAAGGTAATGTTGCTTATAGCCCAGCCGACCGCAAAGGGCCATATCAGGACTGTCACCACGTTAAAATCAACTCACAAGTCATTCATACACATAATTCTTTAAAATACCCACCCGAAATTTTGTTAAAAATCTTTCCACTATAAAATCTCAGATCCGATGAAAAATGTTAATATCTTTCAAGAATTCAAAGATCGCAGCAGGTGGAACATCTCTGAACAAGGTTTTCATGGAATCTGCTGTAAAATGTTTGTGTCTCACATCATGCAAGTCCCAACACTCTAAAAGAATATGTTTCATTGCGAGTGGCACATGACATGGAATGCACCACGGAGCTTCTTCACTCTTTAAAAGGTACGAATGAGTAAAATACGAATGGCCGGTGTGCAGCCGGCATAGAACCGTTTCTTCTTTGGGACCACCAGAGATGGATGAGAGGAACTCTTTTAGGTTTGGACGGATCTGAAAAACTTTGTTATCCGTCTGTGTATTCCAATCCTCCTGCCACAGCACAGCTGTTCAGAGCAAGTTACTTAGTTCTGAGAGGCAGGGGAGTTTACAGCTCGCCTGCAGCTGCAGAGGCCAAGCCGTGAATGTAGGTCAGGGAAAGGGGGGTTTTCTGCAGGCCGCTCCCCACCAGCCAGCTAACCGCGCTGTACTCGGCAAACTAAGTGTCATCTGTGCATAGCTTGTCTGGCAGCAATGTGTTCGACATTGCTGAGCGGCCATTACAAATGGGGCCGTCGATTTGATAATTAGTGGTTGTCATGAAAAATGTAATATATCTGCGCTCTTGAGATGACTGAATTGGCAAATTCCCAACAATTCTTTTCATACCAAACTCGACTAGTTTTATTTTCCTGTAGATAACGTAGATACGGCATGAAAGCTTGTATGCAAGTGGTCAGGCAATATTAGAACAATGACAACACACACAAAATTGTGCAAAATAATGTCATCGCTTTCTGCGTATTTAATTTTCCATAGTTAACTAGTACACAAGTTTGATACATACCTCTGCTCAGACTACAGCAACAAAAATGTTGGATCAGAAATGTGTTAAGCCTTGTTTGTTAGCCATTTCACTAACTGTCTCGCGTGGGATGGAAAAATAAAGCTGTGAGAGGTCTCTGACATAATCATTAACTTCTGGTTTTTGATCTGTGTAGGGGATAGATATGTTAGACAGTTTCCCTGTTGTGGCATTCTTGGCCAAACAATCAGCCATTTCATTCCCTCCAATGCCAACGTGACCGGGAACCCAAGCCAGAACAATGTTGTGACCTTCTGCTTTCAACATGGTAAAAAGTTCAAAAAGTGTAGTAGTTCAGGATGCTCGAGCTTATGGCCAGCTATGGCCTCCAAAACTGACAGCAAATCAGACAAAATCAGAAAGTCCTTCTTTGTAGATTGAGAGATTATCTTCAATGCTAGAACCAGGGCTGTAAGTTCAGCAGAGTAAACAGAAGCATCTGATGGAATATGTTCTAATAATATTTGAGAAGGAGCACCAGGGCAATAGGCTGCACAGGCCACTCCATTTTCAGACTTGGAACCATCGGTGAATATTTTCTGAAAGGATGGGAATTCTGAACAGACACTGGCAAACAATGCCTTGTATGCCAGAGAGCTGGTGGATTTTTTGCGAAGAGCTGCAAGATCAAAGCGAAATTTCTGGTGTGAAAAAGGTCCACGGGGGTTTATCTGGAAACTTGGAGAAGTCAGACACAACTCCTAGATCAAGATCTGCATTCTGCGCATGGGGCTGCATACGAAGACCAAATGGAGGAATACTGAGGGTTAAAAATACAGTCATAGGGAGGGTTTTCCGGTTCAGAGAACAGTCTGAGAGAGTAGTTTGACAACCTGCGGTTGGATAGTGAGGGTTCACCTGCCTCTGCGTACAGGCTGTACACAGGGGTGGTGCGGAATGCTCCAAGACAGAGACGAAGCCCTTGATGGTGAATAGGGTCCCAGAGTTTCAGGTAAGAGGGTCTTGCAGAGTCGTACACAGCACAACCACAGTCCAGTTTAGAATGGACCAAGGCTCTGTTGAGGTGCAGCAAAGTTTTCTTATCAGCACCCCAGTCAGTGTGTGCTACGACCCGCAGAATGCAGCACTCAACCAGAAGTGATCTGCTCCTCAGTCTCTTTACACTCTTTGGCTTCCCGCTGAGGCCACCGATTCCTTTCGCAATCGCAAAAGGACTCAAGCCCGACAGAGGTCTGTCTTCATCTGCTACCTCAACAATCAGCCAGCTGGGCCAGATGCCTGAAAAGTTTCGTACCTCACAGTCTGAATCCGTATCCATGTCTGTGTCCGAATCTTGCCTGTGTCTTAAAAATTTTTTTTTTTGAGCCATGTTGTGTTAACTTAAATTCATCTCTCTCGATTCCCACCCGCCACCGAGTCCCAACAAGGGGGATGCCCATTGCATACGGATATCCAGTATATCAGGGCACCAGGATTTCGATAGAAGTATACACAGGCCTGAAAGCTTCCCTGCCACGGAAGCTCCCAAACCCGTTTGACTCAAGCCGCTGCCTTCTAGCCTCAGCTAGGGCATGCACACGACCAGCCACTTGATTGAAGTGGGCCACTTTGACAACCTGTCTAGAGGAAGTCCAGGCCAAAGAGGTGTGTTGACTTGATGCACCGCAGTCACATCAGCGGTCTCAACCTCCAGGATCCTATTCTCCCCCATCACAGGACGCACCGCACCGCAAACACGGTGGGCCTCAAGAAGACCACAGAGAAAAGAAGAATGTGGGAAAGAAGACTTGATGGGGAGACGAAGACAGAAAAGAGCCAATTAAGAAAGGCAGAAGATAAGAAAAGGAAAAAGGCGGGTTACTATTTGTCTGGGCCCTCACTCTTAACCCGTAGAGTGCCTTTAAGCCGTCAGCTGACGCCGCATTAAAAATGCTTTCCCAGTGCCTATGGGCCGTCCACTGACGTCATGCATTTTTCTTGAATTTTCATTCGTTACTATTTCTATCAACGGACTTAAATAGAGTGTGCGTAGTAAGCCTTATATGTCTGTAGTATTAAAATGATATGTAAATGACCACACATGAGGGGAAAGCCCATTTATTCTCATCACTGACTGGATGACCAGCCAGCACTTCGTCTCGCTTGCAAAGATGGCGGCACAACCTTCGACAAGCGCAGCGACCAAATCAACGTATTTACACAGCTGAGCAGGCTCTGCTAATGATTTTTGACAAAGACAATAATCTTTTATTCAACGACTCACTCGAGCATGAAGGTGAGATGATGATAGTGATGGAATTGCCGACCGTATTCGTCAGTTATTGTGTCGGGCTGTGTGACCTCAGTGCGTGTTCAGCTGACTGGTTTGCCAGCGTCGAACGAGCTCGCCTAGTGTGTACTCTGCACTGCGTGCCAGTGGTCAGTGACGTGATAGTCAGCGCAAGAGGGGAGCGCGGCCTGCTCGCGGCGTGGCACGGGGCAGAGGGAAAGGTAGGGGAAGAGGAGCAGTGAAAGAGAGGGTTGAAGTCCAGCAAGGGGGCGTGGTGGGGAGAGGGGGTGTGGTCATGGACTGACCTGTCTGCATAGAGTCTGAGCGTCTTGATAGACTTCTAAACTGTTTTACTTTCATTTACAGGTGTAGTGTGACAATACAAACTTTATTTTCAACTTTTTTGCTTTGTGTTCTTGTTTGGATGTGAAGATGTAGTGGTAAATACATATGCTTTTGATCGTGCAAAAAAATCTATCCAAATCTAATTGCCTAAATACTTTTTTATTATCAAAATTAAAACAAAAGAAGCCCAGATTCAAAATCTTCATTCAATTTCCTTCAATTCCTTCAAAAATCATATATATTTCATTGTTATATCTTTTGTAGTTTCTGAGCTAGAATTTTTTGTTAATTATTACCCCCAAATCATTAGATTTCCCTGGCACTGGGAAAGCCTTTGTTTGTAACATTTTCAAGCAGCGAACGGGTTAAACTTTCTAACATGGGAAACCCTAACAGGGACATCAATCAATTCCTACCATGTAGTGTTTAGGCCAGTCAGCAACTTGGCTATACAGGCCTAGAAGCATTAAAAAGAACTAGCCATCTAGTCGACTATTGATGCCTCCGTCAGCAAAGCCTAAGGGACCATTGGACCACGCAAGCCCTCCGACCATGGCAAAGTTGCAACCCCCGTAGGGCACTTACCAGATTTTTGATCATTTAAAGTTAAAAATAGTGTACAAAATATGAGAAAGTGATCTGTGGGTGGATTTTTTAAAACCGAAAATAGAGGTGGGAAACAACTCTGCTCATGGCTGCCTGGCATAAAGAGGATGACTAGCCACTTGCATACACAGCTCATACACTTCTCTGTCAACTGCAAGAAGTGCATTTTTCTGTCAAATGCAAAGAAGTGGAATTAATCACCATCAGACATTCTTCACTTACTCCTCCTTTGTTTCTTTGAGCATTACAGTTTGCGAGTGCATATGTATGTGTGTGTCTGTTCAAGCAGTATAAGTGTGTGTATGTGTGGCTGCACCTGCAAAGTTATCATGTAGTGTGTGTACAAGCAATGTTTACAATCTATTTTTACAAGAGTATAATATTATACTCTATATTCCTCATCACAAAACATAAGTCGCCTCCGAATCAAAGTCCAAAAATCATGCCACGTACACTTGCTACGAACAGACTTGCTTTGAAGTCTGATGTTCATTAGCTTACACCAAGTCAAAATCATGCCACATATGCTTGCTATGAACAGACTTGCTTTGAAGTCTGATGTTCATTAGCTCACGCCAAGTCAAAATCATGCCACATATGCTTGCTACGAACAGACCTGCTTTGAAGTCTGATGTTCTTTAGCTTACACCAAGTTTGAGAATCCTTCCGACAGATTAACGCATAAGCCTATCACCTTCTAGAGATTTCACCATTTTCAATTATTTCACTGCATGCACTGCTTGAAACTTGGGCACTCCCAGTAGGCCCATCAAGTTCCAAATATTGTTTGCCTAACCTGATCAAGGCTACTATGCTATGCATGTCCTGTCACACAGTTGACTATACTGGAATGAAGTATTAGACAAACTTAGCAAAAAACAGTGCAAGAAGAAATGTTTCATAAAGTAATTTAAGCTTGAACACCATGAAACTGTTGTTGTTGTAGCTGTTATGACAACTGTGTGTGTCCAAGCTGCCATTTCATCCTATCCCAGATAAAATCCTAAGTTTGACTTACAAACTTAATTAAAATTCATGCACAACCAAATACTCTTATCATGTAGCATATACTTTGCACATCCAGTATCTCATCACATTCATTCTTTTTCAGCGTCCAATCATTACTAATTTAAAAAAAAAAAAAAAAATACTGCTATCAAAGTGGAATAAGTTAAAAGTGTTACACAGAGACCAGAACATTTAACAAATATCAAAACCAATTTACAGTCTAAAGTTAGCTGACATTTGCAGTATAAATAATCATGATTAACTGATAGTTTTGAGCCCCCATGATCCGTTTCTAATTCCTTAATGTTTTCATATATGGTGAAATTTTGTAGTTTGTTCATTTTTAAACCTTACATACAATCATCGCTCCCACCCCAATTTCCCTACCCATATGCACACATATATATACATCACTCTTCCCCTTCGACAGTCTCGTACCTCCTAGATTATGAGATGACTAACCAGAACTCAAACTCAAGGCTATCAAAACACAACAATTACATGTCTCTCCTAAACTGTCTTAATGTATTTCTGTATCAAGAAATTGCAAGGACTGGACTGGTAACTGGAACAAAACATACTCGCACACAATTACTCGCTTTACAGGTTAAAGCCATAACAATTGATTTCCGACCTGATGTTGGGTACTCCAATCATGGTACAGAAATCGGCAAACACTTCGTCCTCCACTCGATTCATTTTGTCCTTCAGGTGGCGAAGGTCATCCCCTCGCTCTGACATTGTGCGGTCTAACTCATCCATCCGAGGCTGCACACAGATCGCAAATGGTAAAATAATGCACAGTTTTTGTTTTAACAATATCTCTAGCAACAGAATTATTCATCTTTTTTCTCTTTGAATATATTAAACCAAGAGTTCTTTCATCCCTCAAAAAGTCATTCTCAGACCTTAGATGCTTGTATGCATTCATGTTTTATGCGTGTAAATGCACTTACGCATGCATCATCATTATTCACATCTCAATTAAACTATCATTATCATATAACAACGGCTTCTATCCTGGAATACTTTAAATCTGAGGAGGATCTAACACAATTTCTAATGCTATGTTAACTACACAGATGTTATCCTCAGGGTTAGTATTCAATCTTTGGTAATGGCTTCTGTTTTCAATACATGAACCTTGAACCTTGGGAGCAGTGACAGTAATTATCTTGAAATCATGTTTTCCCATCCCATGAAATGAATGCTATTTCATACTTCCAAATAAAATCTGGGGAGCATGTGAGGTGGGATAGGGGTAGGGGGTTTCTTTGTCAAACATTTTTCAATTTCTTAATTCAGTCACTTTCTGTCAAAATGTAAATAGTGTCAGCAATCACAAATGAACACTTCACTTCCAACAAGTTACAGACTTTCAGCACTGGTCAGAATGGAGGACTCAACCCTTCCAAACATATAATAGTACCCCTCTGAGCCAAAATCCAATCTTGGCCATGTGATTTTCCTTGTGACACAAGTCGACTTTGGACTGAAACTAGTTTACCCTTGCATAAATTCCTTATGTTGCCACAACATTTGACTTTCCTTTTTTTAATTAACATGAATCTGTATGCTTTCATGCGTTTTTTCCCCTCATGATTTACAATGTCAGTGTGCAATACAGCCCTGTATGTTTTTACATGACATCGAACCCAGTAAGAAAATGTTCACTCACATCAAAGGAAGCCTGCATTTCCATGAACACGTTGAGGTCTTTCTGGTTGCTGTTCACATGCTTTTTCTGTAAAAACACACAATACACAACAACAATTTTATTTTCATTCGGATCTCAACACACAGATTTGTTCCTCTAAACTGATCCTGTTCTTCAAGAGACACATTAAGATCTCAAATATGTCACAGTTTTCTGCATTTAATAACAATAATACATATATAATTATTCAAAAAAAAGAAGTACTTGAGAAAGTAATACATGTTAAAAAAAAAAAAATAATGACACCTGTAATTATAGATTCGTCCTTAGGCAAAATTATCAATAAGGACTTGCAACATAGTATATAGCCGACTGTGTCTTTCTTAAGAAAGATTATACCTGTTTAGATTTTCTTGATTTCAACAGCCACTTAGGCCTTAACTGTTTCCAATCAACCACTTAAAAAACATCACACAAAGACAGACGAGCAATTCCACTTGTTATTTTGATTGACTGGTAAAAGAACTTTTATCCACATGCTTGTGGCAAAATGAACAATACCTTGTTTTTACACACACACACACTAACATGTTCACAATGGCAAAAAGAAATTATATAGTAACACATACTGTAGTTTCCAGATCATTCTGGGAGTATTTGAGACGAGTCTCCAGGCCTTTGATCTGGGAGCGCACAGTGTTTAGTTCACTTTCTTTGCGCTGCTTCTTCATCACTTCCTTCCTCTCTTCCATCAGTTTCTCCTTGCGAGCCTTCAGGTTGTTCAGCATCTTCTCGTCCCAGCGCCGAGCCTTGGCTCGCAAATCACTGAAATCAGTCCCAGGTGTGCAAAATTTAGATAAAGTCACTTCTGAATTAAAACAGCTTCAAGGTATTGGGCACCTTCTGTCACTTGACTGTCATCATTTTCAGTCTTTTACTTTCCAGCAATTGAAACTTTTGCATCATATACCGGGCTATAATTTGGCACTCGATGAAATATTCTGAGAAAATTTGGTGTCAACAATTCAAATATTATCAAAATCGATACTATTTCATATTTCTGTTCATTGATTGACAGCAGAAAAATCTAGTACATTTGCAAGTTCACACAAGTTGGTTTTACCTAACAGTAACAAAGGGCCAAGAAATTTAAAGACAGCTGTTGGTCTTAACCTGACAAACAATCAAAGAAAGCATAGTTTGGAATCTTTCAGATCAGAATGTATAGTCACTTTTGGTGTAAACCTGTTCAGTAAACAGTAACAAAGTAGAAGCCTTTCAAAGCAAACAAACAATACTGAAAAGACCACAAACAACATCAGAAACAGTGATCACAAATTAACCAATGTATGGTAACAAAACACAGACTGACGGTTATTTGGTGGTAAAGGACAAGAGTATTGTCTTAAAATCTGACAAAAATAATCTGACCTCTTCGCTGTACCAGTAATTTCCACACATTTAAAGGAAACATTACAAACAGTCTTCAAATAAAAGCTACTACTGCTGACCTCACCACATAATTTTGACATACCTTGCACCACCTGAGATGACGCCTGACTTTTGAAACAGCGTGCCATCCAGTGCCACCGACTGAAACAGAAACAGACATTGTAACATCTGTCTCGAACACACACTACACCAAGCTAATCTTCAAGTTTGACTTGCAACCATATGTGACCTTTAACAATATACCCACTCTTTCCATCTCAAATCTTAGCTTTGACACAAGCTTGGCACAAACATGTTTAGCCAACCAACCTTGTGCCTCTCTGGGCCCCCAAAAGCCACACGGCGAGCGTCTTCCACAGATTCACAGACCAGAGCATTACCACAAGCAAATAGCAGGGCTTTCTTGATGACTGGAGGATCGTAACGAATCACGTCAATAACCAGCTTCACGTTCTTTGGTTCATGGATGTCTCTGGTTTAAAAAAGAAGAGGGGAAAATGTCATCAACAAGGATACTTTTGATTATCTGAAAGGCACATCTTTATCGTTTTGCTGTTCAAGCCTATCTATAGTATGTGTTACTGCTCACAGCTATAACCATTCACAACAAAAATTAAAAAAAGGCAAAGTTCAGCAGCTTTTGTTTCAAATCCACTTCTGTTTTAGAGATCACTCTGTAAGTACTTAAAATATAAAGAGGATCATATTTCTGAAATGTTTGGCCATTATTCCCCCCTCTACCAAACTCTCATCTCCCAAAACAGTAATGTCTTCTGGTTGGAAGGAACAGACATCAGAATGTCTACTCTTCAGACTTCATGTTGTATTCTCTAGTACTGCTTCTGTTTTTCAAACCTAACAAATTTCTACTCCTGAGTCCATGTTACTATTCAATTGCTTTTATGGATTAGCAAACTTCACGTATGAATTTAAAATTGATACATCTGACTCCTTGACCTTTCTACCATTGCCTTGATTTTTTCACATAGTTGACCACATTTCTGACCATATAAAAATATTCAAGCATCAATAACTTTTCTCTTTAAATCGTCAGAACCAACCTGAGTTTTTCATTGACATTTCTAACATCCAGATAGTCGAGGGGCAGAAAGGTCTCTGGCTCAATGCGCTGCTCCTTCATATACTGGATGCAGTCCTTGGCCGTCTTCTCCGAGTCGCAAACAATGGCATCCATGTACTTGCCCAGAACCTTGGTGATGGCCACTTGGTAACGCTTGTGGCTAGGCTCACACTGGTCGATCAGGCGTCCATGCTGAAACAGCACACACAATGACTGCTCCTATCTACAGATATAATAATGCTAACAAAAAAGGAATTTGAGGTGAAATAAAATAAGAATTTGAAGCAGAAGTCTCAAATTCATCTATTCCTTAATTTCTGACACCAGTCCACATTCCTAACTTGAAATCAGAAGTAGTGTGCCACAGAAAAGATGAGAAAAACTATGGACAATGTTAGCCACGCTATGGGGCATGTAAAAAAGCCAATGGGATAAGACAATATGCGGGGGCCGGAATAGCTCAGTTGGTAGAGCGCCGGACTCGTGATCCTGGGGTTGCGGGTTCGAATTTCGGTACAGGGGATTTTTCCCTCGGAGTTAACATTGGTTCTGACTCCATTCCCCATACAGTCCTTTGAATGAGACTATAAACCGAGGTTCCATGTGTGAATGCACACACAACATCTTGCACACACATAAAATCCCATCACCAACTTTCGGAAGAGAAGGCCAGTTTGGCTGTTGGTATGGATGACACATTATGCATAGCATGCACCTTCCCCTTACATGGAGTATGGCTGCCTTAATGGCGGGATGAAAAACGGTCATACACACACAAAACCCCACTACCTGTCTGTATAGGCAGTGTCCGCAGGAGTATCAGCCTGCATACGCAGAAAGAAAGAAAGACAATATGCAAAAAGAGAATGTTTGGGAACAAAATTGCAGGATCTTTGTAATGTATTACTTTTTTATGCATCCTGTATCTAGATACAGGTCTGCGAATGTTTTGCAGAAAAACCTTCTGCAGACCTGCCCCTATCATGTTTGGTATCAGCTCAGAGGTTTCCACGGCGGATTGTTGTCTTATGTATTTACATGTCACTTATTGCAGTTCACACCACCTTCTGCCTCACACACGCACACACACACACACACACTGGCTTGCCATCATGTTCCAAATACTGAAGTGCACATAGATGCAAATGCTAGGACTTCAGCTGGTGTCTGTTTGGATTCAATGTATGAAGTGCACATTTAAGTCCTGATGACAACTTAAGAACAAAGCCAAATTATACAGGTATTTCCTCTGTGGCAGGGTTCAACACACACCTCTCCACCAACCAGCCTGTACCAATGGACTAGCACTTCAGATGTTAATAAAAACATTATTATTAATAAAAAAAATTAAAATGAAGAGGGAACAATATTAATACATGGCAGTGCTAACAGCTATCCGGCAAACTTCCTGTTTTCACAGAAGCCAAAAAGTGAACAAACAATACCACAGAATCAAAGTATATGAACATGAAAACTATCTTCTAAAATTTGCAACCAACTTACCACAGTTAGTATAGTGAAATACCTGAAAATAATATGAAACAAACTCTTCATACCTCATCACAGAGATAACAAAGCAAGATGTCTCTACAACTAGAATCATTATCAGACCACTCAAAATTATCCCCCCTCAACAACACTCGATATCACCAGCCATCACTCACCACTCCAGGGAACAGACGTTTGAGGTTTTCCAGCAACTCGGCTTTCCTCATGGCGCGAGAGGATTCATGCTTGTCCACTTTGGCCTCTCCAAGCTGCTCTTGAATGCCGGACATCTCCTCGTCGATTTCTTCCAGACGCCGGCCCGCCGTTCCCACTTCAGATGACAGCTGATCCTCACCTTCTCTCTGTTCCTGTAACGCTAGAGTGCTGGATCTGAACAAAGGATACAGGTCTGGCTTAGCTGTGAAATGACATTTTTTAAACAGCCACATTACGGCCTCCACTAAAGCTTGTATGGCAAGACTAACGTAGAGTTCAAACCCATCAAAAGTGGAAAGAGATCTCTTTTTGGGATGTTCTATTTGACCAAACATACAGCAACAAACTAAGAATGCACTTTCTGTTCTTTTATTCAATTTTTTTTTTTTTAATATTGTATTTTTCATTATGCTCAAATGGTTAAAACATACAGTTTTGCCCTCCTTCCCCTATAACCTTCCAGACACTTAGTGATTAAAAAAAAAATCAAGTATGAAAATTACAGCGGACACATTTTTTAAACAAAACATACAACTCTTCTTCAACACAGTCCACAATCAACCCTGCAATTCTTGCTCATAATTTTAACCCAATTTCCTTATTTGCCTTAGCCTGATTTCCATTTTTTACCCACCAAATTTGTAGCCTCCTGCAACCTTGATGAGGCAGGACACAAATTTCATCTACCAGGCCTGATAATCCTAAAAATGCTATTGGAGTACTTTTCTACAAAAATGAGTATCTGTAAAAAGTATGTGTACTTTCACAAAGGGGAGGGGCATGTGAGGTGGGGAAGGTGGAATTCAACAATGGTGTGTTATATTTAATATGCCATAGTGGGCTGTGCTGAATCCAGTCTTAAAAAAAAAAGCAGATGATTCTTAACAACTGGCTCCTTGGCATACTGTGAGAGGAATTTCTGCTCCCTCTGGTTTTTCCTTTTCTATTTATATATGTTTCAGGAACTGTATCACCACAGTTGTTTGTAAGTTTTGATGTGTTAAATTTTAGAAAGAGAGGGGGGTTATTTACCGCTGAGGACACAGAGTACAGGACAAGACACAATGCACTTCGACCTCTTGGGTCTTCTTCAGGTGAAAACAAATAAGATTTAGGACAGTGAAAATGAAGAACAAGAAGCCACTTATCTTCTGTTCGCCTCACGTTCAAAATGGCTGCTGGACGGAGCGAGGCCATCCAGAAGGGGATCATGGGAGAGAAATAGTGATGGGGGAAGGGGGGAAATAAATAAACGACTTTAATGGGTGGTGATTGTGAGGATAGTAAATATGGGTGGGTAGTTGTAAGTTGGGGTGTGGGTAATGCTAATAAAATCAGATGTAGGGAGAGGGAAAAAATATATATATATATATATATATATATATATATATACACATACATATAAATAAAAATGAAGAAAAAAAAAAAATCAATGAAAAAAAAAAACATAAAATAAATGGAGGGTGGCTTAACTCCTGTATGAAGTGGGTAGTCGGGGCTATGGCGGTGGTGTGTGTGTGTATGTGTATGTGTGTGTGTGTGTGTTGGTGGAAGATATTGCCGACTGTTGTGGAAGTGGTGGGTATGTATATTTGTGTTACTGTTGGATGTTGATGCCTTGGGGCTGTAGTGTACTAAGGTTGGCAATGAGATGGGTCTCTCGTGATGTACGTTCAAGGTTGTCACTCTGTGACTGCCAGAGTGCCAAGACTTTCACGTGGTTGATGTTGTGTTGGGGATGGTTGAAGTGTAGGACAACGGGTTTGGGTCGGTGGTGGCGGATGTCAGCCAGGTGTTCAGAGATGCGTGTCTCAAGTGTGCCGGATGTTTCACCATATAGATCTTGCCACACAGCTGGCAGTGGACAGCGTATACAATGTTGCGGCTCTGGCAGGAGAATGTGCATTTAATAGTGAAGGAGTCCTTGGGGCCCTGTAGGATGGTGTCTGGTGTGGTGAGGGGGCAGAGTTTGCAATTAGGTTTTGAGCAGGGGTGTGTACCTGGTGGTGTAGGTGTGGAAATTCTGTTCAATTTGGACAGCATGAGAAGATCTTTTAGGTTTTTATCACGTTTGAACGTGATCATGCGTATGGTATGGAAGGCAGGTTTGCAGTTTTGTACAATGTGTCAACTGGATTTGAGAATCCTGCAGATGGGGAGGGTATGTGGGTGGAAGGAGGTAGGCAGTGGGTCTGTCTGTCTCCTCTGAATGCTGGGTTTCCAGAGCAGATGTTCTGGATATGGCTGTGGTGCGGCTGAGAGCTCTGTTGATGATGGAACTGGGGTATCCACGGTTCGTGAACAATTCTGACATTTTGGCTGCTTGTATAGTGAAGTCTTCTTCGCTGGAGCAGAGTCTGCGAAGACGGAGAAATTGTAAGCATGGAATGCTGTCTTTAGTGTATGGGTGGCGGGATGTGTAGTCTAGATATGTGTGTGCATCAGTGGGTTTGTAGAAAATGGAAGTTTTGAGTCGGCTATCTTCGAGGGAGATGGTGATGTCTAGGAAGTTAACTGACTGTGAAATGGTGTAGGTTAGTTGGATGGATGGATGGAAGGTCTGGGCAAAGTTGAGGATGTTGAGGAGATCTTGTTTGGGCATGGATGTGGCTCCCAGTCCATCATCAATGTACTTTTTGTATAATTCCGGTGTGGGGCATGTGTATGTGGTTAGTAGGTGGTGTTCCAAGTGTCCCATGAAGAGGCAGGCATAGGATGATCCCATTTTGGTGCCCATAGCAACACCATTAATTTGTGAGAATGTGTGATTGTTGAATTAAAAGGTGTTGAGGGTGAGGACTAATTCTGCAAGTCTGACCAGTGTAGTGGTGGGAGGGTGTTGTTGGTCGGGGGGCCGTTTGTCGAGGAAGAATGTGAGGGCATTCAGTCCATCGGCGTGGGGGATAGAGGTGTAGAGTGACACCACGTCAAGTGTGAAGAGGAGGCTGGGAAGTGGGGTCTGTGTTGCATGAATTGATCATGTTGAGTGTGTGGGTTGTGTCTTTGAGGTATGTGGGGAGGCTCTGTACTATGGGTTGAAGGAGAAAGTCTAAGTACTGTGAAATGTGTTCCATGGGACAGCTGCAAGCAGAGAGAATATGTCTGCCAGGTGTGTTTGTTTTATGTATTTTGGGAAGCAGGTAGAAGGTGGACTGTTTAGTGTCTGTCATGATCAGGAGTTTGGCTGTGGTCCGTAGGTTGTTGAGTTTGATTTCTTCTTTGATTGACTTTGACGATGAGTTTCTGGTGTTGTGGGAGGGGCGATGTTGTGAGTGGTGTGCACAAATATGGGGAGTTTGTATTATACTCCCTGTTTGGCTAGTATACTTACCATGTCAGACCATAGCATTCACGGCAGTTAGTCAGCTCTGTCAGGCCGAAGGTTTTGTGTGGCTAATGCAGTAATAAGACAGTCATGTGATGCCCACCCTACTTCCGCCGAAGGAAGAAGCCGGTGTAAACTTCCTGTACCTCATTCGTCGAGGCCTGCACGCCAGGTAACCCCAAGGACCTTGGCGCTAGTGGGGAAGGTAGGGCGGGCATTAGAGTCTGACATGGTAAGTATACTAGCCAAACAGGGAGTATAATACAAACTCCCCATTTTGGCGTCATATACTGTACCATGTCAGACCATAGCAGAATTTATCGCAAAAGGAGGAGGGCGAGTGCCCTAGTGGTTCTTGGGGTTAACCGATATGGCTGCATTAGCCGCCACAAGGGATATCCCTTCAGAACCGTCAGCCCTGGTCATGCGGATGTCCCTTAAATAAAAGTTTATATGGGAGTCGGTGAGTAACACTCGTGGCGTGCGGTCACGGATTTGTTCGCTGTTCGCCGTGCCGATTCGAGCTAAGCCTACGCGATTTTTCAACTTAGTGCTTTTCTTGTTCGCTTTTCAGTCTCAGTGTTTTTTCTTCTTTTTCTCTCTCTCTCTCTCTTTTCGTGACTGTTTAACGCGGATAAGAGTTAAATGTCTTCCGTCCAGCCCGTTTTTCTCAAAAATCGGGACATTCCGGACTCGGCGGAAAACCGCGTAACAGGACTGGAGCTGTGTCTGGCTGCGGAGCGTACGGCAGGCAGTGGCAGCATCGTTGGTGCCCAGGACATCAGAGGCCTTTGGAGGATCTACCCAGCGACCAGACAGGCAAGGAACGATCTTCTGGTCAAAGGTATGACTGTCCGGAATACTCTGGTCCAATTAGCCAACACCAATCCGTTTATTCTGAGAGAGGATTCCGGGGAAGAAAAACCTGCTACGAAGGTGTGGGTTGCAGACATCCCTATGTCGGTAGCCAACAGTGAAATAGAACACTCCTTAACTAAAATTGGATGTGAACTCCGATCTGATATAAAAATGGAACGATACAGGGATGCAGACAATAAACTTACTCGTTTCGAAACGGGGAGAAGATTCGTCTTCATAACCCTCCCCGCTAACCCTCTCGAGAAAACATTAAAAGTAGGTCCATTCACTGCCAAAATTTTCCACAAAGAACAGAAAAATGTTATGAAATCCGTTATTTGCTCAAACTGTCTACAGCCTAACCACCATGTGTCTGTGTGTGTGAATGAGGTTGTGTGTCGTGAGTGCAAGGAACCAGGGCATAAGAGAGGAGATGTCCGATGTAAAGGCCGGCCAGATAGTCAGGTCAGAGACAAGGGGAGTTTACCTCCTACTGGTTCTCCTCAGACTCCTCAACCAGGCCACTCCGGAAGCAAGATTTCCGACCCATCCTCCACTTCTCCTGCCTCGAAATCAATTGGTAAGGGAGACACACGCGGCGGGAAAGGTAAGCCCGTTGCCAGCGACAAAAAAAGTCAAAGAGAAAAGTCTGATCGAGGGCGGGCGGTTTCTAAACGCCAAACAACCCTGCATTCTAGTATGGGCCCCCACTCAGACAATAGGAACCGCTCAGAAACTCCAAAGCGCCAGCGATGTCGTGAGCAGGACAGCCCTTCAGCACCAAGAGAAAAACAGGCTAAATGTGATGCAAACACTGAAGAGGAAAGATCAGATGTTTCCGATTACGAAAAATAATCGGCTTGAATGTCAGTGTCATTTTTTTATTACGGGTCGGCGTTTAGGCTTACTGTGTATTTTGGTCTCTTGTCTGTCCATTTGTCTGCCTGCCTGTTTGCTGCCTGTCTGTCAACCCCCCCCCCCCCCCCCACGCTCCAATCCTCCATCCAACCCCCCCCCCCCCCCCCCCCAAATCCATCCATCCAACCCCCCCCCCCCCCCCCCTTTTTTTTTTTTTTTTTTTTTTTTCTCAGATAGAAATGCCTTTGTTGACTTTTGTGGGAGCTCAGTGCTTCGTTTTAGTCATTCATTTATCTTTCTTGGTAGATAATGGAACAGTTTAGAATTTGCTCTTTGAACTGCCGGGGACTAAAAAATAAAATGAAGCGTAATAGTTTGTTCAAATACTTTAAAAATCAAAAGTTTGATGTCATATGTTTGCAAGAAACTCATTTTGTAGAAAAGGAAAAATCACAATGGGAAAAAGAATGGGGTGGAAGGATTTTTGCAAAAGAGGGTACGTCCCGAAGAAAGGGCGAAGTTATATTGGTCTCCAAGTATGTTAATGATGACATTGAACTTGTTTTAACAGAGGATCGCACTGTTGCAATTAATATTAAATTTGAGCAAATCCTGATCACCATTGTAAATGTGTATGCGCCTAACGATTCTATGGACAAAAGGCGTTTCTTCCACAACCTGTATGTGAAACTGCAAGATTTGGAAGCTGAAAATATCATTTTATGTGGTGATTTCAACTGTGTCTTAAACAACAAGCATGATGTTATTTCCGGAAATCCTTTCAATGAGGTAGATGTTGAAGCTTTCAAGACCTGTGTACGTGAACTCTCTTTGACAGATGTATGGAGGGTCTTCCATGAGAATGATAAAGAATATACCTGGAATCGCTTTCATCCTTTTATCGCTCGTCGTTTAGATTATTGCTTTGCTTCAGAAGATATTATTTCCTTTATTGCGTCATGTGAACATTATACAGTCTCTAATTCGGATCATAAAGCTGTAGTCACAGAACTAGAAAACAGCAAGTTCATAAGAGGTCCAGGGTATTGGAGATTTAATAATAGCTACCTCAGACATGAAAGTTTTGTAAAAAATGTGAATGCGTTAATAGATGATTGTGTAAATAATAAGGAACTTATAAATTCTGTTGATAAATGGGAACTTACGAAATCCGAAATACGTAATTATTGTGTTGATTTTGGCAAACGATTAGCTTGTTGTCGAAGAAACGAACAGTTAGACCTGCGAAAACAACTTCATGACATCGAATTTCGCATAACAAAAAACCCTGGAAATGCACGCTTACAGAATGATTTGTTAAGTACTAAACATAAACTAGAACTACTAGACATGCAAAAAACGAGAGGAGCCAAAATTAGATCAAGAGTGAAATGGATTGAAGAAGGAGAAAAAAACACCAAATATTTTTGTAACCTTGAAAAAGTAAGGAAAAGAAAAAACGTGATTACTCGTCTTGTATCAGATTCTGGGTTTACTACCACTGACCAGACCAAAATAATGAAAGAAGAGGTTACTTTCTATAAAAATCTTTACAATCAAAAGACTGACGTTGCAAATGTGACTGAAGCTACGCACGACTTTATTGCTGGAGAAGATATTCCTCGCCTTAGTGACACTGACTCCAACTCATGTGAAGGTCTTGTCACGGTCAATGAAGCATCGTGCGCTTTACAAAGCATGAAAAATGGATCAGCGCCAGGTATGGACGGAATTACTGTTGAATTCATGAAATTTTTCTGGCCTAAATTAAAAGATATTGTAACCGCCTCTTTCAATGAATCCTTTCAGAAAGATGAGCTGTCTTATACTCAATACCAAGGTGTGATAACACTAATTCATAAAGGCAAAGAACTGGATAAAGAACATCTAACTGGAGACCTATTACCTTAACAAACACTGACTATAAAATTCTAGCTAAAGTTATGGCACAGAGACTAAGTGGTGTTATACAACATCTGGTCAGCGAAGACCAGGTTGGTTACATTAAAGGTCGAAATATATCTACAGTCATTCGTACAATTGACGATGCAATCAATTACGTAAACAAGACAGGTAAATCAGGTTTTATATTAGCACTTGATTATTCAAAAGCATTTGATTCCATAACAAAAACGTACTTATTGAAAGCATTCGATGTTTTTGGATTTGGTCCCGATTTTAAGAAATGGATTCGAATTATGTTAAAAAAGGCTGTGAATCACATAAATCATGGGGGCTGGATATCGGAGAGTTTTGATGTTAATTGTGGTATTAGACAAGGATGTCCGTTTTCCCCGTTAGCCTTCGTTTTGGCTGTAGAACTGCTAGCTATTAAGATTAGAAATAGTGGCATTGAAGGAATACAGATACGAAATGAAACAAATGCATGCATCAAAATTCAACAGATGGCTGACGACACAACCCTTTTTTTAAAACACCAAAATGATATAACAACGGCAACAAATATTCTCAGACAATTTGCATGTTTCTCTGGCTTGAAACTAAACATACGCAAAACTAAAGTCTTGGCAATAGGTGATGTTGATGAAAGAGTTCTTAACATACCCTTTGAAATAGTGGACAAAATAAAAATCTTAGGAATATCCTTTGCAAAAGACAAAATGGCCAAAGAAATAGAAGACAACTGGAAAAGTAGGCTGAAAACTCTAACAGCTATGATAAAAGAATGGAGTAAGAGAGACCTTAGCATACATGGTAAAATAGTGATCATAAAGACATTTTTGACCAGCCAATTTATTTATGTTATGCAGTCGGTTGGACTGCCAAGGGAAATACTGATTAAAGTTAATACAATTTTATATAAATTTCTTTGGCCAAGGAAACACAGTAACAGAAAAGCCTTTGAAAAGATTAAAAGAAAGGTCATGAAAGCAGATTATAAAGGAGGAGGGTTAAGAATGGTTGACATGATTGAATTGCAAAATACCTTCTACCTACAGTGGATTGGACGATTATACAACAAAAGAACTGAGACATGGTGCCTCATTCCTTTTTGGCATTTGAAAAGAATAGCTTCAGCTGAGGAAATATTTGAAATAAACTGTTCTCCTAAAGATATACCAGGGATCTCTACAATCGAAAATAATTTTTGGAAAGAAGTTTTATTAACTTACCTAGATAACAAAACTAAAGTAGAAAGCGATAGTGTGCTTGCAAAATATATTGGTACACAATGTCTCTTTTATAATAAGTTAATCAAATATAAAAGTAAGGTCCTCAATTTTGAAAAATGGCGAGAGAAAGGCCTCATCACAATAAACGATATTATTAAAACGCAGGAAAGGCGTTTTTTAACTTTAGTGGAAGTACAAGACCTACTTAACCAAAACAGGGCAATAACCATGTTTCAATACAATGCTCTACTAAATGCCATACCACAAACTTGGATTGACTTGATAAAAGATAGGAATAGACGATTTGAAATGGAGAATCATGGTACCTCTGATGCAATTCATTTCTATGCTAAAACAAAACAAATTAAAGAATATCTGTTGAAAAAGAGTAACAACAAACCGTTAACTCCACACGCCGTAGATTTTTGGAGCAGAAAACTGAACACTGAATTGAGTGAAAAGATGTGGCTTACGCCAAGACTGGCAACAAAAGAAGTACGCTTACGTGAGCTGCAATGGAAATTGTTACATAATATCTATCCCACAAATATTATGCTACAAAAAATGGGCGTGTGCCAATCTATTTCATGTGATTATTGTCCGGACACTGTGGATACCATTGAGCACTTTTTTTTTGAATGTCCATCAGTGAGACAATTTTGGTTAGAAATTGAAAATATTATTTTCTCAAAGGTAGGCATGAAATTGCATTTGTCTGTAACAGACGTGCTGTTCGGACTACATGAAAAGAAATCTTCACATAATTATGCGTGCATCAATAACATTTTGCTAGTGGGTAAAATGTGCATAAGCAAGATTAAAAAGACAAAGTCATCGATACCATATGAAATGGTTTTTGAGCAGGAGGCACAGTTAAGGAAGTTAATATAACACGCACGCAGGCACGCACGCATGCGCGCACGCACACACGCACGCGCGCACACACAAATGCGCGCGCGCGCGCACACACACACACACACACACATAAGAGCATAAATATCGCGCCTCTCCAGCTCCCCTTTCCACACAAACAATAACAGACACGGCAAAAAGCAGGCACCCACACACTTTTTTGTGCTCAACCGCAATTGTGCATGTTAACGAATAATTCATGTTCATGAGCGCTTTGTAATGTTTCTAACGGCTTTGTAGAAAATGTTAACTTTATCTTTTACAAATATTGTTATCACACGCGCACGCACGTCCGCACACCAACAGTGGATGTGGGATATGAGGGAAGGGAGGGAGGGGAGGGCAAGTGTGTGTTTAATTCAATTAAAAGTATACTATGCAGCAAACATAGCTGAATGAAAGTGTCAATGCACCACACATCAGTACATGAATAAACCCAGACGCTTTGTATCAAACGCCAAAACATTAAGATCCGCAATGGAATGTCCATTACTTAAAAAAAAAAAAAAAAAAAAGCACACACACACACGCAGACGATGCATGGTGAGTATGAGTCAATATATCAGAGGGGAAAAAGAAAATGAATGACAGCAGGAAAAAATAGGAGGATAGAAATTCTCTCTCTCTCTCTCTCTGTCTGTCTGTCTGTCTCTCTTTCTCTCTGTCTCTCTCTCATTGATACTGACTGTCTCGCTGCAAGGATGTCCTTGTGTCTCCCTTGTGGTCTCTCATTTTCGCTATAAGGATAGCCTTCGGGGGGAATAGGCCGGTTTGCGAGACGAGCTGTGCGCTTTCTTTACTACATCTCTCTCTCTCTCTCTCTTTATTTTCTGTTCCTCCCTTCTCTCCTTCGCGCACTTCTGGTATCATCCTTGCATACTTATTTTCGTCTTTCGTTTCAAGGATGGTTTCCGGAAAGATGTCCGGGCCTCTTTTTCTTTTTTTTCTTTTTTTATTATTCTTTATATGTATGTGTGTGTGTGTATATATGTGTATATATATGTGTGTGTGTATGTATATTTATATATGTGTATATGTATATGTATATATATGTGTATATATATATGTATATATATATATATGTATATATATATATATATATATATATATATAACCCTTGTATCTTTTTGTGAAACACAGTGTGAGAGTGTCACTGCACCAAACACTAGTACAAAAATAAACCCTGACGCGCTGTAACAAACGCTAAAACATTAAAACCAGCACATTTATGTCCATTGATAGTAATACATCATACAGACCCGCATGGTGCGTGAGAGTTGAAGGGAAGGGGAAAAAAAAAAAAAAAAAAGGACCGCCTTTGCAAAAAAAAAAAAAATAAAAAAATAAAAAAAAAAATAAAGGAAGAAAAGTGAAAAAGAAAAAAAAAATCAAACAAAAAAGAAACAAAGAAGGAAAAAATAAAATAAAAAAAAATATAGTAAAGGCGGGGTGGTGGAGGGAAAAAAAAAAAAAAAAAAAGTTTATAAAGGGATTCTCCGAACGCCAGTAGGCTGCTTCCAGGAGATGGAGCAGGGGAACAGAGTGCTGGAAAGCTGCAGAAGCGGCCAGTGCTCTGACCTCATGGGCCTGGGGGGACAAGACGGGGAGAGCCTTGGACGCCTGGGCATAGGCCGATTTGACCGTCTTGGACAGCCACCTAGAGATAGTGCCAGCTGAGATGTCTTTCTTATTCTTGGGGTTGATGGAAATAAAGAGACGTCTCTGAGAAGCGCGCCTGGGGCGTGAATGTTCCCAGTAGTGTCTTAGACACCTGGAAGGGCACAGAGCCATGTCACCACTGCTCTCTCCGCCTAGGATATCCGCCAATGGGCGAGGTAGGGGGAGGGGCTACCGGGTTCCTGGTTCTTAGCTAGGAATTCGGGAAGGAACTTAAGGGAGACAGAGCCGTCCCTGTGGAAGGCAATGTCTCTGGGGTCCCCGCTGAGAGCGTGGATCTCGCTTCGCCTCCTGGCCAAAGCCAAGGCGAGGAGAAAGGTGGTCTTCATAGAGAGAAGGTCGAAGGGGAGGGAGGAGATAGGCTCGAAAGGTGGTTTCCTGAGAACGTCAAGTACAGTGAAAAGATCCCAAAGGGGAACGCGCCTTGGGGATCGGGCCTCACGAAGGGCCACTCCTCTAGAGATCTCTCCGAGAAGGAAGTCATTCTCAAAGGACGGTCAGCCCAGTTGGCGGATGGTCGTGCAGATGGCCGACTGGTAGCCCTGTATGGAGCTGGCTGATAGCTTAAGGTGGGACAGAAAATTTCCTATCTGGATATTTGAGGGGCGATTGTGTGGAACAGAGTTGTCTTTGCACCATGAGACCCATTTCCTCCATCTGTAATCGTAAAGGGACTCAGTGCCAGCTCTGTGAGAGGCCATTGCTAGGTCTCGGAGGTCCTGAGAGGCCCCGGCGTCGGAGAGGATGTTAAGGACAGACTGGGACCTGTCCGCTTGGGAGGTGGGGTTAGATGCTCGCAATCCGGCTGGCACAAAAGCCAGGCGTGGAGGTGAAGTGTCTGGGGATTGGAGTGGGGGCGACCCGAGCGGGGTTGCCTGAGCATGTCCCACCGGGCCTTCAACTGGAGAGGGGGAACGTGAGTGAGGGACTTGAGGTCCGGAAACCAGAACTGAGTGGGCCACCATGGGGCTATGAGGATGAGCCTGGGTCCCTCGAGTCTCGCCTTCCTGATCACCTTGTGGAGGATCGGGAAGGGGGGAAAGGCGTAAGCTATGAGGCCGGACCAGGGGAGGGAGAGGGCATCGATCGCGTACGCCTGAGGGTCCGGGACGGGAGAGACATACACTGGCAGACGATGATTGAATCGGGTGGCGAACAGGTCGATCATGGGTGTGAACCAATGTTCCCACACCGAGGTTAGTGTATGCCTGCTGAGGGTCCATTCCGTGTGGAGGATGGACCCGGAGCGGCTGAGAGAGTCTGCCAGGATGTTGTGCGTCCCTGCTATGTGTCTCGCGCGAAGGGTGATTCCTTGCGTGTGACACCAGCGGAGGAGGGCCTCTGTCCGGAGGGAGAGACTGATGGAGCGTGCCCCCCCCCTTTGTTGATGTAACAGGCTACCGCTCGCTGCAGGAACATGTCAATGAATGCATGTCCCGCGGTGGTGTGGAGAATGCCAGTCCTGGCAATTCTATCCCACTCCATCAAGTTCTTGATGGGGACAGAGGTGGATGTGGGAGGGGCGAGGTTGGGCGTGAGCCTGAGGTCAGCAGAGGAAATGGCAATGTCCCTGGTGGCCGGATTGGCAGAGAAGAGGGAAAAGACATGGGGGCCATGACGCGGGTCTTTGAGGAAAACTCCTACCGGAGCCGCGTTAGGGGCTGACAAGAAGTCAATCCCCGGTGGGGGAATGGCATGTGCACCCCTGGTGAAAGATGCCGGTCTGTCCCACAAGGGAGTGAGGGTCTGGGGGGGCGACTATCCTTGGCCGTGATCGCTGGGCAGGGATTGGGGGGGGGGGGGGGGGGGGGGCCCAGTGAAACGGCTAAAGGAGAAAATGTTGTCAGGGGGAGGGGATTCCCTCACAAAAAGATCAGGACGCCAGCTCTCCAGGATGGAAAGGTCACCAGACTTGGGGAGGGAGTCCTCGACCCCGTCCTCGAGTTGTGGGTCAGTGTATTCCTGAAGGGGATGATCAGATCCACCTTCGGAGGGCCAGGGCAGGGGGGCGTGGGAGTCCCGCCCTCGATGGGTAGTGGGGGAAAACGAGGACGGGTCCCTGGTGGCTCCATACTCGGCGGGCAGACTAGGGGATCGCCGATCGGACAGCGCCCGAGAGGAAGGGGGCCCCAGGTCGATCCAGCTCTGGGAGGCCGGATGCCACATGCGACCGGAGGAGTCGGGAAGGGTGTCAGCCCTAAGCCACCGATTCCTCTCGGGGGAATAGAGCCACCGGTCCCCGGGGAGTACGACGGGCTGTGGCGGCCCTGGGGCAGAGTCTCCCCGGGGACCCGGGTAACCTTGGGCACCAAGGGGAGGGTAGCAAGAAGGCGAGCTGTCTCGCACCCGCCCCAGGGAGAGCACTGCCTCCTGCATCTCCCGGGTGCGGTCCGTGCCGGCCCCCTGCATGGCAGGGTGGCCGGTGGGTGGTGCGGTAGCCGAGCCTCCTGGCCGTGTGGAAGCGGACTGGGATGGCTGCGGCGACGGGTCCACCTCAGAGGACGAAGGGTTACCCCTGGTCCCGCTGGTTGATCCTCCCCCCGGAGGAACGGGACCGCGCACGTTGCCCAACAGGGGAGCGAAAGAAGTCCGCTCCCCAACGTCCTGTACCCCTAGGGGAAAGTTCAACGGTCGATCGGGGTGGTTCGACCGTCGGGGGCGAGGGCGCAGATCCGACCTGGTCGATGCCTGCGTCCCTGACCCGGGGTTGTGGTCAGTGGGGGGGTCACACCAAAGACTGCCCACAGCCCCTCCACCGGAGTGATGACGCTACTTGTGTCCGGGTAGTGGCTGAACCCGGACACGGTTGGGGAGAGCGTGATTCGACTGCGTGGCGTTAGTGGGGGGGTAGCTAGCGTCACGTGTCTCATCTGATAGGGTGACGGGCGGTGATTCCGGCCGCGAGTCGTCACCCGTGCTGGTCCGGGTCTCGGCAAGGGTCCCCAGGGGCCGATGATCGCCGGACGCAGCATGATAGGCGAGAGTCTCCTTGTGCGATGGAAGGTGAACAGGCGATTTGGCCGAAGAACGGGAAGATTTTGAACGGGCAGGTCCTTTCATGGGGGCCTTGCCTTTGGATTTAAATTTAGAGGCAGAATCGAAAGAAAAACAGTCGGCAATGACGGCCGATTGCCAGTTCGATTCGGCCAATTGCCTGTTCGACTTCGATCGCAACGATCGTGTGTCCGCCGATCGGGAAGAGGAGGAATCGTAACGATGGTCGCGCGTCCCCTGCGCGGAACCCTCCTCCACACCGACCGTACGCTCATAGGTGTGAGCGGTTTGTCCCCTGGAATCGACACTCGGGTCCTCCGGGGCAGAGAGCGACTCGTGAACAAAGGAGCGGCTCGACCCGTTAGTATCCTTCACCATGTTGGGCACTGGTGGTGAGACAAACACGGAAAACACGATCGCAAAGGGGAGACAAAGAGGTGGATCGAGGGATAGGAAGAGCTCGACCAACCTCGGGAGGGGCACTGGTAGTGCTGGAAGTGCGCAGAAGTCGCGCTGTTCGAGCGAAGCAGTTCGATCGTATGTGTTGCCGGTATGGCCGGTCGAAACAAAATGGCGGAATGACCGGCGAAAGGAATGGAAACTGAGTGAACGACGAGGAAGGTCGTCGAATAGGAATCCGAATGGAAGGAGAAGTGAAATGGGACTCGCAGACAAATGGCCGTAAGGCTAATTAAAGCGAGGAGATGGGAACCGCCGTGTAGCTCGGAATTCCGACTTGCGAGATGCACGGAAGGCAAGTCGTGAATGCCGAGAACAAGGCACGAACGCGAGAAGCGTGGGTAATAAAATCAATAAAACACGCCAAACCAAAGCCTCACCGGCAAGGGTACAAGGGTTCAGCGCGCAAGCCACAACAAAACAAGCAAAGAGCAAACACAAGGCTATCTTAACACAACGGCAAAGAAAAGGCGAGACAGAGCACAAGACTTATCTTGCTTGGACGGCAGGCCGAGAGAGAATGAAGGTACAGGAAGTTTACACCGGCTTCTTCCTTCGGCGGAAGTAGGGTGGGCATCACGTGACTGTCTTATTACTGCATTAGCCACACAAAATCTTCGGGTTGGGAGGCTGACTAACTGCCGTGAATGCTATGGTCTGACATGGTACAGTATACGACGCCAAATTGTGTTTGACAGTTGTTTTTGAGCTTCTGTTATGTACAGTTGTTTGTCCCAGACCACAACTGCACCACCCTTGTCTGCTGGCTTGATGACATTGTCCTGTTGTTCTCTTAACGATTTCAGGGCTTTCTGTTGATCTTGTGTAAGGTTACAATGTTGGACAGGTTTGGATTTGATTTGCCGTATGTTTTTTTTGCATTTTTGTATGTAGAATTCAACTTCACTGGATTTCTTGGAGGGTGGCTGGAGGAGCACTGGGATTTGAAACAGTCAAGTGAAAATGTCATGAGTTCTGTGGTGGTGGGGGCCTGGGTATGTTTTCGAGTGTCGCCATCCAGCGAAGTTTCCTAAAGAATCTGTCCACATCAAGGTGGGTCTGGTATTTATTGGTGGTGGGCTGAATTGGGGTGAATTTCAATTCTTTTGCCAAGACTGATCTTTCATCGTCAGAGAGGGGAAGATTCTCAGGGATGCGGTGGACAAGGTGGTGGTAGTGATCAGATGTGGTAGTGGAGTCAGGATTGTGGGTTGGGAGGCTGAGTGGTCAGGGCAAATTGTTCTATGTTTGTTTTGTAATTGTGATAGTTTGTCTTATTTGGTCTGGTTGCAGCGGTTGTGAATGAGTTGGTTGTGTGTATGGATGAGCTGTTTGAGTTTGGAGGCAGAGGCTATGGGCATGATAATTGTGGTTTGTTGTTCGAGATGTTGGAAAAGGTTGGAGAAAGATTTCAGGGTTGAACTGAGTGTTTTTATACGTGTCAACGTGAGTTTACGGCTGGCTTGGAAGAGAATCTTTGTGGTGGTAGTGATGAAAGTGGTGTTATGGAGGTTGGATGGGGTATGGGAAAGTGAGAAGCCATGAGGAATGATGCGCAGTTTAAGGCATTGTTTAAGAAAGTTGAGATTGGATGCTGATTTGGTTTTCTGAAACTGTGTTTTGGCATAGCAGAGTGCAAACGGCTGGATGGTGGGTGGTAGAAACTGAATGGATTTGCAGTAGCTGGCATGGTACGGGAGAAAATTTGGGCGATTGGCATTGTGTTGAGGTGTTAGTTGTTGTTGAGCAGGTAGTGGGAGTTGGGGGATCAAGAATGCTGAATGACGATTTTAAGTCTGTAGCTAGGTATGGATGTGGAGCAAAATGGAATGAGGGACAATGAAAATCAAGATGTGTTGTCGAAGTGGCAGAGTGAAACATTCAATTTGGCACACTGAGACATTATTCTAGTCTCAGTCCTCAGGTGTGATAAGCAAACCGAGAACTTCATTCCAACAGAACTTTTTATTTTAAAGTTCAGCATATTTGTCTGTTTTCACAAATCTTGAGTACAGAATACGCTGAAATTGTACCAGTAAACTGGTCTGGATCTACTTTAGGGAAACAAAACTACCACCACCAAATAAAAACATTTTGAAGTTCAAGAGGATTCGAAGCCTCTGATTAGCTTGACACAAATGCAAAAAAATATGATGAAACCCGCAAATGACCATTGTGTCACCAAGGAAACACTTAAGTTCAAGGAACAGCAATTTGTGGACACCCCTCCCCACCCCCTGACCCAAGCATTTCATTACTTCAAAGAAGAAAATAAAATCTACAGGCTTGTTATTGCCAATGTTATTCACAAACACACTTCCCTCCAAACGCACACACATATTTCAAGAATTCGCATGAAAAAAAAAAAAAAAAATTCTTTGTGAGAAATGAATATCATAAATCTGGCACGGAAGGAGAAGAGAGAAAAAGCACTAAAGACAGAAAAGTCACATGGGTCAAGTTAAAGATGCAAGCCCAAACTTGGAAAAGAGGAAAGGGGAGGACAAACGAGGATAGAGCACGGTCAAGTGTGTAGGTGGGCTGGTATGGACTCACTTGATGTACTCTTGAAGTTTCTCGATCCGCTTCTTGTTCTCCTCCATCTCATGCTCCTTCTGTTTGATCTTGGCCAACAGCTCGTTCTTCTTTCGCAGCTCATTGTCGTAGCGATCCTGGTCTGACTTCTGCTCACGGCTGATGGACTCCAGCTCCTGCATGTACTTGGCTGCCCGGCGCCCAGCCTCCTCCTTCAGACGGTTGTACTGCTGGACCTGTTGGTTCAGACACAGGTTCAATGCATATCCTGCCCCCCAAAAGTACCCTGGGACCAAAAAGGTTATCTACTTCACAAAAATGTACCAAATTTTCCACCTTTTAGACACTGCCCCCCCCCCCCCCCCCCCCCCCCCCCCCCCCCTACAATTCCATCTAGCCAAGTAACAATTCATCCTGTTCTGGCCTTGTGGTTTCTCCAGAAAAGTAATCTAGTAGTTTGGGGAACTTTGTACAACAAATAATTGATATTGCCTACGGAACAGAGGGTAGTACATTCCTGGCAATCAAAATGATCCCTGGTCTTCCTATTCACATTCAGGTGGTAACTTCTCACAGAGGGTAGTACATTCCTGGCAATCAAAATGATCCCTGGTCTTCCTATTCACATTCAGGTGGAAACTTCTCACAGAGGGTAGTACATTCCTGGCAATCAAAATGATCCCTGGTCTTCCTATTCACATTCAGGTGGAAACTTCTCACAGAGGGTAGTACATTCCTGGCAATCAAAATGATCCCTGGTCTTCCTATTCACATTCAGGTGGAAACTTCTCACAGAGGGTAGTACATTCCTGGCAATCAAAATGATCCCTGGTCTTCCTATTCACATTCAGGTGGAAACTTCTCACAGAGGGTAGTACATTCCTGGCAATCAAAATGATCCCTGGTCTTCCTATTCACATTCAGGTGGAAACTTCTCACAGAGGGTAGTACATTCCTGGCAATCAAAATGATCCCTGGTCTTCCTATTCACATTCAGGTGGAAACTTCTCACAGAGGGTAGTACATTCCTGGCAATCAAAATGATCCCTGGTCTTCCTATTCACATTCAGGTGGAAACTTCTCACAGAGGGTAGTACATTCCTGGCAATCAAAATGATCCCTGGTCTTCCTATTCACATTCAGGTGGAAACTTCTCACAGAGGGTAGTACATTCCTGGCAATCAAAATGATCCTGGTCTTCCTATTCACATTCAGGTGGAAACTTCTCACAGAGGGTAGTACATTCCTGGCAATCAAAATGATCCCTGGTCTTCCTATTCACATTCAGGTGGAAACTTCTCACAGAGGGTAGTACATTCCTGGCAATCAAAATGATCCCTGGTCTTCCTATTCACATTCAGGTGGAAACTTCTCACAGAGGGTAGTACATTCCTGGCAATCAAAATGATCCCTGGTCTTCCTATTCACATTCAGGTGGAAACTTCTCACAGAGGGTAGTACATTCCTGGCAATCAAAAGGATCCCTGGTCTTCCTATTCACATTCAGGTGGAAACTTCTCACAGAGGGGATTACTTCTGGCTGACGGAAAACTGAAGAAAATGCTCAACCCAAACAAAAAAATGTCAGGATTTATGCTTCTGAGTGACAATGAGAAATAGATGAAGGACGGGAGAAGGGACTAGGAAGGAGAACAGTGTTAGAGTATATCGGAAAAACTGAGACATAAGGACAGAAACACAGCAAGAGAGAGAATCAGAGAAGACTGAAATTCTGGCTTAACAAAAAAGTAAACGACAACCTTGCACTCTCTTTCCTTAATAGAAGCCCCTGAACAAAACTCCATGAAGTATATTTACAATTTGTGGCCAGACAGAGAAACTGGCAAAGGTATCAACAATATTACACGATACAATCCTGTACCGCAACACACCTGTAGTAAACCACATTCAAGCCATCCTTACCTGTGAATCTTCCAGCTGCAATGACCTGCCCTGGGACTGGGATTCTTCCTCCATGCGTTCTTCAAACAGCCGTCTGGATTCCTCCACCTTCTCCAGTTCTGCCTCCATCTCCTTGATCTGTTAGTCAGACAAAACATATCAGAACTTTTCCCCAAAATCTGGGAGCACAGAAAGCCCAGGTATGCTCTATTCACCTCTGGTGGTTACAAAAAACACATGCATGAATGTTTGTAGTCAGATAGTGTTTCAACTGTTAACCTGGAATCTGTATTCAGCATCCAAGAAATTCCAAGATTTGTCTGGGTCACAACCAGATGCACCTTCTTTACCTGACAATTTGAATCAATCACACAAAAGTGAATTTTAAAAAAAGCAATGGCTAAAAAAACACATCTCCTGGCACACTTGTTTGGAAGAAGGTGGAAAACTTGATTTGGGGCTTTCCTGGTGATTTTAAATTTACTTCTTCTTGCCCAACAGTCATCTTCTCAAACTTTAATCTTAACTCTTAGTTTTATACATTGTTGGCTCCAGAGGCAGAGGCTGCTCTCAATCATTTCAGAAAATGCTATAAATGGCAGGAATTGGGTATATCTCTTTCAAACTTGTCTTTACTGTCTATCTACAAACGTTCATACAACTTTAAGATAATGTTAGCAGATCATAGATACATATGTCGCAAATGTATTCTGTTTCGTTCTTTTCAACAATTTTCATTCATTTTTTTCAATTTGTATTTCTTACTATGATTATTATGCAATGCAAGTCAAATAAAACATACATTTTCACCGACAAGTGTTTTAAATGAACAGATAAGCTGTCTGCAAAAAACAAGGTCTGACATTTGCTCAGGGTTTTATTGTTTTAATCAGCCAATTTTGTGAGAAAATGGACTTGTACTTAAAGTAGATAGTCCAAATAAAGGGTTACTGTAACATTATGTACAGATCACTTGTTCATCTTTGGTAATCTTTTTTTTATTCATTTTTACTGAGTCAGCGATGCTAACCACTTCGCCACAGCGGCTGGTATAAACGTATATTATATTTGCGAAACTTAAAAACTATAAACTGATAGTCTTCAAGTTTCGCAAATGTAATATGCATTTTTATATTTTAAAATATTTTCTTGGTGAACGAAATTACGCCAACGGAAGTCACTCTAAAATGTCTTATCGTCTGTTCAGAGATGGAGACCACTACAATGCAAAATGTTGACATATAACATAGGTATATAAGAGAAATAAAATGAAAAAAAAAAATAACAGAACATAGTAAAAGCATAACTGAAATTTTTTGAAGGAATTAGATGGAAATTTGTTTTCACTGATATAAAGATATATCTAATTTTAGATATGCAGCATTCCTGTCTTACCTGTCAACGATGAAAAATGCCAATGAACATTTTTACTTGGTCCTTTATTAAATTACTTGGAAATCATGCTTCCCACTCCACACATATAGAGTCTCACACACACACACACACACACACACACTCAGACGGAGTTTTAATATTCAGCAGTTTTATGCACAAAATATAGATAGGAGACAAAAGAAGAAAATGATTTTTTTAAAAAAAATTAAAGAAAAAAAAAAAAAAAGGAGGAAGAAAGAAAGAAAAAAAGCAGCATTAAGCTTTCAATGTGTATGTGCATTGCTGTGTGTGTGTGTGTGTGTGTGTGTGTGTGTGTGTGTGTGTGTGTGTGTGTGTGTGTGTGCAAACAGAACAAACAAGTTTTCATACAGATCAGCTTTGTATGAGTGTACTCATTTATTCATGAATTCTGCATGACAACTTGATTATTTGTTATTCATCTTTGTTATTTCAGAAGATGATATATTTGCTGCAAAGTCTTCCAGACAGCAGACTGCTGTTAGGAAAATCATAACTCGGAAACATTCAAAAGAAGGGATGTGTGATTGTGTATTTGGACATCACTCTTTCTGTTACAACATAGAGTTGATCTAGTTGCTAGCGAGTTACTGACAACATTTAACACACTGATTTGTTCTGTAACCGTAACCCCCATTCTACCCCAAAAACACACACACACACATATATATATAAAGAGAGAAGAGAGAGAGAGAGAGAGAGAGATCATCACATTCTTTTGATGCTTTGTATATTTTGAAAAACTAACAAGAATTGCACCATCTTACATGTACCCAAATCTCATTTGAATCGATCAAATGGTTTAAAAGACATTGTTTTGGTTTTTTTAACCATGTTTTGGTATTTCACGTTGCCCATGTCTGCACCTGTAACCTGGTTTTTACTGAAATTTGAAAGCTATTTTCAACATAAAAATATCTTTGGATCAACGAGAAAAACATTAAAATGGAATGCAAAGCATTCTGTGTCAAAGCATAGTTAGGACTGTTCTTGTGCTGTTGTAGTTGGTGAGCTATGGACAATGCAGTGTGTCAAATGCATGATGTAAACATGTCGCACATTGAAATGTTCAGTAAAAAAAATATGTATAAATTTTTTCACATTCCATAATATCATTATGGACTGCACACTTATGTTAAATAAGAAGCATAGCTCTGTCTTCCATGTGCCAAGATTTCATTGAAATCTGTCAAACAGTTAAAAAAGTAATGATGTTTCTTCTAACCTTGTTGGTGCATATGATGCTGAGCATGTCCACAACTGACAGATTTGCATTTCTCTGAAGTTTGAAGGCTGGTTTTACCATGAAAATAAATTCAGATCAGTGAGAAAAAAAATCAGTGCATAAATACATATGTAGGAAAGTCGACTGCAGCTACCGACGCTCTTCAATGGTATTGTTCTGAAATTGTAGTGCCCTCAATAGGGCTCTTGGTCCAATTTCGACCATTTTCAAATCGTGAATTTTTCAAACTTTGACTGGTACATACTTTTAAATAAAGGAAATTTTGCTTGAAATCTGGAACATAGCTTTTCCAGGTATTGGAAATTCTGTCCTATTAAGACTGGATTTGGCAGTGAAAGCAAATTATGATTTTGGAGTGGCTAAAAATGGGTCATATTTCACTTTCAGGATCATTTTAACCACCCCCTATCTTTAAACGGCCGTAACTCCGGACCTAATGAAGATATTCACTTACTTTTTTTGTGAAATGTTAGGTTTTTTTAAGTTGTATAAAAATATTTAAAAAGTACGTTATTTCTCCCTTTAAAAATTTCAGCTGCCGCTACCTATAGAGAGAGAGACAGAGAGGCAGACAAGCCTACCCCAAAATAATGCTGTCACAGATAATGTAAAAATCAGGAACAAACTGCATTTTTTTAAAAGAATTTCAGGAACTCACTAGATTGTTACAAATATGATCCTGTGCAGATGTACATACATGCATGCTCACACACTCATATCATCAAAGCCACCATGACTAATGAAGAATGTGCACTTGGCAATTGTGTACAAAAATTTCCCTCCATATTTCCTGAAGGTCTGGTGTTTTTTTTCTGTGGAATCTCTATCTTGCTTCATCATCAGTATAACACATTCTGATTTCCTTGCTACAGCTAGCTATCTTTTCAGCACTTTATGTTAACTTCCGCGCACTAAATCTTGTTCATAGTCAGCTAGGATTTATGCACAGGAGCACAGTCTTTTGACTTACAACTTTCTATCTTCCATGTCCTACTGTGAAAAAAGGTGCACTTATTTCATCCCCCTTTTCTTTCCTTCGTAATAGGCAATCTACAGCCTTAAATGTACGGAACAGTCATCAATTTTCATGTTTTTCTGTGACAAATACAGCCATTCTTGGACAGCTGGCATCCGGAGAGGGCAGAGAATGAGAAAGACAGCGGGAAGGGTTAGTGAGAGAGAGAGAGAGAAGGGGAAGGACGGTGGGGGGAAGGGTGGGGAGGAGGAGACAGGGAACGACAGACAGAAACAGTGAAAATGGTAATGCAGACAAGTTATCAATGGGAATAAATCATCTTCTTACTATTTGCTCATGGTTTTCATGCTTCTTCTTTGCTTGCTTCAACGAACGCCTGAAAATGTAAATAATTCAATAAGAACAACTAGATAAACATTATTTAAATAAATGATTATCAAAACATTTATTCTTAGATATTAAGTAGCCAATTATATGGCAAGGAACATACAATGCTGGAAAAAGAAACATAAATGCTGGTGAAACATTAAACACTTTCCAGAAATATTGTTAGATTAATGATATATTGTTAACCTGACAGTTCATGTCATGTCAAACTACATTCACAGCTTTTGAGACATCTTGAATGCATGGAGATTTTCCCTGTGCAACACCCGTTTTCTTTTTTTTTTGTCTCGCGATATTTACAAACAATAAATAGGCAATTCATGCAAAACAGTGTTTTGTTCCTTGACGAAGGTCATGGGTTCTACCACCTTTTGGATCTTGGCGTTTCCAATGAAGGGAAAGAGTGCTGCAGGGGTCTAGAGCTTGATGCTGCTATGTGCCCAGTCCATTGCTCCGAACAGACCAGCATCAACATACTGTCTTACAATCAGCAACAACTTCTACGGTGCAATGTCAACATGTTCGGACCTTGCGAGTTTAGAAAAAGTGATGGAAGCAAAGTTGGACCTGTCCATTCTGCAGCTTACACATCTGACTAATTGTTTGTCGAGGATGAGGTAAAATTAAAACCAATTCAATCAAATGGGATATCACAAAGTTGTTTCGGTCAATCCCGTCCATACATCACATGCAACGTTTTTAAGTAGTCAACTGGTCATCTCTTGGGCTGTTTTATTCCATAGTGAATTCACCTGCAAACTGCTTATCTGCCATAGCTATTCTCTTAAACTGCTGATGAAATCCCATCCATCCATACCCTTTCTATCCATGCAAACATTTAAGTACAGCAACTTCCTTGCCTTAGAATCCAATTCCTTTTTCATCCACCATTAGATAGATAAGATAAAGTTTCAGAACTTTTACATATTACTGAACATATTAACAAAGCAGGTCACAGTTTTCTGTAATACATGTTTTGGTACATAGCAGGAGCACTACCACCATTTACTGAACAAACCTCTTACAGTCCGAGTCACATTTCATTTTGTGTTTGCAGATGCAGTTGGTTTTTTAAAGATTGTTCATTACTGAAGGACTGTGCATTTCATGTTTGCTGTTGATGTTTGGTACTAAATAAGAGAAAACATCATGTAAGCTTACCGTGAATTTTCAACCTTCCTCTGCATGTGAGTTGTCTTTTCTTTGGCTTTGATGTACACTGGGCGTTTCTTGTTCAACTCCACTTCCTGGAGAGAATAAACATCATCTTAGAATCCATAATCCACTCTTTGCATAACTTTCTTACAGTAAACAAACCAGCACTCAGCAAACAAAAGAAATGTAGACATCTACCAAATCAGCGTGTAACTTCATTAATAATTGTTCACTCCTTTCCATTCAGTCTTATCTAAAGTAAGTACCTTTGATCTAGTTCACTTACTATTGATCATCTCAACTCTGTCATCTGTGAGAAAGTACTTTATCAGACAATGCACCGTCAACAACAGAGATGGAGGAGAATGGATTAGGGGACAGTTAAGTATTTTCTATTGCATTTGTAGGCTGCAACTCGCATTTATTTTGCACCCAATTTGAGTAGTCACGTGATTATTTATTCTTCATTTTCACTGTCTTGAATGTTTCAGTCTTGCCTGAAGAAGACCGAAGAGGTCAAAAAGTGTCGTGTTTTATCTTGTAATTTGTCCCTTTTGTTCGGCAGAGCAGTATATCTTTGTTTTAATTTTCACCTGCCGTCACCTCACTTTGACACTCATGTCACATACTTGTTGAAAGCAACTGCGCCCCACCCCCTTTCTTTTTTCCCCTACAGAATTATGAATGATATTTGATTCCACATTTGTTTAAACAGTTGCTTTCTTTCTTTTTTTTTTTTTTTTTGCTGTCCCAACCTCTGCGCCACCTCAGAGGCAGTGCACCCACGCCGCTCATTCCGACACCCCGTCCACAGCCACAGCCCGGTCGGTCCCGCCGCAGCCCCAGCACCGGCAATCCACAGGGAGCAGTCAATGTCAAGTCGTCAAGAGGCAACCCATCGGAGGAGACACTGCACTGCTGCCGAGTCACTTCGGTGGTGTTCAGTGGCGCCTGTTCTGATCTAACATATGCAGGTCACCACCTACTAAACCCCCTACTGACGACAATAATTGCTTAGTCGCGGAGCCAGTGTGAGTGAGCTCTCCCTCCGGAGGGCGCCACCACGTCCGTCCAATGACAGCCCCCATGGACTCGCCGACACCGGTGACCCCGACGGAACCAAACCAAGGCCACAGATGTGGACAGAACATCGAAACTGAGGTCACCATGAGAGCAGGGCATGAAGGGCCACAGAATTTGAGACATTTTTTTTAATGCTGATCGATGAGAATGAGGATGATTAAGATAATGCTACGGATTTCCATTTCGGTCTGAGACTACATGACAGGGCTGTACTCTACGCTTCCTTTCATAATATATCCTGGCGTCAACCAGGCCCGAGAGATACAGGCACCTGCAGTGCTGGTCAGGAAATTTGAGCAACACTCTCAGAAACGCATCCATTAAGTGGATGAAACTCGACTATGTGGTCCCAGTCTTCCCAACTGAGTCTGCAGCAAACTCAACTCTGGGTAGGAGCCGGTTGGGGCAGAAAAACCCACATGACTCTGATGGGATTCGAACCCACGACCTCCCAACCGGGAGTCCGTGATGTTAACCACTTCGCCACGGCGGCTGGTAACAGTTGCTTTCTTGTTCTAAGGTAAAAGAAGAAGAAGAAGCACATTCACACAGAGTAAAAATACAAGGTCATTTTGGTCCTCATTAAAACTCATATGAAGAAACATGTGCCCTTTTCATTTTAAAATGGTCAAATCAAAACAACAACAGGTGAACAAACAAAAGAGAAAAACTGAGACCAAGAGAGAGAGAGAGAGGGAGGGAGGGTGGGAGGAGAGAGAGAGAGAGAGAGAGAGGGAGAGAGAGAGGATAAGAGAGAGACAGGGATGCGAGCTAGTGAAACAGGAAACTTACTGATTCTTTGATTTGTTGTTCAATCTTGGTCAGCTCGCGGGCAACACGTCCCTGTTCTTTTTTCTTCTCCTTGACTTCATCATCAATGCGGTCCCGTTTCTTCGATTCCTTCTGCAGCAGGCCGTTCTTCTTGCTGAGTTCCTCTGCCACCTCATCAATTTCCCGCTCATTGTGATACAGCTTGAACAGCTGTAGGTGCAGCTGTTTCTCTGCCTACACACACACATCATCCTTTCACAGTAACAAACCATAAAAGACAACACCTAAGACCAAACAGTTACAAGTTATGGACAATAGTATCTAATCATGAATATAATGCCATAATAAAAATACTAACACATTAACATATCAAAAACAATGAGCACCATCAATAATAATTTAACATGAAAAATCATTGAATAACTATAGAATTAATATCATACTGTTCATAGCTAAGACCACTAAGAGGGGGAAGTAGATATAGAAAGGCTGCTTGCTAACATACTTCAGTAATGAAAAATCTTAGTGGACATGCATTTCAAAACTAATTAGAAAAATACTTCAAAAGATCCATAAAAACAGTCATTGAAATCAGTCATCACAAATGCGTTCTGGTGATACATGCAGTGTCATGCAAGTCCCATCTTTCATAACGATCCCCTTCTCTCATCCTATTTATTCTCTTTTAGAATAAAATTATGGTCATAATCAAATGACAACAATCATCACCACCTGTTACTGTCAGAATAAGTTTCACAGTACTCATAATAAGACCGGTTTTGAATAGTATAATCTAGTCAAAGCTGACAGGCATTTTGAGTTTTGGTTGACAGACTGGTCACAAGCAAAGCTTCTTGTTGGTCTCAGTGAGTCTGGCTCTCTACTCAAATTCTTTTGCCCTGAACATATTCTCAGCTTGATCAATACACTTATAAGTGAGCTGGTGTCTTTCCCATACATGTAACATGATACAGAATATTGATCCACATCCCACTCACTACATTATGACACATGCATTCCAAGCACACACAAAAAAACTCCAGTTGTATGGTTCATTCCTGGGCTTCACACATGCACGGCACCCCTCTGTGCAGCTAAGTTATCAGTCCTGATAGAATCCCATTCATCCGCAGTTTTATCAGTTTTTTGTATACGGATGCAGTTTCTTTTTTCCTCATTTCTTCTTCTTTCTTTTTCTCTCCTGTACTTCCTTTTCATTCTACTCCTGTGTCTCTTTCTTGCCATATCCAACATACATTTGAGAAAGATAAGTTTCAGATATACAAGGGGTTTAAGCTCTTAATACTGTTCAGTCCAATACTGCCTGCCTGCTGTCACCAAGTATTTACCATTCTGACCTGTGCCACCTGTTACAGGTGACCCTCCATTTTGTTTCTTCAAGGATTATTTGAGAAGCTTAACCCTATCTCTCTTTTTTGATGGTGTTCTCCATCTCTCTCTCTCATTGGTTGAGTGTTTACTGAAGTCATTGTTACCTGTCCTCAGTGAGACTGTATACCTGCTACTTTAATGCTAATGCTGATCAACTACTCAGTGCAAACTGATCTAGCTTTGAATGAATGATAAAACAGAGAACTTTATTTCCATTCTCTTTACATGGGAATTCATTTGCATTGATTTCTGCCCTTGGCTTGTAAAATCCATGTTGTTCAGGCTGACAGAAATGGCCTGCTACATATATATCATGAGAAAACCATCTCTGTAACCTGTGCATGGGCCTCCTCAAGACCCCTCTCCACATCATGCACCTCATTTAGATATGAGTACTTTTACTTTCCAATTATCTCACGGGTGCAGCAGTTCTTTTTCCCCAAGTGCTAAACAGAAGAAACCAGAAGACAAACCAAGAAACCATCAGATATGTATTACTGTATAGCTTCATTTAGTGGCAACCGTTGTGAAGGGGAGCAAAGTAAAGGTCAGCTACTGGTCTTTTTTCCTTAATTAACCTCTTGCCCTTCAATCATCTACTTTCATGTCTTTTCTTTCATTCAACCCTTTTTTTTTTTATTCCTTAGTATCACCCTTTACTTATTCTTTTCCATCCTATCTTATGTGTCACTGAAGAGCAAGGTAAGGTAACGCAGAGTTGCTTATAGCCCGGCAAACTGCAAAGGTCCTTATCAGGACTGTCACCGTGCCAAAGCCAACTCACAAGTTATCAAAAAACAAAAACAAACAAACAAACAAACAAAAAACAAACAAGCAAAAAAAAAATCATTCCCACAACCCTGTAAAATACACCTTAAAAAACACACTGGAAATTTCTTTAAAAATCTTTCTTCCGTAAAATCTTAGATCAGATGAAAAATGTTGAGCTCTTTCAGAAATTCAAAGATCACATCAGGTGGAACATCTCTGAACAAGGTTTTCATGGTGTCTTCTCTAAAGTCTTTACATCTCACATCATGCAAAAGTCCCAACACCCTAAAAGAACGCACCACACAGCTTTTTCACCTTTTAAAAGATAAGAATGGATGTAAAAGGAGTGGCCTGTACGCCAATAGCACAGTACTGTTTCTTCTTTATGGCTGCCTTGGGAGGATGGTAAAAACTCTTTCACATTCAGACGGTTGCAAGTTCCATTCCTCTTATGAGGGGTCTTTGATGTAAGTCTGGGCTTTAAGTTTCAGATCAGTATGAGGGATAGACAGTTTGCTCAACTCCCTTCTTTGCGGCCCTCTTGGCAAGTTGATCAACCAACTCGTTGCCCTGAATGCCCACATAACTGCGAACCCAAGCAAAACTATGTTGTATTCATCAGATTTCAGAGAGATGCATACATTTCAAATAATTTCAGCTGTTGGGAGTGTTTGAGGTTATGGCTGGCAATGGCCTTCAAAGCAGAAAGGGAGTCCAACAAAATGAGGAAATCTTTATGTTTGGATTTAGAGACAAGTTGAAATGTGTAATACAGCAGTTTTACAATTAAAAAAAACAAACTTGTGGACAGACACTACTCCTCCACTATATTTTAGGAGCCTGCAAGCCTCAAAGAGCATGCTGCTTGTCTGAATCCAACAAAATATCTCCTGGTTACACCCTCTATTTCCAATAATTGCCCTCTCAAGTGCGCACATATGCACACGCACAGACATCCTAATCCCTCATTTCACATGCACAGATGTGCTGATTAAGTTCCTAAGAAGAGCAAACCTCTCTTACCAGCTGTTGATTCAGTCTCTGATAGCGCTCAGCCTCTTCCTTCTCCAGTTTAGCCTCTTTCTTCTCAGCAGCGATGCCTTTCTTCTTGTGGTAGTTAAACTGCGTGTCCTCCTCAGCCTTCAGCATCTCAGACCGCGCATTCTCATATTCTTCTTTCAGCTCTCCTGACCTGCAGTAGTAAAATCTCTTATCGTTAACAAATCCAACAGCCTTCAACCCATTCTCTCCCTGTCTGCCAACAGACAGTGCACAATGAATTCTGAAAATCAAGGGTCAACAAGTCACACTGGCAGGGTTAACGGGTTCTCATATATTGCTGTTTGATTACAGTGAGGCAGAGCTCCTGAAGCTGTCAGCATTTTACCAGCACAAGGCCAACAGCAATTGAGAGGATGTTCTTCAGAATTTTTTAAGTGGGGGGGAACAGACTGACATGATTGATAATGCAGTAATTATTCAAAAACACACACCACCCAATCCATCAACCTTTACCAAAAAACAACCATGGGAACAGCACTACAGATTTCCTTTCTTTCTGTATTTTGGAATTCATTATCCTACTAACCCACATCTAACTGAATACACTCCATTTACAACAAACCAACAGAACAATGCAGTTACCTAGGAAGTTTAAACACAGGGATATTTATGAATATATACAATAACCAGTGTCTTTAAGCAAATAAGAAAAAAATAACCCAAACATAATTGAATACACTCTATGTACAACCAACCAACAGAACAATGTGGCATCTAGGAAGTTTAAACACAGGAATATATATGAATTATAAAATATGTACAATAACCGGTGCCTTTAATCAAATGAGAAGAAATTTTGTAACTACGACATACATTTTTTCCATTTATAATGCTAAAATCAACAATAATTCAACAAGCTTTTCATGCCCAGATTAGAACCAAACCTGTACCTAGATGTTTTTAACCAAGATGTCACAACTGGTCAGTAAAATAAAGTTTTGCTGAGAAGCACCAGTCTTACTACTGGCATGAAACTCACAACAATTGAAGATGATTTGAAAAAGAAAAAGAAAAAAGGAAATCGTAGAGATGTTCCATTGGGACTTTCTGACACAATCAGTGATTGTGCTAGTAATCTTTAAAACTGGTATGGCACACTCAATGAAACCAGCAGCTTGTTCACAACAATTAGTACAACTCATGCGTTACAAACACTGCCAACGTCTGATCCATCAAAAATCAAATCAATACCTGGTACCAGTAACTGATATTTTTGTTGGTATTTTGTCATGTGAAACAGTAAAATATAGCTACTTACCAGTAAAAATAAACCCTGGAGATGAATTTAATTAGGAGAAGAGCTATACAGTTGTACGTCACAAAATATTTCGTCATGACGGACAAAATATTTTGTGAATTTAAAAGTCTATAATCTATAACATTTACTTTATTTTAGTAGGATCCAGTCTTTATGTTGTCAATGTTTCGTTTTGTATTTATTTGGAATGAAAAAAAAATGTTACCCAACCTGCAATCATCACTCACTGAAAATTGTAAAAAGAATCATTTTTAAGTTTTTGTAATCTTGCATCCTACCACTGAAAAATTTTGTGTTAATATACTGCACTGAATGAATAAATTTTACTTGTTTAAAACTTCATAACTGACCATTAGCTAATTTGCAAACCTGAAACAAGCTGACCAACATTCACAGAAGTAACACATACACTGCTGTGTTTGACGCCGTTTAAAATATGTGCACAAGTTCTGATCAAGCAAATGATGGAAGCTGAAATTCGTAATCTGGCATTCATGGTGAACAGAAACGAATGAAATTTACTAGCCTGATTCAGTTGGTCGATATATCGATATTTACTCTGTAAGAAAGGATAATCTATTGATGGGAAAAAAGCTTTCTGAATCTTTCGTTGAGCTTCTTTTTATTGATAAATTATCTTTGCTTATGGGGGTAAATGTGGATATGGTCAAGTTGGTGAGAAGTTCAGATGCAGTTTGGACTTTAAAAACAAAAAGGCACTAAAATGCTTGCTTTGTATAATGCAATACTCTTAAGGCAAAATTGAATAAAAATACTTCAAAGTCTAATCCATATAGCAAACATTACACATCTCCTCATGACACATGCACTGTCAAGGTAAATACTGACACCATGTGGCAGATACTGAACCCATAAAAATCCAGTGTGTGTAGGTAACTTTTTATGTGAATTTCATGCGACATTCAACTTTGAATGACAAATACACAGATTGACAATAAAACTTACTTTAAACAGTCCAATTACAAATGCTTTTATCGATTTCCAACAATTTAACAGGCAGACTTTTTTTTCCATGTTATCACTGTAATAATATATTCATTCTTGTAAACATGTTATATACACATTTTTTTTATCCATACAAACTCAATAAATGGGTCCACTGACTTGAGTCTGCATATGCCTTTAAATGTTCCACTGAACTGTTTTCTTGCTTTGAACGAAGCTAACATGTTGTTCATAGAGAAGTGGGGAAATGAAACAATACATTTCTAGTGAATTAGTCATCAACATAGTGATTACTTCGCTGCCCACAAATATTGTTGAATGAGTTACAATACTGCAAGTTTTGAACAATTTTGATACTGAACAGAATTTATGGAATATAATTTGATGACATGGAGAAATATCCAAAGCAATGGATTTCAGAATGTCTACAAAATGTGGGTTTCTTTTAAGGGATCCACATAGTACTTTTTTGTTGTTATTGTTAAAGTTACCTACACAGACAAAACATAAAAATTCAAATCTGCACAAGCAGTTTTTTTGTTTGTTTTTAAAAATTAAGTTTTCTGATTAACAGAAACATTGGTAGGCTTGATGAACATTATGACATCTCTTTCTTTAAATGTCTTTTTTTTCCCCAATAAAATGTACACTGCCAATGTAAAGGAGGTAAAATACTGTTTACTAACTTGCTCAAATAAATTAACCAAAAATGGTTTTAAATTGGGAAATTCTTAGCTTTTATTTTGTGACACTGTGTGGAATTACCAACACTTCCTGAATTTCATTTCACTGAGTAAAATGACCATGAATCTTTACACTAGTCTTTGTTCTTGCCTGAAATAAATCAGTGCACCTTTCAACAGAACAGTGAAATCATAGACTTCAAAATAAATCTTCAATGTCACAAAACTGGACACATTCTGAGCTTTAAGGCCATTCTCATTTTAGCCTATTTTGTGCTGAAGTGGATGAAGATAAGTGACTGCTCGTTCCTTTTCGTTGTCCTGAATGTTTTGTATCTTGCCTAAAGAAGATCTAAGAGGTTGAAACACGCCGTGTTTGTCTTGCGATTAGTTCGTCTACACTTTTTGGCGGCGTGCTATCACAATATTTAAAATTTGTTTACATTTTCGCCTGCAGTCGCCTCACTTTGCATTTAGATCTTGTGCTTGATACTACACTAGCCATTAAAAATTTGTCCAAACAGAGCTAATAAACTGCTGCATATTTGACAAGTTTGATCTTGACACAATATTTGACATCAAAAGTTAAATCACTAAAAGTCAACAGAAAAACTATTTATTGTCCTATACAATGAGCATTCAGAGAAGACAGTGAAGTAGCAGGCTCTCAAATTTTTAATTCTCACAGCAGAGATTTCACCTAGCTCACTCTATGATCTATCACAGTGTTTAATCAAAGATGGAGTCAATTATAGCTGTATACAACAAGTAAATTAATCTTAAAACTTTCTTGTGCCTACGACTACTAGAACAAAACCTCTGGAATAAAATGAACCATAAAACTGTGAAAGGTTGCGGTCTTCATACCTGCTGATTTCTTCAAACATAGCAGTTCTTTCTTTCGCATTTTTCATGGCAATACTCTCCACAGTGCCTTGGAACACCAGGAAGTTTTTGGATTTGACCAGCACTCCTATCTGCTCCAGCCGTTTGGCATATTCCTGGCCTGATACCGCCTGCAGAAAAAGATAAAAACCTACATAGAAATCAAAACAGATTTACACCAAGGCTCACTTCTGTTTTACTTTAATTTCATTTTAGTCCATCCAACCAAAGATCATAACATATGTGGAAAAAAGTCTGGCCCTGAAACCCCTCCATTCCCAAATTACAATACACACACAATGCTATCACATGTAAGACAAATGTACAGAAAATGTATGCGGTAATCATATTAGCCCACACCCCAAAGAAGTACTTTATGAGAATTTATGTCACATTCTACTGTCTACCCCAAACATGTATGCATTAACCCGTTCGCTGCTTGAAGCTGCTTGAAAATGTTACAAACAAAGGCTTTCCCAGTGCCAGGGAAATCTAATGATTTGGGGGTAATAATTAACAAAAAATTCTAGCTCAGAAACTACAAAAGATATAACAATGAAATATATATGATTTTTGAAGGAAATTGAATGAAGATTTTGAATCTGGGCTTCTTTTGTTTTACTTTTGATAATAAAAAAGTATTTAGACAATTAGATTTGGATAGATTTTTTTGCACGATCAAAAGCATATGTATTTACCACTACATCTTCACATCCAAACAAGAACACAAAGCAAAAAAGTTGAAAATAAAGTTTGTATTGTCACACTACACCTGTAAATGAAAGTAAAACAGTTTAGAAGTCTATCAAGACGCTCACACTCTATGCAGACAGGTCAGTCCATGACCACGCCCCCCTCTCCCCACCACGCCCCCTTGCTGGACTTCAACCCTCTCTTTCACTGCTCCTCTTCCCCTACCTTTCCCTCTGCCCTGTGCCGCGCCGCGAGCAGGCCGCGCTCCCCTCTCACGCTGACTACCACGTCACTGACCACTGGCACGCAGTGCAGAGTACACACTAGGCGAGCTCGTTCGACGCTGGCAAACCAGTCAGCTGAACACACATTGAGGTCACACAGCCCGACACAATAACTGACGAATACGGTTGGCAATTCCATCACTATCATCATCTCACCTTCATGCTCGAGCGAGTCGTTGAATAAAAGATTATTGTCTTTGTCAAAAATCATTAGCAGAGCCTGCTCAGCTGTGTAAATACGTTGATCTGGTCGCTGCGCTTGTCGAAGGTTGCGCCGCCATCTTTGCAAGCGAGACGAAGTGCTGGCTGGTCATCCAGTCAGTGATGAGAATAAATGGGCTTTCCCCTCACGTGTGGTCATTTATATATTATTTTAATACTACAGACATATAAGGCTTACTACGCACACTCTATTTAAGTCCGTTGATAGAAATAGTAACGAATGAAAATTCAAGAAAAATGCATGACGTCAGTGGACGGCCCATAGGCACTGGGAAAGCATTTTTAATGCGGCGTCAGCTGACGGCTTAAAGGCACTCTACGGGTTAATCATATTTTAGTCCTCACTGCAAAGAAGTACTTTTCAAGAGTTCATGTCACATTCTATTGTCTGCTTCATACCTTTCTGTTTACGTAATGTTCTGAGGAACCGCCAACGATAGCTCTGGTAAAGTGGATTTCATTGTCACCATCAGACTCTGCATAAACAGCTGTCACTGATGCTGTGCTGGCCGCTGGCTTTCCCACTGGAGCTCCATGGATCAAGTCCTGAGCAGGACAAAATAGGGTATTGGGGGGGGTATTCAGTGGAATGAATACAACCTGTCAGAACATTTAATTTTGTTCCACTTCTTGTAGTAGAACACTGATACTGCAAATTTGAAAACACAAATAAAAAAAACAAACAAACCCACCAGCAAGATATTTTCATCTGTTAGAGTGTTGTTACAACATAACTGCCACATATAGGACAGTTTTCATGACAATGAAGACTGTCATAATTGTGCTGCATGGAAATGAGGGGGGGGGGAGGGGGGGGGGGAGGGGAGACAAGAAGAGAAACACAATGGAGAAACTGACACTGGTATGGTAAACTGGATATGGAACATAAGCATGCATCTGGTGTTTTAAATTATATGGAGAAATAAACATGAAGCACACTCCAGAATGATAGTACACCAGAACTACAATCAGTTCCAGTTTACAGAGGTCTCCAAACATTCAAAACAACAGACATACATTAATGATGGTAAATACTGGGTACTAACAACTCCCTTTCCAAAGTATAATTTTATCATACTGCTGGCAGAAATTAAGCTGTACATTTTATGCAAGCAAGTAGATTATCCATTTTGTGAATGTTCATTTTGCTGTAATTTATATGGAAGAAACATGCATTGATTATACCATAACTATTGGTGACAATAACTCTGATAATCGGACAAACAACAGACGAGAGAGAGAGAGAGAGAGAGAGAGAGAGAGAGAGAGTGCGGAGCGCGGAGCGAGAGAGAGAGTGCGAGCGCGAGCGAGAGAGAGAGAGAGAGCGCGAGCGAGCGAGAGAGAGAGAGAGAGAGAGAGAGAGAGAGAGAGAGAGAGAGAGTCTGTCCATCTCACACACCCATGCACGGAGAAAATCAATTTCAGGAGCCACATGTATCAAGAAAGCAACAACTGATGTTCAAACATAAAATAAAAACTGTAAACAGTACCAACACTACTTGATCAGACTAGACTGCAGCAGAGACCACACACAGTGACTCATTGCACTTCTACTTCAAGTGCACAGAATGACTCCAGGAGTCTATACAGTAATCTTGATCAACCCTACTGAAGTGACTATAGTTGTTTGGGACAGTCAATTGTTTTAGATGTTTGTTCATGACAAATTCCTTCATGGTCAACAGAGTTACACAGGTTCCACTAGACAGGCATATGACAGTATTTATTGGTAAACTTTTGCCCGCAACAGCTACAAACATTAAAAAGCTCTGATACTGTCTGTGTACCTGCTGGCTGATGCAAGCCACTTGTGTGGCAACATTTTCTTCCCCATCCGTCCCTTCCACCCTTTGATCCACTGACAGCCTAAGCATCAAGCAGCTCGACTGGTCACCGAGGGATTGGTATGAAACTAGCTATGCCAGGGTACACCATTTCTCTCACACCTCCACTTTTCCGTGTTCACATCTCCCATCCTCTCCCTCTTCTACACCTTTGGCACCCTCCACCTAATGAGTTGTCCTGTTTTTCCCTAATACAAGCATTATACTGCCAGATTTGACCAGGTCTGACAATCATTCCCTACCCGCATCCCTCTTTCCATCTCTCCTTACCCTGAGTGTACTTTGCTGGGAGAGGAGGGTGGTTGTGAGTGAGGATGTTGGAAGAGGAAGGGGAAGGTGGGAGGAAGAATCTTAAGCTCTTCAGTGGGGTGCCACATTTGATAGCAACAGCTCCTCGACAGCTGGCACTGGAACTTTTTCTTATTATTGCTGGTGCCCATGGACCGATAGCTTTCAAAGGCAAGCAGAATATCTAATTAAAGGTGACATTTTTCTCTCCCAATTTTCAATGAAAACGACAACCAAGCAAGCATTGTCATATATACAAGCCTTGCTTTCATTGAGGCTATGTTTCAATGAACTTCCTATCATGAAAAACCACTCTTACTTGCATTGCAAACAACTATGTGGTCTGCAACATAATTACAGCAGCATTTACTTTAATGATGAAAAAAAATCTTTTGAATTTCCATTTTCCTAAATGTCTGCATCACGAAGACCCAGTGGTACTGAAAACTTCATGTCATTGTCAGATTTTGTGCAAATTAACAAGGAGGTGTGGCTGTGTGTGGACAAGTCCACGCACAGTGACACATCCTTGATAAAACTTAAATTTTAGTGAAGAGTTTCATCAAATCTTTTTAATGCCTTTATAATTATGTTATTACTCTTCTTTTATCTGTAAATTTTACTATTTGTGTACTAAGATTCTTTTTGTTTTAATTACAGAAGTTATCATTTGAGAGTTTCTTATCCTAAGCTGTCCATCCTGCTTTTCATAAAGTAACTCTTTTTCCATTTTCTTGTCATGTTTATTTCTTTATTCCTTTTTCTTCTTTCTTTCGTATTTGTAGTGTTTGTACTTATAGAATATCACTATCAAAATTGAACTTTCTCAAGATTTTTTTTATCTTTCATAAGTTGTCTTAATAAACTAGTAAGGTAAGGTACGGTAATGTTGCTTACAGCCCAGCCGACCGCAAAGGGCCATATCAGGGCTGTCACCACGTTAAAATCAACTCACATGTCAAAAAAAAAAAAAAAAGGCCTTTCACACATGTATATCTTTAAAATACACCTTCTAAAAACGTGCCAGAAACTTCGTTAAAATCTTTCTTCTGTAAAATCTTAGATCAGATGAGAAACTCAAAGATCATGTCAGGTAGGACATCTCTGAACAGGGTTTTCATGGAGTCTGCAGTAAAGTGTTTATGTCTCACATCGTGCAAGTCCCAACAACCTGAAAGAATATGTCTCACTGTGAGTGGAACATGTCATGGAATGCACCACGGAGCTTCTTCACCTTTTAAATGATAGGAACAGGTTGTAAAACAAGTGGCCTGTGTGCAAGCGGCACAAGACTGTTTTGTTTTTACGGCTGCCTCTGGAACATGGTAAAAACTCTTTCAAGTTTGGATGGATTTTAAACAGTTTGTTATCCGTCTGCGAGTTCCATTCCTCTTGCCAGACATAAGCCTGTGTTTTGGGTTTCAAATCAGTGTGAGGAATAGACAACCTGCTCAACTTTTCCTTTGTGGCACTCTTAGCAAGCTGATCAACCTCGTTACCTCGAATGCCCACATGGCTGGGAACCCAAGCAAAAACTATGTTGTATCCATCTGTTTTCAGAGAGGTGTACAGTTTGAAAACTTTCAGCAGCTGAAGGTGCTTGAAATTACGGCCAGCATGGCCTCCAAAGCAGAAAGAGAGTCTGATAAAATAAGGAAATCTTTATGTTTCAATTTGCAGATCATTTGAAGAGCCAGGACCAAGGACCAAGGCCGTCAGCTCAGCAGTATAGATGGCGCTGTCTGTTGGAATACATCTCTGAGGGGGATCTGCTGTACAAAACACAGCAACTCCCTCCTCAGATTTGGAACCGTCAGTGAAAATTCTTTTGTAGGATGGAAACTTAGAACACAGTTCAGCAAAAAGGGACTTGTATGCCACGGAACTAGTGGATCTTTCCGGTGCGAGGCCAAATCAAAGCGGATCTCTGGAGTGAAGACAGTCCATGGTGGGTCACCAGGAAACTTTGAAAAATAACAAACTATTTCCAGGTCTATATCTGCTTTGTTCAAATGGGGAAGAAGATGAATTCCCAAGGGTGGAATGGAACTGGGGTGGTCATTGAATTTCTTTTGGAACTTGGCGTCGAAAACAGTCATATGCAGGGTTTTGAGGTTCAGAAGAGAGACTCAGACAGTAATTCAAGGCAAGTTTCAGTCAACGATTTGAGAGGGATGGTTCTCCTGCCTCAGCATACAGGCGATAAACAGGGGTGGTGCCGAATACACCCAGACACAATCGAAGCCCTTGATGGTAGGATCTAGACTTTTCATTTTGGAAGGTCTGGCCGAGCCGTACACTACACACCCATAATCCAGTTTGGAGCGGATCAGAGCCCTGAAAAGATGGAGGAGAGTTTTCTTGTCAGCGCCCCAATCTGTGTGTGCCATGACTCGCAGGATGTTCAGTGCTTTCTGACATGCAGTTTTTAAGTGTTGGATATGACTTTTAAAGTTCAGTTTCTGTTCAAAAACAACACCCAGAAATTTAGCTTCTTTCACAGCTGGAATGGTGGACTTCTCCAGACGCATTTCAGGATCAGCAAAAAACTGACGAAAACTGTGGAAATGGACTGCTTTAAGTTTTGGTACTTGAAAAGGTAAAACCATTTTCCTGTTGAATCTTACTGACACAAAGTTGGAGTCGACGCTGTAGTGTATGCTGGCGTAAGAGGCTCCAACTGTGTACAGCGTGAAGTCATCAACAAGCAGAGAGGACTCAGAACCCTGGTTTACTGATTTCACAATGTCATTGATTTTGATGCTGAAAAGAGCAGGAGAAAGAATGCTCCCTTGAGGTACACCCAGCTCCTGCCCATGGATGTCGGACAGCATGGTGCCAATACACACCTGTAGTAACTGTCCATCAGCCAGAAAGTTTTGAATAAACAGAGGCAGATGACCACAAAAACCAAGTCTATGAAGATCTATAAGGAATCCTGATTTTCAGGTGGTGTCGTACGCTTTTTTCCAGATCAAAGAAGATAGCGACTACATGCTGTTTATTGATAAAGGCGTTGCGGATGGTGGTTTCCAGACGGACTAAATGGTCAACTGTCGAGTGGTACTTACAGAACCTGCACTGTTTACTGGCTAAAAGACCATCAGTTTCCAGCTTCCACATCAGTTGGGAGTTTGGTAAGGTCTTTTCCAGTCTTAGAAATTGGAATGATCAGCACCCTGTGGTCCAGATATGGTTGTAAACTCTCATCCAGGCCAGGAGCAGAAACGTTGCAGGTTTCCAAAGCTGATTTCAGTTCAATGATCGAAAATGGCAGATTGTAGGCTTCAGTGTTGTCCGATGAGAAGTTACAAGGAGATATTTCTTTTAGAAGTTTGTTTTTCAGAAAAGCAGCTGTTTTATTTGTGGAGGAAGAGTTCTTTTCAACAGTTGAGGCCAGCAGATTAGCTACAACTTGTTTATCTGTGATCAGTGCTTCTGCACGTTTCAGGTGATGAATTGAGGGGTTGGTGTTCTTCCCTTTGATTTTCTCTATGATGTTCCAGACTTTTTTTTTTGGATGTTTTAGGGGTCAGCCTGGAGCAGAAGTTTCTCAAGGCTGATGTTTACTGATTTCAAAAGTGTTTCTCGTTTTGACTTGAGTTTTTGATGGGCTTGAGTGCTGGGAGCTGAAGGTCTTTGGAATACCCGACGCTGTGCCCGTTTGCGTACTTTTGAGATTTGTTGGCAGTCAGAATTGAACCAATATGTTTTAGGCAGTTGGAGTTTGTCGGAAGACTTTGGAATACAGGTTTTTGCCGACTTTATCAAAGTATTGGTTAGAGAGACTGCTGGGTCTGGACTTTGAAGAATGTCAATTTCATGGAGCTCCTTTGAAATATTTGCAGCAAAAAGATTCCAATTAGCCTTCTTATAATTTAGGTGTTGTGGGACAGAGGCGTTTTCAGTTGTTATGGGTTTTAATAGAACAGGAAAATGGTCACTTCCATGCAGATCGTCATGGACAGACCACTCATTAGTCCAGGACCAGCGAGGGGTCACATATCGACAAACTCTAAACACGAAAGTGAACCTTAGGAAGAGTGGAGGTAAGCTGGAGATCCATCGTTCAGACAACACAAATCAAACTCTGAACAGACATCTTCAAAAAGCAGACCTCTAGATGACGAATTCACATTACCCCAAAGAGGATTATGTCCACTGAAATCACCCAACAGCAAAAAAGGTCGAGGAAGTTCTCCAATCAGACTGACAAGGTCATGATGACAAACCGGGACAGAAGGTGGCAGATATAACGAGCAAATTGTAATGGTTTTACTTTTATGGAGAATGACTCTCGCAGCTACTGCCTGAAGGGGGCTAGTCAGAGTGACAGGACTAAACATAAAAGTTTTGTGTATAAGAAGGGCAACACTGCTCGTTAGTCCCGATGTGGAATGTTGTGCAGGTTTGGAAAGAATATTGAAGCCAGGAAGAGTGAAGGTCTTCTGGCTTTGAATTTTTGTTTCCTGAAGAGCTACTAACTGAAGTTTTCAGTGTTTTTTCCTCTTTTTATCACAGATGATTTAGTGCAAAAATTAGTCACAGAATCAAACAGACATGCACAACAAACAATCCAGCAGATAAAGGCAAGGCCACAGCAAAAAAAAAAAAAAAAAAAAAAAGTCTAGATTTGCTACATGGAAAGGGACCAGCATGCTAGAAATGAAGCAGTTCTCCACTGCTGACCACAAACATACTAACTTTGGTAATGGCTAGAAACGTGTGTGTGTGTGTGTGTGTGTGTGTGTGTGTGTGTGTGTGTGTGTGTGTGTGTGTGTGTGAGTGAGTGAGTGAGTGACTGTGCGCTTATGAAAAAGAGAGCGAGAGAGAGAGAGAGAGAGAGAGAGAGAGAAAGAGAGAGAGAGAGAGAGAGAGTGTGTGTGTGTGTGTGTGTGTTTATGAGAAAGTGTTATATTCTCTGTGTGTGTGTGTGTGTGTGTGTGTGGTGTGTGTGCACGCGCGCGCGCGCACACGTGCATTATCCCCTGTTCTGAAATCTGGCACACCAAGCTGCGCTTCTAGTTCCCCACCAGAGAAGCATTTTAGTATTGTATCACTATCAGCATTTTTTTTTTTTATTGTTCTTATTTCATCTTATTATCTTTTACTGGATTTTCCACTTAGTCAAGATCCTGCATAAGACTTTGTGAAAAATATACTATTATTTTTTTACTTGAAGAAAACACTTTCAGAGATTGTTTTCTGTGTGAACTGCTTTGTGTGGCCATCATTTCAAAAGCAAATTTTACAGTTTAGTGAAGAAACTGCCAAGTTCCAGAGTGTTCCTGCATAGGACTGTGTGAAATAAGGACTCTACTGATGTTTTACTTTTTGTGGTGTGAAGTACTGTTTTCTTGAAGAAAGTCGACCTCTTGGATCTTTCAAAAAAGGCAATATTTTCATGTGAAGCAAGAGTAAAGTAAGCTATTTATTATATTCATGTTATTCTAACATTGTTTTTGTTCAACTAACAAATGTTTGTGCACAAGCTACTAACCATACTTATCTAGCAACAACAAATAATGATAACTAAAGCAGAAAATATGTTCTTGTGTTTTTAAATATTTTATTAACAAAAATTCTACTGGTCACAAACTCACAAAAAATACAACAAAACATTTTTTCCTGTATATTCCATTCATTTTCCTTTCAGAATAGATATATACTTTTGTGTATGTTAGTTCACATTTGAGCCCACTGTTTTTTGTTTTTTTTTAGCAACCACCGGATTTTCTTTAAAAATTCCTAGGCAAATGAGTTCAGGTTCTTAGCTAATTCCCTGGCAGCCAAAGGGTTAATATTCTAGTTCAGCCACACTTTTTTTCTCTTCTTAATAATAATAATAATAATGAATACTTATATAGCGCCTATTCTCGGCTAGAGACCAAGCTCTAAGCGCTTTACAATCAACACTCGCTTACACAACAGGCTGCCTACCTGGGTAGTGCCGACTGAAGAGCTGCCAGCTGGCGCTTCATTCAGTCGTTTCCCGTGTCATCCAGTCAACATCGTTCAATATCGTTCACTCAGTTTCTTTACTTCCTTCATTCTTTCCATTTCTTACGCAGGGTGCATGCTGTGTTTAACGTGTCATCCATACCAACGGCCAAACTGGCCTACTCTTCCGAAAGTTGGTGATGGGATTTTACGTGTGTGCAAGATGTTATGCGTGCGTTCACACACGGAACCTCGGTTTATAGTCTCATTCGAAGGACTGTATGGGAAATGGAGTCAGAACTAATGTTAACTCCGAGGGAAAAATCCCCCTGTACCGAAACGCCCCGGCGGAGATTCGAACCCGCAACCCCAGGATCACCAAGATTACGAGTCAGGCGCTCTACCAACTGAGCTATTCCGGCTTAAATCACATTTGGATTAAAAAAAAATTCAGTGGATTGTTTACGTGTGAGTGAAAAGTATTTGAAAAAGAGTTGAGGAACGGGTACTTAACTAAAGCTCATGAACCTAGCTGGATGTCTTTTTCCAGTGACATCATGCATGGAAATTGCTGAATATATTCGCTACTGGCTGATGTTGAAAAATAACAAAACAAAACAAATTGTTCGATTTTGTGAGTACATGATGCAAGTAGGAGTCATTCGGAGCCCCAAGTTCACTCATTAATACAGATACAAATTGCGTTTACATTTTTTGCATGACAATACAATCATCAGAAATCAGATAAGACTACACAAAGTCCAACAAGAGACAAAATCATAAGCTACAAACATGAGATGAAATAAAATCTAAAGTCTACCACCTGCAAGATGCACAAAGGTATGAAGGTCACAAGTTATTTAGAATATATATCACTTGCAATAAACTGAAAAAACATACCGGCAGTCTCTTGGAACGCAGATTTGATGTCTTTTCTCCCAGCACAAAGCTGATAGCATCCATCAAGTTGGATTTACCTGAGGACAACACAAATATTCATTGATTTTGTATTGGTAGTATAGCAGGCAAACCTGCATCTACAGCTGAATAAGGCAATGACCTGGACTCTACAGAAAGACACAAAAAAGGCTCAAGTCAAAAATAACTCTCTTCGCGGGTAAACTGGGAGAATCTGAAAATATGAGGAGGCTGGGGATCCTGTGTGTGTGTGTGTGTGTGTGTGTGTGTGTGTGTGTGTGTGTGTGTGTGTGTGTGTGTGTGTGTATGTGCACGTGCGTGCGTGCGTGCATGCGCGCGCACGCACGTGTACCGTGTAATGTGTACATCCATGTGCATGTGGGAGTACACACTGGCTGAGGGGAACTGGGAGGTGACACCAAGCAGAAGGGAACCTGGGGTGTGAGGGTTAGGAATGTCGCAGGAATGAGGGTACAGAAGGTATCACCCTTCTCAAGGAATCTGGAACCAGGACAATGCCCTGCCAAAGGCATTTGGATGGCAATACGCTACTGAGGGGATCTGGGGGGCAATGCCCTGCTGAGGGGATCTGGGGGACAATGATCTACTGAGGGTATCTGGAGGGCAACAACCTGCTGAGGGGATTTGGGGGGGAACACTTTGTTGAGGGCATTAAGGGTACAACGCCCTGCTGAGGGGATCTTGGTGGAGTGCCCTGCTGAGGGGATATGGATGGCAACGACCTTCTGAGGGGATCTGGTGCACCACCCTGCTGAGGGCATTTGGGGTGCAATGCCCTGCTGACAGGATCTAGGTGGTGATGCCCTGCTGATGGGATCTGGAGAGCAATGACCTGCTGTGGGGATCTGGGGTGCACCACTCTCTTGGGGCATTTGGGGGTGCAATGCCCTGCTCAGGGGATCTGGGTGGTGATGCCCTGCTCAAGAGATTTAGATGGCGCTGCCCTGTTGAGGGGATTTAGATGGTGACGCCCTGCTGAGGGTATCTGGAGGCAATGCCCTGCTGAGAGGAGGTGGGGGACAATGCCCTGCTGAGGGGATCTGGGGGGCAATGACCTGCTGAGGGGATCTGGGAGATCAGGGTGGGGGGTGGGGGTGGGAGGTGGGGAGGGGGGGAATGCCCTGTTGAGGGAATTTGGGCTGTGATGCCCTGCTGAGATCTAGGTGGCTCAGGGGATGCTCTGCGTGTGTGTGTGTGTGTGTGTGTGTGTGTGTGTGTGTGTGTGTGTGTGTGTGTGTGTGTGTGTGTGAGTGTGTGCGTGTGTATGCAAGGAAGAGAGAGAGAGAGAGAGAGAAGAGGATGCCCTGCTGATGAGATCTGGGGGGCAATGTCCTGCTGCAGGGATTTGGAGGCAACGCCCTGCTGAGGGGATTTGGAAGCAATGCCCTACTGAGGAGATTTGGAGGGCAACACCTTGCTGAGGGGGTTTGGAGGCAACCCCTGCTGAGGCGATTTGGAGGCAACACCCTACTGAGGGGATTTTGGAGGCAATGCCCTACTGAGGGGATTTGGAGGGCAACGCCTTGCTGGGGCGATCTGGAGGCAACAACTTGTTGAGGAGGTTTCGAGGGCAACATCTTGCTGGGGGATTTGGAGGCAATGCCTTGCTGAGGGAATCTGGAGGGCAATGCCTTGTCGGGGGGAGGGGAATGGGGGGGGGGGGGGGGGGGGGAGAGGATTTCGAGGCTACACACTGCTGAGGGGGTTTGGAGGCAACACCCTGCTGAGGGGGTTGGAGCCAACGTCCTGCTGAGGGGGTTTGGAGGGCAACACCTTGCTGGGGGGATTTGGAGGGCAGTGCCTAACTGAGGGGATCTAGGTGATGATGCCTCACTGATGGGATCTGAGTGGGGCAATGTCTTGATGTTAGAATTGTGGAAGGGGTAGGGTGGGGAGTGCCAACACCTTGCCGGTGGGATCTGGGTGGCAGATAACACTTTGCTGAGGGGATCTTGTGGGAAGGAATGGGGGCAATGCCCTGTTCAAAGGATGGATGGGGATCAGGATATGATACTCTGCTGAGGAGATTTAGGGGCGATGCTCTGCTGATTGGATCTTAGTGGCTGTGAGGTGATCTGGGACACAAAGTTAAGTTTGCTTAAAGTGTAGTAAAGTAGATTGGCATGTCACTGTGTGTGTGTGTGTGTGTGTGTGTGTGAAGGGAAGGGGGGGGGGGGGGGGGGATTAACACACCCTGCTGGGGAAATTGATAAGGGCAGGGGGAACTTGCTGAGGGATCTGTGGGGCATCACCCAGCTTTGGATATCTGAGGATAAGATGGTTTACTGAGAAGAATAAGGGGAAACTGAAGTGGGAGAACCTGGAGGCAAAGTGGCAATGGGAGCTGGGGGCATGATATGCTGCTGAAGGGATCTGAAGGGGGCTGAGGAAGGACAGGGAGCATGATGCCCTGCTGAGAGGACCTAGGAGACGGCACCCTGCCAAGGACTTGAAGATCTGGGGAGTGATTCCCCGCTAAGGAGACCCAGGAAAGGGGCAGGGTGGAGGCCCTCCAAACCTCTAATCCACAATGCTAACAGGCATATAATGGCGGTTTGTTTGTTTGCTCAACTTTAACCTAGAGTTACAGAAGCAAACCGCATTCTCTGATACGTACTCATGTTTCCTGGCAGAGATGCTTTTATTTCCTTTCTTTCCAGCAAGCAATTCAGAATATTACAAACAGCTAAAAATGATAACGCCGAGTAAAAATGAAAAAAATTCACATTTACAGTCAATGATCTCAACCTCTAGATAAGCAGCTTCATTTTACCCGTGTACGGTATCTATTAATTTTATTATCCAAATGTTGATCTACTCAACTTGAGTTAGTAAGCACTATACTATAATTTTAATAACCTTTGACATAAAAGATTCCTTTTGTCCCATCCTGGAAAAACAATTTGAAATCCTTCATGACATCCAAACAGTTTGGATACAGAGAAATATTTCACAAAGGTCTATGCTAAGCGCACGGTCCTATCAGACACAACTGTTGACTTACCTATGAATGAGCACTAGAAGAGTGTCCGTGAAGGTGAAAACTAAAACAGATTTTTCTAGTGTAGCTGTATAATTCATCAAATCCTTCAGAAAATGCCTCATAACAAGGGAGTGCATACCATCTTTTGCCAGTCACCAGGGACCCAAAGAGCAAACATGAGTGTCTTTGAAAGTTGTTGCAAAATGCAACCACAATTGGTTAAAACTGTTCCAAAGTAACAGACCTATACACAGACTAAAGCTGTGTGAGCAACCTGTGAGACAAGTCCAGTCTGTGTGCATCTAGACAATTCAATGGGGAGTTCACACTGACCTATGTGAACAAACCTTACTCTGACATACAGAATCTTCTTCCTGTTCTTCTTCCTGTTAGGTGTCCACAGTCATCACATTGACCATTCTGACACCATAGTGTAGAGGAGCGCAGCAGGATGGATGAAAAAATAAAAAAAAATAAAAAGGGGGTGTAGGGGTGTGTGTGGATGGCGGGCTCATGGGGGTGGGGGAAGCCATCAGCTGTTTCAGGCATCAGGAATGCCACTTTACAAACTATTCATGGGCTAATATTCATAAATAGCTCAGTTGGTAGAGCGCCGGACTCGTGATCCTGAGGTTACGGGTTCAAATTTCGGTACAGGGGGATTTTTCCCTCGGAGTTAACATTGGTTCTGACTCCATTCCCCACACAGTCCTTCGAATGAGACTATAAACCCGAGGTTCCGTGTGTGAACGCACGCATAACATCTTGCACCCACGTAAAATCCCATTACCAACTTTCGGAAGAGAAGGCCAGTTTGGCCGTTGGTATGGATGACACGTTACACATAGCATGCACCCTGTGTGAGAAATTCAAAGAATGGAGGAAGTAAGGATACTGAGTGAACGATATTGGACGATACTGACTGTATGACACGGGAAACGACTGAATGAAGCGCCAGCTGGCAGCTCTTCAGTCGTCACTACCCAGGTAGGCAGCCCGTTGTGTAAACGAGTGTGGATTGTAAAGTGCTTAGAGCTTGGTCTCTAGCCGAGAATAGACGCTATATAAGTATTCATTATTATTATTATTATAAAAACTTTCAATAACATCAACTTCCTGGAACGCACTACCTTTGCTCGTTAAGACAACTAACAACATTAACACTTTAAAAACCTTCCTTTAACTAAATTTATGTTTTCTTAAACACAATTTCAAAAATATAGCCAGCTAATCAATGGTAAATATTGAAAATATTCTACAAATGCCAGAACACATAAGTGGTAAGACCTTGCTTCCCCTTCCTTTAATCTTTTTGTATTTGATAATTCATGCTGCACATGTCTCCAGGACCAGTGTATGTTCTTCCCAACCAAAAACTGTGCTGTTGCCATTCGGTCGAAACCAACCCAACCCAACCCACAACATAAGGGAAATAACTCCTGCGTACTTGCACCACCTTTAACCGTACAGTCCTTTAACCGCTTAATTTGCTTTAAACCCTACATTACAAGAAAGTCTGCAGCTGCAACCTACTTCAGTCAGAAACAATTTTGGATATAAATGCATATCCCTCCATTTGCTTACTTACCGGATCCATTTGGTCCGATAATGGCAGTGAAGCGCTTGAATGGTCCAATTTTTTGGCGTCCTCGATAGGACTTGAAATTGTCCACTTCTATGTATTTCAAATACCCAGGCATGATGAACTTGATTCTTCAGCAGTTAGTATTCACGCTGCAATAATATTATTCCGCACAATTCACAAATAAGCTCTTGAAAAAATCACACTGTAAACAGCAGCATTGTCTGCTGCAGCTCAACCATAATTTTTCCGCGGAATTGTACAGATGTCTCACGAGATTCAACGTGAAAAGTGGTAAGAACTCACAGGCTTATTTGACCATTATTTGTTGAAATAAATTAATGTGAAACAATCATGTAATTATCATTCTATATTGTAAATAGGAAGAGACTTGTTTTGGTACTTTTGATATTGAAATAAATTTATCAGACGGCTTCACCTGCTTTTGTTTTAAATACACTAGGTTATAGACCAATCATTGGACGCCATTTTCTGCCTGACAACGCGTAATCTTGACGACGGCTTTGGTGTGGTTGGTTTGGCGAGTTTGTGCAGGGAAGCTGCCGAAACAGTGACTCCACCTTGAACAGTTAAAAACAACAAAAATGTATAAACTCGACCTCCCTGTTGACTACAAAGAGGCGGCGGCGATAGAACGCCGCCGTCAAATGGAAGAGGAGAGGAAAACTAGGATATTCAACGCCAAAACTAGAACCATTGGGGTAAGTGTGCTCGCAACGTCAACTTTCTTATCGCAGTCTTCTCCCATCAAATTCCTGATCGGCTGAACGCTTATTCATCACGACTTTGTCATTCTGAGCATAAACGCTGCAGGATCAAGTCACAATGTGCATGAGTGATGATGGTCAAATGCACACACATGACTTTAGTTGAAAAAAAAGAAAAGAAAAGTGTGTGTGTGTGTGTGTGTGTGTGTGTGTGTGTGTGTGTGTGTGCTTAGCTGCACGTCTTTTTCCATCATTTTCTTTTTTGCTGTACACCTCCAATTTATAATACTTGAGATCACATCAATTGAATGGAAGGTGATCAAAAAGCATCTTGACAAAACTTATTGTGGTTTATTGGATTAATCATTGCCCATTAGGATGTCACTCATATTGTAAAATCCTTCAATAACATTTTAACACAAATATCTACCAGAGTTGTTAAGTTGTCATCATTACAACAGATCACTTAGCAAATTCCGAGTGACAGTCTCTTAGTATAATCATTTTAAGAACATCCTTGATAAGGACAACCCATTCTTAGTTTAATTGTATGATTTTAATTATATCAACAGATGACATGAAACCAAAGCTTACTAAACAATCTTAACTGCAACAATAGTAACAACAAAATCTACTCAGAACTACTTCTACAGCTGCCATCACCATGCTACCAGCAGTACTGCTGCTGCTATTAGTACTGCTAGGTCAGCCACTACGGCTGGAATACAAATATTTCATGATCAAAATTCTGGTTACTTTATTTTGGAGCTTTATCCAGGAAAGAGGGTTTGAGGGTGGGTATGGTGGTGGGGTGGGGTGAGGAAGGGGGAGAGGGAAAGGAGAAAGTACACCTCACAACTAACTTTGTGCCCCCATATCACCAGCTCAGTTATTATTCCTAAATACGTTTTTGCAAGATTAGGGAAATCATTCTGTGTGCACTCACATGTGCTTGTGTGTGCGTGTGTGGTGCGTGTGTGTGTGTGTGTGTGTGTATGTGTGTGTGTGTGCGCACATATGCATGTGTGATTGTGCGTGTGTGCGTGTGTGTGCGTGCGTACATGTGTGCGTGTGTGTGCATGTTGGAGCCATAGAAGCAAAGTATATCTTATGATATGAACAATTCAAATTGCAATAAATCCAGATTACGTTATTGTTTATTGTTTCCCTGTTACTTATTACAGGTAGACAGACAGGCCATAGACCAACAGATTTTCGACAAAAAGCAGTATGAAGAATATGAGAGAAGACGTCATGAAGCTTTTGGTGAGTAGCGGATTTCACTTTTTTTCAAAGGGTTTTTATCATAATCTTATCACTGACTGCAAATCATATTGTTTCACATTTGTTTTGCATACTGTATTTCTGACTGCCATATTTGCCTATAGTCCACCGTTCTCTGGTCTCAGATAAAATCTTACTTACAAAGAAACAAAAGTTGACTGCAGGATTCATTGTAAAATGAAAAAATAATAAAGTTTATAAAAACCTTTTGGTGGTAGTGGAATCCGCTTGTGTGAACACTGACGTTTCAAGCCATAGGCCTGTTGTCAAAGTGAAAAGAAGAGGACAGTGTAGACAGGAAAGCCTATGTGAGAATTGGGTGAGAACATTTCATTTAATGATTAAGTTGGACCAAAATAAAGTCACTGATCACTGTTCAGGTGTATTGAGCTCGCACAGACACACACCACAGTTCACACAAAGACACCAACACACACACGCGCGCCCCCCCCCCCCCCCCTTTTTTTTTTTGGGAGCGTGCATGCTCTACCAGCCGCACAGAAGCCCTGAGACCAAAAGCAACGGGAGAGGATAAGGATTGCACTGTGGTAGTCATCCCATACCATCCTCACAACCTACCAGTCTGCAGAATCCTGCGTGAAAACTTTAGTCTCCTCCAGCAAGATCCAGACCTCAAACAAATCTTTTCCAAGCCACCGCTGATTGCTTTTCAGAGGGACAAGAACCTACGTGACATGCTTGTGAGGTCCAAGTTTAGACCGCAGGCCACCCAGTCAACCTCACCAGGGTGCAGACCTTGTGGGGACAAAAAATGCAAGACATGCCCATTTATAGACACTTCAACTACAGTCGTGGGACCCAATGGCACATTCACTGTGAGGTCCAGTTTAAACTGCCAGTCTAGGGACTTAGTGTACGTCTTGACCTGCACCCTCTGCTCCAAGCTGTACATTGGGGAGACCTACCGCTCATTGGCTGACCGCTTTTCAGAGCACCTGAGGTCGATGAAGCTGGGCCACAACAACCCAGTCGGCCAACATTTTGTTGGTCTGTATCACAGCTTCAGTCATGCGAAGATATCAGCAGTGTGGCAGAACCCCAGAGATCGTATATACAGAAAGCACATGGAGAGCCTTGTCATCAGCCGCTTGGGCACCACACAGCTAGCTGGGATGAACCTCAGAGTCACTGACGTCTAGCGGAGCCAGGGCCCTTCTGCCTTAATCTCTCTGTCCTGTCCCTCTTTAGCCCCTGTTTCTTTTTCTTTCAGTAGGCTAAACAGTGAATATTTCCATTTATTCCCCTCCTTTTGTGTGTGTGTGTGGTGTGGGTGTGGTGGTGTGGTGGGGGGGGGGTGTTGTGTGTGTGTGTGTGGTGTTGTGTGTTTTGTGGGGGGTTGTGGTGGGGGAAAAAAAAGGGGGGGGGGGGTGCGCCGGTATGTGTGTGTGTGTTGGTGTCTTTGTGTGAACTGTGGTGTGTGTCTGTGTGAGCTCAATACACCTGAACAGTGATCAGTGACTTTATTTTGGTCCAACTTAATCATTAAATGAAATGTTCTCACCCAATTCTCACATAGGCTTTCCTGTCTACACTGTCCTCTTCTTTTCACTTTGACAACAGGCCTATGGCTTGAAACGTCAGTGATCACACAAACGGATTCCACTACCACCAAAAGGTTTTTATAAACTTTATTATTTTTTCATCTGTACCTAGAGTTCATGTTTTCAAAGCCAGATTTCCTACATGGATTCTGGTAAAATGTGCAACAAGGTGGCAAAACAAATGCACTGCTGACACCTGATTCACAGCTTGATATGAAAGCACAGAGTGTGGCTATGTGTGGAGGAGGTGAAATGAGTAGTTTGGAAGAAACACCACTGGGCAGGCAGCATGGAGGCTGAAGCAGAAAAAAAGCACAGTCAGAACAGTTGTCGGTGTGGCCTTTAGTTCTGAGGCTTTTTTCTTGTTATTGTTGTGCTCATTCTTCTTTTTCATTGCTGAGATACAACTCTAGTTCACCAGAGATGGAATTTTTGTGTTTGTGATCATTTTAATCTCAACAATAAAGTAACCAGATTCTGTCTTCTGGTATGATTTATTCACATATTCACATGACACTGTGCATGCTGTGTGTGTGTGTGTGTGTGTGTGTGTGTGTGTGTGTGTGTGTGTGTGTGTGTGTGGTGCGTGCGCCCGCACATTTACAAGTGTTTGTGAGATCCATTCAACAAACACAAAAAGCTGCACACTCCTTTTCAAATGGGATTGAATAAGTATGTTAGTTTTTGTTGTTTTCAGTACATACATTCAAACAAAGGACCTTCGTAACTCTTATGCTCCCACCTCCCACCCTCTCCCTCCCCATGTCTTATTCAAAGGATTTTGAGGGGTTGGAGATTGCACAGATGTTGAGTTCTGATTTGAAATCTCCTCCAGCCTGCCTCTCTCAAGTGGTGATCGGAATGGAAGACTGCTGGATTCCCTAGAATAAAACTGTATTCACCAGACTAACCAGGATGAAGCTTTCTGGAATTTTGAGGATGAAGTTCTCTTGTATGCCTGTTGGGGAAGATACAGATTCTGCCACCACTCTCCAAGCTTTGCTGATGTGGACAGAAATTACCCAGTCCTCCTCATCATTATCCTCATTGATTACCACTTGAAACAAATTGGAGGGAAGGGGTATAGGTAAGGTAAGGTAATGTTGCTTATAGCCCAGCTGACCGCAAAGGGCCACATCAGGGCTGGAAGGGGTATAGAGAGCTAGAGGGGTGGGGATGGAGTTGTAAGGGAGGAAAGGATGAGGCGGGGTGGGAGAATTGTGTGTCCTCATATATATGTCTTGCTCTTGTGACACCTCTGTTTCATATTCATGTATGCATCTCTGGTGAGTTCATTTTCAGTGTCGACAGACTCACGGGTTTTGCTGCTGTCAGGATGTGGGGATGGTTTGCCTTAAAAGAATATGCTCAAACTATGAGTCATAGTTTGCCTTCAGAAGATATGCTCTATAAATCTGGTTTCACAACTAAGCAATAAGTGTTGTTAATGATGCAGAGTGTATGTGTTAAATCAGAAAGCATTTCACTTAATGCCATCAGAGGATAGTAACTGAGATAGGATAAACCCAGAAGTAAATGTGTAGGGGGAAAGCTGGGATGAGTAGCACAAGAGTAATGTTATGCATACACATGTGTGTATGCATGTGCATGCATACATTTTCACACTCACTCTTACTCACCCAACATATGCACGTGCATGTGCGCATTCACATACACGCACATGCAACAGGCACCCAAGTGCAAGTCCACACACACACACACACACACACACACACACACACAGAGAGATAAGTATACATCCATACACTCATCCCTACATATGCATACACATTTATGATATGTACATACCCACACACACATAGACACAGGCAGAGCATGTCTCACTAAAGTTCACAGTACTGTTTACTACAAGATACTGCATTTCTCTAAAACCAAACTTAGTTTTTGCTCTTCCTTGCCTTTTCAGCTGCGGATGCGGTCAGAAACGACATGATCACAGAGATGCTACAGAAACGCCAGGAGGAAGATGTTCGGGCTCTGGCTCGCGCTGAGAATGAGTTCCGAGCTCTTCATCAACAGCCTTCATCACGTCGGGAGTTTGACCTGTATGACCCTGATGCTTTGAAGAAAGACAAACCAGCTCGTGTCCATGATGACGATCCACGATGTGGGATTTCTTCTCTTCAGAAGTTTGATGGCGAGGATCTAAATGGAAAGGTGTGTGTGTGTGGTGTGTGTGTGTGTGTGTGTGTGTGTGTGTGTGTGTGTGTGTGTGTGTGCATGCACTTGAGTGTGTGTGCGTGCCTGTGTATGCGTGTGTTGTGTGTGTGTGTGTGTGTGTGTGTGTGTGTGTGTGTGTGTGTGTGTGTGTGTGTACTTGTGTGTGTGTGTGTGTGTACATGTACATGTGTGAATATGGTCACTGATTGTGTACTAAAGATTAAATGAACTGTATGTAAAACATTGTTCAAACAGAATGTTTCGTGTTTATTTTTTTTAAACCCATGAATAGAAAGGTAGACTAAGAAATAAAATATGCTACGTACACTTACACTCAGTATTTTCAGGTGACACATTTTAAAATAAAATTCTCAATGTGAAACGTGAAATTAATAAAACATTTTATGTTAGATTGCTGTTTCTGTTATACTCCACTGTGTCTGCTTTTTGCTTTGCATAAATCCAAGCTTGATGCTTCCATTAATAGAACAAACATTCAGTCATATCCTCTGCAGAGAATTCTTTATATTATAACAGACCGAAGAGTGTTATGTATATTTGTGAAAAACCTCTAAATGATAAGTTCACCCCAAAATCAAAGGTTTTCTTTGCTGCATTTGCTTCTGATAGTGTATCATGATTTTGACTTCTTTGGGGTGTGTGTGTGTGTGGTTGTGTGTGTGTGTGTGTGTGTGTGTGTGTTTTATTGCATACAGTATAATTGTTTGTGTGACAGGATTAAAGAGGGGGTGTTGCCCAGTAACTTTTTTCCCACAGAAATGTTCCATTTTCATACAGATAAGATTCTTGCAAGGCCAGTATACTCTGAGATGGCCTTCTGGCTGTGAATACTTGTTACAGTTTATCTGCTATTACGTCATTCTGCTATAGTGTTCTAGACATACTTCTGAATGATTTTATTTTATCATTTCTTTAATCAAGACGGGATGAAAGAAACCTAGAGATGGGTACTGGGTACTGTTATCTGCCCATGGAGTTTAGTGGTATAATCAGTTTTTTGTCTTCTTGATTGTATGTTTTTTTTTTTTGCTTTATGTCTATAGAACGGGTTTTTAGTCTTGGTCTTTGATTTGTGAATCATTTGAGCTTTGATCCATTTTCAGCTCTGATGTGGTCTCTGAGTCTGGACAGGCTATAAACAACATGAATAGTGTAAATATTTTTCTAAGATCCCCTAGGACTGGACAACAAAACAAGAAATGAATTTAATTTCCTGACATACTACTTCCAAAAATCAATCTAACCAGGTATAAACAGTATGAACAGAATGAATGTGCTGTTAACAAAAAACAAAACGAATGAATTTCATCTTCTCAGATGCTATTTCCAGGTTCCAGTGACTGTGTATAAATGCAGTACAACAGATACTGTTTATAAGTACTTGTGACAAGGGGACAAACACATGGCTGTTAAACTACTACATGAACTGCATGAACTGCACAGATAAGTCAACACTGCCCATGGTTTATGGGATGTCTGTTCCAGTCTTAATGGGGCTGTCAAATCTTAACAGGGGCCCAAACCAGAGGCACAGACTACTGAGCTGTCATTGATTACATGTCATCTCCCTCTCTGTCTCTTTCCAATCAAAACGATTTTCTCGATGAGGCACTGGCTCTGATCAGGCAGGAAAAAAAGCATTCCACCTGTGCTTTAACAATGTTCTTTTGCTTTAAAAATTGGAAGAGCAGTCTGCCCCTTCACCAAGCTTTTCCAGGACAGGTCTATTTCTAGCTGGATCTTTGAGGCAGCATAAGAATAATGAAAGTGTTTCCTGGCAGAGAACAGTACACATTCCGCTTTCCAGTCTGACTGCATTAAACAGCTTGAATATCATGAATGTTTCTTTTCACAGGGAATGTGTCTTTTCACAGCATGAACACAATGACGGTTTCTTCTGACAGGCACGGGCCAAGTTCCAGAATGAGCAAGCTCGCAACTGGTTCAACGAGCAAATGAAGGAGAAAGAGCAAGCCAAACAGAACCAGGCGATGGCCGACAAACTGTATGAGCTCAAGATGAGAGAACTGGATGAGCGGGCGTGTGACCTGGCCAAAGCTGAGGAGGACTGTCGGCGAGCCATCCAGATGGCCACCAAAGATTTTAATGCTGCTCAGGTCTGTGGGGAAAGAGGGGGGGAGGGGGGGGGGGGAGTGAGAGAGAGAGAGAGACAGACAGACACAGACAGACAGACAGAGAGGACAAAGAGAGAGAGGGAGAGAGCATGTGTTTTTGAAATTGTGGAAAAGCTGCAGTGTTGTGTATATATAAGGAATATAATTGGCTACACTTTATCATGATTACTGAACTTTCCAGAATACAGTTTGATTGGCTGTGGTACCATGATTCTTACACTTTTGATTGCAGAAACTGTAAGAAAACATGGTTTGGGATGTTTAAGATAGAGTGTGATTTACAAATTTTGTTATAATTAAAGGAGACTACATTTTCATTTTGGTTTTTGTAACAGTCAAATGAGGACTGAATTTGTAAATCTACTGCAAGTAAAGACTTTAAATGTCACCAGAGCCAACCTGTCATTTGGAGGCTGTGTGGTTCAATGAAAGATGGGAACCAGATCTTGCTGCTGACCTCAATCAGCATTCCACATCCTCCAAAATGCCATAAACGAACAGGAGTTTGATTCTTTGCTGGTAACACTCACCATTGCAAAGTCAATCCTCATGCAACACTGCATTGCAAATACAGAATCTGTCGTATATCAAACTCTAACAAAACCTGTTTGGTTAAGGACAAATATGTCAATGAATGGACTGTGCTGGAATCGTCCTCTGAGTATCTTTTTTTCTTCTTCAGGATCAGGAACGTAAAGAGAAGGAGCGCCTGAAGAAGCAACAGGATCTGGATGACAACATGACAGAGATTGCCAATCACATCTATGGGGACATCCTGACAGAAAACCCCGCTGTGGCCCAGAGTGCCTTTGGCCCCCATCGCGTCATCCCTGACCGCTGGAAAGGCATGACACCACAGCAGCTGGAGAAGATCCGCCAGGACCAGGAGAGACAGAGACTGGAGAATGAGGTGTGTGTGTGTGTATGTTGTGGTGTGTGTGTGCGTGTGTGCGTGTGTGTGTTGTGTGTGTGTGTGTCTGCGCATGCATGCAAGCAAGTGTGTGTGTGTGTGTGTGTGTGTGTGTGTGTGTGTGTGTGTGTGTGTGTGAGACAAATTCACGATAATAACAATAATTATAAAGAACATTTTTATGGCTTAAATATTTCTTGGGGGCAGAAGCTGTAATTGCAGTATAATGAAAATAATGTTGTTAGTAATGATGACAATAGTAATCATAATTAAAACACGAATGTGCATTTATCATCACATGAGAACATGTATATTGCATTAACATCACTTGTGGGCAGAAAGTGTTACTGCAGTAAAACCCCTTTGGATAAAACACAAAGCAAATACTAAAGTTTTATCCAAATACATTGATGCAGTCACATATACACATGCCATGTATGCATGCATGCACACCCACCCCTTCCTCCTCCTCCCCAACGCACAAATACACACTGACATACACACACACTCTTGTGAATATGCTGAGAGTATATGCAGACAGATTTATATCCAAAGTGGCGTCAAGGGAAAAAAAAATTCAACTGGAGTTGTTACACCATAATTTGAATTCAACAGAGCAAACTTCGACAATAATGAATGTTGATGCTCTTGAACAAATCTGAATGATTCAAACACTGAACATCACGTTCTTACCCAAACATGCTCTTCACCCTTCTGTTCAGCGCCTTCGTCAAGAAGAAGAGCTGCGCAACAAGGAGTGGGAGCGGCAACAGAATGCCAACGCCCGAGCAGCATTGCTTCTGGAACGGGAGATGGATCGCAAGAGGAGGGACCTGGAAAGGAACCAGGCAGATGAGAACCGGCGCCTGGCTCTGGAACAGAAAGCCCACCTGGAATTCCTGGACAAGGAAGTGTACACCAACCCCCCCACCGCCTCTTACTTCATGCAGTTTAACACCACCACTCGATAATCACTCTCCTACCTCAGTTCAGCCCTTATTCCACCATGGGTTTCTTTTTTGGGGGGGTGGGGGATGGGGGGGGGGGGGGGGGCAGAGGGTGGGTGGGGGGTGGGGGTGGGGTAGCAAGGGGGGAGGCGAGGAGGGTAGGGAAGGTATAGTGACAATGGGATGGGATGGTTCAGGGGATTTCATGAGAGGGCATGATATAATGATGATGAAGGGAGGCAACAAAGAACAAAGGCTGAAAATCAGGCAAAGGATGAAGGGAAGTAATAAGCAACAAAATTTTGAAAATCAGGCTAAACCTACACTGTTGCACTCTTCTTTCTACACCTGCCTTTGACTGATTACTATTCTATTCTATGAAATACTTCATTTCCTTTTGTCATCAAATGCTTTTGGGGATGGAGAATGATAGGAACTCACAGCCTTTGTGAAAAAAAATCACTTCACTGAATGGAGCAGGTGTTGAATATGACCAATGTTTTCTGATCACATTGCCTCAAGTGTGTGCTTCAATACCTTCAGTTTGTGTAGTTTACTTTCAACAAAGAAAGTAGCCATACCAACACTGTAACCCAGATGTCCTGAAACAATGATGTTGTCTTCACAGGTTGCGCCTGGAAGGTGACTATAAAATTGCCTTTTCAATGCCGAGCAAAGCTTACTTGGGGGTGGAACATGATGTATGAAGTTTTATGGAATTATCTTTTTTCTCACAAGCGGAAAGAATGTGAATATGCTCATCACAATTCACAGCTGTTTAGAGCTGGTCTGAGTGCATGTTCTTGTTTTTGATTTTCCCTTACAAATTGGTATTAAGTTGTTACATATGCTGAGCATATCCAGAACATGTCGAAAGATTTCAGTCAAAGGCTCAAATCATATAAGAAGTGTGAATGCTTGCCTGTAATGACCAGAAGCTAATTCATGTATGATACCTCTTGTCTTACTTCAAAGATGGAACAATTGATGCTTCATTTTTTTTTAAAGGTGAATTCACTGTATTATGCCACTAGGAGAATTTGAGGAAATCAGATGAGATCATTTATCATGTAACTCAAGTGCTCTTCTTTTGGAATGGGAAGAAATTTCAGAACTCGCACATAGTGTTTCAGAGGAATTTTATTTCTAGGAAAAGCATGTTATATATTTTTTTGTTCTCTTTGACACAGCAATCTGTATATATTAACTGTTAAGGTGAGTATATTCAAAGTTTGAGAAAGCAAAAATGTGATATTTTGTTCAGTACACAATAAATTGCATGTGTATTAAAACGGATTATTTCACTGAGTGTTCTTGTTGCTTGCATTATGTGGTGAAAGTGTCCACTGTCTTCTATGATGGATCAACCAACTCCACTTTCATTTTGTAGATCTCGGCATTATTCCATGACACTAGTTTCAGGTGGGTCTCCACAGATGCTTGATCAATCCGGGCTCAGCTCTCAGGTACATTTGACAGCTAGAGGTGTTTTGATTAGTCCATTGATTCATCTCTGAAGACTCGGTTTGAGAGGTTTGGAACTTTTACCATAGATGTGTCTGGATATGCGCTGTACAGAATTACGTCCACACACTAGTCTTTTTATACACAACTCATTAACCTGCACCAGAAACAAAATAACACTGCTATTTTTTTTTCATGCTGCAGCTGATGTTAAACAACAAAATCCTATATGGAGAAAGATGCAGTCCAGAGCAGCCGTTGTTCATATTTACTATTTCATTCAGTGTAGTATGCCGTTTGGATGTAAACAAAATAACAATTGATCAAATGAATTCCTCAGACTCTACCAACAGGTTATGACCATGACAATTAATATATCCGCGTAAAAAAAAAAAAAAAAAAAATTCAAACAACATCTCTTGAAATTCAATGAGTGCATTCAGGGGCAAGCACCCAAGCAAACATTGCTATGAAAATACCATAGCTGCAGATGAAATTGTCCCAAGCACAGCAGATCTGATACTTGCAAAAGAAGTTTTATCGCCCCCTCCACTGTTTGATTTCCCTCGGCTTTAAATGATGTTGAGGCTAAAATGACCACAGACCATCCTTTCTGTCACTAGACGTACCTTAAATACAAAAACTGTAGTGACGCCCAGACGCTCTGTCTCAAACACTAAAATACTAAAATTTACATAAGAATGTCCATAGGTAAAACAACATACAGATTTGCATGGTAAATGAAAGTAGATAAAGCAAAAAAAAAAAAAAAAAAAAGGGGGGGGGGGGGAATGTGAGGACTGAGGACCCATTAAAAAAAAAAAGAAAATATTAAAATCTGAAAAAAAAAAATGTGGAAAAAATTGGAGGTTGGAGGACTAAAAACAAACAACCCCCAACCCTGTAGTGTGTGACATCATTTGCAATCCGAGTGGCAATGAAGCAGATGAACCATCTCCAGTAGGTACATTTGATGACCCAGTATAATCATGTCAGTGGGCAAAGTTCTGCCGAGGTGAATGTGTTTTAAAGAATACCTGCTATACAGTACAAGATAAACATAAGCGTGTATGTTCAAAGATATATAAAGTAGTACTTTAAGGGTGTGGAAATGATTCTCAATTTAAGTTCTTACACAGCTTATCTCACTAATGAAGTTTATCATGCAACTAGAAGAGCTTTCAAAGGGGGACACTGTCATGGGGCATCTAAACACTGCATGAGCAACAAAACAAAGTATACAAACCTGGCACAGCTTGCAAACACAAGTGTGTAAACGTAGATGAGCAAGCAAGCGTCTATATTCTTATCAGTCAGTACCATTGAGATGTTACTTCCCTGAACAGCCCATGTTGGGTACAGCAAGTTTGATCAATATTTGTAAAGCTCAAACCACAGTGAATTCTGAGACAGACAAATACAAGGAAGCTGATGATTCTTTCTTGGTAATCTCATGCGTGTGCTGATATACATCATTTCTAGATAATTTTGCATTTGCTGCAAATAATAATACAGAAGCCCCTTCTTACTTTCATTTCATCAAAAATGGGTCTCCACCTATGATGCAGAAAACTCTTTGAACAGAAAATCAAGAAAAGTGGCAGGGAAGGAAGGAGGGGAGCAAGGAATGGGTTAGAGGGGAGGAGTGGGTGTATCTAAAATAGGATTTTGCCTGCATACCAAAGTCCTCTTTAAAACAACACTGTCAAGAAGTTCTTTCCTGCTGGCATCCTATTCTTATGTGAAGTTCAGATCTTGCTCTCGCTTTAATCTCACAGTAAACGACTACCACAGTTAACACCATGATGTTCCAGCATGCTAGGAGTTGGTCTTAAAATAGACACGGGCAAACACCTCTGGGAAGTTATCTGAGAATAAAAAAGCACACATTCACAGCAGTAATAACCCATTCACGCTTCTCTTTCTTTATCAACTTGTGACATTCACGAGTTTTGCATGGTACAGCCTAAGAAGCCAAAAGAATAATGATTAAGTTGCACAAGATGAAATATAAGCCTGTCTTTCTAAAGCTCTACAAAAAGAATTTATAAGTCTTGCAATTGTGCTGCCTTCAAGTTCCTAGAGTGCCTTTCTCACATGAAAACCTTGTCACCCAATTAGAATGCAATGCAAGCACACATGAATTTTTGTGGATGCTTCTGACTGCTTTCGTGAATCTGGAATGGGTAATTCTCTTGCTTCAGTTAACTCAACGCTGTTATCGGCAGTCCCTACAAAATCTGATTTACACCATAATATCTGCAGATGTCTGTCTTTCTGGATTTGGAATAACAACCTGTGGTCCATGCAAAACGTGTTCCGATTATACTGCACCATAGAATGTACTGTTTTTAGAACAACTACCAGTAATTACAAAATGTATACAGATTATATTACACAGTAATATCTACTGTTCTGTGGACTGAGAATAACTACCAGTGGTTCCTGCAAAGTGCATTCCAATAATATTACACCACAATGTAATAATGTACTGTTTGTAGACTCCAAACAACTACCAGCAGTCTGTAAAAAATATATTACAATTCTATTACACCACAGTATCTTCTGTTTTCTTGACTAAGAATAACTATCAGATCCCAACAAAATGCATTCCAACTGTTTTACCCCATAATATCCACTGTTTAAGACTCAGAACAGTTATCAGTTGTCCCTGCAAAATGTATTACAGCCATATTACACCATAATATCTTCTTTTTTATTTTGTAGACTCAGAATGTGGCCTTTGAATGATCCCCAAAGGCCACGCTCAGAGCAACTACATATGGTCCCTATGAAATGTATTCAAACAATAATAATTATGTTATCACATCTACTGTTGCAGACTTAACACAACTACCAGTTGTCCCTAAGAAATATATTCCAACCATATTACGTTGTAACGTCTACTGTTTGAAAACTCAGAACCAGTGGTCCTGTAAAAAACTATTTTACACCCTCCATATCCATATTTTACAATGTTTGTCAATATATAGTTAACCACATCTGCCAAACCATAAGACTTCAAGTACATGCAGAATTATATATATATAAAAAAAGAACTATAAAGTATAGAAAATGAAAATTAAAAAAAAAAAAGTTTGCGGTCAGGGCTTATAGATGAGATTGAGCAGATGCCTCACCTACTTATTTACTCATTGTGTTGGTCAGGCCATGTACAAACATGAATTAATTCAAGAAGGATTGGGTTGTTCCATCTCTTAATACCATTCATGCTCTAACAAGCCATCAACTCTATCTTGGACTTGGTTTAAACATAGAACTGGGACAGATACAGCAAAAGCGAAACCATGGGCACTCAGCCTCAAGCAAGCAATGGTCATTTTGGCCAGGAAAAACAGATCTGCACTTTGTGTGATATAACTGGGGCAAACACACTAACGGTGACTCTACTGGTGCTCATCCTCAAGTACTCGGTGGCCAGTTTGCCCAGGGAAAACAAATCGGATCAATACACTTGGTTTGCCTGTTGTGAAGAAAACCTTCAACACATGAACTGTGACAACAAATTCTGCAAGACCATGGCTTCTTTCTCGTAGTTGCGCTTGGCTGAGTTAGATAACATTTCTGCTTTTTTTTTTTTTTTTTTTTTTCCAAGCATCATCTGTGCTCTCATTTCGATCTTTCCCCCCTCTCTGTGCTCCTGCCCACCTACCCTACCCCCCCCCCCCTCAATCCCCCCACAACTATACATATGCTTGGCCTGTGGCCATCTAAACACCAGCGGCTTACCATAAGCAAACAATATTAGGTTGTAAAGAGATAACTCACCAGAAAAGATACTGCACTGCATGTTACTAGGTATATCTGGTGTTCAGAATTACCTGTTCTGATCCAACATATGCGGGATACCACCTACCAGCCCCCCCCCCCTCCCCCCCATCCCCCCCTCGCCTACTGATGACAATTGCAGCATGAGTTGGTGTTCCCCTCAGGTGAAGGTGAGAGTGGGGGTGGGGGATGCCACCACATCCATCTATGGATTGTTGATCAATACTGAAGACCTTCACATGAACTAAACAAGGGCATGAATGTGGAGAGGAAATTGAAGTTAAAAGTCAACATAAGAGCAGGGCATGAAAGGCCACAGATGTTTATTTTTTCAATGATGATCATCAATAAGGATGAAGATGATGCCATGGAGTTGGTCTGAGACTATCTGACAGAGCTGTCCACTATGCTTCCTTCATAGTGTATCCTGGCATCAACCAGACTCATGAGACACAGACGTCTGTGGAACTGATCTGGAAATTTGAGCTAAGCTCTCAGTGAAGTATCATTAGAACCTATAAAACTTGTCTGTATGTTTCCAGTCTTCCCATCTGAGTTGATACACACTCAAAAACTTGTAAGAGCCAATGGAAGACACAAGAATCACTTTATACTGAAACACTACTTCTGACTTGCCTTCAAACATGATTTCTCTCCATTGTGTTTAGTTTCAGTCAAGGAGCAAAGTGATTTTATCCAGATGACATCTTACTGTCCTACACAAATGCCAAGCAAACTCACAAATTGGTAAGATTATTGTTTAACTCCCTGCAGTTCTTTTCCTTGATTTTTTATCAGCTGTGATTGAAGTTTTTTTGTGTGTGTGGAAAATATCACATTTACTTTTGTTATTAATGGAATAGTTTACAAAAACAAACCTAACCAAACACATTTACAAGAAAAAAATATTTGAGAAAGTTCAACATTGCTGCATAGTAATTGTTACAAACTATGTGAAATACTCGAAAACTGTCGAGAGTTAAACAAATCTGACCTCAATATTGCACAGAAAGAAGCTATCTTTCAAAGGGAGCTTATCTTGTAAAGTTTTCAGCAGTGGCTTCCTATTGAAAACCCTGTGAGATAGCTTCCCTTAGTTGTGTTAGCCACTGTAGTGTTTCTAGCATGTAACACAATCAGGGACAGAAAAATCTCACAAGTACATGCTTCCTGATGGAACTGGGACCCATAATACCTCAGTCTGTAACAATAACTACTGCATCATTACAGCCAGTTGACTATATATGGTGTTTTTTGCTTTTTTTTTTTTTTTTAACTTTATTCTCCCTGAAACCTTCATGGTTTTCATTACGGAACACAAAATAATCAGAAAAATCAGAAGAATATAAACAGCAATATAGGCTGTCATTGATCTTTAGTTTTAGGTTTGATGGAATCGTTTGAGTGAAGATGATGGAAAGAAAGGAATCTGGCTTTGAATCAGGTCCACAGAAACGGCTCTTCAACTATTTCATAAGTCACTGGTATAAATGGTAGAGGATTTCCTTTCTTTCCCTCACCAAATGCTGATGAGAACACTGATCAAAACCTGGACAGAATTTCTTAAAGTTAATTCCTTTTCCAGGTACATGAGTTGGACTGGGACAACATGTGTGAAAATCATGAATTTTGTGTCAGAAAGTGCTTGGATTTTGTGCAGCAGAACAATTTTTTTTCTGGTACAACTTACTTTGTATTTTTCTGTTTTCTTTTCTTATTGCCTATTTGTTTATTTGCTGCATCACCTTCCAATGGCCCCTGTGTAGCACTGTCTCTAATCCTCAGTCATTCCAAACACAGCTATACTCAGGTGCATCGCTTACACAAGCACTAGCCCAAGCAGTCCATAGGAACCAGTCAATATCAGGTCAATGTGAAACAACTCACCAGAGGAGGCACTGCACAGTGCACTGCTGCTGAGTTACTTTGATGCTCTTCAGTGGTGCCTGTTTTGATCCATTTTAGGTGGGACATTCCTCACTGAGGACCCATACTGATGACTACACTCATTTAGGGAGTAGACACTTGTCCTCTCAAGGATACCATCATGTCCAACAAACAATAGTCTCCATGAACTTACCAAATGTGCAACTTTGGTACACAGTCACCCTGCTGGAGGAAATCTGTATAAAACTGTTTAATATCTCAAAGTCTTTCAGGAGGATGTAACTGGTGGCTGATGTTGCCACAGAATTTAGGTCTGGAGATTCTCAGACATTTGATGTCAAGCCTGCTGGGAGTTTGTTCCACACTGATCATTCTGAAAAAAATGAATGATACAGACAGCTGGGGAGTTTGCTCTCTTTTGGTGGAAGTGTTGAACTCCTCTTGTTCTGGATCAAGTTCAGCAGATCAGAAAGTGTGATAAAACCAACCATGTGGCTTTCAAAGTCCTGCATTTAATTGAAAGATATGAGGTCATCAGTAAAAATGCTCAGCGTTTTGTAACATCATTGTTCATCACACCCATACCTTATACCTTTTCACTTGTATTGCTATTGGTCAATTAGATTTTTGATGGGATTTCTTTTGGTGTAAGAAGCCAGTTGTTTTTGTTTACAGTGCAAGACAAATCTAGATTTCTGTTACAATAAGTTCTTACATGCAGCTTTGGCAAATGAAAATGTAAGTCAGAAATTGAATGGATAGTGTGGCAACAGTCAATACTTTCATATGGACTGAGACAACACTGTTTTTACTATCTTTGCACTGAAAATCAAAATGGAAACATTATGATCGAAGTAATTGAAATGAGCTCTCTCTCTCTCTCTCTCTCTCTCTCTGAAACATTATTTGGGCTGCTTGCTCAGTTTTAACAAAAGTTGAAAAGGTGGAATTTTTGTTACTGACGACCACACGCTCGTTCACCCCCCCCCCCCTCCCTTTTTTTTTCTTGCTATTTTTCTTTAACATGGAAAATGAGAATATTGTTTCACAAATTATTGAAATGTGCTTATAACGGGACTTCCATTTCCCAGTCTCGGTGGGTACAAGAAAGAGAGAGAGAGAGAGAGGGGGGTGGGGGTGGGGTGGGGGTGTGTGTGTGATGAACATTCGATTTTCCACTCCAGTGAAGTATGAAACAAACACTTACCTTCAATTCAGCTATTGCTTTTGAAGAAAACTTCAATGAAGAAAACCCCTCTCTAGTGTCAGAATCTTTAACTGGATGAAGGTGGACAGTTAAGAAAGAAGAAGAGGAGGAAGAAGAAGATGTATTAGCTTCGACGTGCAAACCGGTTACATGCAACAAGACATACACAAGGTTGCACAGGTTCCAGTCCACAGATAGAGGATCACCTAAAATTTCCTCACATAAGATTCACCCTATTCACCTTTTGACCTTTTGTTACATTGAGCAAGCAGCTCAAATACTCTGTGTGTGTGTGTGTGTGTGTGTGTGTGTGTGTGTGGTGAGAGAGAGAGAGAGCGAGCGAGAGAAATACTTGTGTGCCTACATGCACTTGTGTGTGTATGTGTGTGTGTGTGTGAAAGATATCATAGAAAAGTAAGTCCAACAGAGAGAGAGAGAGAGAGAGAGAGAGAGAAGTTCAGTTTCAGTTTGTTTCATGAAGGAGGTGTCAAAGCATGCGGACTTGTCCATGTACACTACACCATATCCACTAAGTTTTGAGACCACACTGCACATGATTTAAAGCTGATGGATAAATAAATTAATGACTAAGATGAAAGAATTTAAGGAGATGGTCTCGTGGCTATGACGTAGCAGATGTCTGACCTACGCATTTGCCCAACGCGCTGGTCAACAACAACAACAACAACAATGAATACTTATATAGCGCCTATTCTCGGCTAGACACCAAGCTCTAAGCGCTTTACAATCAAAACTCATTTACACAACGGGCTGCCTACCTGGGTAGTGCCGACTGAAGAGCTGCCAGCTGGTGCTTCATTCAGTTGTTTCCCGTGTCGTCCAGTCAATATCGTTCAATATCGTTCACTCAGTTTCCTTACTTCCTTCATTCTTTCCATTTCTCACGCAGGGTGCATGCTATGTGTTACGTGTCATCCATACCAACGGCCAAACTGGCCTACTCTTCCGAAAGTTGGTGATGGGATTGTACGTATGTGCAAGATATTATGCATGCGTTCACACACGGAACCTCGGTTTATAGTCTCATTCAAAGGACTGTATAGGAAATGGAGTCAGAACCAATGTTAACTCCGAGGGAAAAATCCCCCTGTACCGAAACGGCCCGGTGGAGATTCGAACCCGCAACCCCAGGATCACCAAGATTACGAGTCTGGCGCTCTACCAACTGAGCTATTCCGGCTCCCAACCTTCAGACCTTGAGTACCTACCTAACACTGGTTGTGCCATTATCATCAAATGTATGTGTGTGATGAGTGTACACATGTATGAGTATGGGTGTATAGGCATGGGCTTGCATGTGTGTGTGAGCGCATGTGTGTGTGTATGATGTGTGTGTATGCATATGCGTGTGTGCGTGCATGCATACATGCATGCGCATGTGTGTGTCTGTGTGTGTGTGCGTTTGTGTGTGCAGAAGTGCATGTGCATGTGTGTGTGTGATTTGTGGGCTTGTGTGAGCATGCTCCTGCATGCATGTATTTGCTTATGTATGTGTACATATAATATGTGTGTATGTGTGTGCGCCTTTGTATGTGGGTGTATACACATGTGTGTGTGTATGTGTGTGCACATTTATGTGTGTGTGTGTGTATGTGCACGTGAATGTGTGCGTGTATGTGTATGCACATTGAAGCGAGCACATGCATGCATGCATGTGTGCGTGTGTGTGTGCATGCATGTGTATATGAATGTGACTGCGTGCACCTTTGGTTGTTTGTGGGAAATGAATGCTCAGAAAATGATTTAGGAACAAGAACAATAACATAAACAATAATAATAACATCCACAACAATAACAACAACAGCACACACACACACACATAACAATAACAACCACCCCCCCAAAAAAAAAACACACACCCACACCCATACGCACACACACACATGTGCGCACACGCACACACACACGCACACACACATACACCAAAGCTTGCACAGTCACATCTGTTGACTCTCCAGTTTACATGCCTGCATCACTCCACTGATGAACACACTCTAGTGCACACACTTCTACAGTATACGCTGGGGTCCCTGAGAGATTGAAAGTCTTATCTCAGCTGACATGTGTTTGTACTATTAAGTAAGGTAAGGTAATTAAGTAAAGTACAGAAAACAAAACAAAACAGACATCTGAAAGATGGTCTATGATATAGTGGCTTTGCTCTTGTTTGCTTAGGTGATTCTTCAGATTTCTTATCACATTAGATCGGCCCAGCTGTAATCTAGTTCTTATCATTGCCTCATCAGCCGGCGTATGTGCTCTCGCATTTCTTTTAACTCCTGCATGTCCAGGGCAGTACATCTATATGAATATTTCCACTGGAAGGTTGCGCATTACTTCACGCCAAACAGGGCTTCCCATTCCACTCTCCACTTTTCGAAGCAGGTTCACGGAATCAGTCAGTATCATGGCTTGTTGAGTTTTAAACTGGCCTGTGGATGAAAGCCAGTGGAGTGCTTGTGTCACTGCTTCTACCTCCATTGTTAGACTTGAAGTTTTTAAACTGTATGTGCCATTGTCTTCCTGGATAGTTCAGACATTTTAAGAGAGAGAGAGAGAGAGAGAGAGAGAGAGATGGATGGATGGATGGATGGACAGACAGAGGTGGATAACATATAAAAGACAATGAGACAGAGAAATGAATGTGTATGCACCTGCATGCATGCATATATATATATATATATATATGTGTGTGTGTGTGTGTGTGTGTGTGTGTGTGTGTGTGTGTGTGTGCGTGTGTAAAAATCATGTAAAAGTTGTCTGACAGATGGAGAGATACAAATGTGCAGGGTGAGAGAGAGAGAGAGAGAAAGAGAGAGAGAGAGAGAGAGAGAGAGAGAGGGGGAGGGAGGATGAGAGAAAGAACAGACGGACAATATTTGTTGTTATCTCATACTGATTAATTTCGAATCACAGAGGACACCAACAACACTCATGACTTTCAAATCACAACAGTGACCACAACACCGCTGGGAACAACTGAGAGCTTTATTTCAGTAACAGTAATGATAAACCAAACTTAACACAGGTGGGCCAAGTCACAAACAATACACTAGCATTGGGAGTACACAGCGTCTTCTTGTTCGTCTTCCATTTTTAGCAGTTGCATCATACAGTACACAACAATATCAGAACACTGTACACTGAAATCATGAACAATCTTAATGCTACAAGTGAAAGAAAATCGTTTCCTGCCAAGTTGGGTGTTAATTCTCCTTGGCTGTTAGATCTAATGTAAACGCTTTTAAGCTGAAGCCAAAATGAAGGTGAGAACCTCAAAGAGACAAGGCAAGCATGCTATTGATAGTTGGAAAAAGAAAAGAGAAACAACTGACCATTACTGAGGGAGAAGGACACACAACTTAGGGCTCATTTCTGTGAAAAGTTTAGATAGGCCTACTCCTTCCTCCAGTCTGTTGGTACAATTGAGAATGCATCTCTGCCCAAATATGCCTTCACAATCTTTTTGATCATGCGTTTTAAAAAAATTTCTTGGGTATTTTTCTCTCTTTTGAGTTTCTGGAAATTGGATGTTCCTAAAATATTTATAAAACAAACAAACAAACAAAAAAAGTTTAGATTTGTCTTTTTTTCTGTCAAAATTTCTGAACTTGTCAAGTCTTCAGAGAGTGACAGAGTGATTGTCTATAAAGCCACTAGTCTTCTTTGACTATTTAGGGATTTGTTTGTTTCTTTCTGAGGAATTTTTCTCTAAGAATTTGCTTGAAAAAAAAAAACAACAACAAACGAAGCAATCTACTGAAATGCCTACCTGGAATGCCTTAGTGAAAAGAAACAATACAGACTTTCCTTAGGAAGCTAAGTGAGAGGTAACTGAATTAAAAAATTAAAAAGAATGTTAAATAAAAGGAAAGAAAATAAGAAAACAAAAAACAAAACAACAAATAAAAAAAAAATGGTGACTGGTTACATTATTAGATACCTGCAGCAGTGAGAACTTTTCCCTTAAACTGCAAGAAACTATTTTTCTTTCTTTCGTCATTTTTTTATTTTTGTTTACCATTTGCTAGACATTGAAAAACATATTTTCTTTGCACTAGCAATGATGACAGCATGATGCATATTCTTTTTTAAGTCAACCAAGAAAAAGAAAACATAACTGTTCATGATCATGAAATAGCATTGTTAATCAATCATGTACAAACATGGGCATCATGATTCATGGACTTCCAGTAATGCCCACAATGAAAAAGGGCAGATGATATGCAGTAAGATTTTACGATTCATTGAGAAAACATACATTTAATTCATTGTATTATCTGTGAGTGTGCAATCTGTCCATTCCCCTGTTAGCCAAGGAGAAAGGATTTTAAAACCACAAATATCTTAAAACAACAACTAGCCAATGACTAAAGACTGTCAAGAATCACTTTGTTTAAAGCACATCTCTTAATCCAAAGTGACTTTTCACCACATAGAATTTTTAAAAAAGTGTTGTTAAAGCTGTCTGCTTCATAGGTTAGCTACCGGTATTATGTTTGTTCCAAACTGGGTATCCCTGATATGACATCAAACATGGCTACTCTATACTGCATTCTTTCTGCCTTTAACAACTAGAAGCAGGCTGCACTAGTAATTACATGAAACTGATATCAGGTTTTTCTCCAAAATACTCTTCTTCCCAATTTTGTGTCAGTCAACAACCTTAAAACCTGCAGATCAAAGCTTGATGTATATTTGCCTTTAGTTATCATTTCAGTCTGTTTCTATTATTTTGTTCCAGGTAAATGTCCACGAGAAGTAAATCATAGGGAGTTATGTGCAAAATGGCCGCATGATAATGAAACAAAATGGCAAACAGAACAGTAAAGGCACACACACGGAAGACTGTACACTTACTGTATATAGGTCCACTTTCAGGTCATGATCTGATGGACAGCTCTTTATTATAATAATGCTGAATCAAATAGAAATGCATAAATTCTTTTATTGAATGAATGATGCTTGACTGTCACTACTGGTTTTCAAAACTATGAAAAAAAAGTGATATCCAAGTAAGTAAATATGCAATGCTATTCCTGCTTTAAATTGAGGAGGTCTCCTCTTGGTATGGATTATGGTTATTTTTGGCATTTTTCTGCTGTCATTAAGAAAACATATCTGGAGAAAGATAAACTTTTGTCCTTTACTGAAAGTCTTGCTGAACTGTGTGTATGTGTGTAGGCATGAGTGAGACAGTGAATGAATGAAAGAGTGAGCAAGTGTGTGTGTGTGTGTGTGTGTGTGTGTGTGTGTGTGTGTGTGTGTGTGTGTGTTGGTGTGTGTGTGTGTGCAAGCACGCTGGGATCGATTTATTATGATTTTTCTCTGACATGATCTTGAGTTTACAATGTTTTATTCTTCAATTACTTTTTGCAATCAATCAAGTTTCTTTAGCTTAAAATTTGTTCTCAGTTTATTTCATTATGTTAGATGCAAGTACAATCTAATGTTAATTTGACAATAGACTGGTTTTAATCAGTCAGAGAAATGAAAAGAAAGACAGGGAGAGAGACAGAGAGACAGAGAGAGAGAGAGGGAGAGAGAGGGGGAGGGAGGGAGGCAGAGAGAAAGGGAGGAGGATGAGGAGGTGAGAGAGAGAGAGAGAGAGAGAGAGAGAGAGAGAGAGAGAGAGAGAGAGAAAGTGTGAGTGTGTGTGTGGTGCGTGTGCGGCGCGCGCGCGTGCGCATAGATTTCTAAACATGATGCTTGATTTCAAGTTTAATGACAAATCTAAAATCTTGCCAAACATGGTCATATGCTGACGCTACAAACAAATAAAAAGCAAAATACAAACAAACAAAATAAAACTGTGATATTCACTGAAAACCAGGATGACGTGAGACTTGTGTTTTGGCATTGCTTTACTTTGATTTGGCGATATCAAAATGACTGCTATTGTAAATCAACCACATGATGATACATGTATCCATGTAAACATTCCTCCACAGTCATCAGTGCGCAGTGGATGACACTTTGGTCGGTCACAACATACAAAAGTAAATACAGTGCACAGTATAAAATCTTATCAAAAATAAAACCCTGGGAAGCATAATTGGCAGTTGTTGTGTTCAAAGACAATCTACTCTCAATACCTGACTAGCATCTCAAATACCATTACTGTTTCTATGTGTGGATTTCTTTTTTTTTTCTGAACTTTGAATGCAAAACATATAATCTATATACATTTTCATTTTCTTTCTTTTTAGTAAGAGGAAAATTCTAATCGATAATCAGCAGTATGCACAAACTGAGCCTTCCTGTGTTTCTGTGTCTAGACTCAAAATAAAAACAATTCACAGATAACACAGGATACTTCAAGGACATGTAATAATATCATCATACAGGACATTTAATGGGCACATTGATAATATCAATCGTGTGAAATGTCATTTTGAGGGAAATCCCCATCACTCTGACACTAACCAAACACTGTATTTCACAGCACAGCTTCACTCTCTTGGCCAAGGCCTAAGAACACAGCTGTCTATGCACTAGTGTCAATGGTGCTGATAACATAAATTAAAAACCAAACGGGCAAAATATACACAGGCTGTTACATAATATTACCATTGTTACATCACTGTGTGTAATACTGCTTCATCATCAGTTCATAACTTTATAATTTCATGACAGAATAAAACTCCACTCTTTCAGTAACAATTATTCAGTTAAAAAACCAGTATTAATAAATATTTACACCAATAGTTATATTCTGATAAGTAGTACAATCATGTCACAGCAATGGTCGTTCGGCTGAATTTTCGCTTGAATGCAATACACAATATAAGCTGCATACAATTATATGCACATGCACCCACAACAGTACAATACTATCCATGAAACAGAAACTTTTTTAATGCTATCTATTCAAAATGAGGATATCTCAAAGACTATGTCTGCCTGCAAGTATAGTTGCATACAGCAGATGTAAAATTGCATGTGAATTGCACTATATACTGATTTAATCCCCATGGCTATATATATACGCAAATGCAAGTTAGACAATTCGCATATGTAATGCTTCCCTCTTTAATTAAATCTTTTTACCTCTCTGGGTAAAACTAGAAGATGTTCCTTTTCACTTTCCCTCAATGTTGTGACAGGCATGCCATCAATCTCCCATTTCAACACCCCTTATCTTAGCCCCCACCCCACTTTTCCACACCTCCCGCTTGTCTTTGTTTATTCTTTTTTTTTTTTTTCAAAACAAAAACAGACTTCCGTCCTGTACATATTTTTGTCCACCGATAAGAACAGACTTCTGTTTTGTCCACCAACAAAAACAGACTTCTCTTCTTCCTAAATGTATCCCAGATCATGGAAGACCATTTTCCCCAAGAGTTTGTTACAATCAAAGCCAATGAACTGCCATTTAGTGAACCTGTAGTAGTGATGTACCACGATTCTCAGCCCTTCATATCTAAAATGATTTACAACCACTGGGTAAAGACTATGTCAGACAGACTACAACTTGAATGCATTTCTGTAAATCAATAGCATTCATAGAACACATTTTACCAATTTTCTATCTGAGCATACATAACTTGTTTGCATGAAATAAACAACAAAAGAACATAGCCTACAAAGTCAAAGACTAGACAGAAGTCTTTCACATACACAGTCATGTGATCAAAGAAGCCAGAAATAAGAATTTAGCAATTCAAAATTTTCTCATTAGAAAAAAAAAAATCTGTATCTTCGTATCAGACATAATATGAGCATAAAAGTGAGCAGTTCTGCTTGACAGATGTTATGCAGTTGCATTTATTATATTGAAGTCAGAACTAGAAATTGATTTTCAATGGTTAATCATTCACAAAGTAAAAATCCTTCCAATGGAGTATACATTCCTGTCAATCAATGAAACTGCAACGATTTGTAAACACAAACCTAAAAGAAACAATCCTTAAACCTTGTAATGGACATATGTGTGTCTTTTCTTTCAGATAAGACACCATAAAGTCTCGCTTCAACCTTCTGCACAGGACTTCTCATTTCAAACACTTGCTGCGAAAAAAAAAGTCTACAAACAAAACATCCCAAAACACTGGACAAGACTGCAGTAACACAAGCGTTGCTGACAAAACAAGGTGGACAGCAACAATTTGATCCAGAACGGGAATATCACAACAGAAGGTGTCCATCATAGTCCATCATTCACTGGTTCACTTTACACCAGTTACAGCCCACACAGATTACACCAGCCACAGCCAACCCAGTTTACACTGGTAGTTACAGCCCTTACAGTTTTACACCAGTTAGAGCCCACCAGGTGTGTAATGCAGCTTACCTCCACCCACTGAAGACTAGCTCCATTTCACAAAATACTTACAACAGTATACTGGCCTATGTACATGCTTTAGTCAGCTGTAATTGCATGGCGAGAGCTAGAAGCACACTTAACAGACACCAAATCATGCAATTTGTACATTCCATCCATGTTCTAATGCCAGCATGTCTACACAGTTCCGCAGTGGAAAGGGAAATGGAGTTGGAAGCTCCATCCGTGATAAATGCATGATAAATATCAACCTCATCACATGACAAATTCATATCCACAGACCTTCTGTCTTAATTCTTTCTCATGCCAATATCGATAACATAACATTGAAAGGTTGTAAGTTTTCAATCATCTCAATAACACAATGGATATTTGGAAGTAAATCAACAAATTCCATCACAGGAACAAAGTCCTCCACTTGCAAACAAAATGTTCAGCAACAGTGTTTCCGCTCCGCCATCACACCTGTTTGAAACAAGACACCATCACACCATCATTGCATAAGGGGATAGCCAACCAAACAGCAACTTAAAAAACCAACATTTCTTTGCATAAATTCATCACCAAACTCTACTAACTCAGAACAAATAACATTGTGTACATGATGCCAATTCATGGCACGCACTTTGAAAACAAATTTGTCCTTTAACATCCAGTCTTTGGTTCAACAAAATACACCAATACTGACTTAACAAAATCTTTTGTTGATTTGGTTGAAAATGCTGACTTTGCTTAAGAAAAGAGCTATTGCAGCAGGTAGTACGTTCTGTCAGTGCATGCCGTTTCTAACTACAAAAAGATAGAAGAGTAGCTGCTCGATCAAATTAATTGAAGCAGAATTATTTTTGTTGTATTTTTGTTTGAGCTCTCTCATTCATCTGTTCAGAAAATGTACAAGGCTTCTGATCCAGTGTTGTTGTATGTAAGGGGGGTGGGTTCACTATTTCTGAAGCATTATAAAGGATATTTTTACCCTCGGCTCAGATTTTTAAAGTGTTTTGAGATTTTGGAATTTTCTCCCCCATTTTCAGGTTGGCCTTAAAAAAAACAAACAAACAAAAAAACTGGGCTGGAAGTATATTTTCAAGTACCTGTCCTGTCCTTTCTCTCTGCTTTATGAAACATATCCACCCACCCACCCATTCACACACACACACACACACATACACACGCGCACATGGACTCATACCGTATAGATTCACACACACAGACGCACATGCAAACACATACACAGATGCACACATGCAGACAAAGAGAGAGAGAGAGAGAGAGAGAGAGAGAGAGAGAGAGAGAGAGAGAGAGAGAGAGACAGAGAGAGAGAAAGAGACAGAGAGAGAGATAGAGTTTTTAGTGTTGCAATTTACTGAATAAACATGGTGATGGCATCTTACAAACTGGCTCTTGACATCGGCGCAGGTCTAACCAATGCTATCCCAAAAGCCTCACAATCCAGAATTAAAGTGACTCAGACTCCTTTAATTCATAGAAGAATTTGATTACTTTATTACCTTTTTACTTTCACTGACAGTGGAGAATCTGACCCGTACGCCATTTTTGACACGGTTTGAAACACTATGATTTTAAAAGGAGCCATCTCATTGCCCCGGCACAAACTCTGACTATGGCCAAATCAAATGCTTCTGTATAAAAGTTCTTTGGCTTCATTGAACACAGACTGAGGGTCTGAGTGTTGTCTGCTTTCATGGCACTGTGATATGCAAAATCTGGGAGCAAAAGGAAGAAACCGAAGACACTTGCAAATTTCTAATGACATCTATAAAGAAACATTCATTTGTGTAACCTCTTGATGATGATGTGGGGAAAACAAACGCGCAAAGTACTTGTGAGAAAACGTGAAAGTACGCAGTCAAAAATGTTTTGTAGTGTATGCCTGAGCCATAAACTTTGCATGAAACATGCACATGTATATGTGTGTAAGTGGATCAGGAGCACTGATTGAATCGAGTAGTTCACCCCTCCTCCTCTCCTCAGAGCCACAGCTCTGTTTCAACAGTTAAGAAAGTTTTTAACCCTCCCCCCTCTCCCCCAGCAACTGATACAAAATTCATGAACAAATATTCTAGAACTAGAATTTCTTCAAAGTTGAAGACATATATTCTTGTTGCTAATATTTCAGTCTTAACTGTCACAACTCATTCCACTGAATATTTGGGAGTTTTGGGAATAAAGACAGGTTCCCCAGTAACATGTGCCCAATCTGAGTGACAAAATCTTAATATAATCTGGTAAAAGAGAAAAATAACTATATCTTAAAACAACACCATTGCATGCTTTCTTCTTCTGTTTGACATAGTAACATTCTTCATGGAAAATATTAATGTATTTGGTAAAATCTTACCGGTACAGACAACCTTAATTTTTTTTTTTTTCACAGCCACTTCCTTCCGTGCCCCCTTAAAGACTTTACTCCAATGTGTTCATTTCAGTTCCTTATACACACAGCAACCTTTTTTTTTTTTTCTTTCACTCTTCGTTCAGCAGCAGTAGTTGGTAAGAAGTTCTCAATGCCAGGTAGTCATAACACCACTTCATCATATAATTCCCATGGACCAGAGGTTCTTGCTTAAACTGGACACATTTCTGTTTATACTCTGGTTCAAAGAAGAAGATAGATGAGGGAATCACACAACTTTTTCAGGGATCGTACTAGAAGCTATTTTCAAGCAGTCACTTGACTAAAACAATAGTACTGGAGTAAAAACTAATCACTGAGTGTCTGCATTGTTTACCTGTCAGCCATATTTCCAACATTGCCATTTTACCTTTGCATGATTGACATATCGCTTAGCTTGCACATTTCATTTTAACCAGTCTTGTCAGAGATGCGCTGCGCACAGGGCTACCTGTGTTCGGCTGTGTCAAAGTACATTTCTTAGGATTTTACACTAACTGTGAGAACCACACAAATGATTTGCGGGCTCATGCAGCACACTTTGAATGGCTGTGGTCACGCAAGGTGCTGAATTTTAAAGGGTCGACACAAATCACAGCTATTTTCTAGTTTTAAAGGGTCGACTGTCATTTAAAGCATATTTTCCAAGGGTGTTTTTGCATCATGACGTGCAAAATGCACACTAACATGCAAGACCCGGAAATAAAAAACATACCACAGCCAGGCTAGTTTAAGATTACTTGTTGAACTAACAGATCATACAACAAGAGGTTGCAAAATGACCCCTAATTTTCTTCCTTAATTTTCTCAGCAAATTTATTCTGCTTCTAGCAAAAAATATAAAAGCTAATCTTTCAAACTGAGGATTAACATGAAATACATGTTTTAAAAGTAAATTCTGTTTAAAAGTTACATACTGTGAAAAGCTGCTACATAAAGAAGAGTCACTGCATCAGTGTTCTGACCTTGCCAAATGTCCAGGGAGGAGACCAGTGGTCACTTAACTGAAGATTAAGAAAAAAAATGAACAACAACAACAAAAAAAAGAAATCTCAACATCATCATGAAATTCCAAGCTAATTCTAAATCACTTGAATATCTAAAAAATTCCAAACCAGTTCAGTTTGCTTTGGATTTCATAAGAACTGAACTAAGACAGGCAACAAGAGTGATTCAACACAATTCTTGCTGGTGCAGGTCATTCAAGATGGGCCTGGTACCCCTTTGTCATGGGATTTGCCAAACCACTTTTGCTTAAATACCACGTCCACTCACACTGAACAGAGAATAGACCACACTGTGCACGGGGTTACTTCTGATGCTTGTCTGATGAATAATCTCATGCTGAATTCAAAAGCAGACAATGTGAATGTATCAACACTGTTACGACAATTATCCTCGCTTTGATGATTATGTAAAAAAATATTCTAGATACTGATGTGTTTTTTTCTCGCAATCTTAAGCTTCAAACACACACTGACACTGGACATGTTTCATGTTCAAGTTCGTGTTCTTTCACAGCTCATGTGAGAAACAGACTTCACTCACCACTGTGTCCAATCTTCTCCTAAGCCTCAAATCTCACACAAATATGGCCACACAAATCATTATGCTTGAGAGTCTCACACACAGACATGTCAGCTGATGCTGTATCTTTTAAGTTTCGGTGCTCTGTTTTTGTCCCCATATATTTTGTTTCACTTCAGAGTGATGAACATACCAGGAACTTTGTTCTGCTAGTTCTTCAGGACAAATGCTTCCACGTGAACAAGCATCAACAAGTCTTCACCCTGCAGAGAACCTGGCGTAAGTGTTCACAGATGATGCCGCGATGAACGGTTTCTACTTCCTACCTACTTTCTTGATAAAAGCTCAACAACTAAGAAATTACACACTGCTTGTTCTTCTTATGTCGGCGGACCCGCGGCACTGTCTGTCCTCCTCGACCGGTCATCCCACCGATACCCATGTCATCCACGTAGGAGATCTTGGACCCTGCCGGTCTGGGCCAGTCGTACCAGTTATAGCCCCACTCGTCTGAATCGCTGGAACTGGAGCATGTGCTACAGCGATCATCCTCGTAGCGTCCATATGGGAACTGTCCCGTAGAGTAGGTCTCTGCTTCTCGACTGCGACCTAAGTGGCTGGCGTGACGCTGGTTAGGCACAGGCAGAGCGGCTGGACGACCCTCGAAAGACTGGGATCTTGGGTACCCCCCACTGCCACTCCCAGGCTGCACTCCTCTCAAGTGGTGATTCTGGGGCCTGGTGATGGGGTTCATTTTCTGGTCGTCGGGCAGAGCCAAAGCAGCCGCGGGTATCCTGCGAGAGCGGTGACCTTGACCTTGTCGCTCCACACCCACGTTGGGGAGCTCTGGGAAGGAGCGCACGTTGTTGGGGTGAGCCTGGCAGTACAGTGGTACCGCTTCGTCATAGAAGCGCACCCTGGTGTCAGACGGGTGACCCGGGTGCTGGCTCATGCCAGGCTCGTCGGCAGGCGTCTGCACGCCGTTGGTCACGTTGACCGAAGCGTAGTGCACACTGACGTTTTTCTCAGACCCTGAATGGCTGTGAGACTTGGAGCTGGGCTTGTCAGAGCTGGGGCTTTCTGCTGGTGCTGTGGCGGACAGGTCAGGCAAGGAGAACTGAGACAAGCGATGTCGGGTTCGTGCCTCCTGGGGCATGGGCAGGGCGTTGACCAGACTGTCCAAGTTGAGCTGATACACCGTGCCAGCCTCCTGATACTCCAGCCCCCCTATGGCTCCTTCACCATACATCCCTGGGGCGTACACCTCTGAGTTGCTGGAGGTGGCATAGCCCTGGTCGCGGTCCGATGACGGCAGGGATTCCGGCAGGGTATAGTGCTCCCGCAGCACTTGGTGAATGTCGGCGCGACCTTCCTGAAGAACATGGGAGACTGGGGAGCTGACACGCACCGTTGCCTGTAGATCTTGAAGATAATCCTCCGCTCGTCTCGGCGTCTGGGTCTGCATGGAGCCGGCACGACTGCAGGCAGCTGAGCAGTAAATGACGCCTCGCTTGGGCAAGAACGGCTGTCCCAGCAGACATTTCTGTGGTTGGATAAAACATCAGGAAATTTTAATACAGCTACACCCTTTCAAATGAAAAAGTATTCTGATTACACTATAATATGTATCATTCAGTATTTGACAAAGAAAAGTGTCTAAAATGTAACTTAACCCAAATTTCTGATCTTGATCATGTGCCTTATAAATGTTTTAAAGATTCCAAAATCAATTATTTAAAATATAACAACAATAACCAAGAATAAAACATCATGATCATTACTTATATCATTTAAGAACACTTATTGTATCATATTCACTTTACATGGTGTTAGGATAGCAACTGAAGATATTTAGTGTTCTCTATTAATATACTTACACTTGCAAGTTCTTTAAATTACTTAAAAAGACACAAGAGTGTAAACTAAGACTAGACTTGCCAGTAACCATTATAAGTATGAGGATGAGCTTACTTGTTTCTGTTTTGCTTTAAGCGTGTGTACACATACACACCCACTCTCACACAAACACACACACAGAGTTCCTTCTCTTTTCTTTCATCAAAAATCTAACACACACACACACACACACACACACAAGCATACCTGACAGGTGTGACATTTAAAGCAAGTGGGGGTAGCATGCCAGTGCTGGCCTTCATGAGTCATCTGCCCCTGATCCACCCCGATGTGTTCCCCACAGGTATCGCAGAACTCAGCAAACAGGTGCTCGAAGCAGCCGCAGCAGTAGGGGCGGCCGTCACGCATAATGTAGCGCTGACCTCCCAGCTGATGGTCGCACTCCATGCAGCAGAAGTGATGCATGTGCCAGCTGGCGCCCTCTGCCTCTGTGCACTCGTCCGCAAAAATGATCTGTGCATGTCAAAAGCAAACATTATTAGAAAGTCTCTGAGTTACTTGCTTGCAAAATCATCTTTGGGATATTCTGGTAATACACAAAAATTTCTGTATGTTCCCCCTCTGCAAAACTATCTGAGGACATCAGTTTCACACATAAGAATTTCTTGACGTTATCCTCCACAAAATCACCAGTGGATACTGGAATTTTTCTGTGCTCTGCTCTGCAAAAAACATTTGTGGATATTAAAATTTCTGTGTTTTCCCACATGCAAAATTATCTGTGGATATCAATAATGATAATGAACAGATGAACAGTTGTGATAAAGTGTAATGTCTTGCACCATCAATTCCATGGGCTGGGCACTCCCCATTTGCTGGACTGTAAGACACATAAAACCCACCCAGTTCCCTAACCTTGCCACCATACCAACACACTGATACCTCCCATCCACTTCCACCTGCCATTCACAACACTACACTTAAAACATAGCATGGGAAATGCTTGCTGGAAGAGGTATGTTCAGGGCTATTTTCAAACTAGGACAGAGACCAGATGTTGCACAGACTGGAGGGCAGAGATTCTAAACACCTGGTGCAAAGAAAAAACAACAACAACTGTGTTCTCCCATTCTTTTCATTTTGTGTCCTGGAAGTGACAAGTATTAAAAGCTTTTCTTTGGAGGATGGGAAATGAATGGTACTAAGCAGGACTGAAAAAGTATGGCATAAGTGACAGCATCAAGCCTTAGAATTTCTTTGTGTTCTTGTTGGCAAAAATTATCAGGACATTTGACAATTTCACTGCGTTCTCTTCTGAAAACATGTCCGTGAATGACAGAGAATCATACATGCACTAATATTTCTCCAAGTTACCATCTGCCCAGAGGATCAGTTGACAAAGTTGTACAATGTTAAGTTATTGTTATAAATCCTATCTTTGCTTATGGGGCACATACACTTGTAGTTGCGATTACATTTTGTCTAGGCTTCTGTCTCACAGGTGGATACATCAATAATACACCTAAACTTTACTGCAACAGCAGATTGAGCTACAACAACAACAACCCCCCCCCCCCCCCCCCCAAACAAACAAAACAAAATTTCTTGTTTTTCTTATGGATGTATTTGAAAAAATATCAACAGGCAACTCCACATACTTTTACAACATATGCCCTGCACATTACAAAGTAAAACATAGATCAACATGTTTTATCTTTTGTGAGAAGACTGACATTCTTACCATTTTTCTCACAGCAACAAATCAAACTTTTCTTCAGTATTCATTTTTCTTCCGATATATGATTTACTTAATCCTAAACTCAAACGCATACTATGTTATTCTTGAAAACTGCTCATCTTTGTATTAAAAAAAAAAAGAAAAAAAAAAAGGAGAGATAACTGAAATCCCTTTCAGTTTTCTATGTCAGGTTTGCTTCCCTTGTTCTTCAGCTTGGAATATGGTCCTTGCCATCTTCCTCTATACACAGATACACACAAACATACTGGATGTATACCTCAACAACTGAGCGTAATACTATGTAAATATGCACATATGTGTGTTGATTCAGCTCCTCACTCTCCCCCTTCTCCACCCCAAACCCACATACATCACCGCCTCCTTCATTTGCCTCTCTCTCCACACACACACACACACACACACACACACACACACACACACACACACACCTCATCACAAGCAGCACATCGAGGCTTCAGCAGTTCGGCGTGGTGTCGTCCGCAGTACAGGAGACGGTCACGGTGGAAGAAGTAGATGAGGTCGACCAGCAGCTCCCCACAGGTGGCGCAGGTGAAACAGGCTGGATGCCACACCGTGTCTGGCCCCGCACGGGATGCCAACACCGCCATCTCCCCGCCCTTGATGCCATTGGAGCACTGCAACAACACCAGGCAACATGTCTTTTTAATGACATATATATTTCCTACACACACACACACACACACACACACATATATATATATATATATTTTTTTTTTATATTGCATAGGCATTACAAAAATTCATGTCAAATTGGATTCAACTGTGCTAAAAGGTTGGTCCTTGGTGTGACTGTAAAGAGGCAAGTTAGGCAGGGTTCTGCACTGTGAATGGTTGGTCCTGAGTGTAGCTGTGTAGATGGGAGTTGGCATTCAGCTCTGTGAATGGTTGGTCCTGTATGTAGCTGTGTAGATGGGAGATGGCATTCAGCTCTGTGAATGGTTGGTCCTGTGTGTAGCTGTGTAGATGGGAGTTGACATTCAGCTCTGTGAGCAGCTGAGCTGGGTGTGCTCTGTTCAGGGGTGTCAGAGCTCAGCTCCCTGAATGGATGGTCTGGTTGGTTGGTTCTGTGTGTAGCTGTGTAGATGGGAGTTGGCATTCAGCTCTGTGATGCGTTGGTCCTGTGTATAGCAGTGTAGATGGGAGTTGGCATTCAGCTCTGTGACTGTTTGGTCTGGTTCGTTGGTCCTGTGTGTAGCTGTGTAGATGGGAGATGGCATTCAGCTCTGTGAGCAGCTGAACTGGGCCTGTTCTATTCTTTCAGGGGTGTTGGAGCTCAGCTCTCTGAATGGTTGGTCTGGCTGGTTGGTCCTGTGTGTAGCTGTGTAGATGGGAGTTGGCATTGAGCTCTGTGAATGTTTGGTCCTGTGTATAGCAGTGTAGATGGGAGTTGGCATTCAGCTCTGTGAGCAGCTGAACTGGGCCTGTTCCATTCAGGGGTGTCGGAGCTCAGCTTTCTGAATGGTTGGTCCCGGGTGAAGCTGCATGTTGGGAACTCAGGATAAACAGCACATGAAGGATTATATTACCATTATGCACAGCAGATGCGAAAGAAAAACAGAAACAAAGATAATCACAAGCAAAACACAAAACAACAACAAAGAATCACTACTAAGCTCAAAGTCTCCATTCAGAGAGATTCCATGTCTTTCTTCTGCTTTCAGTTCAACAGCAGTATCCTGAATCATGGCCGCTGATCACACCCACACTGACTCTTCCTCTATCTGTCTCCATTGACCTATGAATAAAACATACCGGTTTGCTGATGACAATAGTTTGGCAAGAGCTTGGGAGAATCACCACCATCATTATTTTCTGAATATTCTGTCTGACCCCATGGGATTTTGCTACAGCGGGATGGACACTGCCTCTCTCTTCCCTCCTACGAAAATGCGCACATGCACAAAAGCATGCATGAGTGTGCATGTACAGACACATGTACACATACACACACACAAACATGCATGCACACGTGTGCACACATTTGTTTCCAGTTACATGCATTCACACACATGATCTGGACATGCACACTGTATATCATACCACTTTAGGCATAAATCAGTGTTTTCATGATTTGGCAGTAATTAATCGATGAATCTGAAAATGCAACACAATCTTTGTTGAAAAAAAGAATTCTCAAACTCTACACATGATATTCACAATTCTTCCGATCATACTTTATGATTGTTGATGGACTACTTTTACTTCCTAAGTGTGCTTGACAAAGAAACAGCTATTTTACTGGTCCAAACACTGTCAAAATCATGCAAAAAGACGTCTTGAGATACCAGGTGATTTGACAATAACATAGCACAGACACCCTTAAAAATGGGGTCTGTCTATAAAAGGAAAGAATGTGTATCAAAAGGTAAATCTACCACAAAGACATAAATGTTCCCAAACTGAAGAGTTTTCAAAGGAAGGTGCTCTTTACTCATTCTTTACTGGGAGTGTGGGAGGTACAGCTGGTGCAGAAAAAGATAAGATGCGTTCAAAAAGGTTTAAAAGACAGGTTGTCATTATTTGCATGGCCTTTATTGGGAGGTTTTGGTGTATGATACATATTTTGAGTAATTTCAGGTGAGAGTTTTGGCTTGAGTTCCAGCGGCAACAAGTAAGGAAAGGGTGGAGGTGGGTTTTTCCAATCTCCCGATCTCTCTCTGGTTTCTGATCTTCAGCTTCCCATGTCTGTACATGTGCAGATCCCCTGGTGCCAGAACCATCTTGCGTGCCTGTCGGCGGAAGATCTGCTACCCCCCTGTCTAATATCTTCATCAAACATGTCAGTGCTTGGGAGACTGCGGAAACATGAACAGGGGTACATAAGCCAGCAGCAGTGGCAGATTTTCTCTGAATGCAGGCGCTTCATCCATCCTCTGTGAACGAGACCATATTTTCTAATTATGAACATCCAGCCCATTAGATCAGATGTTGTGGGTTCAAGCACAGAGTTGAATCTCTGAATGACCTGCACAAAGGCTTCAAAATGGAGACTTTCAAGGACAGCCAACCTTACTGCAGTCAATCTGGAATGGACAGAGAAAAAAAGAAAAAAAAAAGTTCAAGAAAAAAGTCCTTAAACGGACAAAGTCCTTAAATGGACAGAGTCATCACATAGAGAAATTCTTTGCACTTAGAGGGAAGAAAGACACCAATTTTTTTTCCTCGTCTTAAAAAAAGCTCTCCTGCATGGATCAGAATAGGCAGCATCGGACATTTCCAAAGTGACTCATCAGCAGTGTCTCCTTTTGGTGGTTCGTCTCCTGACAGCTAGAAACCAGTTTTCACTTGTGGACTACCAGAAGCTGCAAAAGGATGATCTTGGGTGTAGCTGTGTACTGAGGAGCTGGGAGTGATGCTAGTGATAGAGGGCATGGAAAATAAGACATCGAAAAAGAGAATTTGCCTGTTGCTCCAAAAAATGTACAACACCCAGGCAGCAATAACTAATCTGCCGTGCGTATCTGACGAAGACATCTGCCTTAGCACTTCTACGACAAGGAAGATGATACCGTGATGATGAAAATAGAACAGTTTTAACAGATTCCGCTTTCATCCACACTTTTCAATTTTTCAAAAAGTAAATGTCAGAGGTAATCCATTACCAGGTCCCCTAGGCGGCACCATTTATTCCAAAAGAACATGAATGCATTAAGTTATCAGTTACAGCTTGTCAGCCATTTGCACAACATGAGGATAAAAATGATTGTTTTTATTTTAATTACAACTTGAAAAAAACCCTTCCTGGGAGGAGCAAGGGAG
>CM065721.1:26984551-26992051 GCA_033310375.1 Conus canariensis | reverse complement strand
CTGCATACATTAAGGGTTTTTTTTTGGGGTTTTTTTTTTTTTGCTCTTCTTTTTATTCCTTTTTTTTTTTAATGGAAAAAGGAAAAGTGGGTGTGGGGAGCGTGAATGTCTTCACTTTCATACCCCCCCCCCCCCCCCCAAGAATTTCTATTTTGTCATGTGTTGTTCATGTTATACGCTTTTATTTATTTATTTTTTCTTTTAACACCACATGAGTCAAGTTTATTATCAGTACGACGTGGGGTTTTAGTGGCGTGACATTGAGTGTGCTACTTTCTAGGTCACGACTGACTAACTTTCGTTTCATTTTTTTCATTTCTTCCCGTCTTTTATTTCTATTTGTTCCTTGCTCTTCTTCTTCTATCTCTGTCTTTCCTTTTTTTTCCCGTTCTGTCCTTTCTTTCTGTTATACTTACCATTCTGTCTCTTCCCAGTCTTTCTCTCCCCCCCCCCCCCCCTTCAATTCCGCTCTTTGCTGTTTTTTTTTTTCTTTTTCAAATTCCTTTCTTTATTTCTCTTCCTTTCCTCTCTTTCTTATCCTCCCCTTCCTTTCTTCTTCCTTTCCTTTCTTTCTTTCTCTTTCTAGCACTTCTTTCTTCTTTTTCTTCCTTTCTGTTCTTTCTTCTTTTTCGATCTTCTTCCTTCGTCTTCTTCTTTTCCGGTCCTTCTTCTCTTTCTTTCTTCCTTTCTGCCTCTTCTTCCTGTCCTTTCTTCATTTCCGTTCTTCCTTCCTTTCTATCTTTCCGCTCCTCCTTCCTTTCCACTCTCTTTCTTCTTTCCCGTCTTTCTCCTCCTTCTCCCCCATCCCCTCACTACCCCCCCTCCTCCCCTTCTTTCTGAATTCCTTTATTCTATTTTATTTCATTCTTTTTCTTTCTGTGTTAACTCCCTTCCGTTCTTTCTCGCTTACTTTCATGGGTGTTTTAGTATGGTTGGGAATGTAGGAACGTGATGAATATTCCAGCCAATACAAACTGACTCCTTTCTTTCTTGGAGTTTTCGTTTTTGCTTTTCTCTCTCTTTTTTCTTTTCGTTTTTGCTTTTCTCTCTCTCTTTCCTTTTCGTTTTTGCTTTTCTCTCTCTTTTCTTTTCGTTTTTGCTTTTCTCTCTCTTTCTTTTCGTTTTTGCTTTTCTCTCTCTCTTTCCTTTTCGTTTTTGCTTTTCTCTCTCTTTTCTTTTTTCTTTTTGCTGACATCTCAATGATCATGACGAGGCAATGACAAACCTCGCTGGCACAACAAAGTCTACAAGCTGTTTGTTGTGTACTAAGCGAATGTCTATCTCGATGATCTCTCCTGGGCAAGAACAGAAAGGCCGCGAAGTCGATGCGTGTCTTGTCTTTATTTTGGGGATTGTGTAAGCACGGTGACGTCTGTGGATAGTACGTGTGTGTGTGCGTGCGTGCGTGCGTGCGTGCATGTGTGTGTGTGTGTGTGTGTGTGTGTGTGTGTGTGTGTGTGTGTGTGTGTGTGTGTGTGTGTGAGAGAGAGAGAGCGCGTGCGCTCGCGTGCGAGTGTATTTGTATCTGTGTGTTACGCCGGGGGTGTAACCGCTTTTATGTTTCAGAATATATCTCTCGAAAGACAGACAAAAAGACGGAAACGAAGGAACGAAAGAAAGAAGAAAGAGGCAAAGAAAGAAAGAAAGAATGAAAGAAAGAAAAGAGTTAATTAGCACAGCGAAATTTTGAGTTTTCTCTGAGTGGAGAGCGCGGATTTATGTTTGTTTGCTTGTTTGCAAGAGAGAGAGAGAGAGAGAGGAGAGAAGAGAGGAGAAGAGAGAGAGAGAGAGAGAGAGAGAGTGGGGGGGGGGGGAAACAGAAAAGAGAGATATAGAGAGAGAGACCAAGAAAGAAAGAGAGAGAGAGAGAGAGAGGAGGAGAGAGGAGAGAGCGAGAGAAAGATATATATATATATATATATAAGAGAGAGAGAGAGAGAGAGAGAGAGAGAGAGAGAGAGAGAGAGAGAGAGAGAGATCTTAATCTAAAAACCAGGAAAGAAAAAGAGTGCCAGTGACGACTCATTCCCCCAACAAACGGATAAAAACCCACCAGTACGGTGTACATCAGTACAACCCCTGCAATGTAACCATTCCGAGCTTAACGAACAGTTCAGGGGAACGAAGATGCACTGACATAAGGAAGCTGGAGCACTGCAGATACACGCAACACTCGCCCGCCCCGCTGCGGCTGTGGAATTGCTCCTTCCAAACGAAAAAGAAAACGGGTTCTCTGCTTTTTTCTTTTCCCGGGGTGGGAGACGGTGGCGGAGAGAGAGGCTAGGGGAAGAGGGGACGGGAGGGAGGGAGGGGGGGGGGGGGGGGGGGAGTGAAGGGGGGCGGAAGGGCAAAGCCAACCAAACATAAAGAGATAGGAAGACTTGAGAACCGGAGGCGAAAAGAGTGATGGGAGGAGTTGTGTGTTTGTGTGTGTGTGTGTGTGTGTGTGTGTGTGTGTGTGTGTTTGTGTGTGTGTGTGTGTGTGTGTTGGTGCTGTGTGTGTGTGTGTGCGGCGCGCGCGGCGTGTTGTGAGTGTGTGCGTGTGTGTGTGTGTGCGCGCGCGCGCGCGCGTGTGTGTGAGAGAGAGCGGGCAGGCGTGCGTGCCAGCATATTTCTCGGTATGTGTATTTGGGGGGGCCGGCGCGCGTGCGTGTATGTTTGATATAGCAAAAATTTGGAGCGAACTAAAAAGAATAGCAAAGGAAAAGAAGTACGACACACACACACACACATCTACCCCCCCCCCCCCCCCCCACACACACACACATACACACACAACTACTTACAATATGTTTCAAAATTTTTCAATTAATCTGATAATGACTCAGTTTCAGTGGTGAGTGTGTGTGTGTGTGTGTGTGTGTGTGTGTGTGTGTGGTGCGTGTGGCGTGTGTGTGTGTGCGCGCACGCGCGCGCGTGTGTGTGTGTGCGTGTTTGTATATGAGTGTGCGTGTGTGTGTCGGCGAACACACGTGTGTGTGACAGCATGCGCACTTATGTGTGTGTGTGAGGAGGGGGGGGGGGGGGTAAGGGAACGCGTGTGCGTGTGCATAAGTGTGCGCGCATGTGTATATGTTTGATATAGCAAACATTTGGAAGGAACTAAAAAAAAAACAACAAAAAAACACCCCATAAATATAACATATAATGTGCAGTCTAACGCTTTAAAAGAAAAGGGAAAGAAGTAAGAAAGACAGAAACACACACACACACCACACACACACACACACACACACACACACACACACACACACACACAGAGTCCTACTTGCAATATGTTTCAGATTTTTCCAATTGTCTACCACAGCAGAAACGCAGCTTGTATTTGTTTATTTATTCATTAAAAAACAAACAAACCACCCCCCCAAAAAAAAACAAAAACAAAACAAAACAAAACAACAAAAACAAAACAACGGATCAGAGAAAGGAGGAGTGTGGAGGGGATGGCGAGGGTGGCAAGGAACCAAGGGAGGCAAGTCTTCCAACAGTTGAGCGTGACGTCTGAGATGAAAGTAGGTGTACGCCAGTCTTTCCCCTTCACTGTGGTTTGAAAACGACCCCTCTTCTCCGACCATCTCCGCTACCCCCACCCCCCCCCCCCCCCCCCAAGTCCTTCCTTCCTTCCACCCGCTAGCGCCTGCTTTACATTCAGGGCATTATCTTTTGAGTAACCTCGTACGGAAAGGGAGGAAAAGGAAAAAAAGAGAGAGAGAGAGAGAGAGAGAGAGAGAGAGAGAGAGAGAGAGAGGAGAGAGAGAGAGAGAGAGAGAGTATTTTTATTCATCCAGGACCAAAGCCTTTTTTGAACATTTTCTTTTTGGTGTTAAGTTTTCAACAATGCTGATGCCAAAGTAAGTATTAGAACAAACTGGATATTGAATCATTGGAAAGGATCAAGAGAAGAGAGAGAGATGAGAGAGAGAGAGAGAGAGAGAGTGGAGAGAGAGAGAGAGAGAGAGAGAGAGAGAGAGAGAGTAAGAGAGAAAAGGCGGAAGGGCGGGGGATGGTGGAGATTAGAGAAGAGACGGGTACACACACACAGACACGGAGAGATTGTGGGAACAAGAGGTAGGTGGGGAAGAGAGGTGAAGGGAGAGGAGCAGGGAGAAGGGGCCGACGAGGAGGAGAGAAACGAAGGTGGACAAGTCATAGAGCAAACAACACTCTCTTCCCCCCTTCCTCGCACCTCAACTTTCAAAACCGCTTCATCACAATCACACACACACACACACACACACACACACACACACACACACACACACACAACATCTCCTTCACGTCACCATCTCAACCCTCAAAACAGGGAGGGGGGGGGGGGGAAGAACACCACCACCATCACTAGAGAAATTGTTCAGTAGTACTTAGCCCCCCCCCTCCACCCCGCCCCCTCCCCTCTTCCTCAAGTCTTCTCTCCCGAGCACCTACCCTATGGCCTGCCCTATTATAAGGTGGAACCGCACAGTAAACACACTCAGGTGCACAATCCGGCAATTTGCCGCAGCCCGCCTCCCAGGCAATGGGAGGAAGCAGGGGCCACAGGTAATTAGCAATTAAACAGAGATGGAGGAAACACTGGAGGCACGCCGCGCCGATGAGCGATGGGTCAGGTCTGCCAAAGGTTATGTGCCTTTCCCCCCTTTTTTTTTTGCTTTCTTTCTTCTCTCCCCCCCCCCCTCCTTTTTTTGCCCCCCCCCCTTTTTTTTTTTGCAGGTGGGTGAGGTAGGGTTGTGGGGTGGGGATCTGACTCCTTGCTTTTTTCTATCCTGTCCTTTTTCAATGGTGTTTGTACGCTCACACAGGCTCACCTAGCCTATATATAGACCAACGCAGCGACAGCCCTGACGTGACCCTATGCGGTCGGCTGGGCTATGAGCAACATGATCATTACCATCACCTGTATGCACTGTGCACCGATGAATGCACGCACACGCGCCATTGCAAGCACTACAGGCATACACATTCATTGAGAGGAGAGAGAGAGGAGAGAGGGAGGGAGGGGAGGAGAGAGAGGGTGAGAGAGAGAAGAGAGAGGGAGGAGGGGTAGAGAGAGGGAGGGAGGGGAGAGAGAGAGAGAGAGAGAGAGAGAGAGAGAGAGAGAGAGAGAGGGCGGGGCTGTGTGGTGAACACCCATCCTAATGGTTGCAAGCGACTGCTTTTATCTTTACGTCAACAAGATAAAACAAACTCGGGCAGGTACAGGAAGAGAAAATGCGCCTTGCCGTTTGTCAACCGCTGTCAGTGTGCGTGCGTACGTGCGTGTGTGTGTATGTGTATGTGTGCGTGCTTGCCATCGCGCGCATCTGTGTGTTGCAGAGGAGAGAGAGAGAGAGAGAGAGAGAGAGAGAGAGAGAGAGAGAGAGAGAAGAGGAGATGTGTGTGTGTGTGTGTGTGTGTGTGTGTTGTGTGTGTGTGTGTGTGTGTGTGTGACAGACAGACAGACAGACAGACAGGGAGAACGAGTTTAGCGAGCTTTCGTCACTTGCTTCTAGCCTCACTTTCCTCTATTTCTTTCTATCTCCACTTCAATCTTCTTGTCTTTCATCTTCTCTCCTCCTCCCCCTCTTCTTCAAACAGCCGTTTTTGTCTCTCAGCATTACGCTCTGTCGTGTCCGTTTTCCCGGCTTATGTTTTCGTTATTTCTATGTACCGTCAAAAAAATCTCCTCTAATCCATTTCCTTCGCCTCTTCTCAGACCCTCCCCCCCCCCTCCTTCCCTTCTCCCTCCCCCCCCCCCCCCCCCCCCCCCATCCCATTCCAATCGCCTTTAACCCTCATCTTTTCAGTCGTGTCTTTCCCAACCCATGTATGTGGTCTCGCTCTTTTTACCGTGGCCTTTTAGTCGACTTCCGGTTCCGGTGATGCACGTGAAGCCCGCTCGCTCGCTCCCCCCCCCCCCCCCCCTCCACCCGCAGACCGACAGCAAGCTTCCGCCCACACCGGCCTTCACCCCTCCCTGCTGCTCCTCCGTCCATGCTCCCGTCACCCCCCAGCTCTCTACTCTCTCATCGAACTTTTCTGGTAGACCTTGCCCCGTTTGTTGCTGTGTTTGTCCACAGTGAGGTGTGCAACAATCAACATCTCTCAGCCCCCCTTCGCTCCCGCCTCCAGTCTCTTTCTAGGCTTTGCTGCGTGCGTACGTGCGTGGGTGTGATGTGGTTAGTTTTTTTTTTTTTTCTTCTTCCGTCCCATTTATTTTGTTCTTGCAGTTGTCCTAGGTGTGTGTTATATCAAGGTATTCTCCCAAAGCACAGCCTGCTCTCTCTGTGTCTCTGTCTGTCTGTCTGTATGTCTCTCTCTCTTCTTTTCGTTTTTGTCCCCTACCTGGAGGCCCGTTGTAGATTTCGCCAGATGGTCGTGGCAACAATTCCGACCTCCCGATCTTCCCACCGTGTGCGGGATGGTGCAAATGACCCATTTGCATGATGCAGTTCTTGTTTGCTTTACCATGCTGGTAAAATACTCAGCAATAATGATGCCAGTCTTTCCGCCCCCACCCCATCCCCTCCCCACCCGTTTTCCTCCTCCCCCTCCACTACTCCCTGTGAGTGATGTTTGGGCGGCACACCTCCCAGAAAACATGCGTCGCGCAGCGCCGGTGCACAATCGTATTGTCTATACGAGTGACGGAAGCGTTGTCGGAGATGAGTAAATCAGGTCTCGATGCATGTTATAAAACACAGCTATGTACAGCTACAAGTTACTGCAACCCGTGAAACACAATCCGAAACAATTATTTCAGATGAAAGTTGTACTTCCTATTGTACGCCATAAAAACTATCATCGTTTTTTGTCCCCCCCCCCCCCAACTCTCTCTCTCCCCCCCCCCCCCTCTCTCATTGCTTCGGTTGAGACTCCATGCAACCTATCTTGAACAGGTGAGCGACATAAACCAGGTAGACACACTGATGTCGAGCACTCGCTCATAATGAATTTGCGTAATTGGACACATTTGTGGTAAGACGGAGTTCTCACTGAATAGATTACAATACACGATAATAACGATAATGATAAGGACGATGATGATGACGATAATCATAATAATTAGTTATTATCATCATCATCAAAGTCATTATTTCCATTGTTATTGTTTTGTTGTTTGGGGTGATGTTGTTATCATTAATTTCACCGTCGTTGGCGCCGCCGCCGTTGTTGTTGACCGGCTGCTGACTATCATTTCGGCAAGCACTTCAGCTGGCAAGTGCCCCTCCACTTCTGCAGTAGTTACGTCTTCAAAGCACTCTTCACTCATCACACTGTTTCCACAGGGTCGTTTCTCGTGTGCCGATTCCCGCGACAAGCGCCGCCAAGATAGGGCCGGGGTCGGGTTGGAGTGGTTGACGGTGACGTGAACGAAAACACATGGTCTCTCGGAGGATGGGGGGCGGGGGGAGGGGGGGGGGGGGGGCAGGGCTGATAAGTGCCGGATAGATTCCCTTTGCTGCATCTCCAATCTTCCTTTTTTTTTCTCCCTTTTTTGTTGTTGTGTGTTTTGCCTTTCTC
>CM065721.1:26952051-26979551 GCA_033310375.1 Conus canariensis | reverse complement strand
TTTTGTTTTTTTTTTTTTTTTGAGGCACTGTCTCCCCCCTCCCCCTCCCCGGGTAGAAAACGCTTGCTATGCAAAATATTCCCTCCACGTTCCTGTGCTACATCAACTTCAGCTGTGAGATCAGGCATTCTCCACGCCCTCCTCCTCACCCACCCCCACCCTCTCATCCTCTGACAACAACCAAAAATAATCATCAACATCGCTTCCACGTTCCTGTGTATCATCAAAGACCGTTTCGAGACGAGGATAAGCCCCTCCCCGGTACTTCCACCCCCCCCCCTCCACCCTTCCCCGCCCCCCTCACCTGCCCGAAGACAACAAATAACATAAACATTGGTGCATAGTGCAGACGTGAGAATGGGGAGGCTGTTGGAGCGTCAAAAAGGGCTCAGTTGTGGCAGGAATCCCGCCAAGGCGAACCTGCAACCTGCATTGTCATCCGAGGCCCCCCGAGGATCACCTGGAGGGCGGCGAGGGGGAAGGATAAGAAAACCCAACAGCAGGAAACGCTTGCAAAGACAGTCTTCACCGCCGACTTTTTTTTTTTTTTTTCCAGGGCGTCTATGGGTCTTCACCAGCCCCCACGTCCAAACAACAGCCTCGTTATGACGAGAAATCAGCCGCCAATCATAACACACCGCGTAAACTGCGCGTGACGCTGGGGAGAGGCGCGGGAGAAGAAACCATAAAAGCGGAATTTCACATCCCATTGGGTCCCGCCTGATGAGGCGAACACAGGCGGCCCGGCTCGCGATGTTTACCTTTTACCTGCCGCAGCCACCAGCTTCCCAGGTGCCAGAGGCCCACTGCACACAGGCCCGGGTCTGGGCACCCGACTTCCCCGGTAGTTAGGCGTTCCGCCACTGCCAGACAGGTGAAAGGAAACAGCATGGGGCTCTGCTCAGCGTCCACTCAGCTGTGCCATCCCTGTCTGTAGTGCTTCCTCAGGGCACATGTGCGTGTGTGTGTGCCTTGTCTACATCATGACCTATAGGAACAGTGGACTCCCACCATCCTCTCCCATCCTCCCACCCAACGCCACCCCCCCCCCCCCCCTCCGATGTCTTCGTTGATATATTGTTTTGTTTCAGTGATGCCGACATCGCCAATTCTCTCTCTCTCTCTCTCTCTCTCTCTCTCTCTTGTTCAGCGTCTGCGATAAGGATCTCAGGTTAGATATACACCTACAAAATCTGCATTCTACGCATTTTCACTCTCTCGTTCCACGGGGAATCCTCTTCTTTTCAGATGTCCAAACCAGCCATTTCCTTGCAAGAAAGTAGAACAACAAAAGGCCATAATCAATGAATAATGAATAAAACCAAACCCTTACTATTTATATCTGAACCGAAGTTACAGCTGAAAACACGCTAAAAACAAACTTACATACAACTTTCAATTATCAATCAAAGTATATGAAGACAAAACCCAGTTCACAAGTCTTCTTATGGTTTAAACTGAGAAGTACCGTTCACCTGACAAAAGTATCCACGAATGAGTCAGCAATATAAAAAAAAAACCAACCTATTCACTTCCTTCCAAAAACAGGAGACAGAGGGGGGGGGGGGGGGAACGAGCGAGCGAGCGAGCGAGCGAGCGAGAGAGAGAGAGAGAGAGAGAGAGAGAGAGAGAGAGAGAGAGAGAGAGAGAGAGAGAAGGGGGGGTCTTTGGAAAACAGTCTCTGCTGTGTCAGCATCAATATGGCTGCGCGGAATATGAAGCAAATCCTAATCTAAGTCATATAAAGCGAAACGTTTTATCTGTGAACATCAAGCTATCCATTCATTTAAAACAAAACAAAATAAAACACAATACAAAACAAAACCACTTGAACTATAAATACTGATCACCCGAAATGTCAATCTTCTGACGCGTATTTACCAACGTGACATATCTCCAACTAATACTGCCATTCACAAACTGAGAAACAACACATCGCGCAAATCACGTTCTGTCTCCCTAAAACACACACGGACAGACACACACACTCACAGACGCACACGGACACACAGACACAGAACACACACAAACGCACGCACACACAAAACTTTCTCTCTCTCTCTCTCTCTCTCTCTCTCTCACACACACACACACACACACACACACACACACACACACACACACGCGCGCGCGCATTCACACCGCCAAGACAAAATGGCAAAGAGTCAGCCAAAGTGAAGGAAGCGTCCAGTGACATTTCCTCCCCTTGAATAATTTAGGTGCCGGAAGGTCCCGGTTTATCTCCCTTTCACCCAAGGGAGGCCAGTGACGATAACTTCCGTTTATGCAATCAAGAGGGCTGTGTGCGTGCGTGCGTGCGTGTGGTGTGTGTGTGTGTGTGTGTGTGTGTGTGTGTGTGGTGAGAGAGGGGAGAGAGAGAGGATGAGGAATGGGTGGGAGACGGGGGGGGGGGGGGGGGGGGGGGGGGGGGGGGCGAGGTCTGGGAAAAGGCATGTCTGGTCTGCCGCTGCAGAGTGATGCATATCCTTCATCCATTGTTACCCCACACTTGGCGTCCTGGAGGAGTCGGGTTATCATAACAACAGGCTGACCAGCAAGGCCTTTAAGCCTCAGCCTATATCGCCCTACTGGGCTAGACGAATCTCTCGGCAAATGCGCTCGCTTCTTGGCACTTAAAGATTGACTACGTAACGTAGGTAAGCGACCGCAAGAGCCAATACACACCCAGCTGGGCAGTTAAACATGGTCAGCTTTCCAGGCAAGACCCTCGCACAACGTAGATGATCAGCTAATTTGAGTAAAGGTGAAAGTCGTGGGCTCTGAATTCACCATCTTCTTTAGCACGTTGTTGTTGTTGTTGTTGTTGTTCTTCTTCTTCTTCTTTCTTCCTTCCATCCTTCTGTTTTCCCTTCCTCCTCCTCCTCCTCTTCTTCTTCTTTTTCTTCTTCTTCTTCACAATATCAAGAATTTGTCCTCGGTTTTAGATTCTGAGTCGAACATCAATCATAAATGCAATTTGGTACTCTCCACTGAAATAGCGAAGTCAGAGTGCCTAAACACACTCTGAATAAAACGACAAGGATTGAACTGCCGAAGTGAGAAATGAGTTCCACAGTCCGAGTCCCTTGACCAGAGGATCTGTACACAGCTTTTCTGGGAACTCGCCCGGGGTGACCACAAAAATGCCGAGGCGAGGAAACTAGCAAGCCCCGAAACCACCTTTTTTTCTTTTTTTGTTGTTAACTCCTTGCACTCGAGCGAAACACTCGCCAAGTGTAAGGGTGACCATGTTTCCAAAACGGTGTCAGCTGGAACAGAGGTGCAGTTCTTTGCTCCAGGCATCCCCTCCCTCAAAAACAAACAAACAAACAAACAAAACAAAAACAAACAAGCAAACCAACACACACACACACACACACACACACACACACACACACACACACACACACACACAACAGAAGCAGACAGACAGACACACACACACAAACGCGCGCGCGCGCACACACACACACACAACACACACGAATGCATGCACTCGCAATGCGAAATAGCACGACAAAGCGTAACTTGCTATATGGGCACAGACGTTCTCATGGAAAAAAAACAACAACAACAAAAAACAAACAAAATAAAACCAACAACAAAAACAAACAAAAAAGCAACGGAGAAAATTCTGAGCAGACATGATGTATATCTTCCAAACAGAAACTGAGGATTCAATTTCTGTACAGGAAACGTCTATGTTCCTCTGCCATTATGACTTTTTCCGTCAGTGCGGTGGTTTAAGTTAAGGCAGTGTTCAAAATCTCACTACTACTTTAAATCACGAATGAAACTATTACACAAGATTTCCCTCTTCCCATGGCCTAACAGTCTTCGCGTTTGGTCCCATACACCACAAACCCTGGTTTTATTTCCCGTCCATCGTCGCACGTTATGTTCCCAATATTCCTAATTTTCTGGTCACCGTTTAAACGTATGCAGTGTTCTACTGCTTCCTTCTCCACCAAGCCCCTCTCTTAAACCCGCGTACCCAAACTCATCAAACACCGCAGTATTAGCCTGAAAAAGGGTGTATTTTTGGACACTTCATTGCTCTTGACTTTGGAATGTTTTTTCGTTGAAAGCCGACGATGACTTGTATCCGAACATGTGTTCTAACATAACTGTTAGAACATGGCCATTTTAAAATCGACACTCTGCTCCTGAAACCACTGTGAGAACACTTCACAACTTTTTCCATTTTTTTTCCATTTAAAAAAAAATTACGTCAACATAGTGCACGAAGTGTATTAGCCATTGAAAAAAAAAAAAGGTGAAAAAACAACCCTCCCTGAGTGTATCAGTGTACAGGTCTACTGTTTCCTTTTCCATTCTCCCTCGCTCTCCTTCGCTGCTGTTCTTCCGTGTTTGTCTTGGAACGAGCTGTGCGGGGTAAATGTCAAAGCGTTAAGAACGCCGCACTACCTCCTTTACCGATCCTCTCCCTCCCACAAGCGCCACGCCGATCCGGAGTCCAAAAGCCGGCGTCTCGAAAAGCCTAAAGAGCAGCGGAAACGCCGAGGCATTCCCGGCCACTCCGCGGACAAGATCTTCAAAGGGAGGAAATGTTTGTGTAGGGGAAAGGAGATGAACCTGCAAAGATGAGGGAAAAGACCGGAGGGAACGCCAAAAACCTGAGTGGTGTTTATTTACCGCCTGGATGGATGTTAGCTTTACGTAACGTCACGCTGTTTACAGGTTTACTGAAGCAACAACGGTAATGTATCTGATGATCGAACGGGGGCCAAGAATATCACGGCCAGAGGAGGACTCTCTCGCGCTGCTTCCTGCTTGGGAACGACATTTGGCATGTCAAGAAAGGTCACGTGTGTCTGGCCTACTTAATAATGTTTGACAAGGCAGCCCACTACGTGTTCCTAAGGTCAGATTGACACACGTCTGCCCCAGATCGCCGTTGGCTCGTAAACAGTATCCTTTCTTCACCCCACTAATACCAGAAATGTTCTTCCGAACCAACATTACGATTCCATGCACGTAAACCTCGGGACATTTTCGATGACCAACGAACCTTTCCTGTCTGCGCTGCGTAAATCGTGCACGTCACAGCCCGACGTGACGTCAGCCGATGGTCATCAACCGAAAGTGCCAAGGAAGTCTTGCGTAATGCCAGGGGATACACTGAATACTACGGACGGCAGGGCTGCAATACTTCTGAGAGAGAGAGAGAGAGGGGAGAAGAAGAGAGAGAGAGAGAGAGAGAGAAATGCAATTCAGGAGATAGCTCTTTTATCGCGCAAGAGAGCAGCCATCCCTGGAAATTGTCCCAGCCAGTTTGCTGATCCAACATTCCTGTAAAAATATCCACGAGGGTTCCGGGGGGAGCCCTAAATCCTCACCAACTGTAGAAATCCGCCAGAACCGTTATCGTAAACCGCCGACTCAGCGAAGGTGGATTTGCCAATTCCGCTTGTCTCGCTCCGCGTACCGCCCGTATTGGTGAGGGCAGGCAAGAGGAATATCAACCATTCGCCGTTTTACTGTTAGCCGTAAATTTGCTCCTGTATTTATCACCGATGCCGCCACTGTATTTCATCTCACCGAAGGATTATACTGCGCGGAACTTGGTTTGAGGGAAGGGTGGAAGTGGTTGGGAAGGGGGTTGGTGGTTGTTGGGGTCCTGATCCACGCGGATGAACGACATCGTCCTAAATTAAAAAAAAAAAGTGACAGTTATTGTGATACTGCAGACAACCCAGTCTTTATATTCAGGTCAGTATGGATATTTGAGTGCAACGAGAGAGAGAGAGAGAGAGAGAGAGAGAGAGAGGAGAGAGAGAGAGGAGAGCGTGAGTGAGAGAGAGGGTGTACTGAAGGTAATAGACAAAAACAAAGAATTTTGTTTTCCCTAAATGTTCCTTAACTTTCATGGTAATAATCAAAAGTTTTTCGTTTACTTAGAGTATATCGTTATCTGAACAGGAGAAGACCTCCCCTTCCCCTCCCACCCCACCCCCTGACAAACACACAAGCAGTACACAAACAAAATGTCTCCATTCAATAACTGATCCTTTATATCGCATCTTCCCACACAACCCTCCAAGAATCAATGCTGCATAGACACAGTAAAGAGAAGGAGACGAACATAGCACACACACGGTGCAGAAGACGAAGAAAACAGAAAACAACACTCTGCAGAAGACCTACAGAAACAGATACAAGACAGCGCAATGGACAAGGGCAAACTGACACGTAACAGAGAAGTACCCGAACAAAAACAAAGACAGTGCTGATCAGAAGACGAACAGAAATGGACAGAACAGAAGACAAAGACAAAGACACAGCACAAAGCACGAGGCAAAAGATGAGCAGAAACAAAGACGCAGCACAGAAGACGAACGGAAATTTAAAAAAAAAAAAAAATGAAGGAAAAAAAAACACCAGAAGACCAACTGAAATTAAGACACAGCACAGGAGACGTACAGAATTAAAGACAAAGCAAAGAACAGAAGACGAACAGAAACAAAGATACTTAGAACAGAGACAGAGAAAAACCAGTCACAGAACATACTACAAACAGAAACAAAGTAACTGGGCAGAAAACGAACAGAGACAAAGACACATAACACAAACAAAATTCGGCAATACAACAGCACAAAAGACAAACAATAATGGGGACGAAGAGAAATAAAGACGCTGAACAGAAGACAAACAGAAACGAAGACACAGAACGAAAGACAAACAGAACCAAATACACACAGCTGATGGACAAACAGAAACAAAGTCACAGAACAAAAGACAAAAATAAACAGAGACTGAACAGGAGAAGATCAGAAACAAAGACAGAGCATTGGCAGAGACACTGGACTGAAGACAATAAGACACAGTTGACAGACAGACACAACACGGAACAGAAGACAAACAGAAATAAAGACACAGAGCAGAAAGCTAACAAAAGCAAAGACACAGAACAGAAACGAAGATGAAGACAGAAGAGAAAACAAACAGAAACAAAGACACAGAATACAAGACAAACAGAAGGGAAGAAAACAAAAGACAAACAGAAAACAAAGACACAACACAAAAACCAAAGCAAGCCTGAGAACAGAGACGAAGACTGAACAGAAGACGAAGAGAGACGCAAGACGCAGCACAAAAGAACACAGCACAATGGAATACAGACGAACGCAGACACAGCACAGAACAGACGACAATCAGAAACAAAGGCAGACCCCAGACAACCAGACCACCAACAGACGCTGACGAAGAATCGTGTCCAGACAACAACAACAACGACAGGCCGGCGAACAAATCGACAAATATGATCGAATTTCCCCCAGCTTTCCTGAGAACATGGATAGTCCATTGCCTTCAAAGCGCGAACCAGAGACGTTGGGACACACGTCAGCAACGGATGGTCCCCAGAGGAGGGTTCAGCATCTTTACAACGCTGAAAGCCGTGTTCATTGCTCACAAAGGTCACAGCTGTAAGCCACCCTCGCCAACACACGTCTTCTTGATTTTTCGTTTCTCTTCTTTCAACACCCCCCCCCCCCCTCCCACAGCCCCACCCCCTTTTTCTTTTTAAGTTCTTCTTTCTTTCTTTTTTTCCTTTTCTCTCTCCCCTTTTCTTTATTTGTGTAATTTCGTTTTTCGTTTGGTTGTTGTTATTGTTGTTGTCATTGTGTGTGTGTTGTGTGTGTGTGTGTGTGTGTGTGTGTGTGTGTGTGTGTGTGTTTGTGCAAGTGCGTGAGTGTGTGTGTGTGTGTGCGTGTGTGCGCGCGCACGCGCGCGCGCGTATGTGTGTATACACGCGCGCACGTGTGTGTGTGTGTGTGTGTGTGTGTGTGTGTGTGTGTGTGTGTGTGTGTGCGCGCGCGCGCGCGCGCGCTTGTTTCAAGAAGACAGCGTCATGAAGATAAACGACACAACACATAGAAGATAAAAGAACTGATGACACAACTAAAAAACGCATGAAAATTGGTGTGCATGAGTTCATGCCAGTCAGCACTCGCATTTTGAAGAGAGAGAGAGAGAGAGAGAGAGAGAGAGAGAGAGAGAGAGAGAGAGAGAGAGAGAGAGAGCGAGAGCGAGAGAGAGTTCCAAATAGTTATTTGGGGAAAAAACATCACAAACAAGTAAGCTAAAGCAAGATCAACACAATTTAAATGTGCCTCTCTCTCTCTGTCACACTCGTAGCGCGTGCACGCACGCGCGCGCGCGTACACACACACACACACACACACACACACACACACACACACACACACACACACAACCACGAACATCGCTTTGGGAAAAAAAGGCAAAAGCTCTTTGCGTCTTTCACCTGCAACACAACATCCTCGTGAATGTGAATGGCCCTTCTCTCCTCCCCTCCATCAATTTTCATTTCGGTGCTCGTGAGAGACTAGCAGAACCTTTAACTGCACTCTGCCTTTCCATCGCCGCTATGTCGCACCCACCATCCTTCCCGCCTTCCCTCCCTTGCTTACGTCAATAGACAACAGGGGGGGAGCACCCTGTCTGACCTAGCTTCCATTGTAAGTCTGCCCCCCCCCCCCCCTCCCCCCCTTCTTAAATGAGAGAAAGTGCTCCAAGGTCTGTCGTTATGGAGCAGTCCCTGTGGTTGATTTCAGACTGCTGAAAGTTTACGAACCATTCTGCCTCTGTAAACTCTACCCCCCTCTAAAGCCTTTTTGGAACGATTTCCTTTTATCCCACCACTATGATCGTCTTTGTTTCCAAAGATAAAAGATCAGTTAAGTAGCAACAAATACGAAGAACCCTTATGAAAAGGGAACACCCGGGAGGGGAAAATGTCCACAAAGTCGACTTCTGTGACTCGAGTGAAAGAAGTTCTCATTATAAAGAGAATCATTAAAAAACAAAAGAAAAAAAAGGTGGTATGGGTAATGTGGGGGTGGGGATTATTTGATTTCTATTTTCACGAGCGGTGGTGAATCTGGCTACACTGGGAAGAATAAAGGAAAGGCGTAAATACTTCTGACGTCAATAATTGGGAGGAGTACAGAAAATGCGTAAATACTACTGACGTCAATGAGTAAGAGAAACAAAGCGAGCGACAGACAGACATCAATTCTAGCACAGACGTCCAAGGTTACATTAGGTTCATGTCTGGCATCCCTAACCAACATAGCAGAGAGAGAGATAACCATCCTACGACTATGGGAATAGGGAACCTAATATTTTACCTACACCACAAGAACGACAACACGTAAGTAAGAGAAGCAGCCAAAATACCAATCTGTATGTTGGGCGACTCCATGACGAATGTTCGAAAGATAATTGTGCACATGACAAACGCTCACAAGATCAATACTCACATGTCAAACGCTCTCAAGATAAATGTTTACATGACAAATGTTTCACATGATACAATGGTCACGATGAAAATGGGAAACACGCACGAATGCAGATTTTTTTTTTTTCATGCAGCTAAAATTGAATGGACTCTTCTTGCTTAGATGTAGAAACTGTGGTCACTCATGGCGATAATCCAAACAGAAGGGGAGATAATGAAACAGCAATGGAGGAAAGCTCTGTCAGGACGGCTACATGCATGCTATGAAGAGGACCTGTAGGGACTGGATTAGATGGCAGTGCACTCAGCGGACAGCACGTGGCTCCCAAAGAAGCATACAAATGATGTCTACCAGCCTTTCTTCTCCTGTCCCGTACAAAAATTCAGATACACTTTCCTTCAAAATATTGAAAGATCATAACGATCTGTTCGAAATCAAAGGCAAACAATGGTCTTTTGGCATGTTAGAGATTGTCAGTATTATATGCGACCAAAATGTCCACGGTATAAGGACGGAGAAAAGCTTTTGTATGGAGAAGGTACAAAAGTAAAGTAAGTGTGTGTGTGTGTGTGTGTGTGTGTGTGTGTGTGTGTGTGTGTGTGTGTGTGTGTGTGATTTTCGCTTGAAAATGTTATGGTATATGGATAATTAAAAGTTTTCTCCTTTAATCCTACGACCATATGCTGTGCGAGCAACTGCTGAGCAGACTTTTTCTTGTGAGCACCACACCATTGTTGAGCATCCATTGTGTGAGCAATTGTCATGTGAGCGCTTGTCTTATGAACAATTGCCAGCGCACCAGGCTGGGCACCAGCGAGAATTGGAACTAGCCAAGTTTGATGCCAGTGTTCTTCCTCCCGGCCAACCTGGCATCCCTTAGACCTGCTATGTGGAGATACGATTTATATTGAAATACCACCTGACTTCCTGCTGCGGCTTTATGCCGCTTCTGTCACCGTTACAATGACCATTCTGACGGCAGACATTCGCATGGTCTGCATCACAGGGGGGCGGGGGGAGGGGGGGGGGGAGAGAGCCAATCACAGACAAAGATGGACGACTTTCCGCTGGAAAACACACAGAAAGAGGAAAAGGAGGAAAGCCAAAAGAACCCCAGTCCCATGCTCACGGCCAAGTGAGCCGTGTTGGCTTCCATTACACGCTATGCTCAGAACGTGAATTCCTGGGCGATCCCATCGCCTTGGCTGACGATTTATCGCGGGGAGCTTCTCCACCCGCACGTGCACCGGCCCTCATACACCAGCACAGGCCAGCCAAGTGCACCCAACCAACCATCGCCAGGTACAAGAAACACGGCTGATTTATACCTGGCACACCAAACACACAGCTCTTTTTCTTTCTCTTACCTGTCCAGAGAAAACGAAGGGAAGTCAGCGATGTTGACAGGAAAGAAACGAGAGACGTCGAAAGAACGCCATGACGGCGCTTCACAACGAGAGATCACCCTGTCCAAGAATGTGCTGTCAAAGAATTTGCAGGGCAGGATTTTCGTCGTTTTAACGGAGTGGTGATCGTCTGAAATAAACAGGGCGGCCTGGTGCAGTCAATGTTCTCACTGCGCCAGCGCATGTTTATGTTCTGTTATAGAATCCCAGAGTGTATCTTTTGGGTGTAAATGCTGTAATCAAGGTACAGGCAGGCTACCGCACGTGTCATTGACGTGCACGCTCGGCTATTCCTAACAAATGCTGAACACCATCAGAATCCAAGAGGCATCTTCATCAGCATCACGAGGTTCCTAAGCTACACAACAGAGAAAACTTCAGACAAAACCCTTTCAGATGGACTTCCTCCACCGGCCTTCACTGTTAAACAATTTTTTTCTTGAATATTTCTGTCTGTAGGCCTACTAGGTATATCTCCCGATAAAGATTCATTTTCTTCGAAGACCAAATTTGTAAAGACTAAAAAGGACTGTTACACAGACATTCTCCTGCACAGTGAACGCATCTTTGTATGATTACAATAAACTTTTTTCAGTTTTAAATCGTTTTTCGGTCTAAACTTGACTTTCTACATTTTTTTTCCTTCGGACACCGACAAACTCTTGTTTTGTTCTTAGCACCAAAACTAGTTCCATTTCATACCCCTTTCCCCAAAACTTGCTGTTGGCAAATGCTTTATTTGTTCTGACAGGCCAATGGTTCCTATGATAAGTTAACGTGGAAGTCACTAATGCTTTTCCAGTAGAATGGGTTGGCTGTACTCAGAGTAGGTCAGGCGGACGGGTTAGGTTCGAAATTTCATTCTGTCACAACAGCTATAACGCTTGAGATGTTTCCTTCGCTTGGACTAAGAGGGTTTCCAATACTTCCCATGTGGGTCGTACGGGAAGGTTGGGGAAGGAGGGGGGGGGGGGGGGGGGGGGTGTTGGCAGGGGAACGGACAGACAGATTGAAGAGACGGAGGGAAGGGGGAACAGAGGGAAGGAGGGATTGAAGGAAGAGAGAGAGAGAGAGAGAGAAGAGAGAGAGAGAGAGAGAGAGGGGAACCAAAATACTGAGAAATAATGTCAGCTATACAAAAACACAAGCCAGTGGCAAAAAACAAGACGAGACACACACAAGGTCCTCCCTACAGACACATAACAGGGTGAAGGGAACAGACAGCATTAAACCACCACCGTTTATGGGCCTGTCGGTCTGGTAAACAATGGTCTCTCATGGATTCCAGAGCTCTACAGACACCTGTAGGTACACGAAAGATACCTGAAAAAACAACAACAACAACAACAACAAAAAACACTTGCGACGACAATCGCCGGGTTTGGAAAGAGCCAGACACGAAGACATCTGGAACGAGAAAGGCATTTCAAAACCTTCACCCCAATGGAAAATGTGTGCCAGTTATGTTGTGCATCAAATATGGGGAGTTTATGACAGTGATACATAAATCACGGGGATTCAGTGACAGTAATGTTGTACATCAGATATAGGGAATTTGTCACAATAATGTTGTGCAAAGATCGGGAGCATAATATGCACGTGAGGTTTGCGTCAGAATGGGGCTTTGTGAAAAGTATACATCAAAGATGGGAATTTGTGCCTGTAATGTTATGCATCGGGAGTACGTGACAGTAATAGGGAGTTTGTGACAGTAATGTTGTACACCAAAGATACGGAGTTTGTGACAGTAATGTTGTACACCAAAGATACGGAATTTGTGCCTGTAATGTTATGCATCGGGAGTACGTGACAGTAATAGGGAGTTTGTAACAGTAATGTTGTACACCAAAGATACGGAGTTTGTGACAGTAATGTTGTACATCAAAGATACGGGGTTTGTGACGGTTATGATGCGCATTAAAGACGGGGGTTTGTGACATTCATACATCAAAGCCGGGGGTTTGTGACATTCATACATCAGAGAGGGGAGTCTGTACAGGTAATATTGTTAAACTGGAGTTTCTGACAGTAATGAAGAGCTTGTGGCAGTAATGCTGGGCATCAAAGATAGTTTCCTTTCTGTAGTAAGCGTCAAAATGTGAGTTTGTGACATTAACACAAAGATGGGAGTTTGCGCCGGTAATGTTTGTATCTGAGGTTTGTGATGGCAATGTTGTGCACTAAGGATATGGAATTGGCATCAAAAACGGAGACTCTGTCGCGGTAAACCTGTGTTTCAAAGTTGGTAGCTTGTGACAATTGTTATGCGCATCAAGCATCGCAGTCTGTGCCAGTAATGTTACGCATCAAAAATACTGAATTTAGATAGACAGGCTGTACTTTAAAGACATGGAGGTTTCGGTTTCGACATTAATGCTGTGCATCTAAAATGGGGAATTTGGCAATTTCGTCGTGCATTAAAGATGGGGATTTGTGACAGTAATGCTGTGCATTAAAATACAAAGTCTATGACAGTAATGCGGTGTATCAAAGACTGAGAATTTGACAGTAATGTGATTTAAGACTGGGTATTTGTGACAGCAGAGCTGTAGATAAAGAATTTCTGGTAGTAATGCTTTGCATCAGAAATTGGGAATCTGACAGTAGTGTTGCGCACTTTGTGAGAGTAACGTTGTGCACCGAAGATGGTGAGTTTGTACCGGGACTGTTATGCAACAACGTTGGGGTGTTAGCATCCATAATGTTATGCGTTACAGATGGGAAGTTTGTGGCAGTGTTGTTGTGCATCAAGGATGGAGAGTCCGTGACAATAATGCAGTGCGTCAAAGGAGAGTTCATGGGAGTGATGCTGTGGATCGCAGATGCACGATATCGGAGCTGAAACAATGCTTCAGAAGTCCCCCTATCTCTGTGCAGAGAAAAACATACCTTGGTGCAGGAATTTGGTGATGAAACAATGCTTACATTTCTCTCTTTATCTATATGTTTTCTGCACTGTGCAGCGGCAAACTGCGAGTAGCAAAGGCATCTTTGTTATCATCTGAATGAACTAAAACCAAATATGTTACGTCGACACATACAGTCTTAACGCTCGATAAGATACAGAAGAAAGGGCACCATCAAGGACAACTCTTTTACTTCACACACACACCACGCCACACACACACACACACACACACACACACACACACACACACACTGTGAGACAGAGAGACAGACAGACAAACAGAGACAGTGACAGACAGACAGACAGAGAGAGAGGGGGGGGGATGAAGGTGGGGCGGAGAGGAGGAAAGGAGGGTATGGGAAGGCGGGGCAGACAGACAGACAAACAAGAGGAAGAGGAAGTTTCGGACCACTGTCACACTGCAAACAACACGATACACATTTCACAAGTAAGTCGTTGGGCAGCTCAGACCGCACCCTCTTTTCCTCAGCCTACCGTCATCTTCTGTTGTCTCGGGACTTCATCCTCAGAGAGCGAGGGTCAGACGAGGGCAGCAACACAAGAGAAAAGAGAAACACGTGCAACGCAAGGCCGCGCCAAGACAAGGCAGTAACTGTCATAGGGCTGACACCTCATTTACGCAACCATGTAAGCATCCACTCAGAAAAACAAGGACCCCGACAGCTCTCTGTTTGTCTTCGTTACAGGGTGATACGTTGAGGCGTTCTGATCATCGTTTGGTTTGTTTTCGCTGTGCCAGGTTCCGACGATCGTTTGTTTGCTTTGGACTGTGTATTTCTCGCGCCAGGGAGGCGAAAAAAGATATGCTTTGAGCTTCTGAACGAGAAAATAATTGTCGTCTCCATCTCCGACTTTCATGGCCATTTTGGGCAAAACGTTTCAAGCGTATGAAGTGAACAAGGAAGGTAACTCGAAACCTAAGCTGCCTACATCTCAGAATGTAGAGTATTTTGTAGATTAGGTCAATTGTGCCAAAAGAAAAATAAAGGCTTGCAGTTAGGAGAGTACAGACCTCCGCTAAGATTAAACGGATCCCGGATCTGCCCTCTGATCCGGATTCGCTATGAAATCCGATAAGCTCGTCCTGGGCCCAATTCAAAGTTTTGATAAAATGGGTTCTGTAGTATTTGCACCATCTTTCAGTACGGATCCTCGATTCTCCTATGATTCAGATCCGCACCAAAGTCTTACTTTCCCACCAAGTTTTGTTGAAACTGGTTCCGCAATTTTTTTTTTTTTTTTTTTTTTTTTTTTTTCCCCCCGTAATCTTGCTTACGGACTGACTGGCAAATCAACATGCGCATGAAGAAGCCACCTTCTCGTCAGAGAATACGGAAGTTGTTATTTCTACGGTGAAACGCTTGAATTTTGTTAACTGCTTCAGGCACGGCTTGTCTTACCTGCAAGTGCTGGCACCTTTCTTTTCAGAATCAATGACGACCCCTGATCAGTCAGCAACTCAAGCCCAACCTCAAGACCCACAATTCGACCTGTTTCGTTCCCCATTCCCACAATTTCATCAGCTGCGAATAAGCAGCAAACAGGGCAAGGAAAGACAAGCGGCCTGAGTTCAAACAAGATCTTGTACTTTGATCTGTGGTCGGATCCAGACCACTGTGTGTCAGGCGGCTGACAGGGCCACGGGGCCAGGGTGTAGTCCACCTCCCGTTATCAAAATTGAAGAAAATGATTCCATTATTGCGCGCCGCTTCTGAGACGGTCTGACATGTCTGCTGGTAGTGGTAGCGGGTGAAGAGGAGGACTGGGAAGAAAGAAGGGAGCCGCACTCCCCATTCCCTCAACCCTATCCCTATTCCCCATTCCTATTCCCCGTTCTTCCACACGCGTTTCGAAGCTTGTACGAGTCGAAGAAGGTTGGGGGAACTAGGCGCACACTGGCAGAATAGAAAGAGGAGGTAAATACTCTTGGAAAGTATGAGGTTTTGTACTCGTGGGACAACAAAAAAGTGACTGTATAAACAGTGCGCTCCCCCAGGTACCTCTGATCGTCTGGACTGCAATTGTGTTTGGCAGTTGTCTGTGAGCCCCTTGAGAGATGAAGACGACGCTGTCTGATGGTGAAGGTATTAGCACGCTATTTTATCATATTTCGTCCGGAATGTGCCTTTTCCTTACACTTACACTTCCTCTCCACCAAAAGTTTTCCAAGTTCAGTTCGGGTTGCTCTCCCAGGAGAGAACAAGTACAAGCCACCAACAGGCACTGTTTGCGTTAAATGTTCCATGTGTGTATGAATGTTTGTGTATTTTAGGGGAGGAGGGGGAGGGAAGGGGAGCTGGGAGGGGGAGAGGACAGGGGTAGATGGGTTCAAGTGGGTAACAAAGCACGCATCAATAGCTGTAACTTATATCTGGCACACAGATGAAGGATCGCATCCTAACTCGTTACGTCAAACAGACCAAAAGCAAGGGTTTCTTATGACACACACACACACAAAAATCACCTGAACTCGATATTTCTAACCCAACTTTTCCATCAGCACCCACCTATTCAGACACACTGGCATCCTTCACATTCTGGCCATTTCACAAACGACACTCGTCTCCACCTCCCTCCCTCCCTTTCCATCACCCATTTCTCTCAGAAAGAGAGCGAAAAAGAGTGACTTTGGGGAAAATAAATCTTCCTTCAAACAGGAAACCCGTCTGACAATCCCATTACAGAACTGCACTCAAAGCGGGACCACGGAGCCATTGCCACCAGCTAAGCACATAATCCAATTACTGCCATTAGCGGGGGATCATCATTTCTTACCACAAAAGGCAAAGGAGATTGCAAGGGCGCTCGGGAGAGCCGCCATTACACACATACGTCATTGCCGGAACTGACTGAGGTGTCGAGTGGTCGCCAAATGGGACAGGTCTTCCCTGGACGGGCTTAACGGCGTGTGATGTAAGATCGCTGTGCCTTGAAGGTTTAAAGCTCGACAGGTCTCCTTTAAAACGCGGGGAAATTCTGTTTACTGCTTCTGACAAACCTCTCCTCCATCCCTTCTTTCTTGTCCCTGTAAAATGAACAGTCACTTCAAATGCAAAAAAGGTATGTGCATGCATCCTTCTCCTTCTGTGTGCATAAGCCTGTGTTCCTTAGAAGCATGTGTACTTGCCTTTGTGTTGCAACAAAACAACATGAGGCGTGAACATACTGGCATGTAATACTAAATGTAATGCATAAACCTATGACATCATTCTAGCTCTTCATTCAAAAATGAAGCAATAGCGTTCTATTCCATAAAGAGATCTTATGGACTCAGTATTCACGAGAGTCTAACGCTCGGACTAATAACCATCATTCCTGGTGTTGACATCAAACATGAAACAAACAGCTACGTATTTTTGTTCTGCATAAAGATCACCGGAACCCGATACTGATGACCAGACTTTTCCATCAGCGCCAACACGGTTCAGACACTCTGTCATCTTTTACACTTCAGCCTCGATGAACACTGGACAGGACAAGTATCTGGCCTCGCCTTCCTAACTATTCACCATCATTGGAGTCCCGTTCGCCCGCACAGATCAATAACCACTTCCGGGCGCAACAGTCACTGTGTACCGCAAGAGAATTGTTCAATTGGTTGGGTTGCCCTCTCAGGTAACCACGCATGCTAGCTTGTTATCATCCGCTATTCAGCCAGGTCAGTCTCTTGCCTTCATGTAGCCTTTGCCCATGTATAATTCATCGTATGTGCGGTTCACTTGTCAAGTTTGACAGTATTAGCAGCGAAGTATGATAAACAGACAGCCAACCTGTGGTCAGAAGGCGAACACAGAACGAATAAGATTAAAAGGAAGTGCTAAACGCCTTCACTATGCGCAATGGAACTCCAGCCAGCGAAAGGAAAGATACTCCTCTCCCCTCCTGACGTACGGCTGCTGGTATTTTGTGAACACATGCCTCTCTCCCATCCTCTCGCCCATCACCATTCCCCCTGGAAAAGAAAGGAAAAAGAGCGGTTTGGAGGAAATAAATCCTCCTTCAAACAGAAACTCATCTGACAATCACATTTCACAACAGCACTCAAAGCCGGACTGGGGACCATTGCCACCAGTTGAGCACACAATCTGATTACTGGCATTAGCAACGGATAACATTTTTCTTTATCAAAAAGGCAAACGAGATTGTAACGGAGCTCGAGAGTGCCGCCATTAGACTCACGCGTCTCATTGCCTAACTGACGGAATTGACATGCGGGCGTTATATGGGACTGGCCTCCCTTGGACGAGTTTGTAGACGCGTGATGTAGGAGTGCTGTCCACGAGATTTAAACGTTGAGATGACCCTCCCTTAAACACTGAAAAAATCTTTTAATTATCTGATTGCACCCATAAATCTCCACTCTCTCCCTAGAGTTATGTCCCTTTACAATCAGCTATCCGTCGAAATCCCATCAGCGTGTATAACCTTCTTTGTATGTATTCCTGTGAACCTGTGCATGCATGCACGAGTGCTTGCGTACGTGCGCGCGTGTGTGAATGCGGTGTGCGCATGCATGAGAGAATGCGTGCATACGTATATTCATTAGTGTGCATGCTTGTGTGCGTGTGTGTGCCTGCCTCTGTGTGTGTGTGTGTGTGTGTGTGTGTGTGTGTGTGTGTGTGTGTGTGTGAGTATGTGTTAGTGTTAGTGTTAGTGTGTGTGTGTGTGTGTGTGTGTGTGTGTGTGTGTGTGTGTGTGTGTGTGTGTGTTTCAATAAAGTGTGCACATGGTCTATGCGTGCTCTTTATGTACCTATGCCGTGAAAGATACTCCATAGTTAGCATGCAAGGTCTGTTGGTTTAAACAAATCTCTAATCACAAGGTCTGTTAGACACTTGAAGTGGTTACCTCATCTCCAGAGGGTGGCTACACAGTGGGGATGGGGGAGGGGGATGGGAAAGCTAGCCTGCTCGAATGAGACTTTCCATCACAACATCCTAGATCAGATTAAAAACTGACCCATGGAACCAATGGAGTCTTTTAAATGAATTTAGGATTTCGGAATAGAATGGGGATGGATAAAAGGGGTGGTATATTAACATTAGAAGAAAAAACGTGGGTTTTTTTTTTCTTGTGAAGGATCTGCTCCACTGGAGGAGCACGACTGGTGGATGGTGAAACCTCCTCTTGCACAGGACTGTGTGCAGTTTGATTTGGGTTCGTTTGTATCTCTTAACGTGTGTGTGTGTGTGTGTGTGTGTGTGTGTGTGTGTGTGAGTGAGAGAGAGTGAGTGTATGAATGGGTAGGTCAGAGAGAGTGCATGGATGAGAGAGAGAGAGAGAGAGAGAGAGAGAGAGAGAGAGAGAGAGAGAGAGAGAGAGAGAGAGAGAGTGCGTGCGTGTAGTTGTGCGTGTTTTAATCAATTTTATTTTCTACACTCTTTTGCTATGTACTAAGACGTACTTTTCAATCAATTCTTATGTCTGCTTATTCTGTTGCAGGTAAAATCCTTAACTACAAATGATGTTATACAAGAGTAATTGTATTTATGAACTGTTTATGGTTTTATCCTAAGCTGGCCATTGTGGTGTGTGTGTGTGGTGTGCGTGTGCGCGCGCGCGCGTGCGTGCGTGCGTGCGTGCGTGCGTGCGTGTGTGTGTGTGTGTGTGTGTGTGTGTGTGTGTGTGTGTGTGTGTGTGTGTGTGTGTGTGTGTAAGCTTTTCGATTGTGTGGATGTTTCTGATGTTTGTTACTTAAGTGGGTACAGACAGGTGTAGTTTTTTGTTGTTGTTGTTGTAAATCTGACTTCCACCCTTCAGTGTGTTCTAGCACTTATGATACGTTTATAAAGAACTTTACCACAGGTAGTGTTTATAATAAATCTGTGGATGCACAAACGATTTTCGATCGAATTTATAAACGTACTGTTGAACTGAATTTAAAAAAAAAGCCACTAAACTCACTCCATGTGACAAGAAAATGGTACAGTGAAGGAAGGAGCGACACTTGTTAACCTGTCTTCCAGTACCAGCCACTAGTCATCACACACCATTTTTACCTCTGTGTAAATAAACTGTGCATGTGTAACTAACTAACAACTGCACAGACCAAAACCATCACCCTGTCCTTTTCACCACAAATCAGGCAGAGAGAAACAAGATTTTATCCTGCACAGAGATCACCCAAACTCGATATTTACAATCCGACTTTTCCATCAGGATCCAGACAATTCAGACACTGTCATCTTTCACACTTCTGCCACTTCACTCGCTACACCCCCACCTCCCTCCCTCCCCTCCCACCGCCAACCTCCTGGTCACCTAGACCTCGGGGGAAAGGGAGGGGAAAGAGTGGCTTTGGGGGAAATGAATCTTCCTTCAAACAGGAAACCCGTCTGACAATCCCATCGCCCAACAGCACTCAAAGCGGGGAACACGGGACCACTGCCACCAGTTGAGCACACAATCAAATTACTGGCATTTGCAGAGGATCATAATTTCTGGCCAAAAATGGCAAACGAGGTTGTAACGGAGCTCGGGGGGACCTGCCATTTGACACATGCGTCATGGCCGGAGGAGACGGGAGGTGACGAGCAAACGCGAAATGGGGCTGGTCTCCCCTGGGCGGGTTTAACGGCGCGTGATGTAAGTGTGCTGTCCCCTGAAATTTTAAAACCCCACGGATTCCTAAACGCATTATAAAAAAACAAAAACCCACTCACTGATTGTGACAAATCTGTCCTCCCTCTCAAGTATTCTGTCTGCAGCAGTATGCTCTCTCTCTCTCTCTCTTTCTGTGCACGTGTGCATGCATGTATATGTGCATGTGTGTGTGGATGCCAATGTGCGTGTATGTTAGGAAGAGAGAGAGAGAGAGAGAGAGAGAGAGAGAGAGAGAAGAGAGAGAGAGAGAGAGTTATATCTGTTTGTTTTAACTGTGTTTGTTCACATTTCCCAGTACACAACACGGATCCACAGTCAAAACAGTTTAAAACGGCCAGCTGCGGAGTTGATAGCCATGAGTTCCAACAACTCACGGAGATCAGAGTTTTGCAGTTTAAAAACCTTCTCTGTGCATGGAGCATTGACTGTACCTGATTCAGGTCAGGGGAGATGAAGGCAAACCAAGGAGAAGGTTGAGCTTCGCCTTCCACAATGCCATTCCCCAGTCCACAATGCCATTCCCCACACTGGTGGAACACGTAATGGTTTTCTGCTCTTAGGGGTATCATGCAACAGGATCTTGCCCTTTGGTCTGTCTACTTAGTCTCCACGCACTCAACTACGATTCCTTTTTCTCCAAATCTTTGATGTACATAACGTTCCCCGCCTTTCTCCTCTAGAAAACAAAAAAAATATGTTCGCCAGGTCTCTTTGTACCTCTACTTTGGCTTCTAAACCAAGTTTTCCACCTCTGCCTTGCTCACTGACACAATATATTAGTCTGTCCCTGTAATATGGAGATTACATTTCGAGACAACCCCCCCCCCCCCCCTCACATATTTAACCGTCTAGTACATGTCTGCTAGTTGATTCATGTTAGCTCCCCATCTCTGATCAAAACAGCCAAACTGAGAACGGATAAAAGAGGAAGGGTGGGTAGATAAGGGATGAGTGGAGAGGAGAGGATGGGGGAGGTTGAGAAAAAAAGCGAAGAAGTCTGTATAACCCAAGGACAAAATTTGCTTCACCCGATCCAACAGCCCGTACCCCCCCCCCCCCCCCCCCCCCTTCCCCACGCTCTACCCATTGATTTGTGTTAATGAAGCGTCCAGAACCCAATCCACATTTGCCTAAACAGCCCATCCCTTCCCCTGACCTCAAGACGGCCCTCCGTCCATCCCCACCCCCCCTCGCCCTCCGCGTGATTACCGCCATGTACTACTGTTCCTCCATCTATCTTGCTCCCCGCTCTTAACTTGTCTGGAAATGCCACCAGGATCAATACTGAATAACAAGTAGTGACTTCCTTGCCAGAATCCGGCTGTATCAAACAAGGTTTTATCATTTCGAATGTGTGTGTGTGTGTGTGTGTGTGTGTGTGTGTGTGTGTGTGTGTGTGTGTGTGTGTGTGTGTGTGCGTGCGTGTTTTGTGTGTGTGTGTGTGTGTGTGTGTGTGTGTGTGTGTGTGTGTGTGTGTGCGTGCGTGTGTGAGTAAGTGATGGATGAGAGAGAGAGAGAGAGAGAGAGAGAGAGAGAGAGAGAGAGAGAGAGAGAGAGAGAGAGAGCGCAAAGACTGGGACAGAGCGCGATTTAAATTACAGTAATTGGAAAGTTTTGCTCTGTTGATGCCCTATTTTTTTTCCAAGGATGGCAAGATGAGGATAAAGGAGGAGAAGACTAAGGGGCTGGAAGGGGGGGGGGGAACAAGGTGAGATGGCCGGGGAGAGGGGGAGAAGGAGGGAGGAAGGAGATGTCGGTGGTGGAGTTGGCGTCGGAAGAGCAAATTTTACTTTCTGATTTATGAATGGAGCAATCTAGTCTGGCGTAGCCCCAAAACTTCACAAATTTAAATTCATACAAGCGGACCTTCATAGAGGGATGGAGAAGTAGCAAACCTCACAAGTTAGACGAGTACTGACATTAGGACGGTGCGTCGTACACTTAAAACCCACCCTCACCTCCCACCCCCATTCCCTTCCTAACCCCTGGCCCTCACCCCCATCAACCACCTCTCCATCTCCATCCACTAACTAACGACTTCCATCCAAAGCAGGCCCGGTAGGAACTGAATGGGGGTTCTCGTTGGCGAGTTGTGCGTTGGCAGTCAGCACCAGACTCCCACACACACCCCGCTTCTCTCTCAGGGCCCCACGGTACCCCTGCCTATACTACCACCCCACCCTTCCCCGATGTCTGGGACCGTTGCGGCAGCCGGCAGATCGTCGTCAGAGGAGGCGGCCTGTCATTGGGATGGGGAAGGTTTCTTGTAGACCGGATCGTCCTTGCATATGACGGCCACGATTCACTGGCATGAGTGACGGGCCCAAACGATGGGTCTCACTAGGCCTACTGACGGGGGTGTCGGTGGGTGGGGGTCTTATCTTGTGGGCTACTGAGTGGGGGTGGGGTGGGGTGTGGGCGCGGGCAGTGCGTGGTGTGTAGTGTGTGTGTGTGGTGTAGTGGTGTGTGCGATGCATGCGTGGTGCATGGTGTGTGCGCGCGTGGGTGTGTGGTGAGTGTGAGGATGGTGGTGCGTGACGAAGGCGTGTGTGCGATGAGCGAGCGTGCAGAGTGAGTAAGCGCGCGGTGTGGTGGAGTGAGAGAGAGAGAGAGAGAGAAAGAGAGAGAGAGGGAGGGAGAGGAGAGTGAGAGAGAGAAGGACAGAAAAAAAGGAGAGGAGGGAGGGAGATAGAACGAGGGGGGAGGGAGAGTGAAGTGAGAAGAGGAGGGACGATAAATAAGAAGGAGGGAGTGAGAGTAGAGAGGGGGAGGGAGAGGATAAGGGAGGGAAGGAGGAGGAGAGTACGAGAGGGAGGAAGAGAGAGGAGAGAGAGAGAGGAGAGAGAGAGAGAGAGAGAGAGAGAGAAAGAGAAGGGGCGAGGGAGCCCTAGTTTCAAAGATCTGACTTTTGCACTTGCCGTTAAAGATCTATGGAGTTAAAAACAAACAAACAAACAAAGCAAAACCAAACCAAACCAACCAACCAAACAAAAAAACTTCTCTAAACCGACATTAAACTTTGTTGGAGATTAACATGAAGATGGAACGGTAGCTACCAGACTTGCTTCTGTTCTGTCAATATTTCCAACCAAAACATCCCGACGAAAGGGAGGAGGGAAAAACAAAATCTGTCGCATAAATGCATCACTTACAATACAAATTAACCATGGACTGGGGAACACTGACTCACTGGGCAAAGAAACGCTGCTGACTCTTTCCAAGTGGAACTTCTACAAATACCCTAAATGTGTTGATATCACTCACCCCACGCCCTCCATCTCACAGTTCGTTTTTTTTTTTTTTAATCCTCCTCCTCCCCCGTCCATCCCACACGAGAGAGAGAGAGAGAGAGAGAGAGAGAGAGAGAGAGGGAGAGAGAGAGAGAGAGGAGAGAGAGAGAGAGAGAAGGGAGGAATGAAAGGGTGTAAAGGTGGGGGTGAAGTGGGGCAGGGTGGAGGGGTGTTCTTTTTCTCCGGAACAGCGATCATTACAGCACTAACGGGGAAGATTGAGGAGCACTTGGTGTCGGCAATCGATGAAAATCAAGAGGCGAACGCCAGCAATCGCCTCACTCCGGGCGCTTCGCCTTCCGCCAGCATCTCCCGCCGAGTGGAAAGCACTCATTCTTTCTCCCGTCCCCGACCAGAATCAAACACGTTTTTATCCTCTCTTGTTTCTCTCTCTCTCCCCCCCCCCCCCCCCCCCCCAACACTGAATGGATGTTGGCTAATATTGACCGAACGAGGTGAGGGCGAGGGTGGGGGTGTGGAGGGGTGGGGGTGGCAGGAAAGATAAGGCACATTCGCTGATTTGCGGGCCGCCTTCCAAATGGTCCCACTCCACGGAGGGCAATTCATCTCAGCCTCCCATGCAACAACAGGTCCCGTAACTCCCCCCCCCCCCCCCCCCCCAAGAATGTTTGTCCTGTGCAGTCGCCGTGATGCCGAGTTCCACAAAAGCAAAGCATGCCGGCAGGACGTGAGTGAGAGGAAACACCAGCATCGGGACACGGCGACAGATCGTAATTGGCATAATATTGTATTTCCGTTAGAGGCTAATTCCGATTTCCTTTGTGAAGTGCGCATGAAGGATGCGGCGATTGGCTGCTGGGGACTGCCGAAATGCGGCGGGGATTCCGGAGTGGGAAAGCGAGATAACGGCAGGTTTTTGTCCTCATTCGTTTTCTTCTGTTCCAGCACGTTTTGTTCTCCCTCCTCGTTCGCTTCCCGGAGATGATAATAAGCGTGGATGTTGTGAAAGAACAGAGATGGTATCAGAGGGCGCGGAGGAAGCAGGCACACCCGTGACTAAGAAGCCACATACATGGATAGGAGCGATTGTGTGTGGGCACATGCACGTTTTCCCCCCGCGAGCCTTTTCTCCTTCGCCGCATTCCCCCTTTTCTATTTGCGTAAAGGAAAATGAGAGAGAGAGAGAGAGAGAGAGAGAGAGAGAGAGAGAGAGAGAGAGAGAGAGAGAGAGAGAGGCGAGCGTTTGTGTTTGCGTGCGTCCATGGTGTGTGTGTTGTGTGTGTGTGTGTGTGTGTGTGTGTGTGTGTGTGTGTGTGTGTGTGTGTGTGTGTGTGTGTGTGTGTGTGTGTTAGTTTCAAATTTAACATCTATCCACTCTAGGTGATACTGGACGAAAAAACAAACTACATCAACAGAAACAAACAGACAAACAAAACCCTCATGATAAAGCTAGAAAGCTACAAATGGTTTTGGTATGGGGGGGGGGGGGGAACAGTGAGAGGTAGGGGACGGATGAAGGTGTGTGTGTGTGTGTGTGTGTGTGTGTGTGTGTGTGTGTGTGTGTGTTTTGTGTGCGCGCGCGCGTGCGCATGTGTGTGTGTGTGTGTGTATGTGTGTGTGTGTGGGGAGAGAGAGAGAGAGAAGAGAGAGAGAGAGAGAGAGAGGAGATAAAAGAGTGAGAGAAGCAAACGGGCAAATGCTTGTGTGTATGTCTGTGTGTGCACGCACGCGCACGCGTATGTGTGTATTTGTATCTGAGTGTGTGAGTGTGTGTGTGTGTGTGTGTGTGTGTGTGTGAGAGAGAGAGAGAGAGAGAGAGAGAGAGAGAGAGAGAGAGAGAGAGCGAGAGAGAGAGAGAGAAAGAGACAGACTTACAGAGGGAGAGACAGACAGAGACAGAGAGAGAGAGAGAGTGAGAGAGAGAGACAGACAGACAGACAGACAGACAGACACAGAGACTGAGAGAAGGAAATGTATGCCAGAACAATTGTCGTGTTTTCCCGTCCTTGAGTAAGTCATGCACTCTGGAAACAGACAAACACGTCTACCATCCAACCGACAGACATAGAGGAGACACGGAAGGATCCAGCTCTACAACACACACACACACACACACACGCACACACACACACACACATACGCACACACGCGCACGCACGCACGCACGCGCGCACACACACACACACACACCACACACACAAACAGAACAAGTGCATGCATGCAGACCCCACGATGTCCCCGGAAGCCATGGGTAAGTGAAGGGCAGGGGAGGATAGCTTTGCCTTGTGTTTACGCTGTCTGTCTGGCTGCTCGGAGTATTGGTCTTTACCATGGCTCTTTTGAACTGCCCTGCTTGTTGGCGGAAGGTTTACTGATTACACCGCCGTTAACCACAGCCTCGCTGCGCATCACCCAGTTCGGTGTGTGTGTGTGTGTGTGTGTGTGTGTGTGTGTGTGTGTGTGTGTGTGTGTGTGTGGTGCGTGCGTGCGTGCGTGCGTGCGTGCGTGTTGTGTGTGTGTGTGGTGTGTGGTGGTGGTTGTGTGGTGCGTGCGTGCGTGCGTGTGTGCGTGCGTGTGTGTATGTGTGTGCGTGTGTGTGTGTGTGTGCGTGCGTGCGTGTTTGTGTGTGTGTGAGTGAGTGTGTGTGGCGCGCGCGCGCGCGCACGTGTGTTTTGTGTGTGTGTGTGTGTGTGTGTGTGTGTGTGTGTGTGTGGTGTGGAGAGAGAGAGAGAGAGAGAGAGAGAGAGAGAGAGAGCACTTCGCCTCGTATATGACAGATGGCAAATTCAGTTTCCGGAGATGAAGTTCTCTGATCGCGCTTGGTTAATTGCTCAGGTGAGTCTCTCTCTCTCTCTCTCTCTCTAACAGTGCACATATACAAGTGTGCACTATCTTACTTTGTGACTGTCTGTCTCTCTGTCTCCCCTTCTCTCCCTTTCCCCTCCCATGGAGAGAGACAGAAAGATAACCATACACGCTCACCTCAACAATCGTGCAAACGCACTAAACCTAATTTCGCCATTTGTCCTACCCGGAAAGAAAAACGACCATAGCAGCAGCGTTTGTCAGAAACAACATGAAAGGTACGAGCGCTGTTCGTGTAAACAAAGGGAAGTCAATACCAGGTAAAGAAGGGGGGGAGGGGGAGAAAACAGGAATGATCTCGCATGTGTGTTGCTTGGCAACGGCCCACTTCCGTTTCCTCTTTCGCTTCTTGTGTCGGCAAATGACTGTGTCTTTGAAAGACATAAATGGAGGAAAACAGAGGAGATAACTCATTACCTGGGGAAGTAGTAAGTATGCTGAAATGTGGTGACATCGGTTTTGCCTCTGTGATTACATTAACAACCACAACAACAACCACAACAATCATCATCATCATCATCATCATCGTCGTCATCATTTTGTTGTTCATGATCCCCCAAATAAAATAATGGCGATGGCGATAATGTGAGTAGTGGCACTAATGGCAATGATAATGAGCGAATGGCTCTTCGTCAATGAAATACGTGTGGATTCTTTACATTCATGAATGTGCTGACTTTTACATGTTGGTATTAGGACTATAATCAATAATTCATCACGTTCTGTACACTCTTCCCCCCCCCCCCTTCTCTCTCTGTCCCTCCCCCCCCCCCCCCCTCTCTCTCCTCTCTCTGCGGCGCGCGTGCCCGCTGTAAGATCTTAATCTGTTCTCCACTCGATGACCTGTGTTACTTTTCTAACCAAGCCTTATTCTGTGCTCCAAACCTGAAAGTAGCTGTTGCGACTGTAAGAATTACTAACCGTTACCCGTGCAAGTGTGCGAGTCACTAAGACAGAGAGAGAGAGAGAGAGAGAGAGAGAGAGAGAGAGAGAGAGAGAGAGAGAAGACAGACAGACAGACAGACAGACAGACAGACAGAAGGAAAAAGAGGGAGGGAGAGAGGAAGAGAGGGAGGTGATTTATTTATCAGACCATATGCCTGTGTACATGCAATTCCCATTCTTCCTGATACCGCGTAACAATCATTAGCATCTTTTC
>CM065721.1:26914551-26942051 GCA_033310375.1 Conus canariensis | reverse complement strand
CCGTGTTAGTTGGGGGGGGGGGGGGGGGGGGGGTGGTGTTGGTGTAGGTGCAGAGTCGGAACGACGGTTAGTTTGTGGACTTGTTAGACGTCGTTATTGTTTACAGGGCATGGAGAGGAGGGATGCGAGGGAGAGAGAGAGAGAGAGAGAGAGGAGAGAGAGAGAGAGGAGAGGAGAAGACAGACAGACAGATAGAGAAAGAGAGACCGACAGGCAGAGAATGAGAGACAGACAGAGAGAAAGGGGGAAGGAGACAGTGTGGGAGAGAGGGAGCGAAAATGGGGGGTGGGGGGGGAGGGTGGAGGAAGTGAGAGAGAGTGAGTGAGTGACAGAGACAGGAAGGGAGGGACAAAGGGAGAGTGGGAGGAAGAAGGAGAGAGAATAAAGGAGCGGAACATCATAACGGAAAAAAAAAACCCACCTTCTTTCAAGATAAATACGATTGGAATTATATTTGTGAGGGCAAAATGTCATCTAGACCTTTAAGACAACTTGTATCTTATCCGTATGGAACACACGAGTTTACACAGAAAGAAGCTGAATCAAAGACTGTATTGGTCTGACTTTCTTTTCATTTCTTTTTTCATATTTGTCTCTTTCAATGATGTATATGAACAACATACACGTCTGGCTACGCCAGTCACAGAATTCTGTTATTTCCTGACAACTGATTCAATACTATGACGAGCTTCATTTCTATCGATCAGGTATTTGGTGGGGTTTAAACGACAGGGGTGGAAGGTAGTGTGTGTGTGTGTGGGGGGGGGGGGGGGAGGCAGAGAGGGCGAGGGGGAGGGGTAAAAGGGAGGAGAACTAGAGGAAGCAAAGTCAATGAAAGCTACTTTTTTTTTTTTTTTTTTTTTCGCGTGGGTGTAACGGGTGGGCTTTTGATGGTAAATGCATTACGTTGATTTTGTGTTGAATTCCCCGTTGATCTGGCTCAGTATGCTGACGTTCTGGTAATCTTCAAGATGCCTTTCTTGAAGACTCCCCCCCCCCCCTCCCCCCCTCTGTGTGTGTGTGTGTGTGTGTGTGTGTGTGTGTGTGTGTGAGAGAGAGATAGAGAGAGAGAATATGTGTGTGTGCAGCGGGAGGAGAGAGAGAGAGAGAGAGAGAGAGAGAGAGGGAGGGAGGGGTGGGAGGCAGAGAGCCGGGGCATTAGAATGACAATGAGGACATGCCTCAGTCTGTGAACCATAAATTGTGCTGCATAATGAAGTTAGTGGATGAAGACGATCCTCTATGAAATGGAGACAGAATCCTTCCGCCATAATGTTTTCACATCATCACACTGATTATGCTGCTTCGACAGCTTGGATAGTGAATCATCTGTCCGTCTGCCTGCCTGTCGGTTTCTTTGTCACACACACACACACACACACACACACACACACACACACAACACTGTAAACATTTAACATATTCATTCTCGCTCTGTCTGTCTCCACGGTGAATAAGTGAGTGAGTGAGTGAACGTCGCGCGCGCGCGCGCACGCGAGAGAGAGAGAGAGAGAGAGAGAGAGAGAGAGAGAGAGAGAGAGAGAGAGAGAATTTGACTGACATTTTTCATCAATTCTTTGTAAAAGTTTATTCTTTCTCCAAAATATATAATGCTCTTCACTTTCAAGCACTTTTAAGCACTCGGGAGTATTATTAAACACTTGAATTCTGATTTCCAGGGCTTTTTAACCTAAAAACATGGGTCATCAAAATTCAAGAACTTTAGGGGGCTTTTAAGGATTGTATCAACCCTGAAGGAGAAAGAGGAGAGGAAAGAAGAGAGAGAGAGAGAGAGAGAGAGAGAGAGAGAGAGAGAGAGAGAGAGAGAGACGCAAGCACGCACACACAACCACTCGCACTCATGAACGCGGTTACGCAGGCACGCACGCACGCACACACACACACACACACACGTACGCACGCACACACGTACGCACACACACACACACACACACACACGTATGCCACGCACGCTCGTGCACATGTGTTGTCACCTTTATGAGCGGCCATGCAGTTGTCGCCCCTGGGGCTTAAAGGTCAATGAGCAAATGCGTGTCCCCTTTCATAACCATGAGCTCTCCCGTGTCGCTGCGACCTTACATGCCCATCAAGTTGGAGCATCATAATATGCGTGCCGCCCAATGCACGAAATGGAACTGCTTGAATTATGGTGCATTGAATCATCGTTGCTAATTGCTTAAGCGTGTCTGTGAGAGTGTCTGAGTGAGTGGGTGGGAGAGAGAGAGAGAGAGAGAGAGAGAGAGAGAGAGAGAGAGAGAGAGAGAGAGAGAGAGAGAGTGTGTGTGTGTGCGTGTGTGTGTGTGTGTGTGTGTGTGTGTGTGTGTGTGTGTGTGTGTGTGTGTGGTGTGTGTGTGCGTGCGTGTGCGTGAGTGCGTGTCCATGAGTGTGTGTGTGTGAGTGTGTGTCTGTGAGAGTGTGAGTTGGGGGGTGTATGTGTGTGTGTGCGTGCGTGTTGTGGTGTGTGTGTGTGTGTGTGTGTGTGTGTGTGTGTGTGTGTGTGTGTCGTGCGTGCGTGCGTGCGTGCGTGCGTGGTGGTGTGTGTGTGTGTGTGTGTGTGTGTGTGGTGTGTGTGTGTGTGTGCGTGCGTGCACGCCCGTTTGTTTGTGTGGTGTGTGTGTGTGTGTGTATGTGTGTGTATGGCGCGCGCGCGCGCGCGTGTGTGTATGTGTGCGTGCGTGCGTGCGTGTGTTTGTGCGTGCGTGCGTGCGTGCGAGCGTGCGTGCGTGCGTGCACGCCCGTTTTGTGTGTGTGTGTGTGTGTTGTGTGTGTGTTTGAGAGAGAGAGAGAGAAAAGAGAGAGAGAGAGAGAGAGAGAGAGAGAGTGTGTGTGTGTGTGTGTGTGTGTGTGTGTGTGTGTGTGTGTGTGTGTGTGTGTGTGTGTGTGTGTGTGTGCATGCATGCTAACGCGCTGGCTGGCCTGCTTTGTGTTCATAAATGTGTTTACACGCGTGTTTTGTATAACATCAGACAAACTTCTCAACACCATCTTCAACTATTAAGCGAAGAACTAACGTGTAGAGGAGGAGGATGGAGAGGAGGAAGCAAAAGAGGATGACAACAGCAGAGCAGACAAAACGAACTCTAACACGCAGATTAAGGAAGCGTCGTGAGAGGGAATTTCAGACAGCCTGTCTCCGAAAGTTCGACATTTGGATGAAAACGATCCGTCGATCAAATCCGCCATCACAAGAGAAAAAAAAAAAAAAAAAAAAAGGGGGGGAGGGGGGGGGGGAATAGAAGAGAGAAAGAACGAGGAGAGAAAGAATTAAGGAAACGAGGGAACGAAGAAGAACGGAGGAGGAAAGTAGAAGTGAAAAAAAAAACGCATTACGCAGCCCCTCACTTCCAAATCTCTCTCTCTCTCTCTCTCTCTCTGAGACACACACTCTCAGACACATGCACGCGCACGCACACACAGTTTGATACTCATAATCAGCATATTCACATTTTTTTCCGCTCTCATCAAATCGGAGAGACAGTGGTAGGGAAATGTAGGAGAGACAGTGGTAGGGAAATGTAGGAGAGACAGTGCGGGGGCAGAGACAGGACATGAACAGAGACTGCCGAAACAAAAAAAAGCTCCATAAAAAGGAAAACAAAAATGACGACGGTTATGACAATTCCTCCGGGCCATTCTTGACAGGACAAATTGTAAGTTCACAATCCAAGTGCGCCTAATTACCGAATCCCATCGGTTCTTTACTTCTTCATGGCGCTATCTTTTACTTCGTCATCGAAGATCGTTGACAGTTAGGCAAAACACGACGAACACGGGTTGCGCTGCACACACATAAAAAAAGAATGCTTCAACATAAACTGGGACCCGTTCAAGTTCGCACAAAAGAAAAATCCATATGAAAGCTCCCCTGTAACAAAAATCAATTTACAGTTCACTGACCAAGATTTGAAAACTCGGTTTATAGGCAAACGTTCATACGGAGTAATATTCACGCTCACGGTTCTTTGGAAATAAATAAGTGAGGATAACTTGGTCAAAGAGTGGCTAAAATCCGATTTAATACACCCAGCCAATTCGAAACAGCGCCGAGCACAAGAGGCTTAAGGAGCTAGCTGAGCTGAGCACTAACTAGCAAGTGTTTGTAACGGTATGGTGGTGTGTTCTCTCGATCCCATGAGAAAAGATCGCTCATAGACGGTAACACTCTGTAGATCATCACAGTGATTTGTACGCCAACAAGATCATGGAGTGCCATTGAAATACTAGAGATCACCGGATCCGCAACAGAACTAACCGTTCAATCAGGAGATGAGCTCCAAGTGTTTGTTCCCTTCTTTACACATTTACTCCATGCAGAAACCGCTCAGTGCCCCACGCCCTCAGCCCACCCCCTGAGGAACAAGTGGGAAGATCCAGAACACGGCAATCAACAGCCCTCCTCCTGGACATCATCTTGATCGGGGGTCAGAGACGACGGCCTCATCTGCCATCACGGTCATCACCCTCAAACCGTTTACCTGAAGCGGTCTGCCCTCATCCCCCGTTTCGCCCCCCCCCCTCCTCCCCCCCCCGTCCAAGGCCCCTCCTCCGGTTTCCATGACAACCTGCTGACAGACTCTGACACCTTGATGATGACGAGCGCGTGCTGGTGATGAGATCTGCACGCCAGGCAGTGGTGAGGTGAGGTGCACCCTGCGTGTCTGGAGAGACTGACACCCGGAAATCCACAACTGGCTCTCTCTCTCTCTCTCTCTCTCTCTCTCTCTCTTTCTCTCTCTCCCGAGTTTGCCTTGTTTGATGTGCTTGTGCTCTCCCCTCCTGCTTACGTTTGTCTTCTTCGCTTTGAAAACTGTGCATCCAGACCAAGTTTGTGTTATTGTCCATTTATCATTTATTTTTTCCTGAGTATCTGAAATTCACGTCAGCTTTCTTACGTATGTGTTGTTTGACATTATGTTGTGTTTGATTAACATCTTCATTGGTCTACATGCAGTTCATTACTTTACGTACAGCAATACGTTTTCGCATCATGTACAGAGACCAGAACGAAGTACGTTAAATGCCAAACAAACATGGCGAGCGCATCATTTCTGGTAAAAACTGAATTCTTCATGTGGACGGAAACAGATTACTGTCCGATGAAGTGTGTGTGTGTGTGTGTGTGTGTGTGTGTGTGTGTGTGTGTGTGTGTGTGTGTGTGTTGTGTGATTCCTTCGACAAAATGTGTGCATAAACATAAATTCAAAAGTTCACCTCTATAACCTGTGACCAGCTCGATTCTTAATGTTCGAGGTAATTCCTGCAAGGAGTATATTGATTTGTGTGTGTGTGTGTGTGTGTGTGTGTGGTGTGTGTGTGTGTGTTGTGTTGGTGTGTGTGTGTGAGAGAGAGAGAGAGAGAGAGAGAGAGAGAGAGAGAGAGAGAGAGAGAGAGAGAGAGCACAAAAGAAAAGCAAAAAGGTCCGAGGAAAATGGCAAAACCAACCAAAATGTTATGTCCACCTCCCCACTGTAGCTTCCTCACCCTGACGCCACCACACAAACGATCGAACAAGGGAGAGAACCTCGTACGGAAGTAAACCTAAACCCACACGGAACAATCTGTTGATCAATAAAAGAACGTGATACCAAACAGTCACAACAACCATTAGAATACTGCCTATTCCTTTGCAGTCCCCTGGCTGCAGTACAGTACACGACACCAATTCCATACTGTTCAATACATGTAACCTTTGCAAGAAGTCCTTGAAAATACTGAAGTGTTCTCCATCGAAGAGCAAACCGCTCACCTGTTTACCGTTACCTCCTCCAGACACGAGAATGTTTCCGAGTCGAAATAACTGCCACTTCCCCCCCCCCCCCTCCCCCCCCCCCCCCCCCCCCCCCCCACCCCAGCTCCTCAGCTTTTCGAGTTCGGTCCTGTTCAGGCCATGATTACGCGCGATTCCCACAACCGTGAAACAGGTAGGTGGCACAGTAGGTCGTTCGTCTCCGTGACAGACCCGTGTGAGAGTCCACCACGGCCTCTTACCTCACTCTAACAGGTGGAGAAAGAGCTGGGGGGAGGGGTTACTTTCACAAGTTAACGACCTCCTAATCCCGCCGCTGAATGGCCCGCGGAAGGCAGGGATCAAGGAGTGGGGTGACAGTGAAAAACAGGGCGCAGAATACAGGGTATGTCTCTCCCGCCGCCACCGGGGATCCGGGTACAGAGGGGAGAATGGAGGTTAAATCTGCAGCATTCATGCGAAATCTGGACTCAATAGCGGCGGCATTTACACCATCATTAACCGTTGGACAGGACTGGGATTAAATCTTCTACAGCTACGTGTGATAGTGACAGAGAATCGAGGCAGATACTACATCACTGAAGAACAGGACTGAGTTTCAATCTGTAGAATCTATGTGAACTCTTGAGTTAGAATAGAGTAGGACATACACCATCATCAACTGAATCACAGGGCAGAGTTTGAATTCATCTGCAAGAAATCTGGACATGAAGATAGCATCTACGTTTTCACTGAGCCTAGATCATGATACAGTTCATATCCACAGCATTTACGTGAACTCTTCAGAAAGAGTAGATATACCATCAACACCATCATTAACTGTAGCATAGTGTGGAGATGAAATCTAAAGCATCTGCGTGAAACATTGACATACAATAGAGACAGCACTTACAACATCAGTAACTGCACAGAATAGTGTGGAGATTATATTCACAACAGCTCCATAACATTAAAACATCCGTGGCAGCACAGAACAAAACGCTATCTACAGCAACTCCCCCACAGCAAACATTCTTCAAAGCACAAACAAGTTCGAGCATAACCACCATTGCAAACATGTTTCTTCAACAGAGCCGAACTTTATCAGATTACAAAATTTGCAACTAACATAGCGTAATTATCTCTACTTGAAATCTGAAACCATTCTTATAAAGAAACTAACAAAACATTCAACGAAAGGAACAGACACAATGGGATAACATACGGAGTACAGACATCTGCATGTGATTTTTAACTTTTCTTCTGTCTGAAAAAGTGATTAAACTAAACAAGTTCTCTGTTTAAATTATTCAGAAACTTACAACAGGCAATTCTTTTTAATCCCAACAAGGGATTAAAGCTCAAAGTTTTGTTTTTTGATTCTTTCCACCTTCAATTTTCCACTTCCAAATACATTTGTGGTCAGCCTCACGCCAATTTGACCCAGCCAAAACATCAGCACAGTGTTGGCAAACAGATGCAAGAAGTGCTGTAGACAGCAAAGATGGCCTGAAAAAAAAACCCACTCTTCAGTCCTGGTTACGCTGTAACAACAGCAACAAGCTGAGAGTCCTTAGTGTGCCCTCTATTCGACTAATCCTTTGGAGGACTAGCTGTTCCCTCCCGCCCTCGCCCTCGTTCAGCCTTCAACCCTCCTCTCTCCACCTACACCTCCAGCATTTTCTTCTCTGCAAAGATTGTGCTTTTCCTACCTCATCTTCCGAGCCCCGTCAGTGGTTGGCTGCTCTTTTTACAGCTACACCCAGTTTCGTCCGGTCGCAACCCCAGAACTGCAGTTCAAAGGGAATATATCAGTTTCAGGCCTCGAGAGACAACATACAAGAGGAGACGCTGCACTGCTACCAAGTCACTTCAGTAGTGTACAGAAGTGCTTGTGATTCAACACACCCAGGACGGCACCATATCGATCCCCCTACTGGCAAGCATAGCCTGGTCTTGGAGGCTAAGTCAGTTAGAATTCCTCTCCGGAGGGCACCACCACATCCATCCCTCCCATCCCCTTTTCTTTCTGTCTTTTTCTTTCTTCTTTTCTTTTTTTTCCATTTCAACAGTGTCTAACATGGCAACAACACAGCGTGTTCCACATACAAACCATTTCAAGCTCCGCTCAAAAGAAGCTGGTGAACACGTCCTCACAACCAAAGACGGTAATGTTAACGTCTTCGCTGCAACTCCGAAGCTCCTGGGTTTCAGACTAGTCCACAACGTGGCAGAACTTGCACGTCTTTCTCTCTCTGCGTTCCTTTCACCATGAAACCACAAAAACGGGAAAAACGAAGACGCTGCACACACACAGCCGTGGTCTCTGCAGTCACGCTGAAACCAACAGTGTCAAGTACTGCACACACACAGCCGTGGTCTCTGCAGTCACGCTGAAACCAACAGTGTCAAGTACCTGCTGCAGCCACGTGACTGCAGCGCATTCCTGGACCCGACCCCACCGGACCGGCAGCCTTAGAGGCGGTCATCAAAGTGTCAGAGGGGCGGGACTACTCTGGGTAGGGGTGGGGAGGAATGCAGGGGGAGGTAAGCAGGTAGGTGGGAGGGCTACAGGTGGTGGTGGTGGTGGTGGTGGTAGTGGTGGTGGTGCCGAATGTCAGAGGTGTCAGGTGCAAAGCCGGCAGATTAGAGGCTTACCTGCCCCCCCTTTCTCACGCCCTGCTGACTGCCGTCACCCGGTGAGGTGCCAGGGTGTCCGGCACCCGGGGTGACTTGGCGCTGGCTGCTGCTTACCACATCCACCCTCGGCCCGCAGGCACGGCGGCCCTGTCTGCTACGCCTGCTCTGATCTGCATGGTTGGCTGGCACCCGCGCGCCGCGCGCGCGCGCGCGCGCGCGCGCGCGCGTGTGTGTGTGTGTGTGTGTGTGTGTGTGTGTGTGTGTGTGTGTGTGCGTGCGTGCGTGCGTGCGTGTGTGTGTGTGTGTGTGTGTGTGTGTGTGTGTGTGTGTGTGTGTGTGTTCTGCTGTGTGTGTGTGTGTGTGTGTGTGTGTGTGTGTGTGTGTGTGTGTGTGAACAGGCGCGTGCCTGGCGCATTGGAACTCGTGCTGACCGAGAAACTTTGTGCTCGATTCTTTTGACTCTCTCTGTCTCTGTCTCTCCCCCCCCCCCCCCCATCACCCCCCCCCTCTCTCTCTCTCCATGAAACATGAATAAAAATCTTCCGCCTCAACAATAACATTCTATCTTCCTAAGAACTCGGCCATTATGCCCAGTTGTATTTTGAACGAAGGAGAGAGAGAGAGAGAGAGAGAGAGAGAGAGAGAGAGAGAGAGAGAGAGAGACTCATTAACATCAAGACGCTCTTTTCCATTACACACATTTTCAAAACATAATTCCCAAGGGACGAAAAAGAAATCATTGAAGCTGCATGTAATTTCAACCCAATGCCATTCAGTTTAAGCCGACATCAACTCACTTCATTCAATTCAACGGAAAGGCGAACACACTGGGAATGCTCATCTTCCCTCAAGAAGCAGCACTGAGCTCACCGCTTCCACAGAGACCATCTTGTGTTGTCATGGCACGCAACCTGCCACACCTCATGACAGCCACTCACGCTGCGCCCTGCGGATCCCTGGTTACCTCTTGTTGCTGCATGTCTCCCCAAACAACGGAAGTGCTGCCCCGCCCACCACCAATCCCCTCTCCTTCCCGACGCATCCCTCAACTGATGTGTTTCGATAACTTAGCTCTTGGTATCCCGCCCTGGGGATGGATACCGCCGGCTCTCTCAGTATCAACCATATCCCTGCTTTCTCGAAATTCTGTGGTAATAAGTTCCTCTTTTCTGTTATTCTATTATTCACACTGCCTTCATTAAAAAACAACAACAATTGTTGTTGACTGTTTCCTCCGTCTTTGTGGTTCACTCATATAGCTTTATTTCAGACGGTCTTTAGATTCTACCCCCGCTTACCATTAATAACATACCAGCTACTTGTGATCTGGCGACTGGGTAATGACCTTGTAAACACTGCTCAGAATTGACATTACCTGTCTGTCCACCTGTTTCTAGGCAGTTGTCCATTTCGCTTTTTTTGAGTTTTAATTTGTTGTTATATGTCACTGTTCTTTGAATTGATTTTACTCTACTATAAGCTGGGATTAAAAATCAAACCAGTTGACTGATGCCTTCAGCACAGCCCCTTTTTAAATTTTTTTTTTTTTACCTCCCCTAAACATGCCAAAAGTCTGGCTACTATGTAATAATTGTTGACAAATCGTGCTGATGGCCCTGCTACACTTATCAGTTTTTGTCTTCTGGGCAGTTTGTTTTCCTCTAAGTGGTAACAGGTCTGAAAGAGCCCCACGTGTTCGGTTTAGCTACAACAATACTGAAACTTGTTCTCGGACGATTCAGATTCAGTCAGATTGCAAAGAACTAGCTGTAAGACAGCTCGAAAACAGTCAGTGTTAAATCTCATTCTTGTCAGGCTAAAAAGAGCCCGATGTGTCAAACTAAAACTAAAGAACGGAAGAAACAATTTGAAAAAAAAACAACAACAAACAAACAAAAAAACCCAACTAAATAAAGGCTCAAGAGAAGAAGAAAAAGACTTTTAAAGGAGCTGCGAGTTCACGTGGTCATCCCCAAACCATCCGGGGCAAGGCTGAAGAACAGACGAAAACACTTTTACATTTACTGTGAATGCACGAGATCGTCCCGTTAAGTGAAAGTTGAAAGAAGAAGAAGAAGAAGAATAGGGTTTTACATGAACTGTGAACGTACGTGGTCGTCCCGTTACAGCTTGGTATCAACAGAGCCTGCAGCCTTTGTGCAGTCGATTGCTGCTTGCAGCCAGAGAGGTACGTTGATCTGATGTCATTATCCCTACATCATTGGATGTTTTGTTCTTAGGAAATTTCAGTGAAATATCGCGTCTATTTTTCTTTGTAAAAAGGTGTACAGCATGTACCCTCCACCCCCGCAAAAAAAAAAAAAAAAAGCACGGGTGCACAGGTATAGTGAAACATTCGCTATTCTCATCAAACAAGTTCTGTAACGTCCTGCTGACTGCGAAAGCCATCTGGGCGCTTTCCAAAAGTTAAGGGAACAGCTGTATAGCGTAGGACGGTAGAGCAGTTGAGCTGTGACGTCTGTGTGAACAGTGCACTAAAAACACTTCCAACAACTGAACGGAAGAAAGAACAGGAAAAGAAAGAAAGAAAGATTAAAAAAAAAAAAAAATCGCTGACATCACATAACCTGCCCTTCGTATGCACAAGGTCGTGACGTCATCTCCGAACATGCCCAATCTGCCGAATCTCCAGAGCTGGCCCCTGGTAGTTGCTAGTCTCCTAGCGCGCCAAGAACCACTTCAACACAAACAAATCGATGGCCAGCTTGCACGCGCCTAGTCACCCGAGCAAGACTGGGTACGGAATGTCTCTGAGCTGCAAGCAAACCTGTCTGGTTTTCACCGAGTGGGGTGGAGGACTTTTTGTTCTCTGCCGATAATGCAGTTCACGCCTCCCCCCTCAGCTGCGTTGATTTGTCAGAAGTACACTGAGATGCCCGCTGATTTGGCACGCGCTCCCTGACTCGGTGAACGGTTGGTTTTGCTCAAAATTGACGGATAATGCCTGTTGATACTGCGTCGTACCTAGATACCTCTCCACTTTGCCCCTACCCCACTCTCTCCCTCCCCCCTCCCCCTATAACCCCCTTCCCCACCGAAAACTGGCGTGTGCTCTTGAACAGGTGAATTCGGGTACGTCTTTCTAGGTTCGTGACGTTCAGGGAGATGTAAGTCAGGTAGTCTGAAGAAGCTGGATGGTAGGAAACAGGACGCTCTGTGATGCAGGCATGACCTACATTCCCACCAACGTTCGAACCGGAGAGTGGTAAAGGAAAGTTTGGCAAAGCACCAGCTATGTCATGATCACCGAAGTGACACGGCTGGGACTCCTCGTGCCTTATGGCACTGGAGCCGCCACTGGATGAGTGGTTGTATACGGGGAAATGGGAGTTAGAGACTCAGAATAACATCACTGAGAAGAAACGGAAAATAGTTCAGCAGCTAACAAATACTACTACCACTACTATTACTACTGCTAACAACAACAACAAAATAACATCGAATATCAGTTGAGTGCGTGCTAAAGGAGCTCAACAAGCATACACTATGACTGAGCTGCATTCAATCTTTCATTCACACGTGCTTCATATGTGTTGTGGGCATAAATATTCTACAAAAGTGCCAAACCGATCCATACATACCCAACCAACACATAATCACGCAAGCATTCTAAATACCATTTGTTTTCTTGAAGAGACGTGCTTTTAAGCTTATATTGAAGGTAGTGAGCGAATCGGATTGTGTGTGAGACAGTGGCAGTTTGTTCGATGCTGATGAGGCTTGTACACCTTTCCCCGTTGGTCTTTGTTTTTACACTGTGATCGGTCGCAGGAGACAAGTCACAAGACACGGGGTTGACGAAGTGTATACAAGTAAATAAACGACTGGAAAAAAAATAACAAAACAAACAAACAAACAAACAAAAGCTGCTTTCGCGCCATTCATCCTTAAGACCATACATCTCCCAAACCATGGGTTGATTGCCGAGCAAAGACAAACCCAGACTACAGAGAATTAGAACGAACTGAATCAAGTAATGAAAACATACTCGTGCCAGGATTGATCTTCCCTCAGTACGCTTACGGTAAAACGTACGGAAACCTACACACCGTGGATAATGATTCTACCCGCATCCGAAGGAATGAGTAGGCAGAAAAACAAAGTAGTAGCCCAGAGACAGGAGCTGGTGGCAGTGAAACAGCTAAAAAAAAAAAAAAAAAAAAAAAAAAAAAAAAAGCATCTGCGAAGATCTCTCTCTCTCACTCTCTCTCTCTCCATCATATATTGTGCGTTTTCTAGCGCTTGACACCATCTCTGCCAATCGATACATCAACACACAGTCATAGTAACAACGTCAGAGAACAGACAGAATGATACGGGTGCCTTGTCTTTTCCTCAGTCACGACTCTTCGATGTTCTTCATAACGAAGAACGTGTCAAGTCTACGCCAGTCTTGACGACTGAAAATCTGCTGAACAAGCATATGGCCCTACTGTGAAATTACCAGGGCGACATTTGCTCCTTGTCTGGTGAATGGCAAATGATCACGTTTTTCGTGTGCGTTAATTAAGAGGGGATAGGGGGGGTGGGGTAGGAGGCACCGTTGTCGAGGCGGCGATAAACCAATCATGGTTATCATCCAGTGCCAGAGAAGTTCCTAAACAGTTCACTCGCCGACTGAGCATGCGGATAATGGAACAAGTGAGTGTATTGCTGCTGACCGACTCACCGATTCTTGGCATAGGTCCTATCGACTCGCTCACAGTCGACCCCCTTTTCCCAAATCTCCTCCACCCTCCTTCCAACCTTCTACTTACCTCACCCCTTCTCCTACGTGTACCAGACAACCAGGAAACTACCAATTAACCAACTGATACGCGCCCTGAATCGGATTAACAAACATGACGTAGGCATGACGTCAATTCACGTTCTTTTTCCCATTTTATGGCTCTCTCGTGGAGACACCAAAATCATCGTTCACTTTCTCCTACAGGAAGGGATCCTGGTGCTTTCGTCTTGTTCTGTTTGCACGCTTTTCAAAGCCAGAAATGCGTATTTAGAGGTGTCACACGTCCTTTATTTAGTGCCTGCGGTTTTGACATGTTGAGTGTTCTGATTCTGTGCCGGAGTTTTCCACTGTGTTGTGGACCAAACGTCCGACCGCTCTGTTCCGTCAACATTGATGGCCGCCAGAGGGCTACGAAAGAACGTGTTTGTTGAAGACGGTGTGTGGATTAACAAGCTTAGGAAAGGGAAACCGAGCAAAGATACGCCCTGTTGTGTGTGTGTGTGTGTGTGTGTGTGTGTGTGGTGTGTGTGTGTGTGTGTGTGTGCGTGTGTGTGTGTGTGTGTGAGAGAGAGAGAGAGAGAGAGAGAGAGAGAGAAGAGAGAGAGAATGCGTATTTGAGTGTTCCGGTGTTGAGGGGATGTGAGATACAGACAGACAGACAGACAGACAGAAGAGAGAGAGAGAGAGAGAGAGAGAGAGAAGAGGGGGAGGGGGGAGGGAGAGATTTCTATAATCTCTGTCTAAATATTGACACCCCTTCCTCTTTCCCCCTCTCACCCTTTACCCCCTTGTTCTGGCACGTCCATTCGACAGAGCAGCACAAGTGAGAATAAAACACACCGCCCACTCTTATTCTCCACCGCCACCTGTCGCTTACCCACCACAGGCCCAACAACCGAACGGTATTACCAAACCCACCTCACTGAACATTATTTAAATCATGTGTCAAAAGTTCTGCGGTCCTCCAAGCCCCTGCTCTCGTGGTGACGACAGTTTCGAGTCACTCTCTACCTCCACGCCCGTCATGGGTTCATCAAGCTGTCGGGGACTGTCGCGAGATGGACGTGGTGGCGCCCAATGAAGGAGAATAGGGATAAGGCGGGGCCTCCTCAAGTACGCTGCCTCCGCCACAAAGCAATTATAGTCGCCAGTAAGGAGGTTAGCAAGTGGTGTCCAGCGTACGTTGGATCAGCAAAGGCACCTCTGAACACCACCAGAGTGACTCGGCAGCAGTGCAGGTCTCCTCTGGTGGGTTGCCTCATGACAACTGGATACTGACAGTCTGCTCTCTTCGGACTACCGATGTTATGGCTGCAACGACATGTTTCTGGGTATGGCTTGCACAGAGGAGAAGGTGGGGGGGGGGGGGGGGGGGGGGGCAGAATAAACGGCGAGGGAATAATGCCACGGCGGAAAAAGGACGAGAGAGAGAGAGAGAGAGAGAGAGAGAGAGAGAGAGAGAGAGAGAGAGAGAGAGAGAGAGAGAGAAGAAGAAGAAGAAGAAGAAGAAGAAGAAGAAGAAGAAGAAAACCCGAACCCTCCACCCTCTGCACTTCCTTCGATCACCGCCAACCCTTTCACACTTCCAGTCAGGGTTTCCCACGCAGAAATCCCACTTGCAGAAATCAAGGAGCTTTCAAGGACCTCATCAGGACTTCACATGGCTTTTATAAAGACCACACCGTCAATGGTTTAGAACAAAGTAGAATATACGAGCTATGAGTTTGTGCTTGTGTAATAAACGCATTTTCCAACTTTGTAAACAGGAAATTTTATTTCACTGGCAATTCAAATTTTCTTTGAACTTTCACGTCGCACTCACTGAACTGCTATCGAGGATTGAATCTCTCTCTCTTTCTCTCTCTCTCTCTCTCTCTCTCTCTCCCCACACACCACACAACACACACACAAATATATAATATATATATATATATATCGATATGGCCATTACAATGCTGTGTGTTGTAGCCCGCCACAGTGAATACATCGATATGGCCATTGCAATGCTGTGTGTTGTAGCCCTCCACAGTGAACACATCGATATGGCCATTGCAATGCTGTGTGTTGTAGCCCTCTCCACATGAACACATCGATATGGCCATTGCAATGCTGTGTGTTGTAGCCCTCCACAGTGAACCATCGATATGGCCATTCAATGCTGTGTGTTGTAGCCCTCCACAGTGAACACATCCATATGGCCATTGCAATGCTGTGTGTTGTAGCCCTCCACAGTGAAACATCCATATGGCCATTGCAATGCTGTGTGTTGTAGCCCTCCACAGTGAACACATCCATATGGCCATTGCAATGCTGTGTGTTGTAGCCCTCCACAGTGAACACATCCATATGGCCATTGCAATGCTGTGTGTTGTAGCCCTCCACAGTGAACACATCCATATGGCCATTGCAATGCTGTGTGTTGTAGCCCTCCACAGTGAATACATCGATATGGCCATTGCAATGCTGTGTGTTGTAGCCCTCCACAGTGAAACATATGGATATGGCCATTGCAATGCTGTGTGTTGTAGCCCTCCACAGTGAACATAATGGATATGGCCATTGCAATGCTGTGTGTTGTAGCCCTCCACAGTGAACATATGGATATGGCCATTGCAATGCTGTGTGTTGTAGCCCTCCACAGTGAACATATGGATATGGCCATTGCAATGCTGTGTGTTGTAGCCCTCCACAGTGAATACATCGATATGGCCATTGCAATGCTGTGTGTTGTAGCCCCCACAGTGAACAATGGATATGGCCATTGCAATGCTGTGTGTTGTAGCCCTCCACAGTGAACATATGGATATGGCCATTGCAATGCTGTGTGTTGTAGCCCTCCACAGTGAACACATCGATATGGCCATTGCAATGCTGTGTGTTGTAGCCCTCCACAGTGAACATATGGATATGGCCATTGCAATGCTGTGTGTTGTAGCCCTCCACAGTGAACATATGGATATGGCCATTGCAATGCTGTGTGTTGTAGCCCTCCACAGTGAACATATGGATATGGCCATTGCAATGCTGTGTGTTGTAGCCCTCCACAGTGAACACATCGATATGGCCATTGCAATGCTGTGTGTTGTAGCCCTCCACAGTGAACATATGGATATAGCCATTGCAATGCTGTGCGAGAGCCAGCTTTCAACACTCCAAAGACTTTCAACCACATCCAAGAAGCTTGCTTTCCCACTTAGCAGCACCAGCAAGAAAGCAGGAACCCCTGTTCAAGGTGAAAAGAACACAACCCACACGATCTGATTCTTTCCCCTTTACTTAAAAAACGACAACGTTGTTCTTTCACTTTCACCACACTTCAGCCAACGTGTCTATCCCCCACACGATGGGCAGATAACGACTGTAGGGAGGGATACACACGTTGGGCTGTGACTTTCCCAAGGGCTGTCCAGACTGGATGATGACATCACTCCTCGACGTCCGGGACCTTCCGCCCAACAACCAGCCACTCACAGATGTCCTGCAGACGGACACGTGTCGATGCAGTGTTCTTGCGGCTTCCAGACCCAACAAAAATGCCAGGGGTGACTCTGTGCTGCCGCCCAGAAAACCGCAGTTGCCAAGTCCTGGCGGCCGCACTCTGCCAGCTCCCAAGGCTGGTGGGGGTCAAACCAGAGCTGGATGCTAATAACACACTGACCAAAGTCACTCATGCCCCAGGCGAGCTCTTGATTCAACGATCTGTGAAGGCACAGAATACCACGCTTTCACACTGAAACGGTGGCGAGAGAAGTCAAACAACTGACCGCCATATGGGAGTGTTACATAGTGCTTCGCCCCCCTAAAATGCCTCTCTTGTTCGAAGCATCTGCAGCCGGCACACCTTCATCAAATTCCTAACTTCTTTTATTCCCCCCCCCCCCCCTAACGAATGAATGGTTACTACTTGTATATCATTATTTATTTGTTTTCAAACTAGACAGATTTTCGTCTTTTTTTTTTTTTTTTTTTTTAAAACGTGTTGAAGCTTTTGTGTGTGTGTGTGTGTGTGTGTGTGTGTGTGTGTGCGCGCGCGTGCGTGCGTGCGTGCGTGTGTGTGTGTGTGTGTGTGTGAGTAGAGAAGAGAGTGAGAGAGAGAGAGGAGAGAGAGTGAAAGAGAGAGAACATACATATAGACAGAGAGAGAGACAGAGACTGAGACAGAGCGAGAAATGAGTAAAGTATTCTAGCTCCAAACTTGCATATGTGGAAAGTTTCAAATTATTGAGCGCAACAACGAACGGTTCAGAGCACAGATTAAAAAAATGAAACAAGGCTGATACAACTGAAACGACATAAACAAGGGTTACAAAACTTTGACATCACACACAGTTGCAGGTAAAAATGTAACGAGGTACGTACGACAGGCGGAAGTCCAATGACATACACAAGACAGGCAGAAATTCCACAAACATGACAGGTTGATAGTCAGCGATATAAACAAGACAGGTTGACAGTCAGCGACATAAACAGGACAGGTTTATAGTCAGCGACATAAACAGGACAGGTTGATAGTCAGCGACATAAACAGGACAGGTTGATAGCGACATAAACAAGACAGGTTGATAGTTAGCGACATAAACAGGACAGGTTGATAGTTAGCGATATAAACAAGACAGGTTGATAATCAGCGACATAAACAGGACAGGTTGATAGTCAGCGACATAAACAGGACAGGTTGATAGTCAGCGACATAAACAGGACAGGTTGATAGTCTGCGACATAAACAGGACAGGTTGATAGTCTGCGACATAAACAGGACAGGTTGATAGTCTGCGACATAAACAGGACAGGTTGATAGTCACACAGCGACATAAACAAGACAGGTTGATAGTCAGCGACATAAACAAAACAGGTTGATAGTCAGCGACATAAACAAGACAGGTTGATAGCGACATAAACAAGACAGGTTGATAGTCAGCGACATAAACAGGACAAATTGATAGTCAGCGATATAAACAAGACAGGTTGATAGTCAGCGACATAAACAAGACAGGTTGATAGTCAGCGACATAAAACAGGACAAATTGATAGTCAGCGATATAAACAAGACAGGTTGATAGTCAGCGACATAAACAAGACAGGTTGATAGTCAGCGATATAAACAAAACAGGTTTATAGTCACACAGCGACATAAACAAGACAGGTTGATAGTCAGCGACATAAACAAGACAGGTTGATAGTTAGCGATATAAACAAGACAGGTTGATAGTTAGCGATATAAACAGGACAGGTTGATAGTTAGCGACATAAACAAGACTGGTTGATAGTTAGCGACATAAAGAAGACAGGCTGATAGTTAGCGACATAAAGAAGACAGGTTAATAGTCTAGCGACATAAACAAGACAGGTTGATAGTTAGCGATATAAACAAGACAGGTTGATAGTCAGCGACATAAACAAGACAGGTTGATAGTCAGCGATATAAACAGGACAGGTTGATAGTCAGCGACATAAACAGGACAGGTTGATGTCAGCGACATAAAACAAGACAGGTTGATAGTCAGCGACATAAACAAGACAGGTTGATAGTTCAGCGATCATAAACAAGACAGATTGATAGTCAGCGACATAAACAAGACAGGTTGATAGTCAGCGACATAAACAGGACAGGTTGATAGTCAGCGACATAAACAAGACAGGTTGATAGTCAGCGACATAAACAAGACAGGTTGATAGTCAGCGACATAAACAGGACAAGGTTGATAGTCAGCGACATAAACAAGACAGGTTGATAGTCCAGCGACATAAACAAGACAGGTTGATAGTCAGCGATCATAAACAAAACAGGTTGATAGTCAGCGACATAAACAAGACAGGTTGATAGTAGCGACATAAACAAGACAGGTTGATAGTTAGCGATCATAAACAAGACAAGGATTGATAGTCAGCGATATAAACAGACAGGTTGATAGTAGCGACATAAACAAGACAGGTTGATAGTCAGCGACATAAACAGACAAGGTTGATAGTCAGCGATATAAACAAGACAGGTTGATAGTCAGCGACATAAACAAGACAGGTTGATAGTCAGCGATATAAACAAACAGGTTGATAGTCAGCGACATAAACAAGACAGGTTGATAGTCAGCGACATAAAACTATATGGATACAGACAGTTGATAGTCAGCGATATAAACAAGACAGGTTGATAGTCAGCGATATAAACAGACAGGTTGATAGTTAGCGACATAAACAAGACAGTTGATAGTCAGCGACATAAACAAGACAGGTTGATAGTCAGCGACATAAAAAGACAGGTTATAGTCAGCGACATAAACAAGACAGGTTGATAGTTCAGCGATATAAACAAGACAGGTTGATAGTCAGCGACATAAACAAGACAGGTTGATAGTCAGCGATATAAACAAGACAGGTTGATAGTCAGCGACATAAACAAGACAGGTTGATAGTCAGCGATATAAACAGACAGTTGATAGTCAGCGACATAAACAAGACAGGTTGATAGTCAGCGACATAAACAGACAGGTTGATAGTTCAGCGACATAAACAAGACAGGTTGATAGTAGCGATATAAACAGGACAGTTGATAGTCAGCGACATAAACAAGACAGGTTGATAGTCAGCGACATAAACAAGACAGGTTGATAGTCAGCGACATAAAAAGACAGGTAATAGTTAGTCAGCGAATAAACAAGACAGGTTGATAGTCTAGCGACATAAACAAGACAGGTTGATAGTCAGCGAATAAACAAGACAGGTTATAGTACAGCGACATAAACAAGACAGGTTGATAGTCAGCGACATAAACAAGACAGGTTGATAGTCAGCGATATAAACAAGACAGGTTGATAGTCAGCGACATAAACAAGACAGGTTGATAGTCAGCGATCATAAACAAGACGGTTGATAGTAGCGACATAAACAAGACAGGTTGATAGTTCAGCGACATAACAAGACAGGTTAATAGTCAGCGACATAAACAAGACAGGTTGATAGTTCAGCGATATAAACAAGACAGGTTGATAGTCAGCGACATAAACAAGACAGGTTGATAGTCAGCGATATAAACAAGACAGGTTGATAGTCAGCGACATAAACAGACAGGTTGATAGTCAGCGATATAAACAGACAGTTGATAGTCCAGCGACATAAACAAGACAGGTTGATAGTCAGCTGACATAAACAGACAAGTTGATAGTCAGCGACATAAACAAGACAGGTTGATAGTCAGCGACATAAACAGACAGTTGATAGTCAGCCATATAACAAGACAGGTTGATAGTCAGCGACAAAACAAGACAGGTTGATAGTCAGCGACATAAACAGACAATGATAGTCAGCGATATAAACAGACAGGTTGATAGTCAGCGACATAAACAAGACAGGTTGATAGTCAGCGATATAAACAAACAGGTTGATAGTTCCAGCGACATAAACAAGACAGGTTGATAGTCAGCGACATAAACAAGACAGGTTGATAGTTAGCGAATAAACAGACGGTTGATAGTTAGCGATATAACAGGACAGTGTTGATAGTTAGCGACATAAACAAGACTGGTTGATAGTTAGCGACATAAACAAGACAGGTTGATAGTTAGCGACATAAAAAGACAGGTTTATAGTCAGCGACCTATAACAAGACAGGTTGATAGTTAGCGATATAACATGACAGTTTGATAGTCTTCGACATAAACATGCTACAGGTTTATAGTCCGATATTAACAGACATTTGTCCCTCATGCGGTTATAGTCACACAGACCTGTTGATATCAATATACCCAGTTTCATCTCTTGTCATATTATACACAGACAGTTTATAGTACCGCTAACAGCTCTGTACCGCTACTACCAGACTGTTTTATCACCTAATTCACCGTATGTCATATTACTACGAACGCTTCGTTATTCCCATTAACACAGTACATGTCTTATTCAGTCCACCTTTTCAAACCTTTTCTCACGTCTTACTCACCAGTTGATATTTAGACATAACTATGCACCATGTTCTATCACACAGCGACATACAACAGGTTGATGTACAGCGCATAAACAGCAGTGATGTCAGCGATATAACAAGACAGGTTGATAGTTAGCGACATAAACAAGACAGGTTGATAGCCCGACATAAACAGAACAGGTTGATAGTCAGCGATACAAACAAAACAGGTTCATAGTCAGCGACATAAACAAGACAGGTTGATAGTCAGCGACATAAACAAGACAGGTTGATAGTTAGCGACATAAACAAGACAGGTTGATAGCCAGCGACATAAACAAGACAGGTTGATAGTTAGCGACATAAACAAGACAGGTTGATAGTTAGCGACATAAACAAGACAGGTTGATAGTCAGCGACATAAACAGGACAGGTTGATAGTTAGCGACATAAACAAGACAGGTTTGATAGTATAGCGACATAAACAAGACAGGTTGATAGTCAGCGATATAAACAAGACAGGTTGATAGTCAGCGATATGAACAAAACAGGTACATACTCGTGTTTTGATGTCTTCCTCTCCACCTCCTCCCCACGTTTTTTGTCTGAAATGGAGCACTTTTTCATCTTATACTCCCAACCTTCTTTTATTACCCTTTTCTCCTCTTGTCTTTTACTCCCAACCCTCTTTTATTACCTTTTTCTCCTCTTGTCTTTTACTCCCAACCTTCTTTCATTACCCTTTTCTCCTCTTGTCTTTTACTCCCAACCTTCTTTCATTACCCTTTTCTCCTCTTGTCTTTTCCTCCCAACCTTCTTTCATTACCCTTTTCTCCTCTTGTCTTTTCCTCCCAACCTTCTTTCATTACCCTTTTCTCCTCTTGTCTTTTCCTCCCGACCTTCTTTCATTACCCTTTTCTCCTCTTGTCTTTTCCTCCCAACCTTCTTTTATTACCCTTTTCTCCTCTTGTCTTTTCTCCCAACCTTCTTTCATTACCCTTTTCTCCTCTTGTCTTTTCCTCCCAACCTTCTTTATTACCCTTTTCTCCTCTTGTCTTTTCCTCCCAACCTTCTTTCATTACCCTTTCTCTCCTCTTGTCTTTTCCTCCCAACCTTTTATTACCCTTTTCTCTCCTCTTGTCTTTTCCTCCCACCTCTTTTATTACCCTTTTCTCCTCTTGTCTTTTCCTCCCAACCTTCTTTTATTACCCTTTTCTCCTCTTGTCTTTTCCCTCTGTCTGTCCGTTTCACTCTCACTGTTTCCCCGCCCCCCCCCCCCCCCCCCCCCCCCCCCCGTTCCTCTCTACCAGTTGTTGTTGGCCAAGGTCTCACAGCAGATATTGTTTGGGTTTTCTGGACAGAGGACAAGGTGAGGCCACAATGCTTGGCCTAGGTCAGCAAACTGGCAGCAGATTAAGCACAAGCCGGAAAGAGAGAGAGAGAGAGAGAGAGAAGAGAGAGAGAGAGAGAGAGAGAGAGAGCGATCGTGGTCGGTGAGGCTTAAGTGTGGTCAACACGTTCTTTACTGACCTCGACACCCTCGGTTCTTTCCACTTGACACCACTTTTGACACCTGCACAGTGAACGGTGTGACAAAGCGGAATTAAAGCGTTGGCTTGTTGTTTTCCTCCTATGGCTTGACCAGGCACATCTGTCATAGTTCTATTGGAGCGGCCAGTCCCTATCGGAGGTCAGTGTTGAGTTAAGCACAGAGCGTTGCGCTTTTTTTCTCTCTCTCTCTGTCGGCGTTCCTTCTAAGATTAGGTCTTTCTTCCCCCCCCCCCCCTCCTCCCCCCCCCCCAGCTCCCCTTCCCGGCTTGACCCCCCCCCACCTTCTGCCCCCCCCCCCCTCCCCCCCGTCCATTTCAACATTCAATTTCCTCTTCTCTGTCTCTCTGTCCTCGTCACTTTTGGTACTCTGTCTTTCTTTTTCATTTTTCTTCTTCTCTCTTCTTCTTTTTCTTACCAATCATCTACTGGTCAGATTTACAAAGGAAATAATGGACAACTTCGTCCGGTGCGACAACAGACTGTAATGCCATCTGCCAACTAACTCGTGTTTCCACAAGACAGTTTTTCTCCCAGGTCCAAATTTGTCGTTATTGTAAAGAATACAATTTTGCGTGAGAAAAAGAAAAAAAAACAGCATTTCCACACGGTCTGCTGACAGCTAGCACGACATACGACAGACGTGGACCCAGTGTTTGAATTCCTGTACTGGCTGTCATGGAAAGATTTGCTCTGACACAGATGCAAACAACACAACAGCAGCAGCAACAACAGCAAGAGAAAGTAAGAAAGATTCCAGTTAAAAGTCTCCATAGACTATGTAAGCCATACATGCAAGGAGTGAACTCTACAAAGGCTGGGAAAACATACGCTACTCACTCTACGCCACAGATCTTTACATAACTTGCATCAAGAGGTCAGTCAGTCCAATGACAAAGGCGTAACGCAAGCTAAAGCAGATCGCATTACACCTCTCTCTCTCTCTCTCTCTCTCTCACACACACACACACACACACACACACACACACACACACACACACACATCCTGCTAACCACTCCAGCCAAAGAGACCTACGGTCAGAGACGCTGGACTTCAGTACGAACACGGTCAGGCAACAATGAAATCAGATGACTGAACTTTCCATGTGACCTGATGATGAAACAAAACTCTTCCACTAAAAGTACAGGACCACAACAACCTGGTTCTGGAGTATCCCACAAAGTACGCCAGTTCTTCGGACGACTTCCCGCACGAACATCCCGACTGTTTTGGACACGAGGATGGCGTTTCCCTATTCTGTGATCCCCTTCCGGCCACAAGCTCAACACGTGACGTCCCAAAAGGAAAGGCGAATGATACTGGGAAACAACGTGACAGCTTTCTCTCTCTTTCGACTCGTTTTAATCCACACAGCGGGTCATTTGTCACACCTTGCCACCTGCAGCTGCAGGCCTGGCCTGCCGTCTCTCTCCATCCCATCCTTCAAACGTGCGAGAAGATCACATGCACAGGCGCGCACACGAACATAACAGTTTCAGTCTCAGCGTAAGAACAGCCCAGCTCCACCACACCTGACCCTTGCAGGGTCGTCGTCACGTGGACAGAAAGAAAACAGCAACAAACGTAACCCATCTATCTCCAGAACATTAACAATAACACACTGTAGCTACAACAAACGTAACCCATGTATCTCCAGAACATTAACAATAACACACTGTAGCTACAACAAACGTAACCCGTCTATCTCCAGAACATTAACAATAACACATTGTAGCTACAACGAACGTAACCCATCTACCTCCAGAACATTAACAATAACACACTGTAGCTACAACGAACGTAACCCATCTATCTCCAGAACATCAGCAATAACACACTGTATCTACAACAAACGCAACCCATCTATCTCCAGAGCATTAACAATAACACACTGTGGCTACAACGAACGTAACCCATCTACCTCCAGAGCATTAACACATACTAACACACTGTAAGCTACAAACGAACGTAACCCATCTACCTCCAGAGCATAAACAATAACACACTGTAGCTACAACGAACGTAACCCATCTATCTCCAGAGCATTAACAATGACACACTGTAGCTACAACAAACCTAACCCGTCTACCTCCAGAACATTAACAGTAACACACTGTAGCTACAACAAACGTAACCCATCTATCTACAGAGCATTAACAATAACACACTGTAGCTACATCACTGGCTGTCCCTCGGGCGGATAAACCTTTGCCGGACTGACTGTGTCAGTCAGACCGCCTGATATCCACACAGACACACACACACACAGACACACACACACACACAGACACACACACACACTTCCGATTATAAGAGATAGTCAAGGAAAGTTCCACCTAGCAACAGCAACAACGACAAGAGAAGCAGACAGATATCCACAGGCAACGAGATACGGCATACTGGACAGCAAGTGTCCACTCTGAACAGTGTTAACCAGTTCCGACAATTTGTCGCCAAACTGCCAACACACACACACACACACACACACACACAAACACACACACACACAGACATGGAGAGAGAGTGAGAGAGAATCTTATAAACTGTAACAAGAGCAAAAAAAAAAAAAAAAAAGAAAAAAGAGTTAAGACCTTCGGGAACATAGAACAGTGTATGGGCCCTAAAGGCACAAAAGCAACAGTAGCCGACAATAAACAAAGACAAATTTTAGGGGGAAATGACAGAAGCAATGCGAGAGAAAAAAACAAAACAAAAACAAAAACACAAAATAAAAAAAAATAAAAATAAAATAACTAGCATAGAATTTCTAGAAGGCGGAGAAACAATTTAAACAGGCATGCTCGCTTCTTGAAAATATTGAAAAGAATCATAATAAAAAAAAAAAAAATGACAGCTGCAGTGAGGAGTGAAAGGTGCGATGGAAGATAGGGAAAACAGGCAGTGCTCTAGAGCACCTGTTTCACATGGCAGAATCACAGGTTTGCAGCTTTCAAAGATACTTTCAAGTTTTCATCGGTGGATGAAAAACAAAAATCAGGGAGTGGGAGTGGCATTCCGAAGATTTCCAGCAGCTAAAAAAAAAAAAAAAAAAAAAAAAAAGGGGGGGGGGGGGGGGTGGGGGTGGGGGATCAGTTGAAAAGAGGATAATTGACATGCCCGTTTCAAATGGACGAGCCTCCGATGTCCCCCAAAGGAGCACACACGAAACAGAAAGACAGAACGGAAAGGGTATGTGTGTGTGGGGCGGGGGCGGGGGGTGGGGGGGGGGGGGGGGTACTGCCTGTGAGCAAGACGACGTGCAGTAAAGCGGAAGATGCAGATCGAAGGCATCCTGTCAGCACTTGTTGGCCAGGCGGGGCCGGCTGATGTTCTCAAAGCCAGGCTGCAAGGGTTACCCAGAAACCCTGTTCCGTTTCTTTCACAACGTTCACTCAGCCTGAAGCCCGGGGCACTGAAGCCCAGCTAAGCCCAAGTCCTGGAGCTCGATATCTTTTTCTTTTTTTCTATCAAAGAATCCGATCTCGCGGCTTCTTCCAAAGTCAGCTTTTCTTGTTAAGGATCCAGGTTCACCATGCGTTTTTCCTCTGATCAGTTCCGCCTGCTAGTTATACTGACGAAACATCCAGTTCTTTAACAGAACATCCTGCAGTCATTGAACCGACTGCACATTAGTCGTGAATTTCCCCTTGAGAAAGCTCCTGCCTTTTGCCAGTTACCCTGGTCCGCTAATTGAGACATACGGATCTGCATCTTTGACATGATGAGTATGAATATGTTGTTATGAATGCAGTTACGGATACCCTCTTGTTTCTGCTATGCAAAAAAAAAAAAAAAAAGTATCTTACACACAGGAAAAAATACTTTCAACGCAAAAGGAAATAAAGTAATAATGATGATGATGATTATAGTATTAAAAAGTTTATACACCGCGGGACAGAAAGAATTGTTCCATCAAGAAATAAAGTACTAAAAAAAAATGAACATGTCTACCTATGTTGCCCGACCCCGTGACGTTACGCAACAAATCATTTTAACCCGGTACCCACCGGCACAGCCAGCCTCAAACAGAAATCTCGAACAGTAACACCATCACCACGGCACCCGGACAGGCTGCTATGAGTCATCCAATTCGGGGGGAAATCGCAGACACTGTGCGGCAAGCGTGTTCCTCCCTCGCAAGGAGATGGAGGCGAACTTACAACCCCTAAAATCTGCTTCCCCTAAAATCTGCTTATGACAGGCCGCGGACACAGCGAGTTCTCAGGGGAACCGCTGCTCCTCTGGCTCCGTTCTCTCATTTTCCTGGCTCTCTCTCTTTCTCTCTTCCTTTTTTCTTCTCTCTTGTTCGCCCCTCCATTTCCTTCTTCTTCCTCACCCCCTCTCTCTCTATCCCCCTCCATTTCCCATCTTATTCAGTCTTGCTCTCTGTCCCCATTCTTCTTCTTCTTTTTCTCTTTCTCTCTCTCTCTGCCTTTTTGTTCTTCTTCCCCTCTCTCTGCGTCTCTTTCTGCCCCCCCCCCCTCTCTCTCTATCTCTCTCTCTCACACATTTTCTTCGTTTTTTCTTTTTCTCTCTCTGTACCCCCTTTCTCTCCCCTTCCCCTTTGTCTCTCTCATTCACTCGTTTTCCCTCTTCTTCATCTTCTCTCTCTCCTCCTCTCTCTCTCTCCTCTCTCTCCGTTCGTCTCCCCCCTCTCTCTCGCTTTCTCTCTCATTTTCTTCACTCTCTCTCTCTGTCCCCTTTTCTCTCTTTCTCCCCCCCCCCTTCCCTCTCTGTCTCTCTCCCTCACTCATTTTCCCTCTTCTTCTTCCTCTCCTCTCTCTGTCTGTCTGTCCGTCTGTCTGTCTCTCTCCCACTCCCCGAGCGGCTGTCTGTCAATAGCAGCGGCAGCAAATTGGATTATCCCCACAGGTCAGTCACATCATGTACCCCCCCCCCCCCTTATCTCCTCAACTCC
>CM065721.1:26902051-26904551 GCA_033310375.1 Conus canariensis | reverse complement strand
CCCCCACCGTTTATCTGGGAGGGACAACTTGCAAGGAGGGCGGTACTATCAGACCTGGACACCCGAGTGACACCCCCATCTGGATGGCGGCGATATTCAGCTGCGTCATCATCGCAGCGTGCGTCTGATGATGTTTGCCTACCACACGTGAAAAAAGGAGGCCTGCCTCCTCGCACAGGAAGACAATCGGTGTGTGGGGAGAACTATCAAGGAGATGCTGCAGAGGAGAGACAAGAGGAAGCTGGACGGTGGGGGGCATAGGGGTAGGTGTGCAGGGGGTGGGGGTGGGTGGTGGTGGGGAGAACAGTCACAGACAGACAGACGAACAGACTGGCAAATAAATAAACACCAGGAACAAACAAAACTGACTGTTTGATCTTGATTGTTCACGCGCTGTAAACACATGTTGATGGTGCTACACTTCTGACGGGGAGGGCGCTCTATCCATTCAGAGAGAGGAGAGAGAGAGAGAGAGAGAGAGAGAGAGAGAGAGAGAGAGAGAGAGAACGATAGAAAGACAGAGAGAGAGAGAGAGAGAGCAAGAGAGAAAGAAAGAGAGAGAGAGAACGAAAGAAAGACAGAGAGAGAGAGAGAGAGAGAGAGAGAGAGAGAGAGAGAGAGAGGGAGGGAGGGAGGGAGGGAGGGATACAGACAGACAGACAGACAGAGACAGAGAGAGCTAACAAATTCGCTGACCACCGTGTGTGGGCAGGTGGCGGTTGGGTGAAAAGGAACGAAAAGAGAACGGGGGGAGGGTTGTTTCCCTAGACAGCCGCCGTGGGAGGAGAAAGAGGTCACTAAAACAATCAAGAAAGGCAGACTGGACGTGGGCAGCATCACATGATCCCAACCCACACACCACAATTTTCTTCATTACAACGTCCTTGCCAACTTCTTTTACCTCTCCTCGCAACTGCCCCCCCCCCCCCCATGTACTTCCATCCCGCCCCCACACCCCATCTACCCCCCTCCTGCCATCTTCCCTCTTCCTGGTGATGCTACTACCAGCTTCTATTGGTGTACCTTTTAGTTTATTCATTTTATTTACTAAAGTCACGTACACATCGCCTGTCCTCTGTAAGTGACCAAGTACTAAAAACACCTTAAATACAATCCACGCTCTCGTGTAAAACGGATGTCTTACCCGGGTAGAACCGATTGAAGAGCTGTCTGCCAGCGCTTAATTCAGTCGTTTCCCGAATCATCCGATGGCATATCAGTCATTAACTTTTTCACTTACTCTTCCTACTTTCAAGGAAAATGAAGGCTACGTGTATACGTGTCACCCATACCAACGGACAAACCGGCCATCTCTCCTCGGGGTGACGAGATTTGACGAGCGTGCATGATGTTACGCGTGCGTTCACATACGAAACCTCGGTTTCTCGTCTCATTTGAAGGAATTACAATAAATCAATGTGAAAGAAATCTGAAACGTGGCGGCGAGACAACTATAGTTTATAACAAATTAAGGAAGACAACTTCTGCATCCGTGATGAAACGACTACGGCGACTGTCTTGCTGCTGGGGCAAAAGTTGTACCCCCTCCCTTCGTTTCTTTCTTTCTTTGTTTTTTTCCTCGTTTGCTTTTTTGTGTGTTTTGTTTTGTTACTGAAGAAAACTACAAGGAAACAAAGCGGTCGAAGAAGAGAATACATGCTGACATGCTGAGGCCCTACGGTACTATTTTTGGTTTGATGATTGCATGAGTGAGTGCGCGAGTGCGCGAGTGCGCGAGTGTGTGTGTGTGTGTGTGTGTGTGTGTGTGTGTGTGGTGTGTGTGTGTGTGTGTGTGCGTGCGCGCGCGCGCGTATGTGTGAGTGTGTGTGTGTGTGTGGGGGGGGGGGGGGGGAGAGAGAGAGAGAGAGAGAGAGAGAGAGAGAGCATTCTATCCACTGAGAGAGAGAGAGAGAGAGAGAGAGAGAGAGAGAGAGGCCGTTCTATCCACTGAGAGAGAGAGAGAGAGAGGAGAGAGAGAGAGAGAGAGAGAGAGGCCATTCTATCCACTAGAGAGAGAGAGAGAGAGAGAGAGAGAGAGAGAGAGAGAGAGAGAGAGAGAGAGTAGGACAAAACACGACGAAACTAACCCTGTTAACCGAGAACGGTGACGAAATTCGATCAGCTCTGTTCTCGAGGCCACTAATACAGTTGCTCTCTCTCTCTCTCTCTCTCTCTCTCTCTTGTCTCTCTCTCTCTCTGTCTCTCTCTCTCTGTCTCTCTCTGTCTCTCTCTCTCTGCTCTTCCTCCTTCTAAATCTCAGTTCTTACATCTGTCTCCCTGTCTGCCCTTTGACCCCTTTCCTCCCATTTCTTCTTTTCGTTTTCCCCCCTCCCTCTGTCGCCCTACAGTGGTCTTTTTAATGGTCAGGATATGCCTTGGCTTTCTGGATTCGGGCGTTTCCATTCGGAGCTATACATTGCTCTGGTTTAAACTGGTTTACAGCCCTGAGAATGACCTCACGGTCGGCTGGACTTTACACAGCATGGCCTGGCTAGCCTTC
>CM065721.1:26894551-26897051 GCA_033310375.1 Conus canariensis | reverse complement strand
CCATTCCCCCTCCCCCAACCCCAAAACTCCTCTTTCGTCTCCTGGCGTCCCCAGTGAAGCAGGAAAAGGGTTGAAATGCAATCAGGCGCCGCGCAGTGAGTCATGCATATTGCCACAAATGACATCCTAACCCCCCTCACTTTATGTTCCTCTTCAAAGCGGTTAGCAACGGCATTTCTGAGCTGCTCAGCCGCTCGGCAATGAGCACCAGGGGAGAGTGAGGTGGGGGGGGGGGGGGGGGGAGGGTAGGGCGTGGTAAGAAGAGTGTGGGGACAGTAAGGAAGGAAAGGGGAGCGGTGGAGGAAGTGTGTTGTTACCATTGCACTAGGTGGAGGGTCCCACGGGTCCCGTGTACATGTCATGCATATATGATCGGAGGTTCGAATCTCCCCCCGCTTCTGGGTATAGCATGCCAAAAAAAAAAAAAAAAAAAAAGTCATGATGTACGATGGAACGGTTGCTGCAAATTCGCTTTGGGGCTCTGCCATCGGTATTATCTCCCCTCCCTTTTCACTCCTCTCTCTCTCTCTCTCTCTCTCTCTCTCTCTCTCTCTCTCTCTCTCTCTCTCTCCTCTGTCCCAGACGACAATCAATATCACGACCCACCCCCTAAAACTGTACAGCCTGTTGTTCAAACAGAGGCAGCTTATCCTGGAACTCAGGTTACTTGGGCAGTGTGAGAACTACAAGTGACAGGTTCCTTTTTCACAACCTGAATACGGATATAAAGGGGGGAGGGGGGGAGGGCAAGAAGGGTTGAGACGATGACAATAGCACAGAGAGAGGGGGGAGAGGGAGAGAGAGAAAGACAGAGGGGGGGGGAGAAGGAAGAAGAGAAGAGAAGAGAAGAAGAGAAGAGAGAGAGAGAGAGAGAGAGAGAGAGAGAGAGAGAGAGAGAGAGAGAGAGACAGACAGACAGACAGAGTTGCCGGAGGGGTGAGTGGCAGGGAAGGGGGGAAGGGGAGGGAGAGAGAGAGAGAAAGACAGAGAGAAAGAGAGAGAGCGAGAGAAAGAGAGAGGGGGGGAGAGAGAGAGAGTGGGGGGGGGGGGGCGACGAAAAGACCTTCAGACAAACAAACAAAACAACAACCAATGGAGAAAGCGCTAAACACTTTTCCAATCTAGGTATAACCCACAGCACCCAGCGTCTATCCGTTCCAGCCCTGACACTGCGGGAGATCCTACCCGCTTTTCCCCTGATGATAATGACAACCAGAAATCAAACCCACGCTCCGTCCACATAGGCGTGACAGACCGCGATGAGAAAAGATGCAGACGATTATCTGTTGGATTCTCCTCCGAGTCTCCACTTTCAAACTCTAAAATGAAGCTTTGGGCGTTCCACTTCGCGAGACTGAAGAAAGCTTAAGAACTGAGGTGGGGTGATGTTGGTTGGGGTTGGGTGTTTGTGCAGTCAGTCAGAGCGGGGGGGGGGGGGAGTAGGGGGGGTTCCCTTCCATCACACGCGTGTAGTGGGGGCGGATCAGGGGGAATTCTCCAAAATTCCTCCTCCTTTTCCATTCCTCCTAATCTCTTTAAAGAAAACAACAACAACAACAACAACAACAACAAAACCCGCAAGCAATAACAATAAAATAAAAACCATGCGTAGTTTCCACTCTGCTGGGAGAAACGTTGCGTTACCGAGTGCACGTGAAAAAAACAAAACAAAAACAACATCAACAACAACAACAACAACACACACACACACATACACACACACACAACAACAACAACATAACTAAGTAAATGTCACAGGACGCTACTCCCGCCACTCACCGACTTATGTTTTGTGACTTTGATATAAATCCCCCAACGTAACTGGTGGTCTAGAGCAGTTTCCGTCTGGAATCAGACCAGAGAGAGAGAGAGAGAGAGAGAGAGAGAAGAGAGAGAGAGAGAGAGAAGAGAGAGAGAGAGAGACAGAGACAGAGAGACAGACAGAGAGACAGTGAGAGACAGAGAGACAGACAGACAGACACTAGCAAATCAATAAAGTCAGATGCACAATCCTCCTCTGGATGAACAGGGCTCGCCTCTGCTTTGCGTTTTGTTCGCAACACTGACGTGATGAAGCTAGTAAGGAAAGTGACTACCAGTGTACAACACTGACGTGATGAAGCTAGTAAGGAAAGTGACTACCAGTGTACAACACTGACGTGATGAAGCTAGTAAGGAAAGTGACTACCAGTGTACAACACTGACGTGATGAAGCTAGTACGGAAAGTGACTACCAGTGTACAACACTGACGTGATGAAGCTAGTACGGAAAGTGACTACCAGTGTACAACACTGACGTGATGAAGCTAGTACGGAAAGTGACTACCAGTGTACAACACTGACGTGATGAAGCTAGTACGGAAAGTGACACCAGTGTACAACACTGACGTGATGAGCTAGTACGGAAAGTGACTACAGTGTACAACACTGACGTGATGCGCTATACGGAAGTGACTACCAGTGTAAACACTGACGTGATGAAGCTAGTACGGAAAGTGAC
>CM065721.1:26879551-26882051 GCA_033310375.1 Conus canariensis | reverse complement strand
AATCTCTCTCTCTCTCTCTCTCTCTCTCTCTCTCTCTCTCTCTCTCTCTCTCTTTTCTGTCTGTCTGTCTCTCACTCTCTCTGTATGTCTGTCTCTCCCCCCTGTCGTTAGGCCATGGATCCAATGATGTCAGTTATAACAGTCTTCCTGCTGAGGCCTGGATGTAAATGAGCAGTCTGATTGTGGAGGCGCACAGAACATGCTGAACAATAGTGGTGGCACTGGAAGCATCATCATCCTTTCAGCACCCTCTATTCAAATGTTTTCATTCTACTCACCGCTACCCTTTTCCGTCTGTCTGTCTCTCTTCCTGTCTGTCTGTCTGTCTCTCTTCCTGTCTGTCTGTCTCTCTTCCTGTCTGTCTGTCTCTCTTCCTGTCTGTCTGTCTCTTTTTCACTCCCTCTCCAGTCCCTGCCCCTCCTCTCTCTCCCTCCCTCTCGCTCACTCGTTCGCTCTCTCCCTCCCTCCATCATCATCTTCATAATCCCCTTGCTTGACACTGAACATGTTTTGTTTCGTCTGGGGGAAAAGGAGACTCTGCCACAATCATTCATATTGTTTTGCGATGCCACAAGGCTTCAAGAAGACGGTAAAGAATGGCGACTACTTGGCATATGATTTGTGGAGAGAGACAATAACTGTGCTTCAGTCTGCGACAGCCCGTGGCATGACCAGAATCTGCCCACTTTGTCTCCACTGGGCGGTGAACGGTGGTCGGAAACGTGCTAAACAACAGATTTACTTTAAACAGAGACAGAACGATTGGAGGGGGGGGGGGGGGGGGGGGGAGAGAGAGAGAGAGATAGAAGCGGATGACACACGAGCCTCCCCGCCCGTACGCTTCGGAAGTACCGGTCGAACCCGATCCCAAACGTAGCGTCTGTCATAGTAAACGTACATCTCAAACGGACTTCGGCATCCAGTTAAATCCGACCGTTCAAGATACACCGTGATCTGTTTGAAACGGACAGTTAGTATCCTCCAACCAATCAACGCTCAGCATTGAGCCAACACCCATGACACAAGGAAAAATAGCCTCATCCGGCAAGGCGGTCAGACTGTCCGATTCGGAGACCGAACATTTGATTGAATCGTACCAAGGCCATGATATGCTGTGGAATGTCAGCTAAAATAAATTATAAGAATCTACATATTCGAGAAAAAGCTTCGTATTCAATTGTACAGTCCTTTGAAGCGGCATGTGGGATCAAACTCGAAGGTTTTAAAACTATCGTGAAGCACTCCGTCCGTTCGACACTGACTGGTCGGACCGCACAGGTTCAAACGTTTTCGTCTTAACTGTACGGACGAAAAGGCTCGTGTGTCAGCACAGAGAGAGAGGAGAGAAGAGAGAGAGAGAGAGAGAGAGAGAGAGAGAGAGAGAGAGAGATTTGTTGTTTTCATCCTACTCTACTTTCAATTCTGTAAACTCCGTGCCTGGAACAGGCACACATCTGTGGAAAGGAATTTCTCGTCTTCTGCCGGGTAAGGGCTTCAACCCGGTGTTTGTAAACAATGGCGGGCACCTGTCAGCAAAGCAAGCTGGAGCTGCTTCAAGTGGAAGACGACCGAAGAAAATGGGCCCAGTCAGGTAAAAGTGAAGGCCCTTTCTGAGCTAAAGGACTACCGTGAATTCACCCACCGCTCAGACTGCAGACTGTGCATGTGTGGAGAGGGAACGAGGGGCGAGAAGAAAGAAGGCAGCCGGTTTGCAGGGCTGGAACAGACTTTTGTTGAAGAGAGTACCTCTCCCTCCTCCCCCACCCATCATTTGTCTCTCTCAGTTTGCAGGGCTGAAACTTTCTTTCTTTCATCTGAAGACCTCCCTCTCTCTCCGTTCCTCTTTCAGAGCACCCCCCCCCCCCCCTCTTATTTCTCTTTCTTTCCCCATTGTTGTCTGGCCAAGCACCAAATGCTGTCAACTGCACAGTCTTCATGCTAAGGCCCGGATGTAAATGAACATCTGTTTGTGGGTGCACACTTCACAGTACCAAGACAGTGGTGGCACTGGAAGCATCAGCATCCTTCCACTGCCCTCTCTTCACACATTTTCACTCCCCGCACCCTCACCTCTCCCCCCCCCCTCTCTCTCTCTGTCTTTCTCTCGCTCTCTTACTCCCTCCCTCCATCATCATCTTCATAATCCCCTTGCTTGACACTGAACGTGTTTTGTTTCGTCTAGGGGGAAAGGAAACTCTGCCACAATCATTCATATTGTTTTGCGATGCCACAAGGCTTCAAGAAGGCGGTAAAGAATGGCGACTACTAGGCATGTGATTTGTGGAGAGAGATAATAACTGTGCTTCATTCTGCGACAGTCCATAATACGTGGCTCCACCAGAACGCAAAACCTGTCCTGTTTGCCGCCACTGGGCGGAGAACGATGAACGGCAATGTGCTGAACAACAGATTTATTATATACACAGACAGACTGACTGGACCGGGGCGGAGGACAGAGAGGGGGGAAGGTGAGAGGTGGAAGAGTGTGAACAGAATGGGA
>CM065721.1:26857051-26877051 GCA_033310375.1 Conus canariensis | reverse complement strand
TTGATCCGTTCACTGACTGTGTGTGGCTATAAGCCGTGAATCTGTGGCCAATGACAATGAGCTTGATCCGTTCACTGACTGTGTGTGGCTATAAGCCGTGAATCTGTGGCCAATGACAGTGAGCTTGATCCGTTCACTGACTGTGTGTGGCTATAAGCCGTGAATCTGTGGCCAATGACAATGAGCTTGATCCGTTCACTGACTGTGTGTGGCTATAAGCCGTGAATCTGTGGCCAATGACAGTGAGCTGGCTCCGTTCACTGACTGTGTGTGGCTATAAGCCGTCAATCTGTGGCCAATGACAATGAGCTGGCTCCATTCAGTGACTGTGTGTGGCTATAAGCCGTCAATCTGTGGCCAATGACAGTGAGCTTGCTCCGTTCACTGACTGTGTGTGGCTATAAGCCGTCAATCTGTGGCCAATGACAATGAGCTGGATCCGTTCACTGACTGTGTGTGGCTATAAGCCGTCAATCTGTGGCCAATGACAATGAGCTGGCTCCATTCACTGACTGTGTGTGGCTATAAGCCGTCAATCTGTGGCCAATGACAATGAGCTGGCTCCATTCACTGACTGTGTGTGGCTATAAGCCGTCAATCTGTGGCCAATGACAGTGAGCTGGCTCCGTTCACTGACTGTGTGTGGCTATAAGCCGTGAATCTGTGGCCAATGACAATGAGCTTGATCCGTTCACTGACTGTGTGTGGCTATAAGCCGTGAATCTGTGGCCAATGACAATGAGCTGGATCCATTCACTGACTGTGTGTGGCTATAAGCCGTGAATCTGTGGCCAATGACAATGAGCTGGATCCATTCACTGACTGTGTGTGGCTATAAGCCGTGAATCTGTGGCCAATGACAATGAGCTGGATCCATTCACTGACTGTGTGTGGCTATAAGCCGTGAATCTGTGGCCAATGACAATGAGCTGGATCCATTCACTGACTGTGTGTGGCTATAAGCCGTGAATCTGTGGCCAATGACAATGAGCTGGCTCCATTCAGTGACTGTGTGTGGCTATAAGCCGTGAATCTGTGGCCAATGACAATGAGCTGGCTCCATTCAGTGACTGTGTGTGGCTATAAGCCGTCAATCTGTGGCCAATGACAATGAGCTGGCTCCATTCAGTGACTGTGTGTGGCTATAAGCCGTCAATCTGTGGCCAATGACAATGAGCTGGCTCCATTCAGTGACTGTGTGTGGCTATAAGCCGTCAATCTGTGGCCAATGACAATGAGCTGGCTCCATTCAGTGACTGTGTGTGGCTATAAGCCGTCAATCTGTGGCCAATGACAATGAGCTGGCTCCATTCAGTGACTGTGTGTGGCTATAAGCCGTCAATCTGTGGCCAATGACAATGAGCTGGCTCCATTCAGTGACTGTGTGTGGCTATAAGCCGTGAATCTGTGGCCAATGACAATGAGCTGGCTCCATTCAGTGACTGTGTGTGGCTATAAGCCGTCAATCTGTGGCCAATGACAATGAGCTGGCTCCATTCAGTGACTGTGTGTGGCTATAAGCCGTCAATCTGTGGCCAATGACAATGAGCTGGCTCCATTCAGTGACTGTGTGTGGCTATAAGCCGTCAATCTGTGGCCAATGACAATGAGCTGGCTCCATTCAGTGACTGTGTGTGGCTATAAGCCGTCAATCTGTGGCCAATGACAATGAGCTGGCTCCATTCAGTGACTGTGTGTGGCTATAAGCCGTCAATCTGTGGCCAATGACAATGAGCTGGCTCCATTCAGTGACTGTGTGTGGCTATAAGCCGTCAATCTGTGGCCAATGCCAATGAGCTGGCTCCATTCAGTGACTGTGTGTGGCTATAAGCCGTCAATCTGTGGCCAATGCCAATGAGCTGGCTCCATTCAGTGACTGTGTGTGGCTATAAGCCGTCAATCTGTGGCCAATGCCAATGAGCTGGCTCCATTCAGTGACTGTGTGTGGCTATAAGCCGTCAATCTGTGGCCAATGCCAATGAGCTGGCTCCATTCAGTGACTGTGTGTGGCTATAAGCCGTCAATCTGTGGCCAATGCCAATGAGCTGGCTCCATTCAGTGACTGTGTGTGGCTATAAGCCGTCAATCTGTGGCCAATGCCAATGAGCTGGCTCCATTCAGTGACTGTGTGTGGCTATAAGCCGTCAATCTGTGGCCAATGACAATGAGCTGGCTCCATTCAGTGACTGTGTGTGGCTATAAGCCGTCAATCTGTGGCCAATGACAATGAGCTGGCTCCATTCAGTGACTGTGTGTGGCTATAAGCCGTCAATCTGTGGCCAATGACAATGAGCTGGCTCCATTCAGTGACTGTGTGTGGCTATAAGCCGTCAATCTGTGGCCAATGCCAATGAGCTGGCTCCATTCAGTGACTGTGTGTGGCTATAAGCCGTCAATCTGTGGCCAATGCCAATGAGCTGGCTCCATTCAGTGACTGTGTGTGGCTATAAGCCGTCAATCTGTGGCCAATGCCAATGAGCTGGCTCCATTCAGTGACTGTGTGTGGCTATAAGCGTCAATCTGTGGCCAATGCCAATGAGCTGGCTCCATTCAGTGACTGTGTGTGGCTATAAGCCGTCAATCTGTGGCCAATGCCAATGAGCTGGCTCCATTCAGTGACTGTGTGTGGCTATAAGCCGTCAATCTGTGGCCAATGACAATGAGCTGGCTCCATTCAGTGACTGTGTGTGGCTATAAGCCGTCAATCTGTGGCCAATGCCAATGAGCTGGCTCCATTCAGTGACTGTGTGTGGCTATAAGCCGTCAATCTGTGGCCAATGACAATGAGCTGGCTCCATTCAGTGACTGTGTGTGGCTATAAGCCGTCAATCTGTGGCCAATGACAATGAGCTGGCTCCATTCAGTGACTGTGTGTGGCTATAAGCCGTCAATCTGTGGCCAATGACAATGAGCTGGCTCCATTCACTGACTGTGTGTGGCTATCGCTTTTTGGCGACAGGCTGACAGAGCAAGGGACTGGCAGACAGGTTATTTTGCCCTAAACACCATTCATCTTGTTTACGGCCCAGCCCTTGGGAAGCTAGGGCAAACACGGAAATCAGCTGTGATCCTCGGGAAAACAGTTGCGGTTCTAAAGAATAACCTTTCAACCCCGCCTGCTTGGGAAAACAGCGATTGTCGGTTTGGGAAGCAAGTGCGCTCTCATATTCATACAGGTCTGTGTACCACCAGCCTGCAAACCATCCAACCAACCCCGAACCCCTCTCCACCACCAGACAGAACATGATAAAGCGCCTCTCCAGCCACCATTAGAGGCAGTGATAAACCACCTGAACCGAAGGAGTGGTCGCCTGCCCGTGATAAAACCCCACATCCTGCGGAGCGTGTGTGTGTAAGATGATAACGCCTCACGTCCCGCCGCGAACCGCAAAGCCGCCGCACAATGTGGAGTGGGCTTTAAGGTAGTGATTAACTTTTCGTATCGGCTTGGAGTGAGCGCGTAACAGTGGGATAAACTTTTACGTCCCCGGCTCTGTGCGTGAAAGATAGAGAGAGAGAGAGAGAGAGAGAGAGAGAGAGAGAGAGAGAGAGAGAGAGAGAGAGAGTGTGTGTGTGTGTGTACACTGCGAGCGTGCGTGCTTGCGTGTGTGCGTGCGTGCGTGCGTGCGTGCGTGTAATCATGACACTCACGACATGCGATTTTATGCATATTTGATATCTTTTCCGCCACAAGTGCAGTTCATACCTTTAGAAAATATTGTCGTAAAAGCATTCAGCTTAAATCTAGAAATAAAAGACGGTCAATGACCTTACGAGACGTAAACGGTAGCGAGTTCTTGAAATATTATCATTTACGCGGTGACTAACCTGCCTGCGTGATTAAACAAATGTACCTGAAGCTTGTAGTTTCTTCCGAAAATGTTTCCAGCAAGCGTTTTGCTACTGGGCGGTATCCCTTCGCCAGAGATGGTGGAATGTTTACACTGAATGCATTGTCAATGCGTGTCGGCTCTTTTTTCTCTAGTTTTGCTTGCCAACTCTTTCGTTAAAAAAAAAAAAAAAAAAAGAATCCACCCAACAAACGTGAAACAACCTACCTCTCAAAAGCAAGATGTATGTAAATGATTGATTAAAAAAAAAAAAATCTTGTTTGACTGTAGAATTTGATTCTCTACGAGCACATAAACCTGACTTCCGAATAAACATGGAGAAGTATTTGAAAAACTTATTTGAGAAAATATATTAAGAAGGATAGGGTCATCAAAATAACCCTGAATTCCGATCTCTCTCTCTCTCTCTCTCTCTCTCTCTCTCTCTCTCTCTCTCCTCTCTCTCTCTCTCTCTCTCTCTCTCTATATATATATATATTGTGTGTGTGTGTGTGTGTGTGTGTGTGTGTGTGTGTGTGTGTGTGTGTGTATATGTGCGTCACCATCCTCTATCAACGAGGATAGAGGATGGAGTGACACTACCAGACTGGCTGAGGACCGTGCACAGTGGAGCGCCTTGACTGCCTCATGCGTCGCAAGACGCGGGAGCGTCTAAGTCTAAGTAAGTAAGATATGTGCATGCGTGCGTGCGTGCGTGCGTGCGTGCGTGTGTGTGTGTGTGTGTGTGTGTGTGTGTGAGAGAGAGAGAGAATATATCTTTTTAAAACATAAAGAGAGATTATACATAAAAAGACCTTTCCACGTTTATAGAGGGAATAATGAAAGCAGCGACCGCTCCCTAGTTGTCCGTCACAGATCCGTCTGTGTACATTTTCAGAACAATAAGAACGTCAATGTTTACAGGCATATAATGTACACACAGAAAACACACACACACACACATACACAAGACACACACACACACACGCATGTGCGCGCAAGAATGCGCAAATGCAAGCGTGCATACGTGTGTCCAAGCGTGTTTATTTGATGAAGATGGAACCGGAGCGCAAAACGGCAGTGCAAGAAGGCCAGAGAAGCTGTATCAGCCGTGTATATCTCTGTCAGCATCCCCCTGCTCACCCCGCTCCCCCCCCCCCCCCTCCCCCAGTCAGCCCAGCAGAAGGGGAGCTGGCTAATGCAGTCACCGCGTTGCCCAAGCCCCCCGGGGGCCCCGGAATGTCAACAAGACAGGTAGACAGACGTATCCCCCTGCCTACACAAACACATCTGCCCAGCCTGGCTGCCCCCGAGATTTATTTTGTTTTCCTCTCTCTCTCTCTCTCTCTCTCTCTCTCTCTCTCTCTCTCTCTCTCTCTCTCTCTCTTCTCCTCCCTCATCGCCCCCAACACCCCCCTCCCCTCCCCCAAACAGCCGAAGCGTCTAACACATGGCACAGGTCGAATCTGCAGGAGAAAGACTAGGGAGAGGCTGGGGCGGAAAAAAGATAGGCGATTTAGGGCACGTGCGCATGATTCACATGGAGCTCGTGAATAGAGAGAAAAAAAAGAGAGAAAAGAAGAAAAAAAAAGGAGAGAAAAAAAGGAAAAGAAAAGAATCATACAGAAACACGTACAATTTGCATAACGGTCACTCTGGCCAACTTTTTTTTAGATTCTTACGGTGAAAACTACGGGCTTCTGATCGGTTTGAGTTTCAAGGTGCATGGACGTTTAAACTGAACCGTACACGACAATGCCAACGTGACACAATACAGCGACGGGAAAGAACAAGCCAAGCGTATGTATTCAAACTGCACTGGGCATTTTTGCCCACGCTGCAACAAAACTGACGAGTATTCCTGGGAATGTTCGTTATCATTATCAGAGTTCACTTCACGTCTATCTTTTATATGTTTGTTTCTTTTGTTTTGTTTAGTCATACTTTTGCAGTTGGTTTCCAGAATGACTTGCCCTATCTCCCCCCCCCCCCCCCCCCACACACACACACACACACACACTTTTCTTCCATTCTTCGCTTTACCAGAAGCATGACAAATGACCTCTGACTACTTCAGCTTTGGGGACACGCTTGACTAGCAGCAAGTCACTGTGCTGCATAATCTGAGAAGATTAGTTACTTTTAGGTTCTATGTCCACATTCATCTGACAGAGAGAGGAGAGAGAGAGAGAGAGAGAGAGAGAGAGAGAGAGTGTGGTGTGTGTGTGTGTGTGTGTGTGTGTGTGTGTGTGAGAGAGAGAGAGAGAGAGAGAGAGAGAGAGAGAGAGAGAGAGAGAGAGAGAGAGAGAGAGAGAGAAAGCAGTCAACCCTGGAGGGTGGGTGAGCGTAAGACGGTAGAGAGTGAAGGCGTGGGTGGGGACTAACACAACCTACGCAACAGAACAATAATATTTTACGATGGACAGAGAACTCCAGCCTTCATGTCGGGTGCCACCGCATTCTGCTTACATTCAGGGTCAACATCAACTTCCTCCATATAATGTCTATAGCAGGCAACATATGTATAGCATGCAAGAACAATCAATCCTAGAGAGTGGGTGAAAGTTAGACAGCGGGAGAATAAAAGCGCGGATGGGGACTGTCTACATAAATAAACCGGCACCACCAGAGCGATAACATTTTCAGAAGGGCAGCGAACTCCCAGTCGGCACCACCAGAGCGATAACATTTTCAGAAGGGCAGAGAACTCCCAGTCTTTATCTTGGGCACCACAGGGAAACGAACCCGGAAAAGGCTGAATGAGAACTCGATGCCCTACTGCTCAGCCAGCAAAACACACTTAGTGGGGAGGAGGTACTTCAAGTATTCATAGAGATGAAATCGATCCGTCCCCCCCCTCCCCCAACCCCCCTCCTTTCAGCACTGATATGGTCTCCGTGGTCGGCTGGGCTATAAACGACATGGGCTGACTCCAACCAGTTTGTGACGACTGTGAGCATTTTAGGAGCCAAAGACTAGACAGGGCTTTAACCTTCACTTCATCTGGGCATGAATTAATTCCCTTGAAACGCCTTACCAGGACAAGAAAGGCCGCCCGCCGACGCAAGAGCGTTCTATACTGTTGTTCGTTATCTATGGGTACTATTGTCCGCTGACGCCCTCTGTATACGAGCACGAATAACAGTAATTCGGATGAAGAAACTATCAACATCGCATTGAAGTCTGGCATCAGTCAGACGAGGACCGGAAGACAAATGATGCTTTGACAAATGATGCTTTGCTACCGACATGCATACCTGTGGCGTGTACTTTAATATACAAGGCACACATCACCCCATCACACGCTCAACAACAGCGCCTTTCCCCAATTCCTCCGTAGACTTGGTTTTGTGCAGTCGGACTTGTTCCAGCTTAGCTCAAGCATGTTAAGTTCATTACGTTGAACTGCCTGCGTGCTTTGCCCTACATACTGCTATGGTGGTGGAATTAATACCTGAATTGGAATCAGCATAATTATACGCCATTTTGCCAAAGAGTGGAAGACATGTCCGCCACGGAAGATCTGTACTGGTTGTATACTATGTAACCCTAATAAATCAAGATATCTACTGGTTTATCTACCCCCGAACCTAAACAGACAACCAAAAAAGATCGGGACTTGTTACGTTTTCTAACACCTCTTTCAACATTGCCGACGGGTGGCAGCAATATGAATCCAGGGGCTTGACAGGGCAGCAGCACACCTCTCAGGCTGCTGCCACGTGTGCGGGTGCCCTAACCGCCTGTACTTTACGGCTGAGGAGCGAGCATAGCATATTACTCCAACGTGTGGGTGCCCACTTTCAAAACAGACGTGTGGCCCGACAGGCTTTTCCCTGGCAACGCCGTTCCAGAGCCATCCATCACAAGAGTTTCATGTCGCGCGGTTTTGGTGATGCAGCAATTCTGGAGGGGGACTGGCGAGGGCTCTATCGCGCTAATTCATACTCCAACAGTCCTGTACCGTGGGAAACGTATCGGGTGCCTGCCCCGTTGGCGTGCAAGTTTGTTGGACCCGAGTTTGTCCCGCGTTTCGTGATGCTGAGAGGAGAGAAGCGGACTATGATGGATAGGAGAATTGGGAACAAGTAATATTAAGTTAGCGGCTCTATTCGGTGTTAACACAAACAGAGCGAGAGAGGGAGAGCGGTAGAGAGAGGGAGTGAGGCGGGGTGGGAAAGGAAGGAAAGGGGAGGGAGGGACAGAGAGAGAGAAAGTGGGAGAGAGAGGGAGGGAGGGAGAGAAGAGAGAAGAGAGAGAGAGAGAGAGAGAGAGAGAGAGAGAGAGAGAGAGCATTATTTTACAAGAAAATAACGCAAAAGGCACAAAGAGAGGCGAATGCACGGTGCACATTCAGGCAGACTAGGTCTATCTCTAACGTTACATCTGTCTAATCACCCCTCCTCCTCAATCCTTTAAACAAACAAAACAACACCACACACACACACACACACACCACACACACACACACACACACACACCAGTGCTAACTCACTCATCTATATATATATATATATAATATATATATATATTAGCCCACGTGGAAGAAAACTTTTATCAAACCCCTCTAAAACACAAACCCGTCAAGCTAAAAGCCTTAACGTCACACTATCAGTACACTTGTCCAATGGCAGCCCGCTGAAAATCGCTTTAAACGACACGGTGTATCCGGTGTCGGTCCTTTTGCCCGTTATCAGGGCTATGAATTGCGCATGAAGTGTTTAGAGTTCGCCCCCGTCACGGCCTGGACCTCGTTTACATAATGGTGTGAGACAACGTTCCAAGCCTTGCGTCATTTGACTGAGTAGGAAAAACACCGTTACAAAGACGACGGCCTGGCTATAAAATCGACAACAGATAAACATGGCAGATTGGGGCATAACTATAGACATTACCGACATTGAGATAAAGGTAGCAGATTAGGGTGATGACTGCATAACTTGGCATAATTGCATAATAAGCATAACTGGCACGATTAGATAACTTTGCATAATTGCCTTCCTTTAAGACAACAACAACAACGGCAACATCAGCAACTCAGGTGAGCGCAGATCTCCGTCATGGTCCAACGAATCCTTGTGTCATTTCATGGGTGAGAAAATTGTTTTGTCACCAGAGGAAGTAATTGTTACTCCCTGTGCTCCTACAGCAGTGCACACACACACACACACACACCGCGCGCGCGTGCGCGCGCGCGCGTGTGTGTATGTGTGTGTGTGTGTGTGTGTGTGTGTGTGTGTGTGTGTGTGTGTGTGTGTGTGTGTGTGTGTGTGTGTGCGGTGTGTAAAACTACTTATTCAAAATATCAGGGCGGATTCATCTGTAAAATTTCCCCAGTGTGAAATCAAGAGCTATTATTTTATTTTTTTTTTTAACCCATCCATCTTCCTTTAAAAAACCGACGAACGTTTTCGAAAGAAATGGATAAAAAACCAACAACAACAAAAACACCTAAAGATCATTAGAAATTAATCTTCCAACGCTACAGAACTTTTTTCCCCCTCTACCCAAAATAATCGCCAATACAATAGCACCTAAAACAAACGAACAAACCAAGAAAGAGAGAAAACACACACACACACACACACACACACACACACACACACACACACACACACACACACACACACACACACAAAACCCCAAATCTGTTGCACAGCAGCCGATCAGATGACAAGCAGGTAGGCAGGCAGACAGACAACAGCGAGGAAGTGTACAAAGCTGTGAGAGTGGCAGGTGAAAAACCTGGCCTTCATTAACACGACAAGGGCCAATTATGCCCAGACAAGCGATAACCGCTGGAGATAGGTCGGGGCAGCCCATCGACTCGGGTGTACGTCTGTGGGGCAGCCACGCGGCGATTCCCAGGCCGAAGATCACTGACCGGTGCGTGCTGATTCCCAGAGCCGGACTGACCATCAGTTAGTTCCAACTGGACTGCAGGTGCTACTCCAGGTGAAGGGTGGTTCTTTCCGTACGCCCCCCCCTCCCCCTCTCCACCCCCCGTCCATCTCCCTCCCTTCTTCCCCACCCAGGCCTCCACACCCCTCTCCCCGCAGCCGAGAGGTTTGCTGGGAGGAGGGCCTGGGTGGAAGTTCGCATTCCGATATTTCCAGCATTCCTTTCCGACAACGCGTGTACTGCATCATGTCACTGATGATCTTGATGAAACGAGAGTTTAAGACAGACAGAAGACAGACAGACAGACAGACAGAGAGAGAGAGAGAGAGAGAGAGAGAGAGAGAGAGAGAGAGAGAGAGAGAGAGAGAGAGAGAGAGAGAGAGAGAGTTTCAGTGCTGAACGACAGACATTTCGAACAAGGTTAAAATCAGTTATCTGCTCAAACTCTTTGTTTAAAATGACCGCTTTTGGACATCAGCAAGTGATCGAAAGCAACCAAAAGAAAGGGGAAGAGAGAAAGGGAGAGGGAGGGGAGAGGGAGAGAGAGAGGGGAGAGACAGAGAGAGGGGATGGAGGGAGGGAAGGAGGGAGGGAGGGAGGGAGGAGAGAGAGAGAGAGAGAGAGAGAGAGAGAGAAAAGAGAGGGATGAGACACTGAAGACAGGGAGAGATGTTGTGGGTGGGAATAGGGGGGGGGGAGGGGGGAGGGGCTTAAAGCAGGGGAGATGGAGGGGGGGGGGGGGCCCAGAAAGAAACAAAACCAACTATACATTAGGATGGACAGACTACGCACATGAGAAAAGTTTCACACACACACACACACACACACACCACACACACACACACACACACACACACACACACACACACGCACACCACACACCACACATTTTGACCTGGACCATTTCTACCATAAAATCCCAACAGCCAGAGTAGTGTTCTTGGCCACGCTGACCGCCAAGTCCGACCTTTCACATCCCGCCCCCCCCCCCCCCCTCCCCTCCTGCCTATCTCCCTCACACCCTCCTACATCTTCGAGGGCAGGGCAGTGCAAAGCAAAGTCTTTCCAAGCAGGTCAAGGGAGACATTGGGAGAAGAGGGGTGAGGAGGGAGGGGTGGGGGGTGGGGGTGGGGGTGTCATACCTATCTCACAGGTCAACACTCATCCCCGAAAGGATACATGATAGGAATTGCTTATCTGACCATCGCCGAACGTCGCCTAAGCGTTTGTATGCTGTACATCGTGGGTCTCCAAGGACCCATGGTTTTTGCATAGGACTACAGCCTTGCACGTACATCGTGGGTCTCCAAAGACCCATGGTTTTTGCATAGGACTACAGCCTTGCACGTACATCGTGGGTTTCCAGGGACCCACAGTTTTACCTAAAGAGTAAAAGCACTGGCGTTTTTGTTTGTTTGTTTGTTGACTTCTTTGTTTGTAGACCAACCCATTTTCTTTTCGGTAAGGATGTGGGGCAGTGTTTTACCGACAAAATCGTCAAGTTTTGTGAAGGAAGTTAAAAAAAAAAAACTGACTCGATTATGCAGTGAAGTCCAGGCTGCTGTTCATCTAAACCTACAACGTAAGGCGAAGGTTACACCATGCTGAGGACATGAAAACGGTGACTGCCTGTTGTGCACGCATCTGAATTACACGGGTATTCGTACAACGCTCGTGAACAAAACAAATGCGAGTTCCTTCTTTGTCTGTAACAGAGAGAGAGAGAGAGAGAGAGAGAGGAGAGAGAGAGAGAGAGAGAGAGAGAGAGAAGAGAGAGAGAAGAGAGACATAGTGAGAGAGAGAGAGAAAGACAGGGAGGGGAGTGAGTTAGGCGGCACAGAGAGAGAGAGAGAGAGAGAGAGAGAGAGAGAGAGAGAGAGAGAGAGAGAGAGAGAGAGAGAGTTAGCAAACAGTTGGATTCCATGGCAAGCCAATAAACAGTAAAAACGTTATTTCTTTCATCTTCTTTATTTACTTCTTAAACACTGAAACAGAAACGAAAAAATCGTGTACAGACACTCCAGGAAGCCAAAAAAAAAAAAAAAAAAAGGAAGAACGAGCTAACGGTGAAAAAAAACAACAACCAACAATATACAAATAAAAGGAAAACACACAAAACGAAAGACTCCGCACTACGCCCTGGCCTTAAAAGAAAATCATAACCCAAACAGTTCACACCTGGTTTTAAAGCAACACCGACTTGTCCCTGGGTGACGGAGAAGCAACATGACGAGACAGAACCGGAAAAAAGAACTACACAGTTGAAAATGTCTCGGCATAAACCTCCCGCAGACTGTCAGAAAAAAAAGGGGGTGGGGCAAATAAAGAGGGGGGGGGATGATGGGAGAAAGGTGGGGGGAGCTCGGGAAGGAACACACACGCGCACGTGCGCGGACAGATACCCAGGGAGAGGGGGGGTGGGGGTTGTTTTCATGGGTGTCAAGTGACCCGTTGCTTATTAGGAATACGTACCACAGAGAGAGAGAGAGAGAGAGAGAGAGAGAGAGAGAGAGACAGAGAGAGACAGAGAGAGAGAGAGGGGGGAGAGACGGGAGAGAGACAGAGAGGAGAGAGAGAGACAGAGAGAGAGAGAGAGAGAGAGAGAGAGATTTTCCACCACCATACTCTCACCCCCCTCTTTCTCTGCCCCCCTCTCTCTCTCTCTCTCAATGTACTTCTCTTTTTAAAGATGACGTCAACAAACTATGTTAATAAGAAAAATAAACAAAACATTCATCTGCGTCGGACCGGTTAATAACCGTTAAAAAAAAAAAAAAAAAAAAAGACTCCGCCAGGGCACTCATTATGGAAGGCAAACATCTGTGCGGATGTTTGTTTCCCTGCGAGCCGGAGCACTTGTCTCATGTAAGATGTTGTCCTGATACCCAGAGAGATTACACTTCCCCCCACATGTAAATTTCCAGGATTTTCATTCAAAAGATCCGACAACCCTGATAGCAGCATATTTTATTATCCTTTTCGGCTTTTATGGATTTCATGCCCATCGCCCAGATTAAATGCAAGGGAAAGCAGGAGTTTAATCCCCCCCCCCCCCTCCCTCCCCACACACACACACACCGTGGACCAATAAAGAATTCCCTCTCGTAACATATCCTCTCTTCCCTTTTCTTCAGAAAACACACACACACACACACACACACACACACACACACACACACACACACACACACACACACTCACACACACACACACACACGCACGCACACATACACGCACACACACACACACACGCACACGCACATACAAGTGCGCATAGTGAGAGACAAATGGAGAGGGGTAGGGGGTGAAGAGAGAGAGAGAGAAATTGTCATACATACACGCGCATGCGCGCGCGCGCACACACACACACACACATACAGAGAGAGAGAGAGAGAGAGAGAGAGAGAGAGAGAGAGAGAGAGAGAGAGCTCTCCTACACACCCATCAAATCGACTGCGAATGATAAACGTTTAGCTTTGATCGCACGTTTTTACGTTCTTTCAACCCCTGTTGTTGCATTACACCCCACCCCCACCCAACCCCCGCCCTTCAACGCACCCCCCCCCCCCCCAATCCCCGCACTTCTCCTCCTCCAGTCTGACTCTTACACCACTGGAGGTCTCTACGTATCCTTTCCCCCGGAGTGCAGCAGCTCTACATGGCCAAGGGACGAAGAAAGGGAGGAATCTGTTAATGAACTAGCCTGATTTCTGTGCCCACAGACATACTGAAGGAGCGGTATGAAGAAACGGAGGAATCTGTTAACTAGCCTGATTTCTGTCCCCACAGACATAGTGATGGAGCGGAACGGACTGCCTGGATCGGGCCAAACATTTCCTTGCACGGATCCATCTTCGTTTCTTTACGTCACGTTGACGTAATGCTGCGCGACTGCTGGAAGGCAATTACCGTTCTGTTCTTTCTCTGTACTCTTTTTCTTCTTCTTCTTTTTTTCCTTTTCTAATCACTTATCATTCAGAAACAGAGGCAATCACAAATGTAGCCACGTAAGCAATTTTTTTTTCTTTTTTTTTTTGTAATTTGAAATTCTGCCAGCAGTTACGTATAGGGATGTATCTACTGATTTTCCCTCCCTTTTAAACGCTATTACCGTACAAATCAAGTCAACAATAACAAACGGTGGTCCCCTCAAACGCGCAAATCCTGAGAAAAAACGGCAATAACGGGAAAATCGGTTATTGCCCCTGTTTTTCCTGTTATCCCTTGCATGTGCATAACATACTAGTATCAGAGGCGTTACCAGAGAAAGTGGAAAGGGGGCCCTTCCCTTTCTGGTATGACTGCGCCGAAAGCCAACACTGCAAGTCAGAAGACCGTAGCACAGCTGTCAGCCTTTAGGGGTGACAATAATGACGACTGAAGTCCCTATTACCGCTGTATTTGTTTTTTTGTTTTTGTTTTCTGAACGATAACAATTTCTTCGGGAAAATGGGTAAAAACAGCTATCATCGGTTCTGAAACTGCTGTAGCCTGCTGTACCAAATCTCACCAGCGAGGAACCCCAAACCACCAAGTCTTTCTCAAAGTGACAGGAGTCGACTACTGTCGACTACGAGTCGCTGTGCCATTCCACGCAGCTGGGGAGCTGGGGACCGGATTGTTCGGCCTCACATTAACGTTTCACGACACTGCTCGCCAGATATTAAACGACATCCTACAGATCAGTTCTGTTAATCCTTTTCCCCACTGCCCCCCCCCCCCCCCTCCTCCTTTCTCTCTCCTTCTCCCCCTCCCCCCCCCCTCTCTCTCTCTCTTCCCACCCCCATCTCCTCTCTCCCACAGTGTCCGTCATTCTCTTCTCACCGAGCAGTCCCTTAACGACTTTTTGCGGTTAACCTAACTCTGACCTCACGATTCTGGGAGGTCCGGTCGGTCCCCGGACTCCGCCAACGGAAACGGGCGGACTTCTCGCCCCCCCCCCCCTCCCCTTCTCCACCCCCCCTCCCCACCCTGCTACCTCTCCTCTCCCTCACTTAAAAAAAGAAAAAAAGTGTGGCAAACCGTTGTGACAGATGTAATCTGGCCACTTCACGCCTGATTTCTAATGGTCAGCAGCGCGCCCCAAACTCTCTGCCTCAAAGGTCGCCTCCCGTACGCGGCTGACGTCCTGTCAAGAGTTGTTCCTGACACCTCTCATATCCCCCCCCCCCCCCCCCTTCACATCCCCATCATCCCCACCCCTGACCTCATGTAGCGTACTGTTTGCGAAGGCGTGGACAAATCGTTTCACCCGCTCGGCTGAGAAGGGTCGTTGAAAAGTCAACCAGTCAGTGCTGTCCTTGGTGAAACGCGTCGTATGAAGCAGCTGACAGTGAATTATTACTGACAGATAGGAATGATGCTGTTTAACTTATATTCACGTCGGAACGAAAAGCATGCAGGGCTGTCTTCACAGTTTAAAAAAAAAAAAAAAAAAATGTTCACGAGGTTGAAGGAGATTAATGTGCTGTCAGTTTTAAGGACACCATAGGTGTGTGTGTGTGTGTGTGTGTGTGTGTGTGTGTGTGTGTGTGTGTGTGTGTGTGTATGTGTGTGTGTGTGTGTGTGTGTTCGTTCAAGTATCTTCCACGACATGTCATAGTGTCTGTGAGATAAGATGTATTGTTCCCCACATTTACAAGTTTGTTGTTTGTCGTCACTCACACTTTAATAGTCAGTATTGGCGACTGATCTCAAGATAAAAAAAAAAAAAAAAAAAAAAGAATTCAAACCAGCTTGATCTCAATATGTAACAAATCATAAGAGCAGTCAGGAGCTCTGAAACAAATGATGATATTTCTCCTCGGATATGTGGTCCGCGACTATCAGACATTAGCAGCTCCATGTGAACAACTGGCGCCTAAACAGCAACAGAACGGAATCGGTGTGGCTGTGTATGAAATTAATGTGTGTGGCTGGGGGATGGGGAAGTAAAATGTACGGCATGGAAATAATGCCACAGAAAATGACGAGAAAAAAGAGGAGTCCAGTTTACGTATTGTGCACACATCTTCTGGAACAGGTAAGTTGAAACCAAGGTGGCTTTCTCAAAGAAGACGCAAGGAGAGGAACGAATTGCGAAGGGGAGGGGGGGGGGGGGGGGGGGGGGGAGAGAGAGAGAGCACAAACGAGAACACGAAAATAGTTTGCAACATCCGAGACCCTCGGATGCAACTCCCCCCCCCCTCCCTCCATCCATCCCCACCTTCCAGCCCCCAACCTGACATCGATTTTCCAAGCAGACTATACCACGGCCGTCTCCGACATCTCCGGGTAGCGGGCATGTATTTCCAGTTTATCTCAGCTTCCATGATCTAGTCTATCCTCTATTCTTACAACCAACCCCCTCCCCCCGACCCCCCCCCCCCCTCCGTCTAACCTTCCGCTTCTTCTTTTCTCCCCTCCCTCTGCTCCCCTGACCTCAAACCAACCCCCTGCTATTCATTCAGCTAGCTGCCCCATCGCCGACAAAATTTGTGTGACAATGAACCAATATATACATAGATTTTCAACAGTCCAGACAGAAACTTCTCTCTCTTTCTCTCTCTATCCAAAGAGAGAGAGAGAGAGGGGGAGAGAGAGAGAGAGAGAGAGAGAGAGAGAGAGAGAGAGACAGAGAGAGACAGAGAGAGACTCAGAGAGAGAGAGAGAGACTCAGAGAGAGAGAGAGAGAAAGACTCAGAGAGAGAGAGGGAGGGAGAGAGAGAGAGTCAAAGGCACGACATAATGGTCATTCATACGCTATGATGTTTTGGGGCTGGGTTCAGAAGAGTGAAGGGTAGTGTCTGCGGTCATGTAGTAACTTGCCCATAAAAGTGTCAACTTTTTGTGTCCGCCCGTCTGACTCGACGGGTGACGGACAAATGTGACATTGTGGGTACTTCACACACAGACACAAACATGGACACACACACACACACACACACACACACACACACACACACACACACACACACACACAAGCGCTATGTTCGCACGTATATGCACCAAGTTTGACACTTTAACGATTCGAATTTTTGTCATGGAAAGCACGTTTTCTGTTTGGTAGTCAAGGCGAATATGAACACAAAATCTTCCTTCTCAAACTCTCCCTCACCACCATCCCCAAACCTCCACCGTCCTGTGAATCCTCTTTCTCTCTGCGTGAGTGCTTGTGTGTGTGTGTGTATGTGTGTGTGTGTGTGTGTGTGTGTGTGTGTGTGTGTGCGTGCGTGCGTGCGTGCGTGTGTGTGTGTGTGTGAGAGAGAGAGAGAGAGAGAGAGAGAGAGGAGAGAGAGAGAGAGAGAGAGAGAGAGAGAGAGAGAGAGGAGAGAGAGGAGACAGACAGACAGACGTGGAGACAGTGAGAGAAGGAACGTGCTTATCTGTGGGAGAGCTGTTTAACCATTTTTAAATTGTGATCGCAAGACCCATATCATGAATTATTTTAGATAAACAAATGAATGAATAATTGAGAAACAGGGGAAAGAAAAAAGAAGGGAAAGGCCAAGGGGGAAACAGCGGCTCTATTCGCGCGCCCTTCGCTTTCCAGTTAATTTAATTTCTCCCAATCATTTACTTTATCTCTCAGCCCCCCCCCCCCCCCCAACCCCAATCCCCTCCTATTTCCCCCCATTCTTCCAACCCAGCCTCTCCTCTCTCTTTCCATCGTCGTCTGCTGCGTAAGGCTGAAGATGTATGGGTATGCAGTGATTCATTGATATGAACCGATATCTTGCGCGTGACTCATTCACAAACATGTTCATTATTGTATTAAACTCTCCGAAATAAATTCGCGCGCCTGCCCGCGCGCAGGGACCGGAAGGGAAGGAGGGTGGTGGAAGGGATGTAAGGGTGAGGGGAAAGGACGAGGCGGTACCAGGCACAGATCCAGAGTGACATCAAGCTATATGAATATGCTATTTTCTCCTTCATACAATGAATTAACTCTCTTCACACGACAAACGCTACCTCATTCACACGATGTACACCCTCTTATTCATACCTGATATACTCTCTCATTCGATACACATTCTTTTATTCAGACAGTATACTGACACACACACACACACACGCAGAGAGAGAGAGAGAAAGAGAGAGAGAGAGAGAGGGAGAGAGGGAGAAAGTTGCGTGTGTGTGTGAGTGCGGGCGTGTGTGTGTACGTGAGAGAGAGAGAGAGAGAGAGAGAGAGAGAGAGAGAGAGAGAGAGAGAGAGAGAGAGAGAGAGAGAGAAAGAGAGAAGAGAGAGAAGCGGATGGGAGTGAGGGAGGGAGAATGCAAACGAAATAATTTCGAAACACTGCGGCACAAACAGTAAACGTCTAGTCATTTTTCTTCATAGCCGGGCCGACGGCGGAGGCCTCAGCAAGGCAGTGAAAGCACATGGTGTGGGGAACCAGAACCGATACACAGACAGCCCCACAGACGGACAGACAGCCAGCGGAGAGAGCAGAAGAGCATCTGTAGCAGGCCCTCCCTTCTCTACAAAGGGGCCAGCAGTCACAAGGCAAATTCAATTTCCGGCTGGAAATTCACAGTCAATAGTCCCACCCCGCTGGTTTGACTCCTACCGCCCCCTCACCTCCCCCTTTCACACCCTCCCCACACACACACTCTCTCACACTCACACACTCTCCTCTCTCTCTCTCTCTCTCACTCTCTCTCAGACGCACATACACACTCTCCTCACTCACTTACACACACACACACACACACACACTCTCTCTCTCTCTCTCTCCACACACACACACACACACACACACAACACTCTCTCTCTCTCTCTCCCACACACACACACACACACACACTCTCTCTCTCTCTCTCCCACACACACACACAGACACACACACACACACACACTCTCTCTCTCTCTCTCTCTCTCTCTCTCTCTCTCCCTCACACACACACACAGACACACACACTCCCCTCTCCTTGACTTCCCCCTGTCACTGGCCACATCAACACATCACTATACCAACACCAGACGGATGAAAGACTGGGACCAAGAAGGGCGGGGCAGAGGAGCAGGAAAGGAGCGGGGTGGGGAAGGGGTAGGTAGGGGGGATGTAGCAGGAGGGAGGACTGGGGAGTTGAGACGCTGGAGACGTCGGGACAGATGAACGACCACTGATAGCAAGGGGGGGGGGGGGGGGGGGGGGGGGGAGAGAAGGAGAGAGGAAGACAGAGACAGGACAGTAAAGATAAAGACACATACACACGGACACAGAGAGAGAGAAAGAGGGGGGGGGGGGGGGGAGGAGGGAGGGAAGGAAGTGAAGGGAAGGTGAGGATAGAGGGAGGGAGAAAGGGAGAGAAAGTGTGGTAGGAAACGAAGAAGGTGGAAGAGAGAGAGAGAGAGAGAGAGAGAGAGGAGAGAGAGAGAGAGAGAGAGAGAGAGAGAGAGAGAGAGAGAGAGACCGACCGACCGACAGACTGTCTGACTGACACGTATGCGCGCGAGTAAATCAATAATTTTCCACTGAAACTTGACCGGCTTCCATCAAAAATATCTCGCACCAGTAACATTTGAGATCAAACAACTTATCCCTCCCCCCCCCCCCCCCACCTTCAACACTACCCACCCCACCCTGTCCCATCCCCAATCTCCCGTCCCGACCGGTCTCATCTGTCCCAACGCATCGAGCCCTCGACTTTCCTATCCCCCTATCCTTTGAATCCCATTTTGTTTGTTTGTTTTTCGATGGAAAATCAGCTTTAAAACTTCAAAAAGCCAGGCAGCCAATCAGCCAGTTAATTGAACTTGTCCAACGTGAAGATGAAACGTCCCCCCCCCAAGCTTGTTGGCCGCCTTGTCCAGTCAACAACATCCAGTGGGAATTGTTGACGAAGAGAGAAAGGTGACTCCTCTCTTTATCAAAGTGGCTTGCTGCTTCGAAATTCCCACAGTGTCTCCAGACGACGTCATCCCTATAACCTACCCCGTCTCCCCTCCTTCTCCTCCCCCTCTTCCTCCTCCTCCTCCTCCACCCCCTTTCCGCTTGCCTCTTTCGCCTTTGTCTGACTCGTCCAGAAAGAGACTTGTATCAGGGTGGTACATTGAAAACGAGATGGAGACCACTCGTCCCCCCCCCCCCACCCCCCGGACGGACACGACAGAGCGGAGGACTAGAGCGGAATGCTAGTAACCTCGTGAGTTGGAGATTAAAGGAGCTTGCACAGCAGTTTGAATGAGGAGGACAGGAACGGGCTTGATACTCATTACCCCGTCTTCTTCACAATTAGCCCATTTTTCCCCCTTCTTCTCTTATGTCTCTATGTTCTGATCGTTGA
>CM065721.1:26847051-26854551 GCA_033310375.1 Conus canariensis | reverse complement strand
CGCTCGCATTTTTCAAAGAAAACAACTCCCGACCCACATCCTGCTTTACCTCCATCACCCCCCCCCCTTCCCCGTCTTCTCCTTCAACCCCCACCACTGACGTTAGCGGGGAGGAAGTCGGGGTGACTGCAGATGGAGAGGTAGGATCACAACGAACGGAAGACGAAATGGAAACTAATTAGGATGAGGAGACGGTGTTTTTTTGTTTGTTTGTTTGTTTTTAATCCTTTTTATTTATTTATTTATTTATTCATTTAAAAAATAAATTGTGAAAATCTTTTCTGACGAACCTGAGAGAATCAGAAGTGAGTATGAAGTCAGAATTCTCTCTCTCTCTCTCTCTCTGCGTGCGTGCGTGCGTTCTTGTGTTGTGTGGTGTGTGTGTGTGTGTGTGTGTGTGTGTGTGTGTGTGTGTGTTGTGTGTGTGTGTGTGCGTGTGAGTGAGTGAGAGAGAGAGAGAGAGAGAGAGAGAGAGAGAGAGAGACAAACAGACAGACACTCTAGTGCGTACGTAAGAGCGTGCGTGCGTGTGTGTGTATGTATGTATGTATGTATGTATGTATGTATGTATGTATGTATGTATGTATGTATGTATGTATGTATGTGTATGTATGGATGTGTATGTGTGTGTGTGTGTGTGTGTGTGTGTGTGTGTGTGTGTGTGTGTGTGTTGTGTGTGTGTTTGAGAGAGAGAGACAGAGATAGACAGAGAGAGAGAAAGACAGACAGACCGACAGACACAGAGACAAAGCGCGAAAGAGACTGGCTTTCACAATACCGTAAATACACCACAAACCACCGTTATCAGTTGGATACTGTCATCTGGTAAACCGGCGCATAAACACAGCAGAAGTTACGGAAGCGTGTAATGGTTGTATACGTTCGTTTTAAGGGAACATGAAAAAAAAAAGGACAGAAAGAACGAAAAAGAGCAAAAACGAACCCAACGAACGAACGAGAGAAAAAATAGAAAGACAAGAAAAGAAAAATAAGAAGGAAGGAAAGAAAGAAAGAAAAGAAAAATAAGGGAGACAGAGTGAAAGAAAGACAAACAAAAAGCCAAAAGAAACCGAGTGGGATTCGCCATTTCACCCACCACTCCAAAATCGATTGTTCAGAATGAGATTTTTGTTTTGTTTTGTTTTGTTTTGCTTTGTTTTGCTCTCTGTTTGTGTTTGGAGGGGAGGGGAGGGGGTGGGAGGGATGTTGTGATTATACTGGTTCAGCCATTTGCGTCATGTTTTACTCTCAAAACTTCACTTCTGTGCAGTTGTGGCTTTCGCCATGCTTGGATATGATCGTTTATGGACACCCTCTCACTCTCTTCACTAAGACCTCCGTAATGCTTCTCTCCATTTCTCTCTGGCCGCCTCCATGGCCCCGCCTTCACTTCCTCTCTCCCTGGATTTTTCTATCTTTTTTTGTTTTTGTTGTTTTTTGTTGGTTTTTTTTCGGCGAGTGAGACATCGAGTGTGAGTCAATTCTTTTCCGTTTAAATTTTTTTGGGGGGGTTTTCTAGGATGCCTCTCTCTCTCCCTCCCTCCCCCCCCCTCTCTCTCTCTCTGTGCGTATGTGTGTGTGTGTGTGTGTGTGCGCGCGCGCGCGCGCGTGTGTGTGTATGTGTGTGTGCGTGCCCCTTCCTCTCAATTTCTCCGCCTGCGCATATTTTTTCTTCCACCCTCGCAAATACCCCCCCCCCCCTTTTTTTTAAAAACCTATTCCTACTCCCTGTCCTGTCTCTCTCCCCCCCCCCCCCCCCTTTCTGTGTTCTCTCTTTCCTTATCCCTACGTCTCTTTTTCCCATCCTCATCAACACCCATCTCATTTTCTTTCTAGTCTCCAATCTCCTCCACCTCTTTCTTCTTCTCTGTGTGTCTGTCTGTGCGTGTCCGATATTCTCTTTGTTTCCGCACCTTATCAGCTACATCTGAACTTTCTTGTGTGTGTGTGTGTGTGTGTGTGTGTGGTGTGTTGTGTGTGTGTGTGTGTGTGTGTGTGTGTGTGTGTGTGTTTCCACCCCACCTTTTCTACATCTGACCTCTTTGTTCACTCCACTTTCTCTCCATCTGATGTATTTTCTTTGTTCACCCCGCCGTCTCTACCCCTGAACTGTACACGTAAACTGCAGGTGAGAGTCTTCAACTAAAGTCGGTACTTTCCAGCAGACGACCGGTGAAGTCTACAAACGTTTGTTGCTCTCTGTCTCTACACTCAAAGCTGAAGGCTTCCGACCTGGATGTCTCTCCATCATCCCCGCCCCCTCCATTCTCTCTCCCCCCCTCTCTCTCTCGCTTTCTCTCTCTCCACTTACGTACCCCCCCCCCCCCTCCTCCTAACACCCGTCCTTCTTACCGTTGCTACTTTGTTTTTGTTCTACTGAAGACCATTAATCTAATGACTATACATAAAGATCTAAACTTGACCAGTCTATAATCAGTGTAGATGCATGAACAACAGATAGATAAACTGTCTCTTCCTCTCTGTATGCCTTTCTCTCCCCCCTCCTTCCCCCCCCCCCCCCCCCCCTCCTTCTCTTCCTCCTAAACTGAAAGCAAGACTTTTTTTTTTCCCTCCTGTTTTAGCTGTTTTGCAGGTTGGCGAGACAGGCAGCTAGGTTACATACCTCACGCCTCAGGTGCTAATGAGATCACTTAACGTTTCATCTCCCCTCACCTCCGCCCTCATCAGCCCACCTGGATAATGAGGCCAGCTGCCTACAGGTCGCCCGGGCGACCAGACAACCCCCCACCCCACCCCCCTTCCACAAAGCACATCCCCCCGGACAATCTCCAGAATGCGGAAACTGTACCAAAGTAGGCCTACCCCAAACGTGTCGGGTGGCAGGTATGAGTTCTAAGGTGGGAGATACAGAGATTAAAGGACGGTCTCGCAGCTGAACGAATCAAGCCACGTGCGAACCTGTTGCAGACCTAAGATGTATCGGTTTAAATACAATACCCTGTGAATCAAAGTTTGTACATTTTTTTATTTTTTTTTTTTTTGGGGGGGGGGGGGTCTTGTATTCCTAATAATGACATGTTATAGAGATTACCCACGTGAACTACACTAACATCACAAAACGACATTACACACACACACACCACGTACATGAACTCACATCGCGAACATACTTACACACAGAAGCGCGCGCACGCGCATGCAGAACACACACGCGCGCGCGCGCAACACACACACACACACACACCAAACAACAACAAAACAATTAGAAGTTCACGTGGTAACATCTATAACAATGTAATATTAAGGATCACTGAAAACAGCCGTAAGGATCAAACACAAACAAAACAAAAACAAACAAAAGGGGTGCGTTGCACACAAAGTAATTGGTGATGAATTTTATTATTTTTTATTTTTTTTTTTTGCTAAAGCAGGGGAAAAATATGACATGGCAGGTTTGGTCAGCATCACTTACTTCGGACTATCTGCGATTTTTTTTTTTTTTTTTTTTTTTGCTAAAGCAGGGGAAAAATATGACATGGCAGGTTTGGTCAGCATCACTTACTTCGGACTATCTGCGATTTTTTTTTTTTTTTTTTTTTTTTCAAATACATTAAAGTTCACATTCTCAATAAATAATCAATCAACAGCCGATCCAGTTTCCACAAGATGTTGGAAGGAAAACTGTTTTTTTTGAATCAATCGTCCATGAAACAATTTTCGCTTCCAACTACTAGTGCTGCAGTCAACTACAGCGGAGAGGTTCCAAAATCTGGGTATGTGCGAGCCGGCAGTCAAGATGGAAGGGAGGAAATAGATTTCCTGCTCGCTTGAACACGATCGACGTTTCTATTGTAAAGACCTTAGTCGCACTTCTCTCAACACATCTGCTACTCGTTCTCATAGGAGGCAACAGAGTCATTCTCGTTCTTGTTCTTCAACGAATAAAAAGCCCGGTGAAGCCGATTTGAGGAGGGAGGTCCCTTCAGCCTCTCTTCACCTCTGAGCGTGACGGGGTGAGAGTAGTTCACGGGTACCTGACTGCACGCTTAGGGGTCCACATCTTTCCCCCCACCCGCCGTGTTGGAAGGGAGTTCCGAGGAGTCTCGCCGCTCATTCCACCCGACGCTGATTATAGGATAACCGGCTTTCGCCTCCCCCCTTACTCCAAACCTCAATATCATCACACAGCGACCAGGCCCTCGACAGACTACCTAATTTCGCGGCTGAATGTTAAACCTCCAAACATGCTGAGATTGGGGTGGGTCTGTTGCTTCGAAGGAGAGCGAAGCATACCGCAAAGAGTGTAGGACCGCGGTGCGAGCAGATTGTGTGTGTATGGAGGGGGGAGGGGAGGGCGGGAAGTAAATGGACAGAGGTGGGTGGGTGGTGGTGGGGTGGTGGTGTAAGCGCGCACGCGCGTATGCATGCGTTCGTGCGCACCATGGGACAGATGTGGTGAGAAAAAGAGTGAAGATCGGGTTGTAACGCATCAGACTGTATGCGCATCGCGCGCGCATGTCGTGTGTGTGTGTGTGTGGTGTGTGTGTGTGTGTGCGCGCGCGCGACGCGCGTAAAACTCACACACATAATAAGAGAGAGAGAGAGAGAGAGAGAGAGCTCTTTCTCTCCGTACATATGTGTGTGTGTGTGTGTGCGCGCGCGCGCCGCGCGCGCATGCGCACGCGTGAAAGACACACACACACACACACAGAGAGAGAGAGAGAGAGAGAGAGAGAGAGAGGTGGGGGGTGGTGGGTGGGGCGGGGTGAAATCCCTCGTGATCTACCAAAACCAAATTGCTTCAACGACGCGTTAAATGTAGTCCGGATCCGCCTTCCCCTCCCCCCCCCCCCCCCCCTCCCCGCCTTCCAATCCTCCTCCTTCAGCACGTGTTCTTTCTTTCTTTTTTTCCCTACACTTTTCTCCCTTGCAGAACAGAAGCACGCCTCGACACGTGACGATGTTGAATTTAAAACCACGACCGTCCAGCGGCGTGACCCCGAGGTGAAGGGTCAGAGGCCAGACAATGAAGACATCACGTGAGGGGTAGGGGGTCGGCCAATGAAGATGTCACGACCTGTCCGTCTGTCAGTCGCATGTCTGCCAATGGTCGACTGACTCGCCACTCGCCGGTTGTAAAAACGGCCTGCTTGTCAGACTCTCTCTCTCTCTCTCGTCTCTGAAACAGGGTGAATGAATTAGCCTCGTTGTCGTTCTTGCACACCTCGGCATCTCCTGACTTACACAAACACCGCGCGCGCGCACGCGCGTATCAGCAGCGAAAGAATCCACCGTCACACTCTCTATGCTGAGCGACATTACTTGCTGCTCTATCTGCCTTCACCACAATGGTCTACCAACTCTTACATGTTGTTGTGTGGGTCTGTAGTCTAGAGTACCCAATGTCTTCACGACATCTCACCATCCACCTCCACCTGCGAGAACAATTCCATTCAAAACAGTGTCTGTACAGACAGACCGAGGCACGTTTCGTCCTCAGCTCCTTACTTCACACGGCGGCGAGTTGGTGCATTTAGAGACAGGAACTTCAGGACCGGAAGACTCTACAGTTCCGGAGTAGATGATCCGAACCCTAACTTCAACTAGACCCTAATCCTAACCTTGTTTGGTCCTAGCCCTAATCCGAACCCTGACCTAACTGTTGGTCCTAGCTCTAATCCGAACCCTAACCTACACCTGACTGTCGGTCCTAGCTCTAATCCGAAGCCTAACGTACACCTGACTGTCGGTCCTAGCTCTAATCCGAACCCTGACCTAACTGTTGGTCCTAGCTCTAATCCGAACCCTAACCTACACCTGACTGTTGGTCCTAGCTCTAATCCGGACCCTGACCTACACCTGCTGTCGGTCCTAGCTCTAATCCGAACCCTAAACGTCACCTGAACCTGTTGGTCCTAGCTCTAATCCGAACCCCGACCTAACTGTTGGTCCTAGCTCTAATCCGAACCCTGACCTACACCTGACTGTTGGTCCTACTCTAATCCGAACCCTAACCTACCCCTACCTGTTGGTCCTAGCCCTAATCCGAACCCTAACCTACCCCAAACTGTTGGTCCTTGCCCTAATCCGAACCCTAACCTACCCCTACCTGTTGGTCCTAGCCCTAATCCGAACCCTAGCCTACCCCTAACTGTTGGTCCTTGCCCTAATCCGAACCCTAACCTACCCCTAACTGTACAACATCTTAAAAATGAAAACAAAACAAAACCTTTACTGAGAAATTGTGCTTACAGTGGGGAGTGTGAGTGGGGGGGGGGGGGGCATTGGAGTTGTCTTCTCCTTGTTCCATCGATAAGGGAAAGAATGTCTACCCCTTGACACAGGAACGTAAAAACTGTTTCCACGACGCCATCAAAATGATACCATCAGCAGCCAAACCGCCAGAAACAACGGCCGCAGACCATTCTAACATCACAACCACCACTCCCTCCCTCACTCCACCAGCTCCAAATAACCCAATGGATCCTCCACTCTCCCTCCATGCAACCTTGCAACGCCCTTTGGGGTCTACCCAGATCAGGGACTTCAAACTGTTGGGATATCAATGCATCACGCGCACAATTTTCCCCACAACCGTAATTACCGAGGATCGGTGTGTGGGCTGGGTACATGACAGAGATGGCTGTAAACATAAAGGAAGCTGTTCAAAACTGGGAATATGGAATAGCGAGCACGGACACCGAGACCACCACACCACAGGGGTACACGTGGAGGATTTGGAGAGGAAGGGGTAAGAAGTTACAGTCCAGAACTCCACCCCCCCCCCCCCCCCCCCCCCCTTTCCGTTCCTAAAGAAAACGGTGGCTGTAGAGTTTTGTGAGCATGCTATACTTAAAAGCCGTGACCCTGTCGGTTTCGCGTGCTTGAAAGTTTTACTCCAACAATCTATACGTGTCAAGATGCCGAGCGCTTTGTTGGGAGTGTTTGAGAGATTCTTCCCTTGACAGTGTTCGATAGGATCTTCCGCCTCAACCCTCCCCCCCCCTCCCCCTCCCTCCCTGACAGATATAAACTGAGTTACAAGGCGTTGGACAGGAGAAGACACATACAAAAACAACAACAACAACAAAAGCTCTGCATTTGGAACTCTCGATTCCAAAATGTGGCCCTTGTTATTATCATGATTCGTTACACTGAAAAATACTTCTGAGCCAGACAATGACAGTAGTTTTCAAAATTAAGACTTCCTTCTGCCAAAAACAAATCAAAACGAACACACACACACACACACACACACACACACACACACACACACACACACACACACACACACACAGGACAGTTTCACTCATGCGAAGATGGGATGCATAAAATGCGTTAGCCGGAGATGCCTGGGTGATGTGGACAAATCAGATGTGTGAATACATGTAATGATACTAAAAGACTCTTAACATGTACGTCTAACCTTTTCCTCCCCAAAAGTTTCTTCAGCTCCACTCCCTCGCCAGATCTTGCTTTGGAACTTGTTTTCACTCCCTTCTGTCGATCCGTACTTCCCCCCACCCCCACCCCCCTAAC
>CM065721.1:26842051-26844551 GCA_033310375.1 Conus canariensis | reverse complement strand
TTTGATGTTGTAATACACTCCAGTGACGTGTTTCTAGCAAATGTGTTATGTGAGATATTGATTTTCCCCTACATCCCGCTTGCGTGTCCTGAGGGGAGAAAAATCTGGTTCGGGTTCTGGACTTAGACACGGCTACAGTCGTAACACGCATCTCCGCGTAATTTGATGGCTAAATATTTATATCATTTGTTTTGCAACGTTTTGTATGCCCGTTCTTCTTCTTCTTCTTTTTTCTTTTCAATTATACATTGTCGTTATCATTCTTTACCGTTCAGCGTTTTGATACATTAGGACAGAGGGCCAAACAGAGACCAACCGTTTTGTAATTGTCTCTTTCTCTCTCCAGTCTCCTATGAAGACATTTAAAAGTAGGCAACTTGCCAAACTGCGCCACGACATTCAACAGACTCCAAATCCCCCTTCCACCCCCACCCTCCTTCCCCCCTCAACGAGGAGAAAAGAAGAAGAAGAAGAAAAAAAGAAAAGAAAAGAAACACAACAACAGAAAACAGACCACAACATGCTGAGAATCCGCCGCCGCTGCCAAAGCATCAAGGCACGCCGGTTACCGCCACTGGCTTGCTTGACTGGTCCAGATAAAACGGTACTATTTGCGGTTCAGGAATTTCTCACCTTTTACTCCATCAGAGACCTTCGTTGTTGCAGGCGGGTGGGCAGAAGGAGAAGGAGGGGAGGGGAGGGAAGGGGGGGGGAGGAGACTGGCAGGCAGCCCCCTCCAGAACGCCCCCCCCCCCCCTCCCCGATGAGAGCGGTGTCAGCCATCTTGGCTTTGATAGGCCGTATAAGTAGACAGGTGATAAGAGTGAAGGGCCTTTTCTGAAACGATTGTTTGTTCGTCGCTCGCTGCGGCTATCTTTTTACAGCGGCGCTAACGTCGAGGGGTCAAGAGTTTTAGGACGGAGGTCAGTTTGGAAGTGGAGTCGGGGGAACAGAAGTTCAAGTCGCCGACGGAGTCTACCCAGGCACGTGCGGTTATCTGTTGGCCATGCTGCGATGACAAGTAGGGGTGGGGATCGGGCAGTCCAGGTCATTTCTGGCCTTTCATGGATACGATACTTTAAACAGAGAGACAGAGAGAGAGAGAGAGAGAGAGAGAGAGAGAGAGAGGAGAGAGGAGGGAGAGAGGGGGGGTGGAGAGGAGTAGGGGGATGCATTGGGGAGGAGAAGAACGAACAAAAATATGAATAACTAGTAATCTTCGTTCGCATATAGATCAGCTTAGAGGGTTTTTTTTCCCCCATTCGCACAATGCCCTGAAAGACGGTAGGGAGTGACGGGGAGAGGGTGAGGGAAGGGAGGGGGGGGGGGGGGGGGGGAGAAAGAAAGAAAGAAAAAGGGAACAAAAATCAAGTATACGAAATCAAAACATATACAATGTGGTTAACCATAACAAACTGAAGAGAAAATCGTTAACAAAAACAAATAAACAAACAAACAAATACACAAACATAATAACGTACGCAGTGTATGCGGGGGCGTGGGGACGAAATCAATACTCTTCCTGAAGGACGATTCCGACCTCCCTTCTCGCTGTCTGTTTAATCTTCTCAGCTGCACCGCTCGCGCCATTTAACTGTTCCCCTGCACTGACGCCGAGCTGTGATCGCTTCTCTTTGCCATCTGCAGCCTCCTCACAGACAAAGGCACAATGGAATGGGGGCGCACAGCAATAATGGGGAGGGAAGGTGTATACAGGCGCGTGCGTGCGCGACCTCACGTGTGTGTGTGTGTGTGTGTGTGTGTGTGTGTGTGTGTGTGTGTGTGTGTGTGTGTGTGTGTGTGTCTGTGCGCACGCGCATGTGTGGTGTGTGTTGTGTGTGTGTGTGTGTGTGTGTGTGTGTGTGTAGGTGAGAGAGAGAGAGAGAGAGAGAGAGAGAGAAGAGAGAGAGAGAGATGATTGTGTGTGTGCGTGCGCGCGCGGCGCAGATGTGTGCGTGTGTGTCAGCACGTAGTGCGTGCGTGTGTGTGTTTTGTGTGTGTGCGTGCGTGCGTGTGTGTGCGTGCATGCGTGTGTGTATTTGTGTGTGTGTGCGTGCGTGCGCGTATACGTGCGTGCATGCGTGCGTGCGAGCGTGCGTGAGTGTGATAAGAAGAGGCGAATTCCGGTTCCAAAGGGGCATGGAGTGAGAGTCTTCACTGGCGGGACGGATATACAGGCCGGCCCTGCACAAAGCCGCAGGATGAACCACACTGAAGAAGGCAGGCCCTACACCTGCATGGGGCACTGCGCTACTCAGCTCTCACAAATAAAACCACATCCAGATAGGTCGGCAGTCTTAGACAACACACGTCTGTCTCTCTCCTCCCTCCCCTCCCTCTGTCTGTCTGTCTGTCGTGTCTGTCTGTCTGTCTTCTGTCTTTGCTTCCTCTCTCTCTCTCTCTCTGTGCCGTATTACTACCAGAAACGCATTGTACAAATCTGAATCTAACACAGTCTCTTTTTCGTTTTTTCTTTGGAAATGTGAAATTGGATTTGGGG
>CM065721.1:26827051-26832051 GCA_033310375.1 Conus canariensis | reverse complement strand
ACACACACACAGCGACGGGGACAAAAAGGGAGAGGGCGAAAGGAAGAGCGGAAGGCAGAGTCGAAGACGGGGACTACTCCTACACCGAGAACCGCAGTGCCCGACTGTACCCCCTCACCCAAATGATACACAGACTGGGCACGTACAACTAATAAAAGGTGAGGTGAACAGTCCTTTTGTTCGCCCCCCCCCCCCCCCGCCGCCCTTCTCTCTCTCTCTCTCTCTCTGGTTGTGTGTGGGGTGGGGAGTTCGCCTCATGGGGCTGCGAGTGGTACACACAACAGAGAGACTGAGAGAAAGAGAGAGAGAAGGTATAGTATGGTGTGGGGAAAAGGGAGAGCGAGAAAGAGAGGGAGGGAGGGAGAAAAGGAGAGAGAGAGAGAGGGATAGATAGAGAGAGAGAAATAGAAAGAGAGAGGGAGAGAGAGACAGAGAGGGAGGGGGGGGAGAGGGAGGAAGACAGAGGTAAGGAGATATGGGATGAAGAAACAGAGAGAGGGGAAGAGAAAAAAAAAGGAGAGAAAGAGAGAGCGACAGACAGACAGACAGAGAGAGACAGACAGACATGCACACAGAGATATATAGAGAGAGAGACAGAGACAGACAGACAGTGAGAGGAAGGAATGGGGAGAGTGAGTGACAGAGAGAGACAGAGAGAGACAGACACGCACACATAGATATATAGAGAGAGACACAGACAGACAGACAGTGAGAGGAAGGAACGGGAGAGAGAGAGAGAGAGAGAGAGAGAGAGAGAGAGAGAGAGAGAGGAGAGAGAGAGAGAGAGAGACAGAGACAGAGACAGAGACAGAGACAGAGAGAGAGGAGGCAAAGAGGTTTTATTTACACTGACATGTGCTCTGAGTTACACTGGGCGCGTGGCCTGGCTCCTTCAGTTCCACACAGACCCTTCGCTCCCTCCTATACTACCTTTTCTCCTTCACTCCTACCGCTGTTCACCCTCCCCTCTGTCTCGTCCCATCTCCAACACCACCCATCTCCCCCACCTCTTCCTCCACCACAATGCCTCCTTCCCCCCTTCCCTTACCCCCCCCCCCCCCCCAAACCCCAACCCCACGCCCTTCATTTCTCCCCTTTCCTGTCGGTTTGTCAGTTGCCAGGTAGGCGGTTGGGTTACGCTAGTTGCGACGAAGGGGAGGGGAGGGAGGGAGGGAGAGAGAGAGAGGAGAGAGAGAGAGAGAGAGAGAGAGAGAGAGAGAGAGAGAACAGAGACAGACAGACAGAGAGAGAGACAGAGAGAGAGAGAGATGGGGGGTGGGGGCAGACAGAGAGAGAGACAGAGAGAGAGAGAAAGAGAGAGAGAGAGGAAGAGAGAGGGAGAGAGGGGGGGGGGGGAGCCAGACAGAGAGAGACACAGAGATGAGGAAAGGACATAAACAGAGAAAGGGTGCTGAAGGAGGAGGAGAAGGAGGAGGAAAGATGAAGAAGAAGAAGAAGAAGAAGAAGAAGAAGAAGAAGAAGAAGAGAGGAGGAGGAGGAGGAGGAGAAGAGAGATTGGGGAGGAAAAAGAAGAAGAGAAACTGAAGAGGCAGCAGCAGCAGCAGAAGAAGAAGCAGAACAACAACAACAACAACAACAACACCAATAAGAACAAGAGCAAAAACAAAACAGCCCACAGAAACAGGAACAAAAAAAAAACCACACCAAAAAACCTAGAAGAGATGAAGAAAAAATACGAAGAAAACGAAAAAGGAGTAGAAGAAAGAAAAGAAAGGGGAAAAAGCAACAAACAAAAAGAGGAAGACGATGATGAAAAAGAAACGGGAACAGAAGAAAGGAGGAGGAAGTGGAGGAGAGGCAAGAGGACTACGTCTCTGGTGTGTCCGAGACCAAGCCCTAAGCGCTTTGCGATCCACACTCGTTTACACAACGGGCTGCCTACCTGGGTAGTGCCGACTGAAGAGCTGCCAGCTGGCGCTTCATTCAGTCGTTTCCCGTGTCAAACGATAGATAGTATCCAGTCTCTGTCATCTCCTCCCCCCCCCCCCCCCCCCTCTTCTCCCAAGCCGTATTACTTGACTTAATTACCGATTTCATTAGAATACATCTAAGAAGCCAAAGCTGTAACAGATACTAATAAAACTCTTCCTCCTGCGTATCAGCGGAAAGAAAACCATGATTCTCAGAGTATATGGATGAGAAAAACAGAGAGATAGAGAGAGAGAGAGAGAGAGAGAGAGAGAGAGAGAGAGAGAGAGAGAGAGAGAGAGAGAAGAGAGAGAGAGAGAGAGAGAAACGACCAACCGAACAAACGAACGAAATTTTATTTAACCAGGGTAATGAGATAAGCAAATTGCACTTGCTTTTTTTCACCCAGCCCTGAGGGTGGGGGGGGGGGGGAGAGAGTGAGAGAGAGAGAGAAAGAGAGACAGACAGACAGACAGATGAGGGAGGTGGGGGGGGGGAGGGAGAGAAAGAGAGAAATGGATAGATAGAGTGAGAGACAAAAGCACGCAGACAGACAGAAACAGACTGAACAGCGGAGAGACAGGGTGACCTTGAGCAGACCCCACTCTCCAACCGCGGTGGACGAGCGGCCGACCAGCGAAGGGCAAGATTTACATCCGCGATCAGCGCGTGCTATGCACGTGCATTCCACGCGTGTATACCTGCCTCCTGCGGTCAGGGAAAGCGGTCAGAGAGAGACAGAGAGAGACAGACAGACAGAGAGACAGACAGACAGACAGAGGCAGTGAGAGAGAGTTACTTTTACCTGACGGTCAGGTGGACACTGTAAGCCGTTGTCAAATCCACCCAAGCCTTTTCTGTTAATTGTGTGTTTTCTTTATTCCCCGTCTGTGATCCTGTGCTGGATCTTTTTCTCTCTCCCAACATAAGGTTTTTGTTTGCATTCCTCTCTGCATGTTTTTGCCTTTTTGGGGGGGTTTCATATCCCCTTTTTTGAAGAACTGTTCATCAGAAATCTCCCTGTGTGGGTTTTTAGGAGGGGATGGGATATGCGGAAAGAGGAAAAGAGCGGTCAGAGAGGGGGAAGAGGAGATGTGGTGGGTGTTTTCGCGTATTTGTAGCACTTCCTTTTTGTTGACCTTAAGTGCTGTTGTTTGTTTGTTTGTTTTCGTTATGACTTGTGAAATCTAAATAATCATTACGCTTCTTATTTCTTCTCGGTTTCGAAGTTGGTCATTGTTCTTACATATGTCCACACCAGGAAAATGAAGGTTCGTTCCAAATGTATTGTACATATTCTCTCTCTCTCTCTCTCTCTCTCTCTCTCTCTCTCTCTCTTCTCAAATATACACTTGTATAGCTGCAGTATCCCTCTCTCTCTCAAGCAGACGGAGAAGGAGGAGAAAGGAGTAGAAGGAGGGGGGCTGAGGAAAGGGAAGGCCAGGGAAAGAAATGACCTTACCTGCAGGACCCATAAAGAGTGATTCCAGACAGGTGAAAAGATTCCAGAAGTCCAGACCTGTCGGAACGTTTACTGCTCTGGCTTCCGGCCCATGGCTGAGTGGAGCTGAAGGCGTGTGTGTGGGGGAGGAGAGAGAGAGAGAGAGAGAGAGAGGAGAGAGAGAGAGAGAGAGAGAGAGAGAGAGGCGATGAAGGAAGAAAGGCGTGTTGAGAGGAGGGGGCGGGGGTGGGGGGGGGGGGGAGATACGAGTGGGGGCGGGGGTGGGGGTGGGTGGGGGGGAGGGGGTCGAAAACTGAAGAAAGGAAAGACATTTCGTTTTGTGTGTGTGTGAGGCTTGCGATTTGGTCTGAGGAGCGCTCTAAACCTCTCTCCGCCTCTGCCCTCTTCCAACCCTGCCCCTCTCCTTTCTCTCTCTTTCTCTCCTACACAAACGCACACACACGCATTCTCTCTCTCTCTCTCTCTCTCTCTCTCTCTCTCTCTCTCTCTCTCCCACACACACACCACCACACACACACAAATACACACATACGCGCGCGCACACACACACACACACTTTTAATGTACAGACACTAAAGTAGAAGGAACGCACGCCGATACTAACACACGCATATAAGCCAATTCGCGCGCATATAAGCACACACGTGAAACTAGTCATCACATTCACAATTAATACACTGACTACCCAATACTCTCATAAAATGAGGCGCTGGTGGTGATCTGGCGGTGGTGTGTGTGTGTGTGTGTGTGTGTGTGTGTGTGTGTGTGTGTGTGTGTGTGTGTGTGTGTGTGTGTGTTCTGTCTTCCCTTATCTTTCTCGTAATCCTTGAACCGGATCTCATTTCCTCGGTTGCGTGATAGTGGTGTGCAAGAGAGCGAGAGAGAGAGAGAGAGAGAGAGAGAGAGAGAGAGAGAGAGACAGAGACAGAGAGACAGAGAGACAGATACAGAGAGAGAGATAGACAGAAAAAGATGCAGAGAGAAAAAGTAGACGCGAGCATGAGCACGCGTATGTGTACGTGCGCGCATGTGTGAGTGGGTGCGCAAGTGTGCGTGCACGCACATGTGTGTGTGTGTGTGCAATTGTATTTGTGTGCACGTGCACAAGTTTTCATGCACAAAACGCATCAAAGGTGTGCGGGTGCGCAGGTCTGTTTCCAGAACAGCCAACCTTCAATACAGAAACGCTGCAGAACACATCATGCTCTCTCGTGAAGACCGCACATGCAGCCGCTGGAGAGGCTGGGTTCCCCATAGGGAGAGGTCAGACACTATCTCTCTCTCTCTCTCTGTCTGTCTCTCTCTTCTAGACAGATAGAGAGAATACACACACACACACTACAATATATATATATATATATATATAAGAGAGAGAGAGAGAGAGAGAGAGAGAGAGAGACAGACAGACAGACAGACAGACAGAAGCAGAATATATATATATATATATACATAGAGAGAGAGAGAGAGTGAGAGTGAGAGAGAGAGAGAGTGAGAGAAAGAGAGATGTGTGTGTATATCTATATGTGTGTATGTATCAAACCTGTCTGCAATAGTGACAAGACGGTATTCAAGTTTATTTGGATCATCTGCTCCCGGGATTATTCGCATG
>CM065721.1:26812051-26822051 GCA_033310375.1 Conus canariensis | reverse complement strand
CACCACCACCACGTCCACCACCCAATTCTCTCTCACTTCCTACCCCCCGGTGTCCACCTTCCACCCCTCTTTCGGTAATTAGCGTCCACCCGAGTGGCCCCGGCCTTGCAACAGAGAGAGCTCCCGGACCAGTGAACCAGAGCCTTGTCCAGCCAACCAGCCTGGCTGTCCACTCTCTGTGCAGGCTCCTCGCACCCCTCCCTCCCGCGCCTCCACACTCTATCATCATTTTCACGCCTGCTTCACACGACACGCCGTCAACAGCCCCCTCAGAGTCTTTGAGGTTTCAGGATGGTCAAGCAGCCAGCAGCCTGGGCTCAAACTCATTTGCACGCTCTACTCCCCCGGGGGTACAATGAACCAAGGGTGTGTGTGTGTGTGGTGGGGGGGGGGGCTGTTTCCATAAGGGGGGGGAGAGGTAGGTAGGTAGGTGGTGGTGGGAAGGGGTAGGCGGTGGGGGAGGAAGGGGAAAGGTTGGGGCAGGGAAAGGGGGGGGGGGGGGGAGAGCTGGGGCGAGTTTTTTGTCGTCATCACGGCTAACTCCTCTGCCTCTAGCACGGCATTGGTCACATTCCTGTGTCCCTTGCGTGTCCACGGCTAATGGCGGCCGTCATTTTCCAATCAAATGATACGGAATGGAATCTCGGACCCTTGTCTGGAGCCTCTGCAAACGAAGGCGGGCGTCGGTGCTTTGGCTCTCTCTATCTCTCTCTCTCTCTCTCTTGTCTCTCTGCAGTTCCTTGAGCGTAAATGACGTAAGCTGTTGCCTAATCATAGCGCATAATAGTCGGCAACCTGTGGGAACACAAACTAAGCTTGGTACTCATGCCGGGGCAGAGGTCAAAGAAAGGGCACTTCTCACCCCGTAGACGGTACACTCCGCAGCGTAGGCAGTTTTTTGCAAGCAGCACACATAGATTACACTGCTGCGTTCGTTTCGATGGCAATGTCGGCAGCGCTGCGTATAAATCTGCTGTCCAGGTTTTAATATCACTGACCGCCTGGGGAGCCCGAGGAACATCCTGGAAGTGTGGAGTCCACATGAAGGGCTAGCAACTTTCATGTCGGTCCTTCGTGAAGCAGCATTGGTGTGTTCTGAACGGTTGGAGGGGGGGGGGGCGGGGGTAGGGGGGAGAGAAGAGAGGAGAGAGAGAGAGAGAGAGAGAGAGGAGAGAGAGAGAGGAGAAGAAGAAGTTGAAGAAAAAGGAGAAGAAAAGTGAGGGAAGGGAATAAATCAAACCACTCCTATTCTCTCTCTATCTCTCTGTCTCTGTCTCTCTCTCTTCTCTCTCTCTGTCTCTTGTTTTTTCTTACGGATTCGCTTAATAACAAACTGAAATCTGCACACTCAATAAACGCGGATTATGAAAATGCCAGCGCCAAAACCCATTACCATTCTCACCTCCGCAATTTTTCTGTGTGCGTGTGTGTGTGTGTGTGTGTTGTGTGTGTGTGTGTTTCACTCTTTCGCCCACAATACATCACTCTTGACCTCACGCTCGCCCCGCCATGGGTCATTTCCGGCGTTTACCGGAGAACGAGCCCCCCTTTTCAGACTCATTAAAAGAGCTCACCCCGGGTTTCATTATCTGTGCAATTACGCCTTCCTGTCTGGCAGGCAAGCCAGGCCACGTCTGCTGTGCATATAACCTGCCCCTCTTTATCTCCGACCTGCCGTATATATAACCCACAGTTTGCCGTTCGGTTCCTGTATGGACAGCACGCGCAGGGTCCCCTTCAACCGGTGCTATCAAGGTGCCAGCAACGGAGTTGGGGTGGGCTGGGGGAGGAAGCAATTCTCGGAGAAGCCAGTTCGTACGCTTGGAGAAATTCCACGCTCAAACATTTTCGCCCTCCACAATATTCCGTGGACATGAAAATCTGTTCTTCCTCATCTCATTGTTGTTGCTCTGTTTTCGCAAGTCGTCGTCATCTAATTTGTTCGTTTCATACGGCATTTACGAAATACGACTTTGGACTGAAACCGTTATCATCGCATTAGCAGATGCTAGAGTCTGAAGTGGACGAACAGGAAAAATACAGACAGACAATACACATCCTGACAGAATGGCCAGTCTAAAAATTCTGATTTCTCGGGTGGAAACGTAGACTACAACACAAAGATAAGCTGGATGAACAAGCGGCTGGATGTTTGTTAGAGTAAGATCATCAGAATACTAAAGCGGACATTGTGACAAACGAACTCACAGCAAATTAGCAGCACCATTATTTTTCTTCTTCTTCTTCTTCTTCTTTTTTTTTTTCCCTTTTTGTTTTTGAGTTTTCCGTCAAGTCACCGGGAAACCACTGGCACAGCACGACGAAAAGGAATAACGGCCAGGTTAATCAAGAAAGAAAGAAATAACGTGATCGATACACCTTCTGGTTCAACTTCATCAACACCAAGTAGCACCCTGCTGATAAAATGAGCTCTGATCCTTAGAATCGTGCAAGAGCACCTTGTTCATATCACAGCAACCAGTCGGTCCTCTAGCCCCCCACCCACCCACTCTCTCTCGGTCTCCCTCTCTCCCTCTCAAGACAAGTGAACAGCAATCATAATTGAGCGGCATTTCCCGCCGCGTTCCTTGGTTTGTGGAAAACAGCACCCCAACGCCCCAAATCGTGAAGGGCAGCTGCCAAAACCGATTACATCAGATTAATCAAAAGCAACCATAGAAACAGCAGATGGCGGACAGAGAAAGAAAAGAAAAAGACACACACACACACAAAGAAAAAAAAATGGATGGATGAAGTCAGATGGAAGGAAGAGTGAGAGAAGTAAACGTAACGGAAAAAATGCAAAGAGAAAGAAGGGGGGGGGGGGGGGGGGGTGAAAGACGAAAGGATGCAAGAAAGAAAGCAAAAATGTTACAGGAAGAAAAGGATGAGGGAAGAGAAAGAAAGACAGGCAGAAATAAATATAGGATGGAGGGAGAGAGGAATGATGGGGAAGAAGAAAAAAATGAAATAGAAAATGAAAGAAAGACAGAAAAAAAAAAAAACAGAACAAAAAAAGACAGAAGGAAAGACAAAAAACAAAAACAAAAAAAAACGAATAACGAAACAAAGAGACAGAAAAACAGACAGAATGAGAGAAAACCAGAAAAAACAAAGACAGAATGAGAAAAAGAAAGAAAAGAAAAGAGAGAGAGAGGAGAGAGAGAGAGAGAGAGAGAGAGAGAGAGAGAGAGAGAGAGAGAGAAGAGAGAGAGAGAGAAAGTGAAGAAAAAAACGCAATATATAAAAGGGGGAAAAGGTAAAGAAAGAAGAAAAAGGAAAAGAAAGAAAGAAAGAAAAAAAAGAAGAAGGCACGACAAGAAGAAAAGCAAAGAAAGGACGTTAGAAAGGCAGCTAATTTAGAGAGGCCGATCCCAGCGGCCGGGCACTGTACAGCCCACTTCTCTCAGCCGGCAGTGCCCGCCTCTTGCTGCCTTCCTTATCAGTCTCCTGTTGCCAGCCATCGTCTTTGTTTTCTCTCCTTGTTTCTACAGCCAACATCGATCTCCTGCAATGACCATCGCTTCTTCCCCCACCCGTACGTCCCCCCTCCCTCCCTCCCTTCCCTCACCACGCCCACCTCTCTCTCTCTCACCCAAAGTCTCTCTCTCTCTCTCCCAAAGTCTCTCTCTCTCTCTCTCTCTCCCAAAGTCTCTCTCTCTCTCTCTCTCTCTCTCTCTCTCTCTCCAAAGTCTCTCTCTCTCCCAAAGTCTCTCTCTCTCAAACACACACACACACACACACACACACACACACACACACACACCAGTCGCTCTGTCTGTCTGTCTGTCTTCTCTCTTTCTCTCTCTCTCTTATTGATGTTGCCGTATTTTCGTCTCGTGTTATTTCTTTTTCATGTTACTCCTTCCTTCCCTCTTGCCCCTACACCTCTCTCCATCTCATACACCCGTTGCCCCTCCACCTCTCTCCATCTCATACACCCGTTGCCCCACATGCTCTCTCTCCTCTTCTCTCCCCTGATGTCCTCTTTTCCAGCTGATTTCGACTCTCTCTCTCTCTCTCTCTCTCTCTCTCTCTCTCTCTCTCTCTCTCTCCCCCCTCTCTCTCTCTCTCATTTCCAGTCCCGCTGTCAATTAGGAGGCGGAGAATCTGTCGGCGTGGCCCCCCCGCTGTTTTGGTTCATCTGTTGCATCACTCACATCACAGTCATGACTGCTGCACGGAGCCAAAGAGAAGGGGGTAGGAGGGGAAGAGGAGGAGGAGGAGGCTGCTTGGGGAGAAGATGGACAGATAGAAGGCAGCCCTGGTAACCATCCTGGACATCTGGTCACCCTGGTAACCATCCTGGACATCTGGTCACCCTGGTAACCATCCTGGACATCCGGTCACCCTGGTAACCATCCTGGACATCTGGTCACCCTGGTAACCATCCTGGACATCCGGTCACCCTGGTAACCATCCTGGACATCCGGTCACCCTGGTAACCATCCTGGACATCCGGTCATCCTGGTAACCATCCTGGACATCCGTCATCCCGGTACATCTGGACATCGGTCATCCTGGTAACCATCTGGACATCGGTCACCTGGTAACCATCCTGGACATCTGGTCACCCTGGTAACCATCCTGACATCTGGTCATCCTGGTACCTCCTGGACATCCGTCACCTGGTACCATCCTGGACATCTGTCACCCTGGTAACCATCTGGACATCTGTCACCTGGTAACCATCCTGGACATCTGGTCATCCTGGTAACCATCCTGGACATCGGTCACCCTGGTAACCACCCTGGACATCTGGTCACCCTGGTAACCATCCTGGACATCCGGTCACCCTGGTAACCATCCTGGACATCGGTCATCCTGGTAACCATCCTGGACTCGGTCACCTGGTAACCATCTGGCATCCGTCACCTGGTAACCCTCCTGGCATCTGGCATCCTGGTAACTCCTGGACATCCGTATCCTGGTAACCATCCTGGACATTGTCATCTGGTAACCATCCTGGACATCGGTCATCCTGGTAACCATCCTGGACATCTGGTCATTCAACACATCTTTCACACTGTAACACAGAGAGATCCACCAAGTCGCCTCGTTCGACACAGCCACCTCCCCATCTCCATCCCACTATCCCCTCACCCCCCTCCCCCTCCAGCCCTCCACTTCCCACACCCGCCGCAAACACGTTTACTCCCAATGAAGATAGAGAACGCTACTACCATCTGAACATCTTACCATGTCACATTATTGTGAATCAAAACGACAAACTGTCTTCCCCTGTCATAACCTCACCTGGCGTTTTGTTTCGTTTCCCCCACGTTTAGGTCCACATCCACCTAGCAGTAAAATGAAAAATACGCTATCCCGCGGGCGTATCAGGTGCTAAACCACCAAAAGGTAGCATGGCAAACACCACCACCCCAAGAGAGATGAGAGAAGCACACTAGGATCCCAGGTGCGTTATAAGCGGTTTAGTAGACAGGCAGGTGGCGGTGGCAATTACGATGCTGCCCAAGCATGACTCGAGCTGGACGCTGTTTTTTTCCTAGCAGGCTGTCTAATAACTACTGGGCCAACCTTCAGCCCCCATGCCTTCTTTGTTGACTAACAACTTGACTGAGACGAATCATATTACGTGGCAGCTAACTTAGTCTCTCCTCTTCCCATGCACAACTCCGGTCCATCTTATGACACGCGGTCAGCACTGAACTGCCAACTTTCTACGGCTGTCCTATAGGTAGTTCACATAGGCCAAAGTCTTCAAGCAATACATCCGAGAGGACGGCGTTGATAAAAAGCAGACGGAGAATGGACATGAGGCACATTTACTTTGTCCACTTCCCTGCAAGTGTTCGCTTTCATTTTTGAAGCTTATCCAGATGCACGTGTGTGTGTGTGTGTGTGTGGTGTGTGTGTGTGTGTGTGTGTGTGTGTTTGTGTGTGTGTGTGTGTGTGGTGTGTGTGTGCGTGTGTGTTGCGTGCGTGTGTGTGTGTTGTGTGGTGTGTGTGTGTGTGTGTGTGTGTGTGTGGTGTGCGCGCGCGCGCGCGCGCGCGCATGTGCGAGTGCGTATGTGCAAAGTCAACTAGCCATTCCACTGGTGAACTGAACCACAGTAATTCTCCCGGGTGCAGATTAAAGTCTTCTGTTTACACAACACACGGCAAACGACATGCAAAAACTCCACAAATGGGAACACACACACACACACACACACACACACACACACACACACACACACACACACATCACATATCTACACGGTCATCTGACACTAGTGATCTCTGGTTTGCCTCCTCCTTGCTACGGTCTAAAAACAGCTCACACCAGCTTTGGTCAGCGGACGAGAGCGGCAGTAATTCGCTGTGCCTATTTTCATCCCTTATCCTACAATCGTCTAGCTCCAAATTTCACGCACTGGCGCCGAGGAAATTTCTCTGCAAGTGTCTTTTCTTCCGTTACATCTCTCTCTCTCTCTCTGTGTTTGCGTGCGTGCGTGCGTGCGTGAGTGTGTGCGTGCGTGTGCGTGTAATGCTCGCGCGCGTGCGTGCGTGCGTGTGTTCACACATGCGTGTGTGCCCACTTTCGTACGCCCTCGTGCATCGGTCTGGATATCCGTCGACTTCTGAGTTTGTTCAACGCTTCCTCCTGGACTGTCCGACACACCACAGCCTTACACTGAGGCTGCTGACATGCCGACGAGGTACAAGCTCTCTGGCCCCCTGAGGAGTTCCCGACGCGATGCAGCATTCATCGGAGTCTCCGAATTTGTTGTCAGCGCGAACAACAAAGAAGAAAAGAAGTCCGTTCACTGAAATTGAGACAAAGAAGAACATACGAAGTCTGTTTACTAAGTGTTCAAACAACAGACATGCTGGAAAACCTAGCACTCCCCTTCAAATTTCCCACACCAAAGAGAAAAGAAAAGCAGTCGGTTCACTAAAACTCGAGCAACAAGTGACAGACATGTTCGAGACTACAGCCCCAACACTCCCTTCAAATTTCCCTCGCCGAACAGCCACTGCGTGAGGAATCAGATCCAAGCAGATTGAAGGCGAAGCTGATCCTTAGGAGGTGGAGACCTCCCTCTCACCTGGCACCACGACCTGACTAAGCCAGGTGTCGATCCAGGCGGGCTGATAGTCATGGCCTCAGCGGGCACACTCACCTTGGATGAACCTGGCCTTCGTTTATCCCCACCGTTGTGACAGCAGCGCACTGGGTAGCACTGGCACCCATGGGAGTGCCGCTGGAAGTCGTGAGAGGATAGCTGATTCCGCACAGAACCAGCCGACAGCGAGTCTGGCTGCTGGTTGTCAGCTGACAAAGTGTGCGTGTCCTGGCTGGTCGTGGATTCGTTCGCTGTTAACGTCACACGATAGCTGATTCTGATTCTGCATACAAACTGCTTTATGTTGAACGGCGGTTTTTGTATGCTGAAAGTGCGCGGACGAAGGTGGTCTGTGTGTCTCTAGTACTGAATCCATTCTGTATCTTTACTTGCCATTGAAAATGATCATCCTACCGCATGAATTATTCAATTATTGCCCGTAAGAGAGCCATGGTATTCCGTCTTCAGTCACATGAGACGGGACTGTTAATGCTGTCTGAAAGCCCGTCATGGCGTTTCTCAAATGGGCGATGAGGAGTGGACGAGGGAAGGGGGGGGGGGAGAAGGAGTGCTACTTGTGACGGTGCCCATCTCCTTTTACAGTAACTTGGAGCATGGTCAGACAATTTCGTGTCCCCTCCCAGACAGTCCACAGGATCTTTGGTGTTCATGTCTATCTTCGTGCATGAATAAAACAGGGTTACGGTCTACAAACTTCGGGTCCTTCTCTTCAACCATCTGGCGTTGATGGCATTCCAACTCTCGGTCTTCCAACTTGAGGTATGGCGTTGTTATTATTCAGCTCTGGCCACATTACACTAAAAACGAATGCATGACACGCGCAGCCTGATTTAAGCAACCTTGTTCTTCGTTCAAAACCCGGCTGAACCTCCAAGGTTCGTCACTGGTGAGACTTGTGTGTGTGTGTGTGTGTGTGTGTGTGTGTGTGTGTGTGTGTGTGTGTGTGTGTGTGTGTGTGTGCGCGCGCGCGCGCGCGCGTGCGTATTTGCGTCTTTACTTACTGAAGATGTCGACTGAAGATTTCCAACGGAACCTCGGTTTAAACTATCACAGGCCTGGACAGAACTGTAGTCTGTGCGAAAGAGAAAAAACCTCTACCCTGTCTCAAGCAGAACATTAATCCAGGACCTTTCGATCACAAGAACACGGCTTCATTCATAAAGCCAACCAGTCTTCACGTCTACCGCCATTAACAGATACCTTCGCAACATGAAATACCCCCCCCCCTCCCCCCCACTCCCTTGCCTGTGATGCCTGACGTGTCCGAGACTAAATGGATGATGCCCTCCTGTGCCGCTCATCCAACCAGCATGCCGCTCCATCCAACCAGCATGCCACTCCATCCAACCCAGCATGCCGTTCCATCCAACCCAGCATGCCGTTCCATCCAACCAGCATGCTATCCACCCATCATGCGCATCCAACCCACATGCCGTCCATCCAACCAGCATGCCGCTCCATCCAACCAACATGCCGCTCCATCCAACCAGCATGCCGTTCCATCCACCAGCATGCCGTCCATCCAACCAGCATGCCGTTCCCATCAGCATGCCGCTCCATCCAACCACATGCCGTCCATCCAACCCAGCATGCCGCTCCATCCAACCAACATGCCGCTCCATCCAACCCAGCATGCCGCTCCATCCAACCAACATGCCGCTCCATCCAACCCAGCATGCCGCTCCATCCAACCAGCATGCCGCTCCATCCAACCCAGCATGCCGCTCCATCCAACCAACATGCCGCTCCATCCAACCCAGCATGCCGCTCCATCCAACCAACATGCCGCTCCACCCCAACCCAGCATGCCGCTCCATCCAACCAACATGCCGCTCCATCCAACCAGCATGCCGCTCCATCCAACCAGATGCCGCTCCATCCAATCCAGCATGCCGCTCCATCCAACCCAGCATGCCGCTCCACCCCAACCCAGCATGCCGCTCCATCCAATCAGCATGCCGCTCCATCCAACCCAGCATGCCGCTCCACCCCAACCCAGCATGCCGCTCCATCCAATCAGCATGCCGCTCCATCCAACCAGCATGCCGCTCCATTCAATCAGCATGCCGTCACTAGCACAGCCAGAACCAGGAGGGGTTCAAAGCGAAGCGGAACACCAAGGGGTGACGGGGACCTGATCCCGCGGTCTGAGGACGGCGGGTGCCAATCCAGGGGTGCAGAAGATGAGGCCGCAGCGGGTACTCGCACCTCGGGTGGTTCTGGCTTTCGTTTATCAGCACCAGGGCGGCAGCTACGCACTAGGTGTCTGGCTGGTTTAGTCAGAGTATCCAGTTTCGGTTTGGCATCCAGCTTCAGTCTCAGTTGCATCGGCTACTGTCCACTCTGTCTGCTCTAAACAGGGTCTTCACAGTATCACTCACTGCCTATTCCCCAGATTACAACAACAAAGACGGCAAGTTATCCACTGTGACCAGAGAAAAAAAAAAGTATACAGATTTTTTGGAACAAGGAAGAATGGACTTCACTACAAAGAGGAAAGCAAGGACAATAGTAATGACAGACAAAACAAACAAAACAAAAAACAACAACCCCAATCCCAAACCAAACCAAAAACAAAAAGCCCGACAGAATCGAAGTGAGTGACAGGAATGAACAAATTACGAACACAGAATTTCCAGTCAGCGGGGATGCAGTTTGTACCCAAAGCGCCCCCGACATCCTCTAGGGGTTCAACGACCAATGGGACATTAAATGCTGTTAAAAAAAACAATAACATCGGAGAAGCTTCCTCGTCGCCTTCTTACTCATAGACCGTCGTCACTGATGATGACAGAGTATGTGTAAGCACAGCTCATCAACTATGATCGTACGGATGGATGACTGTAGAGTCGTTCTCTGAAGGACATGAACCATTTTATAGCGAGGGACCCGGAAACTGTCAACTG
>CM065721.1:26799551-26807051 GCA_033310375.1 Conus canariensis | reverse complement strand
GACGATGGCGATGATTGTTAGAGCTGCCACCTTGGTGATGAAAATGTCGATGATGATTATGAAGATAATGATTGTAACGACCATAATTATTATGATGGATATGGTGATTTGGTCATAATGATAATGACCATGGCAGAGGCGACAATGATAGCGAATGTAGTGATCATGACGGTGACGACGCCAAAAACGGCTAATTAAAACGTGGTAATATTCAATAACAATGGCAATTTGGCAGTGACGAGGACAGCGACAACAAAGGCAATGATCATTGTTGTTGTTGTTGTTGTTGTTGTTGTTGTTGTTGTGTGTTGTTGATGATGATGATGATGATGATGATGATGATGATGATGATGATGATGATGATGATGACGACGACGACGACGACGACGACGATGATCATGATGATGATACTGGGAGTTAAAAGAAGAAGAAGAAGAAGAAAAAAAAAAAAACCAGTGAGGGGGGAAAAAAAACCCGAGTGTCAGATTATTGTCAGAACATAGGACTCAAGCACATGCAACAGTCGGCATTATTTCCCAAAGCACAGCTAATAGCCACGAGTGCCACCGAGCTCTCGTAATGTTTGCCGCTCCGACAGAAAGCTATGAATACCAATGAAGCCAAGGTCTCCATTTGGTCGGAGACAGGAAAGGCCAGGGGAGGGCGCTCCGGTCGCCTCACGTGCCATGCCACGTCATACAGACACTTCCAGTCACTCTCTCGCTTCCTACGGGCTAAACCGAACCCGGTTTCACACAGTGCATATCGCGTGACATAAGCTTTTATTTATATAACCTATTTTGGTGGGTTTTCCCTGTGTGTGTGTGTGTGTGTGTGTGTGTGTGTGTGTGTGTGTGTGTGGTGGTGCGCGTGGTGTGTGTGTGTGTGTGTGCGCGCGCGCACGTGCGCACTCGCGTGTATGTGTGCGTGTGTTGTGGGCAGAAGGGGTGAGTGGGGGATAGGGGTGGGTGGGCTGGTCTTTTAAATGAAAGGTTTTCTTCCTAGGCATATTGTCTGGGATATAGCTTTGGACGAACGTTTTTACAACCTATTGTAACTAAACTTTTTGTGATATCAACCCTACCAGACATTTATTCTTTCAGCAGTTTTTATTTAAATAAGGGGAGAGAGAGAGAGAGAGAGAGAGAGAGAGAGAGAGAGAGAGAGAGAGAGAGAGAGAGAGTTATAAACGTAATAGAAAAGTTCTGATTTTGTTATTAAATGTCATGACAAATGAAATGAACATTTAACACTGCATACTGATGCATTATAATCAATACAGTGACCCCAAACAAACAAACAAGCCATAAATAAGAATTTAGCAATATTTTCTTTGAATACGTTTTCGTGCGCATACCAAATATGCACACACACACACACACACACACACACACACACACACACACACACACACACACACACACAAAGTGAAAATAAGAGATATCTAAGACAGATCTCAATCTGCCAAACCAACCAGCTCCAAATCATACAATCTCTGGCTTCCAGCTCACCGACTCCATCTCGGCTCATAAAATGCGCGCGCATTCGAGGCATGTCGTTAAAGCGCGATAACAAGACGGGGGGCCCCCGGGTTTTATGTTGTCTGCGCCGACTGGTCAACTCCTCCAGGAGCGCGCTTCCTCCTCCTATCCGCTGACTGGAGGCAACAAGTTCTTCCATCCTTCCACATTCCCCAGCAGCGCAACAAATTCCGTAAGCTGGGAAAGGAACGTGCGGAGAGGAACGCCTGGATTGTCGTGCTGAGAAAACGACCGACACCTTTGTTTTTTTGGTTTTTGCACATCCCTTCTCTCAACTCCCTCCCTTTCTCCTCCCTCCCTTTCCCCCAAAATCGTGAGCTGAAAGGTATTCAGAAAGGAAATACACCGGCCGTCATATACCCAAAACGGAAGCTGTCACACCTGCGACGGTGACGTAGCTCCAATAAAACGAACAACAGCTCCCGCGTGTGTCGGCGGAAGTCCCGAGTTATATTTATGGTCCGGGTGGATTAGCTCTTAGGCCCCACTCTGGAGAGGGATAGGCGATGGGCGAAAGTCCGGAGGTCCCCCGCACGTTGTAAACCCGCCCGGTGCCTTGCCGGCTTTGTGTAGGCCGTCATCCATCAGCGATCACAGCGCCCATCAAATAAATCTGGGCCTCTCCATTCAAACAGTCGCCACGTCGTTCGGGACGCTTGCCTGTACTCGGGGCCCACGTGTTTGTCCCTCCGCCTCGCCTCTCCGGCCCTTTGAAAGTAGCCGGTAAGAGGTGGACGGCGTAAGTCTTAATTAATTCTGGGGGCTCGGGTCTCATTACGGCAGCCATTACCACTCCCTGTTCTCTCGTTCCCTCCGCCATAAAACTTAGGGCCTCCTCTTCGGCAGTACCAGGGGCTATAGCTTCCAGCAGGACCGGGAGAAAGGGTCCATGTTTCATTCTGGGCAGAGGCTTTTCAGGAGCAAATTTAACAACGGTCGAGACCTGCTGTTACAATCTGACCACAACAAATACACAACCGCCAAAACAAAACAAAATCACAATACAATAACATGTTATTATCTTTAATTTTACGCCTTTCCGTTGAGTGATATAAAATGAGAGAAAGGAAAGGCTGGGAGGCAGAAGTTGGGCAAGGAGGTGGGGCATGGGGATGCGGATTCAACATGGTGTGTCTGCCCATGCCAGCGCACGGACATGACAGTGTGTTCGTCTCGTGCATACCATGCATGTCATCAATCATGTTAAACGCACCATTGTTTTGAGCAAAGAGGAGTGCGGATTCAACATGGTGTGTCTGCCCATGCCAGCGCACGGACATGACAGTGTGTTCGTCTCGTGCATACCATGCATGTCATCAATCATGTTAAACGCACCATTGTTTTGAGCAAAGAGGAGTGCGGATTCAACATGATGTGTCTGCCCATGCCAGCGCACGGACATGACAGTGTGTTCGTCTCGTGCATACCATGCATGTCATCAATCATGTTAAACGCACCATTGTTTTGAGCAAAGAGGAGTGCGGATTCAACATGATGTGTCTGCCCATGCCAGCGCACGGACATGACAGTGTGTTCGTCTCGTGCATACCATGCATGTCATCAATCATGTTAAACGCACCATTGTTTTGAGCAAAGAGGAGTGCGGATTCAACATGATGTGTCTGCCCATGCCAGCGCACGGACATGACAGTGTGTTCGTCTCGTGCATACCATGCATGTCATCAATCATGTTAAACGCACCATTGTTTTGAGCAAAGAGGAGTGCGGATTCAACATGGTGTGTCTGCCCATGCCAGCGCACGGACATGACAGTGTGTTCGTCTCGTGCATACCATGCATGTCATCAATCATGTTAAACGCACCATTGTTTTGAGCAAAGAGGAGTGCGGATTCAACATGGTGTGTCTGCCCATGCCAGCGCACGGACATGACAGTGTGTTCGTCTCGTGCATACCATGCATGTCATCAATCATGTTAAACGCACCATTGTTTTGAGCAAAGAGGAGTGCGGATTCAACATGATGTGTCTGCCCATGCCAGCGCACGGACATGACAGTGTGTTCGTCTCGTGCATACCATGCATGTCATCAATCATGTTAAACGCACCATTGTTTTGAGCAAAGAGGAGTGCGGATTCAACATGATGTGTCTGCCCATGCCAGCGCACGGACATGACAGTGTGTTCGTCTCGTGCATACCATGCATGTCATCAATCATGTTAAACGCACCATTGTTTTGAGCAAAGAGGAGTGCGGATTCAACATGATGTGTCTGCCCATGCCAGCGCACGGACATGACAGTGTGTTCGTCTCGTGCATACCATGCATGTCATCAATCATGTTAAACGCACCATTGTTTTGAGCAAAGAGGAGTGCGGATTCAACATGATGTGTCTGCCCATGCCAGCGCACGGACATGACAGTGTGTTCGTCTCGTGCATACCATGCATGTCATCAATCATGTTAAACGCACCATTGTTTTGAGCAAAGAGGAGTGCGGATTCAACATGTGGTCTGCCCATGCCAGCGCACGGACATGACAGTGTGTTCGTCTCGTGCATACCATGCATGCATCAATCATGTTAAACGCACCATTGTTTTGAGAAAGAGGAGTGCGGATTCAACATGTGTGTCTGCCCATGCCAGCGCAGGACATGACAGTGTGTTCGTTCTGCATACCATGCATGTCATCAATCATGTTAAACGCACTTTTTTGGAAAGGGAGTCGGATCAATGTGTGCTGCCGCAGGCAGACATGCGTGTTTCTCTGTACACATGTTCAACAGTAACGACCATTGTTTTGCAGAGTGCGGACAACAGGTGTTCGCCTGCAGCGCAGCATACATGGTTCGTTGTGAACAGATGTCATCAATGTTACGCCCATGTGAGAAAGAGGGTGCGTTCACATGTGCTGCCCATGCAGCGACGACAGTTTTGCGTGATCGATTCAATATGTTAGCACATGTGAGCAAGGGAGTGGGTTCATGTGTTGCTCCAGCGCACAATCATGTTCGCCGTGTCAGCATACAATCGTTAAAAATTGTTTGCAAAGAGGATGCGGTTTGTGTGTCCCATGCAGCCGAATGACAGCTTGTTGGCAACAGCGTATACTGTTACGCCATGTGAAGAGGGTGCGGATCACATGTTGTCGCGCACGACGGACAGAAGTGTGGTTTCAACATGTGCATCACATGAAACGACTGTTTGCGGTCGTCACATGTTCTCATGACGCCAGTTTGAGGGGGTGGATCATGATTTTCCATGCCACCAGTGACAGGGTTCGGGGTCATGATGTCTCACATGACGCACCATTTGCAAGTGGAGTCGGATTCCATGTGTCTCATCAGAACAAAGTTTTGGGCATACAGATGCATAATATGTTACGCCCATGTTGACAAGGGTCGGTTCAATGGTGCTGCCCTGCACACGGACAGACATTGTTTTGGCAAATGATGCAATCAAAAGATGTTTTGAGCAAGAGGATGCGTATGTGTTCTGCATGCCAGCGCACGACATTAATGTCTTGTGCAACATGCATGATCAATCATGTTACGCCCATGCAGGGCGGATCAACATGGTGTTCTGCATGCCAGCAGCATACATGTTTACCTGTATGCAGCACAAATGTTAAACACATGTTTTAGCAGGGAGCGGATTAACAGTGTGTGCCATGCAGCGCACGAATGACAGTGTGTGTTCGTGCATACATGTGTCATCAATCATGTTACGCCCTTGTTTTGCAAGAGGTGGGATCAACTGTGTTGCCATGCGCGCACGACATGACAGTGTGTTCGTCTGTGATCTGATGTTCAATCATGTAAAGCATGTTTGAGCAAAGGAGTGCGGATTCACATGATGTGTTGCATCGCGCCGGACTGACATGTTTCGTCTGTCATACTGATGTCATCAATCTGTTAAACGCATTGTTTTAGCAAAGAGGCGGATCAACTGTTGTTCCTGCAGCACGGAATAAGTGTGTCGTCTCGTGCACATATGTCATCATCTGTTAACGCCATTGTTTTGAGCAAAGAGGAGTGCGGATAATGATGTGTTGCCTGCGCGCACGGAGACAGTGTGTCGTCTCGTGCTACTGATGTCAATGTTAACGACATTGTTTTGGCAAAGAGATGCGGATTCAACTGTGTCTGCCCATGCCAGCGCACGGACATGACAGTGTGTTCGTCTCGTGCATACCATGCATGTCATCAATCATGTTAAACGCACCATTGTTTTGAGCAAAGAGGAGTGCGGATTCAACATGGTGTGTCTGCCCATGCCAGCGCACGGACATGACAGTGTGTTCGTCTCGTGCATACCATGCATGTCATCAATCATGTTAAACGCACCATTGTTTTGAGCAAAGAGGAGTGCGGATTCAACATGGTGTGTCTGCCCATGCCAGCGCACGGACATGACAGTGTGTTCGTCTCGTGCATACCATGCATGTCATCAATCATGTTAAACGCACCATTGTTTTGAGCAAAGAGGAGTGCGGATTCAACATGGTGTGTCTGCCCATGCCAGCGCACGGACATGACAGTGTGTTCGTCTCGTGCATACCATGCATGTCATCAATCATGTTAAACGCACCATTGTTTTGAGCAAAGAGGAGTGCGGATTCAACATGGTGTGTCTGCCCATGCCAGCGCACGGACATGACAGTGTGTTCGTCTCGTGCATACCATGCATGTCATCAATCATGTTAAACGCACCATTGTTTTGAGCAAAGAGGAGTGCGGATTCAACATGGTGTGTCTGCCCATGCCAGCGCACGGACATGACAGTGTGTTCGTCTCGTGCATACCATGCATGTCATCAATCATGTTAAACGCACCATTGTTTTGAGCAAAGAGGAGTGCGGATTCAACATGATGTGTCTGCCCATGCCAGCGCACGGACATGACAGTGTGTTCGTCTCGTGCATACCATGCATGTCATCAATCATGTTAAATGCACCATTGTTTTGAGCAAAGCTACGACTTGCAACAAAACAAACAAGAGGAAATACTAAGGAGGCAGAAACGCAATGTCAAATACCTCTTTTAATAATGAATAAAGGAGCTGTTTGATACAGAAACAAAACAAAATATTTCTATGCCTTGGTAACTTAAAAAATGTTTTGAATAGCGTGTATTGGTAGAACAGGAATGTCATCAAGTGCTGTAACATGTTTAAAAAAAAAAAAGAAAAAAAAAAAGATTCTCCATGTTTTGTTTTAAAAGCGTGAATCTCCACCATATTAAGGAATATTGTTGCTGTTGTTTAGACATGAATAGTTCTTCATTTCATTCATTTCAAAATTCATTCGATCATTGCCAAATCTCGTGAAGCAGTTTTGGAACTGCTTCCAAACACGAAATGCTGTTAAACTGTACTGGTCCTGTAACATAGCATTAAAAGCCTAAGATGAGACGTAAAGATAGAAAGAAAGCTGTTTAATCTGCCTTCTCTCTAACGACCCGGAACTAACGTTTCCAACACCAGTCTCTCAAGCCTCCCTGTCTCCTTCACTGGCAACAGATTCGTCCTGGGACCTGAAGGAGGCTGATAATGGGAATCGAAAGATCTAAAACACTACCTCTCATCAAGCAGCGTCCATCTAACGGTGGAGTTGGCCCTAACAGCCTACATCCTGTGGAATAAGTACCTGGGAGACCTTCGAACTCCATCAACTCGGGACCCGATACGAGCCGCTCCCGAGACATCAAAGACCCCGCGCTAATCAAACATAACGACGCCATCACTTCCACACTGACCAAGAAAGGAACTCTAGCAGAGGATGGGGGTGGGGGGTGGGGTGTTCAGCGTGTGTGAGAAAAAGGCGGGAGAGAGAGATCATCTATCACCTCCCTAAACCTGTCCCGTATCCCGATGACCACTCCAACACCCACGCTACTAAACCAGGCTCGGAGGGTCAGCGGGAACTGACGCTACCTTTCCCTCCACGCTTCACATGAAAGAGGCCCATCCAAGTTGTAAAAAGGTATCCCTGCCAACCC
>CM065721.1:26789551-26794551 GCA_033310375.1 Conus canariensis | reverse complement strand
GTGACTTCTCTGGAATGTCCCTCAGTGAGCTCTCGCTCTCTCTCTCTGTCTCAGTAAGGTCCTCTCTCTCTCTCTCTCTCTCTCTCTCTCTCTCTCTCTCTTAGGATGGCTACCTTTTTGGGCGGATGGACCGGGTGAAGGGGGTGGAGGAGGGCTAAAGGCTGGCTCAGTGGTACGGCACCGAGTTTGCAGTCAGACGTAGAGAGTTCGAATCCTCAATCTAGCGTCCTCAGCAGAAAAAAAACAAAACAAAAACAAAACAATACAAAAAAAAACAAAAAACAAAAACAAAAAAAATGGCCTTTTCGGGCACCTGTCTCAACGTGGTGTTGTTTTCTTGTTGAAGTCGGTTTAGACCGGTGCCCTCCTTTCCCCCGTGCACAGCTTGGGCTCAGTCACACGTCACAGAAGGAAAGAAAAGGTAAAGCTATCTTTCTACTATCTACGCCGAGCGGAAGAGGGGTAGGAACGAGACTGTTACAAATGCAATGTTTTATGCGTATGGAAGTGCGTTCTGTGCAGACTGATAATACATCTTAATGTATACCCTTCCACGGACAAACTCGTCCCGAATCTCAATATACCGTCGTAAAAATGAATGTTTGTTATTCACACAGCTGTGTATATTAAAACATTTCAATTCGAAATTAAAAACAAACAAACAAAAGCACAGGCAATTAAGCAACGAACAAGCACACAAAAACGTTTTTTTTTTTTTTTTTTTTTTTTTCAAATCACATCCAGAACAGAAATAAGGGACATGACTGAATATGATTATTTTCCCGCATACAAAAGAGGTAAATTATGCTAAAAATGGCCTACACGGTTTGACATGCATGATTTAAAACATGCTGTAATTACTGTAAAACCCATTACATCTGAGTGCAATAAATGACACTAACACTGTAGTACATAGAAAAGTACCTTTATTAAAAATAAAAAAATAGAATGGAGAGGGAAGAAAGCGGGTTAGTGCTTCATTTAATGAGGAATTAATATGATGGAACAGATCTGACCGCCATGTATTAACAAAGAAAATAAGAAGTAGAACAATGAAACGCTCTGACTCAGACTTATACGGTCATTACCCTGTTCGAGGTGGGAGCTTGGTCTGTCATTTTACACGAGACAATTCACAATTCAACGGTCGGCCGGTGTTTCTTCACAGAAAGAGAGACAAAGAGAAGGCAAGACGGGGGTGGGTGGTGGTGGGGGGGGGGGGGGTGGAGGGGGAGAAACACAAAACAGAGAATGATTCAGCCAGACACTCACTCAGACAGACAGACAGACAGACACACACCGAGTATGCAAGCAATTCCGAGCCCAACAACCCAAGAAGCCTCTTCCCCCACACACTCCTCTCGTAACATTGCAGGCAGCCTCCTAACTCCGGGAGCCCCATCAAGGGTGTGAAATATGGGGACCCCAGCAAAAACACACGTCTGCCGAGGAACTGCCGAGGGCTTTGCAGGGCGGCGAGGCAACAAGATTCACGGGGCCCTCGCTCTAGGCAACCCCCGCCTCCCACAACAAGACGCGGCAAATAAGCCCATCTTTCATTCCAAGCTTCATTCCTCCGCTTCCCCCCTCCACCCCCACCCCCCTGCACCCCCTTCTTCTCTCTTACTTAGCAGATGGCACCGGTACACCTTGGAAGCAGACGTGTTCTCTCTCTCTCTCTCTCTCTCTCTCTCTCTCTCTCTCTCTCTCTCTCTCTCTCTCTCTCTGTACTGGGAGGGGGGCGGGCGGGTAAAGGGTGTGTGATGTGGTGGAGAAGTTTAAGACAGACGAAAAAGAAAAAAGAAAATAAAAATAGAAAAAAAAGGTAGGGGGAAAGATGCAGGCGTCAGGTGATAGAGGAACCCCAGAAGCGCAAGGAGGGGAGAGATTGATAGAGTGGTACAGACTCTATCGGTGAGCTCTGAGAGAGAGAGAGAGAGAGAGAGAGAGAGAGAGAGAGAGAGAGAGAGAGAGAGAGAGAGAGAGAGAGAGAGACCCTGTTGAGAACAGCTGGAAAACGGGAGAGACGGGTAAGTCCCCTCCCATTCCCCACAGGTCCCTCATCCCTCATCCCCACCCATCTCTGAAGTGATGAGAAAGCCGCATCCTGTCTTGCTAATATGTGTGTGTGTGTGTGTGTGTGTGTGTGTGTGTGTGTGTGTGTGTGTGTGTGTGTGTGTGTGTGTGTGTTTGTGCGTGTGTGTGTGTGAATGTGCACACGCGTGCGTGCATGCATGCATGCTGTGTGTGTGTGTGTGTGTGTGTGTGTATGAGAGAGAGAGAGATATATATATATATATATAGAGAGAGAGAGAGAGATTGTGTGTGTGTGTGTGTGTGTGTGTGTGTGTGTGTGTGTGTGTGTGTTGTGTGTGTGTGTGCGCGCGCGCGCGCGCGTACATGCGTTTGTGCGCGTGCTCCCGTACTCTGCCTTTTTAACGTTAGATCAGACACGAATTCAACCCCCACCCCGTCCCCCTTTTTTTCCACTAGAAATTCCTCTTACAAGCACTTAAATAAGAGTCAAAATCATGTACACGTGTGACAAAGACAAGAGAGACGACGAGGTGGGACACGAGTGATCACCGTCATGAAGACGGTTTAAGAACGTCAACAAACACCTCTGGCACAGACGACACGGTAGCACCTTGCTCTAATACCACCGACGTAGTCAAGGGCCTTTGATCTGGCCATGTCCTCAAGGAAAGTCCGCTGTCCAGCTCCATCTCTTCACTTTTCCCACGCTACACGAGCCACACAGCTTGTCGACACGTGACGACCGAGATTTTTTTACCAGTGCTTCCCTTAATCTAATAGTAGTCACCTTGCCTGTGGCATGGTTGAACCGATGTCAATCCCAGCCGAAAGACGCGCTGGCAGCCCGACGCTGGGAGACGTGTTTCTATCAGTTCGCTGACCCAACAATGATCCCCTCGCTTTTCAAGTTTTGACTCTTCTCACCCTCGTTGAATGGAAACGATACCATCTGTGGTCGACTGTGCGGGCGAAGCGCTCTGTTGGCTTTGGAACTGTTCGTCGCCAAACAGGGGGAAAGAAAGAAAGACAGAAAGAAGAGTTAAATGTTGACCACCTTTCCAACTACCCACAGTCAGTGTTTCCTCGTTCCCCTCTCCCATTCCCAATCCCTCCTTCGTCCTAACCCCCAAAGAGAACGCCAAAGCCCATCCTCCCCTCCTCTCTCTCTCTCTCTCTCTCTCTCACACACACACACACACACACACACACACACACCACACACACAGTGTGAGTGTGTGTGTGTTGTGTGTGTGTGTGTGTGTGTGTGTGTGTGTGTGTGTGCGTGCGTGCGTGCGTCCGTGTGTTGTCTCCCGCACAGAGAAACTTCAATTCAGATTGTTCATTGAGAAAGTCAAAAGTGCTACAGGAAGGGATGTAATGTAATCTAATGTCCGGGAAAAAGGTATACCACAGAGAGAGAGAGAGAGAGCGAGAGCGAGCACGCGTTTCTCATTGAGTCGTCACCGACACAGACCCACCCCACTCCTCCCTCCATCTCCACTCTCTCCCCCTCCCACCCCCTTCAACTCACCCACGTTCACCTTTTCTCCCTCTCCCTCCCTGCCAGCCTTTTGATGTGAGATCTATCTGCTGATAAGCTTGATGTTTTTAGTCGGCCCTTCCGTTGCCTTCAGTCAGGGCTTGGATGGTAGATCTCTCAACACATGTAACTGAGATGGATGTGAGGGTGGAGGGAGGATGACTGGGGGTGGGGGGGGGGGGGGGGGGGTGGGGGAGGTGGAGGGTGAGGTGGAGCGGATAGGGTGGTGAGTGTTTGGGGAATGCGGGGGAGGGTTGGGGGGAGGGGGGGGAGGGTTGTAGATGGGACGGGGAAGTGTAGGAAAGGTTTGAGGCGTCGAGCAAAAGTCATAAAGTTGCTTTTGATAGGAATGTAGGTTCGTTGAACGTTTTGATACCGACGCTTAAACGTGTCGCATGTGCGTGCTTACACCCACCCACGCAGAGAGAGAGAGAGAGGGGAGAGAGAGAGAGAGAGAAGAGAGAGAGAGAGAGAGAGAGAGAGAGAGAGGAGAGAGAGACAGAGAGACAAGAGACAGACAGATGGGCAGAGATTGAAAAAGAAACAGAGACAGACGGACAGAGAGAGAGTCGCACACACCCCACACACACACACACACACACACACACACACACACACACACAGAGCGATAGACAAAACAGACACAGAGAGACAGACAGAAAGAGAGACTGAGAAACAGAGAGGGACACACACACACACACACACACAGCGATGGACAAAAACAGATACAGAGAGACAGACAGAAAGAGAGACTGAGAATCAAGAGAGAGAGGAGAGAGAGAGAGAGAGAGAGAGAGAGAGAGAGGCGGCAGAAAGACAGAAAGGGAGACAGATAATGACAGAAAGAGACAGAGGGACCAAGACAGAGAACAGCGGTAATGGGAGGAACTCTAAAAATCAAGTGTGTACTCCCTTCCGAACACATTTCAAGTGCGTCCACCCTTCCGAAGATATTTCTAACGAGAGCTGACGAAGTTCCCTAGTGGTCGCGATTAAAAAAAAAAAAAAAAAAAAAAAAAACACCTCTCGCAGAGCCGACACATTTTTAGGTAAATTTCAACTCCTATCTCAAACCTTTATCTCCGAGTCTCATATCCATGTGTCTGCTGTATGCGAAGAGAGAGGGGTGACTCAGGCAGAACGCTACTGCGTAGCAGATGGGAAATTGAAGACGCAAACCGGAAGACTCTTCAACCGCGGAATGCATGACCCTCGTAGCCCTAACCCTAACCCTACAGCAAACCCTTACCCAATTTCCTCTGACGCAAACGTAAAGCCGCACCTTAATCTAACCCTAACTGTATCAAACCCTTATTGTAAAAAAAAAAAAAAAAAAAAAAAAGAAAGAAAGAAAAAAAAGAAAAGAAAAGAAAAAGAAAAAAGGGGGGAAAAAAAAAGGGGGGGGGGGAAGAAAAAAGGGGGG
>CM065721.1:26780610-26789451 GCA_033310375.1 Conus canariensis | reverse complement strand
AAGAACACAAATTTAAGGAAAAATCACTACTCAGATTTTGTATTGTGTTAAAGATGAGTTGCTTTTCACTCTGTTCTCTGTGTGTTTATTTGTATTTTGGCTTGTTTTCAGTAAGCCAACAGTCTAAAATGTTGCCTTTTACTCTTTCGTTTTGTTATGCATCCCGTTCCTAAAACATACTTATACATATACCCTACCCCTGCCTCCTCCTCCCAACACTCGCACACACACATCTCTCTCTCCTCTCACACACACACACACACACACACACACACACACACACACACACACACACACACACACACACTACTGGCACCATCACTGCTGTACCCGTGCAATGGGAACAGAAATGTCAGTAACAAATCAACACGTCGTCCGAGCCCCAGAGTCGGGGAGAAGTGCTAGTTGACCTCAGCGTTGTACCCGCTGACCATTCTGTCTCTCACTCTCTGCCCCCAACTGTGGTTTTCACCTACAATGTTATGTGAACTATGGGGGAACTCTAGCTCGTCGCCGCGTGGGAGGGGAGTGGAGGGGTTGGAGAGAGGTGGAGGGGGCGGGAGGTGGCCGGACGGGGGCCTGTCGCTGTTTTCTGTCAACCGATTCGTCTCATTCATTCATCGGCTACTTCACGATTCGACCGAGTCTGGAATGTGGTGATGGTGTAAGTAGATGGGATAGACGGAGGTAGTGGTGTGTGTGTGTGTGTGTGTGTGTTTTGTGTGTGTGTGTGTGTGTGTGTGTGTGTGTGTGTGTGCGTGCGCGGCGCGCGTGCGCGTGTTTGTGTGTGTGGTGTGTGTGTGTGTGTGTGTGTGGTGTGCGTGTGCGTTCATATGAGAGAGAGAGAGGGGGGGGCGGAGAACGATTATTTGGATTATGTGTGTGTCCGCCAAACCTCCCCCCGCGCTTGCCCATGTGCAATGTAGCCCCCCTGCCCTTCCTTCTCTCTCTCTCTGTCACGGGTCATCAAGAACTTGCGCTCTCTCTCTCTCTCTCTCCTCTCTCTCTCTCTCTCTCTCTCTGAGTTCATCAAGATCATATCATACTCTCTGTCTGTCTGTCTGTCAGTTGTGGGGTCATCGAGAACCAGGCATCGTAAGAGGTGAGGAAAACACGCCGGTTACGCGGGCAGCACGGGAGCAGAGTGGGCGCGGGATTAAACATTCAAAAGACGCCAAAAATGCGTGGGCAGTGAACAGACAAGAACCCAATGCCCCTAGTCGTTCTCCCCCATCAGTCCTCTGTCTCTGTCTCTCCGCGTGTTGTCCGTCTTCACATGCACCACACGAGGAAGAAGGAAAAGAGAGAGAGAGAGAGAGAGAGAGAGAGAGAGAGAGAAGAGGTGCACCAGCAGAGAGATTCAGATTCAGATGATTTTAATCATTTAATGCCATAGCCGCATATGATGAGGGCGATAACAACATTACAGGAAAATTATTATAAGTACAGTAGAATCACGAGTCCCTACAAATGCAATATAAAAAGGATTATGATAACATTGTTTCTCTCTTAACTGAAAAGCTTTATAATATATATATATATATAATATAAAGACCTAAACTCTGAATCACACTCTTTCCAACAGCAGACAGAGAGAGGGAGAGAGAGGTGCACCACCAAAAGAGAGAGAGAGAGAGAGAGAGAGAGAGTCACCAGCAGAGAGAGAGAGGTGCACCAGCAGAGAGAGAAAGAGGTGCACCAGCAAGAGAGAGAAAGAGGTGCACCAGCAATGAGAGAGAGAGAGAGGTGCACTAGAGAGAGAGAGAAGAGAGAGAGAGAGAGAGAGAGAGAAAGAGGTGCACCAGCAGAAAGCAGGTAGGAAAGGAGACAGACAGACAGAGGCAGAAGGCCGCAGCACGTGAAACTCGTGTCAGAAGAGAGAGGGAAGGAGCCTGGAGTAAACTGGGTGAGCAACACTCGTGACATCGGAGTGTGAGAGCCTTGAAGTTGAACCGCGTTTGGCCTTTCCCTTCGTGCCCGCCGTCAGTGTATGTGCCTCAGCTTACTCCGTGCCTCAGCTTACTCCATGCCTCAGCTTACTCCGTCAGCCTCAGCTTACTTCCGTGCTCACTTACTCGTCCTCCTTGCTTCATGCCTCCGTTTACTCCATGCCTCTGTTTGCTTCGAGCCTCCGTTTGCTTCCTGCCTCAGTTTACCTCACCCCTCAGTTTACTTCATGCCTTCTGTTGTCTTCTGTCTGGGCACTTTGGCGGGCCTCTCTTTGGGGACAGAACAAGCGTCAGTTGCCCACTTCAGGTAAGCCCCTTTGGAGTTTAGTAACGCACGGTTTCTGTGCACAATAGGCGAGCTCAGCGAAAGTGCGCCTGGCGTGAGAAGCGTTCACTGACAGGTACAACAAGCAGACGAACTCCGCAGTACGACACATAGGCTCGACGAGGGCGGACCGGCTAGCTTATAGTTAGTTGAAGAAGCTAGTCGTGCTGACATTGACGCTAGTGACAGACCAGTGCTACAGCCTCCAGTTTATAGGAGACAGTTCTGCTCTCTAGCACTGTGACAGAACAGCCGTAGACGGTTACGACGGACGGCTTTGACAGTTGCACCTGTACCATTGCTAGGCCTGGAGACTGACACTGACAGAAAGACAGCGACGGACTCGACCTGGTAGTAGTTGGTGCCATTGAAGGGCTTGGGGAAAGAATCCTGACGACACCCCTAAGCCAGTGTCTGGACTGACCCGGTAGGTAGAGTGCACGTGTGTGTGAATGTGCAAGTGCTTAAAGTATATAAACGAACTTCTCCAAAGTGTAGGGAAAACACTTTAGTTTCTTTTCAATGCCTCCTTTCCTGAACAACGTGTCCAAGTACTTGAGTTCAAGGGGAATCTCAGTTCAAGCCCCATTCCCCACCCCACCCCACCTCACCCCATGCCCCTACAGAAGTGCTGCACTTACCTCCACATCAAACTACTGGGTTGCGGGGGGGGGGGGGGGGGGGGACCACCTTTTAACCCCCCCCCCCCCCCCCCCACATTTGAAGCAAAAAAAGAATACACGCAAAAAAGGAACAGAAGGTATCTTATGTTGCGCTTCCACTGACCTTCACTTTAGTAACAGCAACAAAAGGCGTGTGTGTATGGAGTGGGGAGGGGAGGGGGGGGGGGGGGGCACAGGATTGCCAGCAGATTGCACAGATTTATGCCATTTATTTTTTCTTTTGTATTTCCAGAGGGCAGTTCCGTGATTCTCTTGCAATATTAGGCAATGTTTCACGCCCACAATTTACATGTTCAACTTTCAAGTCCCCTCCCCTCCCTCTGCCTCCTAGGGGTGAGGGGTGGGAGGGAATCTAGCGATTGGACTTGAGGCTGGACATGCTCGTGAAAGAAACGCATGTGGATTTGTCGCCACCCAGGCCTTTCCCTTCACTTCACTGTCACTGGAGTGCGCCTTGTTGCGAGGTTTGGAAGCCAGTCCACTTCCACCCCCCTACCCCCCCCCCCCCCCCCCCCACCACACGTTTCTTGCCTAGGGTCTTGTTCCCCCGTCTGAACCAGAGAGATTCTGTGTGGAGGGTGAAGCGGCGTGAGGGAAAGACAACACGGCTGTCACAGACATCGGCTCACATCTCTCTCTCCCCCCTCCTCAATCTCATCGCCCTTCCCCCGCCCCCTTTACTATCCTCTGATCCCACATCCCATCCCCCCCACCCCCCCCCCCCCGCCTCTTCCCCTCCCTCCCCTGTTCGGACCCCCATTGTCTGCTCGCCACGCTTTGCGAGCTGTTACCTTCTCCGCCTGCTGGCCAGCCTCTTCCTTCTTACCTAGCCGTGCCGGACACTCCCTTGTCAGGGGGGACAGGTAACGTGTGGCTCGCGTCCTGTCCCAATCCGCCCCCTTCCACCCCCTTACCATCCTGCACCCCCTCACCTCCCCTCCTTTTCTCTTACATCATTCCTCACAACGCCGTCGTTACAAAACTACTTCGCTTCCCTCCTGACCTTCCACTCGCCAAGAGTTCACTACGGTTGAAACTGGCGCAAGAAGTTGAGACAAAAATGAATGACTCTGGCCAGCGTATCTCCCCCCCCCCCCCCCCCCCCCCAAATCAAAACGTTCTCAATAGGTGGCATCCTTTACATGCAGTCTGAGGAGTCTCCTACACCTATACTCGCTTCTTTCAGATTTTTTTTTTTAATGGCTAACTTTTCCAACAAAACTAGAGGTCATCACCCCCCCCCCCCCCCCTGATCATGACACCCCCCCCCCTTCCCCTCCCCCCAACTTCTGATTGCTTTCTTCTGAATATTTTCCAGGTTTAGCTCAAACGTAAAAGTGACCGGACTTTCCCCTGATTTCAAGTGGCATCTGACTTGCCCTGTTTTCCATCGCTTTTCCAGTCATCCCTGACCCGCAAGGACCCTGCTTTTACCACCCCCACCTCCCCCCCCCTTCTCACCTTTCCCTTCCCCTTAACCACACCCCTTTCTGTACCCGCTTCTCTCTCTCATTCTCACTCTCCTCAGGAGCTTCATAATGTACCCGGGTCTGGGTGGCAGCAGTCAAGTCCGATTTATGTAAGCCGTGGTTCATTCAGCTGTAGGTTACGTAGTTGTTCTGAAGGCAGCAAGTGCGTGAGGGACACACACACACACACACACACACACACACACACACACACACCACACACCCCACACACGCGCGCGCGCGCGCGCGGGTACAGTCAACCTAGCCTTATTAAAGATACACCTCCCCTATTTAATCACTGAACAAACAGTAGACACCCTGTCCTTCAAAATGATCAAGCAGCGGCTTACACCTGTAGCCTCAGCCATTTTTTTTTTTTCTCTCTCCGCTTTTCTTTCCAGTGTGTACACATGCACATGTGTAACCCAATTACGGCCGGAATCGCCACCCCCCCCCCCCCCCCCCCCCCAAAAAAAAAAAAAAAACCCACAAAAAAACCCCTTTCAAGTGGCCTATCCATCTGTATCGGATCGCCCAAGACTCCCCCCCCCCCCCCCCCCCCACCCCCCCAACAACTTGGTTCTCGTTCCACTGATTGATGATCCGAAGCAGACAGTGTACTCCTGGCAGGGTTTCCTCCGCCACAACGGATCGTGCAGCCAGCGCGCTGCCAAAGAAAACAAGTCGTAGTAGTAACCGAGATCAGCGTTCCCCCTCCCACCCTGCACCTTGCACCGGTACCTGTGTGGTCTTGCTTCTCACCTGGACCGGGTGGTGGGCGTGCGTATTAATCAGACAAAAAAAAAAAAAAAAAAGTCTATACACTGAGAACAACTGTCCAGCGATGTTTAGATTGGCTTCGTCATTGTGCCTTTTTTTTTTTTTTTTTTTTTTTTGTTGATTGGCAGGTGTACGTCACGAGGGTCAGCCGATGACTTTTTTTTGTGTGTGTGAAGAGGTTAGATTTGGATGAGAAAGCATGGTGGGTGGGTGGGTGCACGGTTGGGGATGGGCCGCACAGGAAACATGTGAACGTCCATACTAATTCATATCTTTCTCCCTTTAAAGCATACTGAGAGAGAGAGAGAGAGAGAGAGAGAGAGAGAGAGACAGACAGACAGACAGACAGACAGACAGACAGACTGACATAAAGACAGAGAAACCGCGTTCCCGACACATATTCACAGAAAGAAACTTAAAGGACGGATAAAAAGAAAAAAATTCATTTTTTTCTTTTTAAGTCTTCGACTCATTTTATTTTCGTTCACCATCAACTTCATCAACGGCAAGCTGTACGGTCTGTGGAGGCCCTGCAGAGGACCACCAGGTTCATTACAGAATCCTGTCTACAGGTGTGATAGACGATCGAGAAGAACTTAATCTTCGATGTGAACAAGATAACTGTCAATATTTTTGCTCCCCCCCCTACCCCCCCTCCCGTTCCCAGTGTGCCATAAATAGTAACGTCCCGCCGTTGGTGAACACTTGTGTGGGCAACATCCACATTCCCGGCGTCTGGGACTTCGGTTGAAGAGCAAAACGGAAAGCTGACAAATCCTCGTGCATGTATCACGCGAGTGCGCGCGCGCGCGCGCGCAAAAGGGGCATGAAAGCATGGGCAAGAGAGCGAGAGATGCACGGAAAGGGGGGGGGGGGGGGGGGGGGGGTCGTTTTCGTCCGGGCCCAACTTTTTTTCCTTTATGTTGGCGGCTAGGATTTCATTTCAGGAAAGCAAAGGGGGGAGAGCGGAGGAAAAGAAACACAACGGAAACATCTTCAATAACGTTCGATGAGGAAGGAAGGCCACAACAAACAAGTAAATAAAAAAAGAAAGAGGAGAAGTAAGAGAGACAAAGAGAGAGAGAGAGAGAGAGAGAGAGAGAGAGAGACAGACAGACAGACAGAGAGAGAGAGAGCAGACAGACAGAGACAAGCAAACAAAGATAGAGACAGACATAAAGAGACAAACAGACAGACAGACAGAGCATAATTTGCCTGGGACATACATCATGAGAGAGAGACAGACAAATATTTTAATGTGGGTGAAAGCTTCTTTCCACCATGCCCCTAAAAAAAAAACCAAGTCTAAAGATTTAGAGAGAGAGAGACAGCCAGACACGACAGACAGACAGTACAGAGACAGACAGGCAAATCGAAGAAAGACAGAGCACACAATATGCCTGGGACATACATCATGCCTTCACCAAATGCATGAGCATCTGGTCCTCCATACTCGCCCCACATTATATCAACCTCCGTGTGACTTGAAACTCGTAAAGGTTACTAGACCCGCGCAGACTCCGCTCTTGAAGACTGCCTGGGAAACTCCTTCCACTGGTACTGCATTCAGCCGCCAACACGTTTCCCTGCTGTTTCGCTGACTACCTTCCCCTATATTTCCTTACTTTCCCAAGTTTTAACCTTTTTTTTTTTATTGCTTCTCTCCTACCTTTTTCTATGAACGCAGCTTTTCCTTCCCTCCCCCCCCCCCCCCCCCCCCACCCCCTCCTTCCCAATTAAACCTGCCTTTTCTTACTTAAAACTCACCTTTTCAACACTTTTACCTACCTTCCTTTTCAGACACTTTTACCTACCTTCCTGGCTACTTGCTACCTTCTCTTCTTTTCTCTACCTTTTCCTCACTCATCTTTTTGTGCATTACCCCTACAATTTTCCATCTTTTCGAGTTTCTGCCCATCTTTTCCTTCTGTAATTAGCTTATCTTCGGACGTTTTTTACGTACCTTTCCCTACTATTCTCCCCCCCCCCCCCCCCTTTTTTTTTTTTTTTTTTTTTTTCTTGTGTTTACCCAGCTCCTATTCGATACCTTCCTGATCCCAGTTCTATACACCTTTTCCTACTTGTCTGTCTACCGTTATCCTTTATCTGCCTACATTTCCCGGGCTGTTCCAACTTCGGCCAACCATTTCCGACATTTGTTTTCCTGCTTTCTCTAAAAGGACCTGAGACTATTGTTTTTGTTTGTTTGTTTGTTTGTTTTTTTTCTTTCTTTTCTACTATGTCAGTCCTAGCAGACAGTACAAAGCTTTAGTTCTCGGACGGCAAAGATGCAGTGTCTATGGCAGTCAGAGCTACTATTCATGTTGGGTCACAGTGCCAAGACGTATAACAGCCTGCTAATGTGGCTCCAGCAGATAGCGTCACTATGGGCGTATTCCTATCTTGTCACGAGAAATTGTCAGGCTAAAACATCGGGCATCGGCTCTACATAAAGGATTTACGGAGGGCAGCTGCATCTGTGAGGGCAGCTGGTGCGATCATCTAACGATCAACGCGGAAACACGAAGAAATCTCCAAGATGATCCATACGACCGTGATCAGGTCATTACTGTCAATGAATTACATCTTCAGGCCCAGTTCAAAACGCTGATCGAGTCTGCATACGAACCAGCTTAATGCGAAATGTTTTTCTGTTTGGAATCAACTCATTCCTTAGAGCGTGTTTGATGTACTCGTAAATTATTTCCTTGTCGATGCAGTGCGTGATGCTGCAATTTCTGAAGCAAATAAAGCTGCATTTTGTTTACCCTACGATAGTTCAATACCTAAATGCTACCCTTTCGCAGGGAAAATCCCATTCCACTAACAACAAGAAACAGAAAGAAACAAAAAACAACGAGGAAACACACACACACACACACACACACACACACACACACACACACACACACACACACACACACAGAAACTGAGCAATCATTTCCCTTCTTGGCTGCGAAATTGAGCGATCATTCGGTGCCATTTTGTTTTGATTTGTTGTATTTTGTACTTCATACACCACAAAGATATCAAAAAAGTTTTGATATCTTTATCAACAAGAAGCCGAACGAAGTTTGCCGGACGAAGTTTGCAGAACAAAATGTGCAACACATAGCTGTAAATTTCGCCTTATAAGCCCAGCCGACAATGAAGGCCATATTAGGTGGAGGTGGCGGGGTGAATGAGTTTTTTTGTTGTTGTTGTCGTTGTTTTTTGTTTTGTTTGTTTTTTTACAAAAACAGACAAGTGAAAGCAGGGGAGAGCATTTGCTGGCTGAACGTCACTGAAGGCCAAAAGCTTGTTGAGTCAGCACGCACGGACGTCGCTTCGTGGGGCACCCCAGCCAGCTAATTGACCATAAATTTGCGGACTGCATTCTTAATTGGTGCCAGACCCGAGGAGCTGCCAATAGGGGGAAAGCCAGCTAAATCGGGCGTTGTTCATTATGGACGCTGGCGATCTTGTACGGATCATAAAGCGAGGGGAATGAGCGAGGGGAAACGTGGGGGGGATTGAAGCGGAAAGCAAATACCGAGGCGGCGACTTCGTGCCGTGGAAAGTGACGGTGGAGAGAAATAATTATGGCGTCACAACACTGACGACTGTTTAGGGGATGGGGACGGAGGATGGGGAAG
>CM065721.1:26753110-26778110 GCA_033310375.1 Conus canariensis | reverse complement strand
TACTCGTTGACTCGTTCGGTGAGAGTGGGAGGAAAAAAAAAAAAAAAAAAAAAAAGATGAAAGAAAGAGAAAGCCTTTTAACGTGAGATGAATGACGTAACGACTACCAACAGTCAAGCAGAACCAATGATCGAGAAATAATGCTCAAGCGGGAAAAAAAAATGTACATACGCTAGTTTAAATTGAGTGGGGAGGAATGGGTAATTGGTTCCAGGTATTTGCATCCTTATTCCGATAATCTTGAGTCGAATTTCACTCTGCAAGTCAGTTAAAAGTCAAATTAAATACTACAGCCGTATCTGTTTTAAGTTTCGTACCAACATATAACGTGGGGCTATATATCTAAATCGACGAGACCCCCCTCCCCTCCCCCCTCGCCCTGCCTTCCCTCTCATCCCTCTTCATCCCACCCCCTCTTCCCCCGTAAAACCCCCCCCCCCCCTCTCTCTCTCTCTCCTCCAGACTACTTCAAGCACACTTTGGGCTGGAGGAAATGTGCCTGACTGTTCAACATCTAACTTGCAGGTTTCGTTGGTGCCTCTCCACAGGAAGGCTTGCACAGCGGCCCGGCCACTTCACCAAGTTTACATTCCTTGATCGGGCGGACAGAAAGGTGTGCATTGAACTCGCTCCAGGTTCTCTCTTCTTCTCTGTCTGTCGGGTCTCTCTGTCTCTCTGTCTCTCTCTCTCTCTCTTTCTCTCTCCAGATGCGATACTTGATGCACCGGGTCCGGATTTACCTGAACTGACAATCTGGAAGTGTGAAGGCACGGAGGGCAGCGAGAAGACATAACGGAAAGGGAGGGGGAGGGGGGGAGGGTTGGGGGGGGGAGAGAGGGGCAGGAAGGGAGGGAAAAAGAGAGAGAGAGAGACAGACAGACAGAGAGTGAAAGAGATCAAGAACAAGAGAGAGAGAGACAGGGAGAGAGACAGACAGAGACAGAGAGAGAGAGAGAGAGAGAGAGAGAGAGAGAGAAGATAGACAAAGAGAAAGACAGACAAGACTAAGCAAGAATGAGAGAGAGAGAGAGAGAGAGAGAGAGAGAGAGAGAGATGAAGAAGAGGAAGAAGAAGAAATAGAGAGGGAGAGACTACGCAAGAGAGAGAGAGAGACAGACACACTGACTGACTGAGACAAAGAGAGAGAAAAGAGAGACAAAGACAGAGACTCAGAGAGACTGACAGACAAACAGGCAGCGACAGAGACAGAGGTTAAGAAGGAAGGTCAGAGGATGGGATGGAGGGCGGGGGTTTAGGGGCAGGGGGTGGTAGTTAGTACGAAGTATATGGTGGCTGGGGGTGGGGGTGGGGGAGAACGAGGCTAAAAGCACTTAGGTAGGTTTCCATCCATCTCGGCGTCTGCCGGAGTCTTGCAGCTGCCAGGGGAAGACTTCTCTTCTCTTTTAATCTGCGGCAGCTATTTGTCATAGGCGCCTGCCGGCCTGCTCGGAGCGGTTATCATCACACGTGACATGGGATGAGAGAGACTGGGACCGAGGAAGACAGATACACAGACAGAGAAAGGCTCTAATGTAGTCTGCAACACCTGGGAGTATGCTTCCATTAAGATCTCCCTCCCCGCCCCTCTCTCTCTCTCTCTCTCTCTTTCCCTCCCTCTCACAGTGTGTGTGTGTGTGTGTGCGCGTGCGCGCGCGCCGCGTGTGTGTGTGTGTGTGTGTGTGTGTGTGTGTGTGTGTGTGTGTGTGTGTTGTGTGCGAGTGCATACATGTCTGCGTGTGTGTGTGTGTGTGAGAAAAACATGACGGGGCTTTCTATACATGTATCTATCTACATACCTACCTATCTACCTATATCTCTCTCCTCGGTCTGTCTGTCTATAGATATATCTACCCATCCAACCATCCATCTGTTGATCCATCCATTTAAATCCATCTATCTGTGTGTTTCACGTGGGCAATCAGGCGCCACAAACAACGGTGCGAAGGAATGTGTTTGGTTTTCTTTCATTGTGGTTTCCTTGCATTTCTCGTCTTATCTATAGATGCGTTTGACCTGACGCACAGCCAACCAACTGAATTATCACACAGCGCAGATGATGATGCCAGCCGATCACCACGAACTGTCGACAGAGATCAGGCAAGGGGGAATGGACGGAACTTCCACACAAAGGCCATCACAACTCGGAGAGAGAAAAAGAGAGAGAGAGAGAGAGAGGGGGGGGGGGAGAGGGGGGAGAGTGAGAGAGAGAGAGAGAGAGGGGGGGGGGGGGAGCGCAGCAATGCATTTCACGTGTTCCCGTGGGAAGCGGTAAATGAAATCAACAATGCAGAGCTCTGGATCCCTGGAATCGGCAATACGAATCTAAAAAGCGGGGGAGGCGGAGGTGACGGAGAACAGGATGAAAGGTTCAGACTTCTCACACCTGATCAACGGCCCCCCCCCCTCTCCCCCCCCCCCCCCCCACACACACACACATCGCCCCCCCTCCACCTCCCATAGTCCTTCCTCCGTCTCTTCATGCAATGCCAGCTGTTGGCCTCTATTTTTATCCTCAGTCTCTACCCCGGGTTTTAAAAGCTCCCTCGCGGGGCTAAAGCTTGCAGCATTGAAGACGTGACGTCAGACATACACATTGGGAGGGGTGGGGGGGATGGGGGGAGGGGGGGTTACAATAATTCATTTTGTTTCTACGAAGATCTGAATGTCAGGAGAAGCAGATGTCTCTGTGAGTGTGACCATTCTCTCCTTCCCATCCTGTGAAAGTAATAAATACAGATCTAGCAAACTAAATAATATCCAACTGTAAGCCTTTTTCTATCAATCTTTTTCGCACACACACGCATGGATGCGCGCACCTTTCTCTCAGTGCGCGCGCGCGCGCACACACACACACACACAAAAGCATAAATACACAGACACACAAATACACTCAAACACAAGCACGCACAGGCGCGCGCGCGTCCGTACACACACACACACACACACACACACATACACACACACACACACACACACACACACACAACTCACTTATGAGTTCAAATCAGAGTACATCAAAGCCAGATCAACATCTAAGTGCAGCAAGTCAAACATACCGGAAAATAGGAGTAACCTAGAAGTTTTATGTCCCATTCAAAGCCCCACAAGATAACTTCCCTGTGAGAGAGAGCTGCTTTCCGTCAAAACTTTTTAAAAAAGCCAAAAACAGCTGAAATGCGCCAACTTGCGTGTTTGTCTTGGCATTTGTTGAAAACGTTCAGAGAGAGAGAGAGAGTGTGTGCGTGTGTGTGCGTGCGTGCGTGCGTGCGTGCGTGTATGTGTGAGTGAGTGTGTGAGTGTGTGTGTGTGTGTGTGGTGTGTGTGTGTGCGTGCGTGCGTGCGTGCGCGCGCGCGCGCGCGCGCGTGTGTGTGTGTGTTGTGTGTGTGTGTGTGTGTGTGTGTGTGTGTGTGTGTGTGTGTGCGTGTGTGTGAGTGAGTGTGTGCTCATCAAGTTCTTTAACTGAAAGAAAACACGACGGCGAAAAGAAAGCCCGTATGACGGCGAGCGTCGGTATTACCGTAAAGGGCTGGTGGGTCCTACCTGACCTTGAAGTTTTCCTTTTTCAGTGACGGAAGCATCAATCCTGCCATGATACCAGAACTAGAACATTCACGTTTCCGAAGACGTCAAGCCGATTCGGACAACAAAACAACATCCAAAAAGGTCACCAGTACATCTAAGTGCAGTTTTGCCGATCATGACACGGAGCCGCCGCCATTTCAGGTCGTACCCCTTTCTTCAGGTCAGCGGCGCTGTAAAAGTGAGGGAAGAAGAGAAATAAGTCGGAAAACCCATTTAAACCTTCAAGTGTGTTGCAAATGAATAACCGAGTTTACTTTAGTGTAAAAAGGAGTTCTCTGCGTTCCTTCGTTAGGCGCTTGAGTGAGTCACTCATCGGTTTAAATTATCTACAATTACACGTTTCCAGTTCAACCGCGATGGGAAAGGGTAGGGAGGGATGATGGTGGTAACGAAGATGGGTAGGTAGGTCGGTACTGGTTTCCTTCGTTCGCTGTATAGGATAGCATGTTCCACTTCCTACCCCTACCCTCGTCTCATGGAGAGAAGAGAGGAGAAGGAGGGCAGGGTTTTAACTGATCACAGCTGACTATTCTCAAGACAATTTTTTTTTCAGTGTTACGTTAGAAGCTATCTTCATCCCCCTCACCCCGTCCCCCTCCTCTTTCCGATTCACCACCATCCTACCCTCTCTCCCACCCTTCTCTCTCTCTCTCTCTCTCTCTCTCTCTCTCTCTCTCTGGGCCACTGTACGCACTGACAAGCGAAACGCAGCGAACAGGCCGCCAATACTGACTGGGAACCCCCTTCAACCAAACGTACTCTTAAGACTGTCTAGTACCGGCACAGCTGCGCGGCGGCCACAAGGAACCTGTCTGTGGAAGACGCTCTTGAACGAAGCTCCCAACCTGGGGGAAATCACCGACCTATAACTCCAGGGCATTGGGACCTCCGAGCAGTCAGTCACTGCCATACACCAGTGACAGCGGGAGTGAGGAGGTGAAGAGGGGGGGAGGGGGGGGGGGGGGGGGGGGGGGGGGGGGGGGATATGAGGTGTGTGTGTGTGAGTGTGTGGGTGGGGGGGGGGGAGATATGGTGGGTGTCACGGACGATTTATGAATGACAGCCAGCGAGCAGGAGGCAGACTGAAGCCGCACTCCCGAGTCTTCTCCAGTGGTGTGACTGTGGCTATAGTGAACAATGCGTCCCCGAGAACCTTGAGAAGGCTGTCGTTGTTAGCACAGTGCGAAGACAGGACTCTCACACCTGGTCAGGAGAAACGCCAGCAGACAAACAAGTCAGTGACTGAAAGCGACTGCTGCATGTCAACTACTGAGAGGGACGCTGTCCTGGTATTATTTCATCACTGGGAAATCTTCCACAAAACCGGAAAAAAAAAGTAAAATAAAGGGAAGGATGGAAACCTGGAAGGAAGGAAGGAAGGAAGGAGGAAGGACGGAGACAAAAGAGACATGAAAAGGCTTTCCAACAGAACGAAAATTTTGATATTGAAATCATGCCACTTTTTTTTTTTTTAAACATTTATGTCTTAAGTGATAGATAGGTGGCCAGATAGGTTGATAGACAGACAGACAGACATACAGGTAGATAGATAAACAGACAGGCAGAAAGATCGATAGATAGATAGATAAGCTAGGCAGATAGATACACAAATATCGACGGATCGATCGATAGAATAGATAGATGGTCAGGCATGCAGATAGACAGACAGATAAATATATAGAAAGACTGATAGCTAGATGATTAGGTTGATCGATACATAGATAAGTCGAAGTCGAAGCTTTATTGTTTGCATAAGCACTAATCTTTTCAAAAAAGGTTAGCCTATCCATGGGGTAAAAAAAAACAAAACATTAAGATAAAACAAATAAAACAGAACGCAAATTGTTCACATATGGCACACAAATTTGCGCTAACATTCAGACAGATAGACAGATAAATAAGTAGATATATAAACTAATAGATAGATAGACAGACAGATAGATAGATGGGTAGGTAGATAGACTGATGATAGATAGAGGATTGATAGATAGAAAGGTAGGTTGATAGATAGAGACAGACAGATTGATAAATGGATAGACTGATAGATGGATGGATAGATAGATAGACTGGAAAGGTTTACAGAAGAAAAAGGCCACCAGATACAGAACTCACACAACAGCCATTCAGGGTATAGGTTTATTGTCTCTTGGAGAAGATAACTCGGATAAGCCACGAACAATACCTTTCACCTGACAAAAGTTAAAATCAGCAATGTATTCTTCAACACAAAACAATGCTTATAAGCAAGGTGAGTAAGTGCTGTTTGCATACACCAAGGGACAAAAGAATAACAAAAAAACATGACATCTAGACAGACAAGAAACCAAATTAGAATGTGTCGCGGCACTTTAACATGCAAAGTCACACTTAGGTTGTTTCTGGCAAACAATCAAGCATCTGAGAGACGTGCAAATATATCTTAAGGAACTGGTGGCTGCTATGCTACTGTTTGTGCGAGGACTGTACGCATACGGGACTGTCTGTAACAGTCTACTATCACTAAACCATAAACCATTCAGCGTGCGTCATCTGTCGTGGACACTTTCATGATAAAGTGGTGGGTAGAAGAATTGTAACGAGAGTCGCGATTTGTAACCGACGGAGCTGCCATACTCTGCCAAGGTAACATGAGTTCAGTTTTTATAAATAGTCTGGGGAACGTTTCTGGTTTACTATTCTGAATCTGGGAGCCCAGTTTATGGAGATTTTCCATACCATCTTCACAAACTGTGGGTGGTGGGGGTGGGGATGGGGGAGGGCTGAGGCTGTATTAAAAACCTGCTGTGAGCTTATTCGCCCACCCCCATCACCTCCCCACAACCGCCATCCCCTTCCCTACCATATTCCCTACACCAATCCTTAGAAACACAAAATTTTGAGTAATTCAATACCAAAATTCCATCTGGCCACAACATTCGCGTTCTATGGAGAAAAACAAAATGCATAATAGGCTTGACACGCTACCGTCCAAAAAAATATGTCAGGTCGTGTTTGTATTACGCCCAAACACTGTCACTGGTTTTGATCACGTCTTTTTCTTCCCCTCAAACACGATAGTAACACGGTTAGTCTGAACGACTAGACGAGTTTCGAATTACAATGAAAACACGTAGTCGTCACGAGTTTGTTATGGTTGACGTTTTGCCAACAACCAAACTTCTGTGCGTGCGTATGTGTGTGTGTGTGTGTGTGTGTGTGTGTGTGTGTGTGTGTGTGTGTGTGTGTGTGTGTGTGTGTGTGCGCGCGCGCGCGCTTGTGTATTACACATGCACAGTTCTCGCCCCCCCCCCCTCCCACACACACCCTCTCCCTCCTCCACCCTCGCTTCAAATCTCCACTTCAGTGTTTATTTTTCCACAAAGAATTATCCGCTGCCAAACAGGCGAACAAGACCAGCCCACGGCAATTAACAAATTGGCCCCGTTACCACCGGCGTGGAGTCAGACGATCGACAGACCTTAATCAGCCTCATCCGCGAGCTGGCGCTGGTGGGAACTCGCAGCGCACGTGCCGGGCGGTTGGGCCTCATACCTGCCTTTTTCATTGCATCCCCACCCCCCCCCCCCCCCCCGTTTCCCCAAGCTGTTTTCTGCTGATGGTTAGGTAAGTAGCGTGGGGCCGCCACTGTCTGCGGTAGAAAGGGGCGACTTTCACGTTCATTTCGGCCCGTCAAGAGTGGCCTCCCATCGAGCTGCTTTGTTTCAAACTCGGAACCGGTGACTCTTCATCTGGGTTATAATCGGGTTAAATGTCAAAGTCCGCTAAAGGATACGACAGACGGGAACAACCGTCCCTGGAGAGGGGTGTAGGTTTGAGAAGGGGAGGGTGAGAGGGAGGGAGGCTTTTATAATGTACACCGATACCACACAGAACAACGCCTCCTCAAGTTGGTCAGTTCAGTTCAGTTCCTTTGATTCCAGCCAACGTCCACGCACCCCTCAAACAACAGGGCACACGGAGATGGCATTCCAAGCAGAGGTCCTGGCACTACAGTCATTCCACTATATACCTACAACACTTCATGAAGAGGGGCAACTAAAATGACTTTTTTTTTTACGTTTAGACATCAGCGGGGTTCGAACTGCCAACCTCTGAAACACGAACATCTCGCTCTTCTTCCACTGAGTTCAAAGTCTTCTTCACCTGTGCTATATTGGGAATTCCCAGAGGAAGGAAGAGGAGAAGAAGAAGACAGGTGAAGGAGGAGGAGGGAAGAAGGCGGCGGAGGAAGTAGGGGAAAAAAGTCTCATCTGTTTAGAGAAATGCCGCTGTATACGTAGAAGCTGTATGGCAGTTGCCAGGCGCAATGCTTTTCAACCTCCGGAGTTGTGGACTAGAGGGGGCTTTGCAGTAAGACAGCTTCAGACACATCCCAATAGTAGGCCTGCTGCTACCGAGTCGGCTTTTTAAGCCGCTTCAGAGCCGCACGTTACCTGAAAGTCAGACAAGACTTTATTTCCCACCACAGCCTACTCTCAACCAAAGAAGATAGGATCTGCTGAAGAAAACCCATTCTGGACTGACAGAAAACTGCCAGGGATGGAGCGGTGGCCAGGTCTAGCATGCTGTTCTGCTCTTTGGGAACACACACACACACAGAGAGAGAGAGAGAGAGAGAGAGAGAGAGAGAGAGAGAGAGAGAGAGGTCTGTTTGTGGGTGGTCCTGCCGAATTAAATGGGATGTCGAAGGGCAGTAAACGGAACCAGAGGAAGCCGCTTTTTAGTGGATCGGGTTTTGGAAGTGCCTGCCGTTGTTCAGTGGACGTCCGACCAGACCCACTGAAGCGAATGTCTATCATCTGCGAAGTGACGTTTCTTTTTTTCAAAAGCAATTATTGTGACTCCACCGAACAACGTGAGCAAACGAATCACCAGACAAAACACGAACGCGTTTCGACCTCTTAGGTCTTCTTCAGGCAAGATAAACAACACTCAGGACAACGAAAGTGAAGAACGAGCAATCACATATCTTTATCGAATTCGGCGCAAGATGGACGTTGAATGTGCAATGTCGATGGAAACAGAACGAATTCCTCAAACTGACCAAAGTTCCACGCTGCTCTATCAAAAGCTCACAGCTTCACAAGACCGAGGTGTATGTCGATCGTTAAAGAGCTTTAGCCTTCCGCATTTTCTGTAACTTTTTTTTTACATTGAGTTTGATTTAAACACATTCACCGTCTATTGAAATTTGAAAGTTCTTAAAAAACCTCTCTTAAGCCCCGCCCCCATCACACCGATCCGACCTTCTTCCCCCATGCCCATAAAAAAAAGGCCTACATATGCTTGTTATTTTAAGTAGACTATCAATGGATAACACCACCCACTAACTCTGAATGTTCCGCTAATAGTACTTACGGTACGTCTGAGATGCTACGAAAATATACAGAGTGCAAAGGGAATGAAGACCTACTACAAATCTGACCATGTCAATCAAGTCTTTTTTTCTCCCGAAGTTCGATAGTTTTACTTTGATACTATAAAGATGCTCCATGGCAGAAACGGTGTGAAACTAAAAGAGTGAGTGAGAGATTAGCACACACTGATAAAGGCATACAGAGAGAGAGACAGGTTAGGAGACATATGGACAAACAAAGCCGAACGGTTATGGTCGTTCCCACCCCTTTTGCCAAGTCAAAGTCAATCGAGGATTTTTTTTTTTTTTTTTTAAACCATTCTGAAAGGCAGTAATGGCCCGTTATCTATTGAATCACTCAGTCAACACAGCGCCAGTCGCAACTGGGGCCATTTTCTGGAATTACTCTGCAGGTTGTAGTCAAGTCTTCTAACCAGCACCGACTCACCGCCGTAATCCCTACAGGTTTTTCAAGTACATTTAACAACAATGTGTGAAGCACACTCAGCGAGACGATGGCAAACATTAAGTGACAGAAGATGACAACTGCTTGAGACAGAGAGAGAGAGAGAGAGAGAGAGAGGGAGGGAGGGTGGAGAAAGAGAGAAGAGGAGGGGAGGGAGAGAGGAGGAGGCGTGACAGAGACTGACAAGAGAGGAGCGACTGAGCTCAGAGAGAGAGACTTGGAGAGAGAAAGAGAGAGGGGGAGAGAGAGAGAAGAGGGAGAGAGAGAGAGAGAGAGAGAGAGAGAGAGGAGGGAGGGAGGGAGGGAGAGAGAGAGAGAGAGAGAGTGAAGACAGACAGAAAGAGAGAGAGAGAGAGAGAGAGAGAGAGACAGACAGACAGACAGACAGACAGACAGACAGACTGACGAGGAGTAGTTCAAAACTGAAACATGCAGAGAGATTCATTGTGCCACAGCCAGTGGGACTAACGACACAGTTCTGAAATCACAGAAAATGAGAGACAGAATGGTGACAGACAGACATACGCTGAGACACAGTTGGAAAAATATGCATGGGTAAAGCAAACCAACAAGCATGCATTAAACACACACACACACACACGCACACATACATAGGCACACAAACCCACACTTTTGCACACACCAAACAAAGAGCCTGGAAACACTGGAACAAACAGATGTTTGTGACTGACACAGCAGAACTCTGTTCCGTTACAAAACCAGCCAACCAACCACGCACAACAACCGTTACAAAACCAGCCAATCAACCAGGCACAACAACCGTTACAAAACCAACCAACCAACCAGGCACAACAACCGTTACAAAACCAACCAACCAACCAGGCACAACAACCGTTACAAAACCAACCAACCAACCAGACACAACAACTGTTACAAAACCAACCAACTAACCAGACACAACAACTGTTACAAAACCAACCAACTAACCAGACACAACAACTGTTACAAAACCAACCAACCCAACCAGACACAACTGTTACAAAACCAACCAACTAACCAGACACAACAACTGTTACAAAACCAACCAACCAACCAGACACAACAACCGTTACAAAACCAACCAACCAACCAGCACAAACAACCGTTACAAAACCAACCAACTAACCAGACACAACAACCGTTACAAAACCAACCAACCAACCAGACACAACAACCGTTACAAAACCAACCAACTAACCAGACACAACAACCGTTACAAAACCAACCAACCAACCAGACACAACAACCGTTACAAAACCAACCAACCAACCAGACACAACAACCGTTACAAAACCAACCAACTAACCAGACACAACAACCGTTACAAAACCAACCAACCAACCAGACACAACAACTGTTACAAAACCAACCAACCAACCAGACACAACAACCGTTACAAAACCAACCAACCAACCAACCAGACACAACAACTGTTACAAAACCAACCAACCAACCAGACACAACAACCGTTACAAAACCAACCAACCAACCAGACACAACAACCGTTACAAAACCAACCAACCAACCAACACAACAAACCGTTACAAAACCAACCAACCAACCAGACACAACAACTGTTACAAAACCAACCAACTAACCAGACACAACAACCGTTACAAAACCAACCAACCAACCAGACACAACAACTGTTACAAAACCAACCAACCAACCAGACACAACAACTGTTACAAAACCAACCAACCAACCAGACACAACAACCGTTACAAAACCAACCAACCAACCAGACACAACAACCGTTACAAAACCAACCAACCAACCAGACACAACAACCGTTACAAAACCAACCAACCAACCAGACACAACAACCGTTACAAAACCAACCAACCAACCAGACACAACAACCGTTACAAAACCAACCAACCAACCAGACACAACAACCGTTACAAAACCAACCAACCAACCAGACACAACAACCGTTACAAAACCAACCAACCAACCAGACACAACAACCGTTACAAAACCAACCAACCAACCAGACACAACAACCGTTACAAAACCAACCAACCAACCAGACACAACAACCGTTACAAAACCAACCAACCAACCAGACACAACAACCGTTACAAAACCAACCAACCAACCAGACACAACAACGTTACAAAACCAACCAACCAACCAGACACAACAACCGTTACAAAACCAACCAACCAACCAGACACAACAACCGTTACAAAACCAACCAACCAACCAGACACAACAACCGTTACAAAACCAACCAACCAACCAGACACAACAACCGTTACAAAACCAACCAACCAACCAGACACAACAACTGTTACAAAACCAACCAACCAACCAGACACAACAACCGTTACAAAACCAACCAACCAACCAGACACAACAACCGTTACAAAACCAACCAACCAACCAGACACAACAACCGTTACAAAACCAACCAACCAACCAGACACAACAACGTTACAAAACCAACCAACCAACCAGACACAACAAACCTTACAAAACCAACCACACTTAACTCAGAATCAACAACTTTACAAAAAACAACACACAGAACTTTCACAAAAAAGTCTATTACTAAATATAATGCAGAGCATCGGAATTAATGTCACTTTAATAGCAATCAACAATTACAGGGAAAAAACCTCTTAAAATATTTACTTTCACAATCAATAATCTAATTCTAACTTTATAGATAAAAAACAGATTAGGAAATCTGTTCAAAAGGTGTCTGTCTTCCTGATTCATCCCAATCTCTTGTTTTTTAAGGAAAGTGGACAAACTTTAAGAAATGCATTTTTCCACAATAAGCCATCAAGACCAGTCACAAGTATTAAACTTGTACAATACATTCCCTACTAAGCTCAAATGGATGTTAATGAAGCATCCCTGTAAAAAAAGTTTGAAATCAGACACGCATAAGGTCAATGTAATGTACCTTTTCCTTTTTTTTCTCCTTTTTTTTTTTTTTTTTTTTTGAGTAACCATTAATCTGCACTCTTGGAAAGGTCTGACAGACTTACAAACTTGTACAAAGCTCATTCACCTTGATGCCACAGGTGTAGCATACTTGTCAATACCCATTTTACCAGGTGAACCAACATGTCTCAATGTTTCCTTTGATTAGTTTGAATTTACCCCTGAGTTCAAATGTGACAAATGACCCTTTGAGTTAAAAATCTGTTCTCCAAGTCAAATTCTTCTGCCTCGAGGTCCCAGTGACCTTGGGTTTTTACAAGTCATGAAGAACAGATTCTCCTGTGATCTGTATCGATCTTCAAAGAGGTTCTTTGAAGATACCTCAGCGGTCTGCCTGAAGCAGACCAGGATGTCCTTCCAGATGGACAGGAATCCAATGCCTGGAGCTGTCACTAGTATCAGCCTAATTCTAACACTTCATTCAGCATGCTGTGACCTGACTGACCACTGACCTCCAGTAGTGGCTGAGAAATCCGGGGCAGTCTTTACATTTCATGCACAGGCGAACTGGGCCGTCCACTCGTTGGGGGTTCGATTCCACCTCCTTTCCCTAAAACACACACAACTGATTAAGACAGACATGTTATGTGCCACTATTGACTGTCATTAACAAACAAATTCATTCACACACTCTCGAATGCCCATAAACATAAAGCAGAAGTCAGATTTTTGTTCACAAGCTCACAAATGGACAGTAATAACATGGTTGCATTTTGATCTTCATCCATTTCTTGCTTTTCACAATGGTTGACAAAAAAAAAGTTGAGATCCTAAAACCAGATTACTTTATAGTATGCAATATTCTGTTACACCTTCATGTTCCAAACTTCTAGTTCTATCAATTCAAAAGACTTTTAACTAAAAAAAAAAAAAAAAAGGAGGCCATCGCATATCATGTGAAAAAGAAAAGAACAAAACTATGCACTGCTCAGCACAATTTCGTATGAATTGAAACTCAAGAATTTTTTCGAGGCACAGTTTAGAATCAATGTTCTTATGAAAAAGGTGTATCTTTTAGTTTTACAGAACATTGTCCCAGCTCTTTTACTAACATATGTACTCTACAGGTATCATTTGGATCACTGTAGTGTAACACATTCTATCATGACTGACACATCACAACAACAACAGTATTTTTCTCTAGCTCAAACTTTACAGTAAAAAGGTAATGGGCATGTAAGTTGCTGTACACCTGCATGCATGTATCTGGAAGTGGAAGTGATCAAGCTACTAGGATTTTGGCTGGACTGAAAACGTGATCATAAAACTATAAAAGTCATCACATGAATTTAATTTTCAAAACCTCTCGATATCAGGTCTGACACTTAAATCCCACAGTACAAACGTTTCAGTTCAGAAGTGTACACAAATTACATGGCCATGTACTGTAAACTGTATCCTTTCGTACTTTTCTCATTATGACGATTTAATAATAGGTCATTGTCAGTAAAACATGCATTGTCTAAAATGCCCATCTTCACTCCATTGTCTGATCTGACACACAGTGACAGCCATACATTCCACACATTCATTTAAGTTAGTTTTTATCACAATTCTCTCTCTCTTTCTCTGTGGTGTGTGTGTGTGTGTGTGTGTGTGTGTGTGTGTGTGCGCGCGCGTGTGCGTGTGTGTGTGTATGTGTGTGTGTGTGTGTGTGACTCTGTGTGTGTGTGTGTGTGTGTGTGTGTGTGTGTGTGTGTGTGTGTGTGTGTGTGCGTGTGTGTGCGTGTGTGTGACTGTGTGCGTGTGCGCGTGCGTGTGTGTGTGTGCGTGTGTGTGGTGTGTGGAGTGGGGAGGTGAATTTTAAGCATGTGCACAAGCACACCTGTAGGGCATATGAACCTGTTCATATTTTTCATTTGACTTAACAACATTTTAACTGACAAATATTTATGTTTTTTTGTTTTTTTTTTAAAAAGGTAAGACTATTTATAGTATTAGACTTCATTCAAGTTTTGAAGACTTTTTCATTTGATGTCTTTGAGCCTTTTGGTCTGACATTCCCAGTGGTCAGCAATATTTAAACTATTTACAAACAAAAGTGAAGTAAAATGAATGTGTGCGAGAGGTACTTGAGGCACAGAGACCTGCTGACAATGTTGTGGACATGTCTATTTGGGTGACAACAGCAAATTGCTGAGCTCTATTTTACATCTTTGAAATGAAAAGAAAATGAATATGTTTGCACAACAAATATAGATCAGATGTAATAGTATTTCTACAATTAAACATTTTTTTTTTTTTTTTTTTTGCTGTCCCAACCTCTGCGCCACCTCAGAGGCAGTGCACCCACGCCGCTCATTCCGACACCCCGTCCACAGCCACAGCCCGGTCGGCCCCGCCACAGCCCCGGCACCGGCAATCCACAGGGAGCAGTCAATGTCAAGCCGTCAAGAGGCAACCCACCGGAGGAGACACTGCACTGCTGCCGAGTCACTTCGGTGGTGTTCAGTGGCGCCTGTTCTGATCTAACATACGCAGGACACCACCTACTAAGCCCCCTACTGACGACAATAATTGCTTAGTCGCGGAGCCGGCGTGAGTGAGCTCTCCCTCCGGAGGGCGCCACCACGTCCGTCCAACAACAGCCCCCATGGACTCGCCGATACCGGTAACCCCGACGGAACCAAACCAAGGCCACAGACGTGGAGAGGACATCGAAACTGAGGTCACCATGAGAGCAGGGCATGAAGGGCCACAGAATTTGAGACATTTTTTTATGCTGATTGATGAGAATGAGGATGATTAAGATGATGCTACGGACTTCCATTTCGATCTGAGACTACATGACAGGGCTGTACTCTACGCTTCCTTTCATAATATATCCCGGCGTCAACCAGGCCCGAGAGATACAGGCACCTGCAGTGTTGGTCAGGAAATTTGAGCAACACTCTCAGAAATGCATCCATTAAGTGGATGAAACTCGACTGTGTGGTCCCAGTCTTCCCAACTGAGTCCGCAGCAACTCAACTCTGGGTAGGAGCCGGTCGGGGCAGAAAAACCCACATGACTTCTGATGGGATTCGAACCCACGACCTCCCAGCCGGGAGTCCGCGACGCTAACCACTTCGCCACGGCGGCTGGTACAATTAAACATTTTAGTTTCTGGCTAAAGCACATGGTGTGATGTCTTCTTTGAAACTCAATGTACATGTATGTAAAAACAAAGCCTGCAAAAACATTAAACAAAAATGTTACAACTTAGGCCAGCAACTTATACCGTTCACAGTTAATTTCAAGTGAACTTCATTCTTGTTTTGTTTTTGTTTGTTTGTTTGTGTGCTTGTTTTTATAGTGCTCAGTCACATTTTGAACATCTGGAATAGTGCAAAAGGTTATTTTATAAAAAAAAAAAAATCATGAGACATTTTTAAAATTACAATCAACTTGTCAAAAAAAAAAAAAAAGAAATCTGCAAATACTTGTACTTACTTTTAGATGTATACAAGTATGTATATCGGACAATTCAACTGTTTGATTCAAGACCACATGTCTTAACAACAAACTATCATCTCATCAGTCATTGTTAAAGAAATCTTCTTCAACCAAGTGTCATAGTCTCTCATACATGTATCTAAAATCAGTTCTGATCCATGAATAAAATAATCAACTTATTCTCTAATCAACAATCAGCTCACAGTGTTGGGCTGTAGTACCAAAGCAAGCAATGGCCTGCTATACTATTTTTACTCTAGCACTTCACTAGTACCCTTCAGCCTAGCTATTGGTGGTTGCCAACCTCCAACCTGAACTGTGGAAGTCCAAACGCTCCAAAGAATCCTTCCCCAAGTTTCAAGGCAAAATGACCATTGCATGCTTTAGTGCCATCACACACTGCACCTTCCTTGTAAAGGACCTCAAGTTCCAAGTCACTTAGTCATCAGTCGGTGGTGTGTGTGTGTGTGTGTGTGTGTGTGTGTGTGTGTGTGTGTGTGTGTGTGTGTGTGTGTGTTTGTCACTGTGTGTGCTTGCGTGTGTGTATGTGAGAGAGAGAGAGAGAGAGAGCGAGAGAGAGAGAGTGTGTGTGTGTATGTGTGCGTGTATGTATGTATATGTGTGTGTGTGTGTGTGTGTGTGTGTGTGTGTGTGTGTGTGTGTGGATGTGTGTGTGTGTGTGTGTGTGTGTGTGTGTGTGTGTACGTACGTGTGTGTGTGTGTGTGTGTGTGTGTGTGTGTGTGTGTGTGTGTGTGGATGTGAGTGTGTGTGTGTGTGTGTGTGTTTCTCCCCTTTATTTAAGATGGATGAAAGACTCCCAGAAGGAGATTAGCAGCTGGTTAACATTTTACATAAAAATAACACTCTGAATCAGATGACCATTTTCCTAATTAATCTCAAACACTACGTCAGAGAAGTTTTTTTTTTTTTTTTAATGTTCTTCCCAATTAAAATCCACTGGTAATCATCAATGTGAGATACATCTTCTATCCCTCCCCCCCCCTCCTCTTCCTTCATCTGCACTCCCACCCAGCAACACACACACAAACATGTGCACATTCAAGCACACACACACACACACACACACACACACACACACACACACACACACACACACACACACGCACACAAACATGCGCACATTCAAGCACACACACACACACACACACACACACACACACACACACACACACAGTACACACATAATATACAAACACACTCACAAACAAATGCATGCATGACCACACACACACACACACAGCCTTAGTCACAGGATACTCCTTCCAGTTTACTTTAATTCAATTCTCCGTTTTGCTTTCCACCACTCCACAGGCCACACATCGACACTGAATTGATTCAACCACACACCATCCCTTTGGTCCCCCCCTTGTGAAGCCTGAGCCCTGCTGTAAAGGCAGACAGCCAAGGGGATCCCTGCCGACTAAAACCCATTATCAGTTTTCCGACAAATCCAGATATTGTTGAAAATAAACCTATCACTTAACATGCCTGGAATCTGGCCCTTCTAGATTGTTATAGCATATGACTCAGGCTCCTTTGTGTTTAGAAGCACAGGAGGGTGAGAAAGAGGGAGAGAGAGAGAGAGAGGGAGAGAGAGAGTGAGAGTGAGTGTGTGTGTGTGTGTGTATGTGTGTGTGTGTGGGGGGGGGGGGGCGCATGTATGCGAAAGAGAAAGAGACCGACAGACAGCCAGTGAGAGAGATTGTGACTGAAAGAGAGAGGACTGAGGCTGAAAGAGAGAGAGAGAGAGAGAGAGAGGGAGAGAGAGAGAGAGAGAGAGAGAGAGAGAGAGAGAGAGAGAATGTGTGTGTCACTGTGTGTGTAGTTTGTGAGTGTGTGTGTGTGTGTGTGTGTGTGTGTGTGTGTGTGTGTGTGTGTGTGTCTGTATCATCTGCAGTGCATGTCATTATGACTGTGTGCGTAAGCTGGTCGAAGTAGAATGGGAATCTGAGCAAGGTGCTGAGTTATGGCTATCATAAACCTATTTGTTACAACTCTGTTCACTTGCACATTACAAGTATGCACATATGCATGAGTGGACTATACCTGTATTACTTGGAATGTAATCCTGTGAGATTCAATTTGAATGTGCATCCAAATTAACTTTTTTCCCACAGTTTACAATACGAACATTTATCATGAAAAGAGATCACAACATGAGATGTAAAAAATATTTTCTTGTTTGAATCAATTAATTTGCAACTTGTAATTTGCATACAAATCTCTGTGTATACAGAAATAGAATTCATAGCACAAAACATGCAGGAAAGTGAGGAAAGAGGGGGCTCTGAGAAAATTTGGCGTGAGCAACGAGCTGCCAAAGAGCTGGGAGCTGCAGAGTGTGAAAAGGATGGGAACGTTCCTTTCAACTAGAAGACAGGATGAGCAGAAAATTTGATTACACATTTTCTTGTCCCCCCCCCTTCCCTCACTCCCAACCTTCTCCCCCCCCCTCCCCACTCCTCCAGATTTTTCCAGTCTCTCACCAGCAAACCCATCCCAACTGACAAGACTTAGAATCTGATGATAAAGAATGACTTGCTCTGGATTCCTTTTTTCCATCGGTCAGTGACTGTTTTCGTGTAAACTGACTGCTCCTCACCCTAACCCTCCTTCCGCCCTGCCCCCATCCCCCCTCCACACTTTTTCTTTTTTCACTGCTAATTACGGCCAGAACTAATATAGATAAAACGAGGAAATTCTTTAAATTTAGTTTGAAAAAAAAAAAGTGGTGATGGTGTTGGTGGTGATGGTGTAAAATAGCAGTTTAACTCCCCGCAAAGGGGAACTGGAAAAACAGCCTCTTTATTATCATATTTCACAAAATACACTGTATCTATGCATGCACATCTGTCGCTAGGCCTAGCAGACGTTCAGACAGTAACTGGGAGTGGAACTGTCTTCTGTCAGTGGTGAGACGAAAAAAGGAACTGAAAAGCAACGCAACGGAAAAAAAGAAAAGCGCGTCAGTGCCAGAGTGACAAAGCGATCAATAGATCCACCCCCTCAACTTACCACCAGAAGAGGAGCACCCTCAGCGCCTGCAGACCCTGCTTCATCGATACTCTCATAAATCTGGGGCAGAGACGGCGGGGTGGGGAGAGGCGGTGGGGTGGTCGGGGTGAGGGGTACACCACCGGTCGCCATTGCCGCCAACCACCGAGTCCGACCGAACTGACCACAACAATAACAAAAGTGACGCTACCAAGATGACCGCCTTGACCGGCCGGTTTTTGAGTGCGTATTATTTTCACACAACGTATCCGTTTTTCTCCACACAACACTCTATTCTTCAAGGTACAATCCGTATGAATTGAATGATCACTTGCGTACTCCTCATTGTACTTCCTTTGACTGCAAACAAACAAAATTGGGGTCCTTCTCAATCGCTGACGACGGCGAAATGCCGAGTTCAGCGACGAAGAGAGTGAGACAGACAGAGAGCACCCACCACCACCACCACAACACGCACGCTGTTCCGTCCCTTTTCAAATCTGGAGCGGCGCGTGCAGCGTTGTTTATCGATCCAAAGCGCACACACGCGCTCTCTCCGCGCGCAACACAACTCCGGACAAAAGTACTCCCAAGAAAGTTTCCACTGATGACTGAAAATGCGGTGGATATGTTTTCCACACTCCAAGAACGATCACAGGATTCATACACACGATCGTCTCTCGTGAGACGCCGATCAGTTCAGGCAGGAGTGAGACAAATCCTCTGCGGGTCCTTCCTTCCCCCCCTTCCCGAAATCATTCACTACAGGGCGAGTAGCGTGCCTCACTCCCAGGTGTGTCTCAGCGCTATTTTTGGGCAAGCTCCGCCCCCAACAGCCGGCTACGTCATTTGATTGACAGGCTCTGAGACTCCACTGGCCAACGCGCATACAGACGTTCGCCCCGTTGTGGGAACTGTCGTGTGTGTGTGAAAGGGGTGGTAGTGCGAAGCAAGTGGGAAGCGGGACTCACTCGTCCCAGCAGAAAACATTTCGGGAGTCGCCGGCTGCAATCTTCCTCCGCGCGTTTAAAAAACAAAACAAAATAAAACAAAAAGCGTGCACCCACAGACATGTGTAATAAAAGTAACAATCTACATCTATTACGCTGGGAAAAAAAACGGAACGACACTGAGCTAGATCTGTAAATAAATGCATTTTACAGGCTAACACGTTTGACCAGTACACTTCAGTCACAGTTCGTTGAGAGTGACCAAGCAGACGCGTGTAAAAGAGTGACCAAGTAGACGCGTCTACTGACCCATAGGGGATGCAAAATGAGATCCGAGTTTCTCGAATGCAATGAGCACTAGGCCTAAACCATTTGAAGATGACATGCTTTTTGTTGGTGACTACGGTGCGCCGTCCTCTGAACAATCCTACAAACACTGGCAGAAAACTGATGCACGTTGGCTAGATTTGCCTACTCTCTCTCTCTCTCTCTGTCCGTGTGTGTGTGTGTGTGTGTGTGTGTGTGTGTGTGTGTGCGCGCGCGCGCGCGCGTGTGTGTGTGTGTGTGTTGTTGTTTTGTTTTACGTCTTTCCATATTACGAGATATTAGACGACAAAAAAACAACAACAACAACATCCGGGGACCGGGAGAAAAGGTTAACACAACGAGTCAAAAGAATTAACTTATCCACAGCTATAACACAAAAAAAGAAAATCCACTTAATTAAAGATAAAAAAAAAAAAACAAACAAACATAATCTCCTGTCTCATCTCACCACTGACTGTTATCTGTTAGAAGTATTTGCCAATTCGACTTTTAGCTAAGTGCAAAAAGAAAAGATAGGTTTCACTTGCTGACAGGAAAACATTTGGAATAGGTTGTACAGACGTATTTGGAATGCTTTTTTTCATTAAGTTACACAAAAAGAATGTGATCAGTTGATATGCTATGACCACATATACAATGTATATTTTTGACATATTTTGTTATAAAACAATCCAATTTCCATCTACAAATCAGGGAACTTACTGTCGTCTACGATAAATGTTTTGATCGTACTTACGTGTGGTGTGGTGTTGTTGTGTGTGTGGTGTGTGTGTGTGTGTGGCGCGCGCGCGCGCGCGCGCGCAAGACGCGTGCAGCGTTCAACTCCAACATCTATTGAACAACGTGAAATTCGATGTAAGCCTGCAAACTACTTTGACAGACCGACTATGTTTCTTTTGACTGTGCCGGTCAATCTTTTCCCATTCCCAGTCACTGTAATTTGTGTACATGACATCATCGTCACTACAGATTTCTCAGTTGGACTGCTCTCCCCTTTAGGAGGTCGTCGCCACTGAGTAACATCTCTTCTTTTTCCCCTTTGCCTGCGGTTATCTGTTACACAGTCACTGTTGATTTTTCTGTACGGTGTTGTCAGGGTCGACTCCCTTGCATCGTTGTCCAAGATTCTTCTGTGTGTCAGATCCATCTCAAAGTAAAGCGTATTCACCCCCTCACCCCCCCCCCCCTTTTTTTTTTTCAAGGGAGGTAAGTATACATCAAGCAAGATTTTCCTGGGATACTGATAAAACTGAAAAGAGCCTTTCTTCGCTATCACGGGCACTTTCCCTGTCAGACGAGAGTGACTTTGCAGCAAAGTGGGAAGCTTTCAAAGGAAGCATACTTTCGTGTTTGAGGACACAATCATTTGGGCCGAGGCAAATGTCATCGTCGAATGAGTGTGTTTCTTGATCAGTACGTCATTGACTGAAAGGCTTGTGTTCTGTGACAAAACGATACTTCAAGACTCGCTAGTCCGACGGAGTTGATGAAATTTTGTTCAAACCTAAGTCATACCTCCACAGCCAATTATGACCACGTGAGCAGACTTCGGCAAGCAATGTCATACGCTTTTTTTTTTTTTTTTTTTTCATGATTTTTCTGTGCGCGATTTTCAGCTTCGGAGGGTAGGCTAGCATAGGGCCTACTCGCTTTTTTACGTCATCCAAATCACTGGTTCTAGTCCATTATGATAGTAACGATTCTCAGACATTCTATAGTTTACAGTTTGTAATCACTATGGCCCAGCCCGGCGGCCACACAGGGCTTTTTCGGGGTTGTCAAACTCGTATAGGAAAAAAAAGGTCGCACTGACGAAAAAAGGGGGTTATACTGTGGGGGAAAAATCGTAATCCCACAAAAAGCAGCAACGTGGAAAACAACAACAAAAAAACAGTTAAAGCGATAGTAGCTAAACGATTGCCACTCGCAAGACGACAGGACTACGCCATGCTGAGAGTAGCAGCCATCTTGCATCAGCCTACTTCTCGATCCCGATTAATTTTTTTCAAAAAAAATCACAAAACATTAATGGAAAAGATTGACATGCACACACACACACATACAAAAATTAATTAATCAATAAAATGAGAAAGGTGATATGGGCAGAAAGACCCTGCAGAATGGTCAGCAAGTGTCCACTGTGGACAGGTGTACAATGTTCACTTCGTAGCTGCAAATCACAACAATAACAAAACAAAAACAAAAAGGCTGGCATGTCATGATCTGTGACCTGTACAAAAAAAAAAAAAAAAGTGTACGAGAGTTTCCTGAACAAAACAGAAAGGTCAACAGAACGCAGAAAACAGTAGACCACAAGTAAAGAAAGACAAAAGTAATAAAACGAAAAGTGGAGTCAAAGACAGCGTTAAAAAAAAGAAAAAAAAAAAAGGGGGGGGGGGGGGGGACTTATTAGCACAGACAAGCTGAAGGCAGAGAGGCTAATTATACTGAGAGATTCCCCGGCATCCCCACGGACAGCTTGGACAATCAGATACTGAATGAAAGTGTACAAGAGCGGAAACGCCTTTACACAAAAGAGAGAGAGAGAGAGAGAGAGAGAGAGAGAGAGGGAGGAGAGGGGGAGGGGGCGGTTATTAGTTGAACCGGTCTGTTATCATCAGATCCTCGTTCTTCAATGTGTGTGTGCTGTTATGTATTACGTCGTATGATCAATCAGTCTGTTCAGTGTTATTTATAGCCCAGAGTATCCTTTCAGGAGTATAGCTCTGTTAAAAAAAGAAATAGGTGTTGTTTTTGTTGTTGTTGTTGTTGTTGTTGCGAAAAACGGACAACAAACTCAACAGTGACATCTACAAAGTAGGTTCCCCAGTTTCTGACATGACAGCTAAACAATGGCACCCATTTAAGGCGATTATAAGGAGGCCAAGTTTAAGTCCCCTGCCATTTCGTTATCATATCGCGCGCGCGCGCGCACACACACACACACACACACACACACACGCGCGCGCGCGCGCGCGCGCGCGCGCAGAGCCATAATTAGGAGCAAAAAAGCTCTGCAGAATACACTACTACTGTCAATTCTGAACAGAGTTCACAGTGTCATTATCTAATAGCAAGAGTACATCAAAACAAAGCCAAAAAAACAAACAAACAAACAAACCAAAAGCTGGCGGGTAATAAATTCTAACGGTAGAAAACAAATGTGAAGACTTTCTGCACCAATGTGTAGGTAAATGAGCCTTAAAGGCAGGAAAACCAGTCGACAGCAGTAAAGAAAGACGAAAATAGAAAGAGAGGTAAGAGTCAAAGGGTGCAGCAGAATTGAGGACATGACTAATGCCCCCAGTTACACCTGAAGAACCGATTTCAGCTGCCATGATGACCTGTCGGTCGTGAAAATCGTAGCCTCCAGGTCTTTTCGGCTACAAGGCCAAAAAGTGCACAGTAGTTACATTTAAATTTACTTTTCCATCGAAAGAACACTGACAGAAGTCTGCGACCTTTCTCGACCTGTGAGACGGTCATACGGCTTTTCACGAGCGATTTTAGAATTCCCACCGATACATGTGTGCGATCTTCAAGAAGACTTCATGATATTCGTATGACACTTGTGTACTGATCGTACCTACTTCACGAATGGTTGACAAGTATCCTGACGACTTTTTGCCGACAAGTTTCACACAAGCAAGGTCGGAGGCAACACTGATTGTTGTGCACGCACCTGTCTACGACTGATTTTTTTTTTTTTTTTTTTTTTTTTTTTTTTTACGTACCGAGTGACTGGGACTATAAGTGTGAAACTATAGGAGTTAAGGGCTTTTAAATCACGACCTTGAAGAGCATACTGCGACTTCTTTTTCTGTTGAAAATTCAGGCCATAATCTGGTCATAAACCGCTCTTTGCCCGCGTGAGTATTTATGCACTTCAGACGGAATTTCCAGAACGCAAAGGCAGGAGACAATTAACACTGAATGACCCCACCTCACCTCGTCCTCGCCCCCCCCCCCCCCCCCCCTTCCCGCCCCCTCACCCTCCCGCGTCCTCATTTGGGTTATCAATGACTCATCTTGTTGTTGTTGTTGTTTCGGCGACTGTTAATCGTTGTCACCGTTGTTTTCGTTGACGCCTTACAAACTATTAATCAGATGACGACATAATGCACCCAACAAATCAAATTCGGGAGCGGTTCAGGCTTTTTTTGTTTTGTTTTATTTAATTCCATCTGCATGACTCATCATCGTTATCGCCGCTTTTATTCTCGCCGCAAACGGTGGGGGAGAGGAGTGTGGGGTGGAAGGGGGAGGGGTTGGGGGGAGGGGGGCAGGATAAAAGTAACCCCACGTTTGGTTTCTTAGCCATCTGGTGAGCGCTGTGGTCAGGCGTTTGAAGTGCTGCCAGCCAGCTTAGAGCGCTGCATAGAGAGTTGGCTCCGCCGATCACGCTGCCCTTTTGTTGCACGACAGTGAAGAAATAACTGCCATTCAGCCACCTGGAACTACATTCTGCACACCCTTCGACTGACCAATGCTCTCTCCTGCCTGTCTGTCTGTCTGTCTGTCTGACTGTTGCTCGTGTCTGGACAAGGACGCTCGCGCCGGCGAATGTAACTCAACCTTCCGCGCGCGCGCGCGCGCGCGCGCAGCACACACACACACACACACACACAAACAACACACGTACACACGAACACACACCACGCACACACACACATACACGCACACACATGCACGAACAACGAACAACACACTCACACACACACACACACACACACACACACACACACACACACACACACACCGCACGCACGCATGCACGTACACACACACACACACACACACACACACACACACACACACACACACACACACGCACGCATGCACGCACGCATTCCCTCACGCACGCTACCATTTCTCTGCCCATTGACTGACAAGGCATCTGCCGTCCTCA
>CM065721.1:26745610-26748110 GCA_033310375.1 Conus canariensis | reverse complement strand
CTCACAGCTGACGAATGAATTTGCCCCACGGCGCTCACCACCAGCCAGCAGACGTCTCCATAGGGGGCGCCACAGCTACGGGTGGAACGAGCAAAGGGACATAATCCAGAAACTTTAACCCGACAAGGGGACAGAAGCGACCCGAGGTGCCAGACGTCGGGATCGGTAATCTGCTGCCTTATCTTTTCCTGGTCGCCACTGCCCTGTGCTGGTTTAATCAACCGTGAAGAAGGCAGACCACAAAAATGTATCGCTACCCTCTGAACAAGCCACCACAGACAAGGAGTGAAAGGAAGGGGGTGGGGGGCGGGAGAGGGGGTGGGTGGGCGGAGAGACACACCGCAGACATGAACAGAGAGAGAGAGAGAGAGAGAGAGAGAGAGAGAGGTGGGGTGGGTGGGCGCTGGGGGGTGTACAAATCGAGACAAGCACGAACATGTCTGGGGTTATAACATTATACAATGCAAACATTGGGGGCCAGACATAAAGAATGGCTTTGAATTCCAACATTATATCTCCCCGTTTACGTTTGAGCTTAGGTAAATTCAGCGGACACGTAGTCCTAAATCTGAATCATTAAAATTCATTCGAGTTTTTGTGAGCTGTCTACAAAAATACAGCGATAAGAAGATGGAGCACAACTCTCTCTCTCTCTCTCTCTCTCTCTCTCTCTCTGTGTGTGTGTGTGTGTGTGTGTGTGTGTGTTGTGTGTGTGTGTGTGTGTGTGTGTGTGTGTGTGTGTGTGTGTGTGATATTAGGAAACAGAAATGGTAAAAATCATGAAAATCACAAAATGTGATAGGACAGAACGTAAAACTTCAAACAGCATTGAGACACAGTAACGGTCACTCCCATGTGAATAGAACACACATTCAAAACCCCGAGGTTCCATGAATGGTGCAATGCATAATGCCGTTTTCATACTGATATTCCTCAAAGCGACGAGTTCCACCTGCCATCCACACTCGGAACCGCACCCAAGTTCCTTCCGCCATCTATCTTCTATAATACTGATCAGGGTGCTAGTCTTTCGCATGAATTAGTGACGAAAAGAGAGAGAGAGAGAGAGAGAGAGAGAGAGAGAGAGAGAGAGAGAGAGAGAGACAGACAGACAGACAGACAGACAAACACACAGACAGACAGACAGACAAACAGACAGAGAGGTGGAGTGGGGAGGCTGGCGGTGGGGTGAGGCGGTGGGGTGAGGCGGGTGGAGATGGGTGTGTGTTGATGAAGGAAAGGTGGAGTGGGGAGGAGGGGGAGAGGGTTGATTTCTGTTCAGTCTTTGCAAAGGGACACAACACATACACGTATAAAAATCCACAGTGCATCAGTGACCAGAGCACCATCCTCACATCCATAAAAGATTTGACCTCGTCCAGACTTTACCTAACATAAAAAACAGCTTTTTTTTTCTCTTTTGCCACCTGTCACCCCCCCCCCCCCCCCCACCTCCTTTCCCTCCCCCCAACTTGTTGTCGTTCTGGCGATATCAGTGTTGTGTTAGGCCCCCTTCTTCCACTCCGATGGCACGGTTATCCCCTTCTGCATATCACCTGAGGGAGGTGTGTGTGTGGTGTGTGTGTGTGGGGGGGGGGGGGGGGGGGGGGGGGGGGGAGGGATTGAAGTTCGCTTACGTTGAAATGATAGCTAGAGAGATGATATCAAACTGAATTACTCTTTTATCTTTATCAACACGTGTAGTGATTTCTGCTTTTGAGTTCTATGCTTTTTTTTTATATATATATATTTTTTAAAGCATTTGGCTGGTTAGGCCAATAATCTGTCTGTCTGCCTGTCTGTCCGTCTCTCTCTCTCTCTCTCTCTCTCTCTCTCTCTCTCTCTCTCTCTCTCTCTCTCAGACCTTTAATATCTAAGCCTGAACAACGTTTGCCTGAGTCGGAGGAGTGAGGAGATTGTGTATGATTCTTTTTAGCAGTCAAGGTAATCTACATGCGTATTTACTCATGTCAACCAGCAATCCACAGTCTTTTATCTTCCCCCGCCCCTCTCCCCTCCCCCCCCCCCCTCTCTCTCTCTCTTCTCTCCCCGTCTTCCGCGAGACATACGATATGGAATCATTGAATATGTAGTCAATCTGATTGCCTAAAAAGCCGAAAAGGTGATGATCAGGGTAAAACACCACTGCCAGGTTCCCAGTTTTAATATTGGAAGATTTGGCTTGATGATAACAACATTGCAAAGCGCCATAACCAACTCTCAATGTTTCATTTGATACCAGCACAAGAATGTTATGACCAACGTAATATTACACTCTCTGGCTTCACGGCTTAACGATGTCGTAACCAACCCAACATGGTACTGTTTGGCTTGGTGAAAAGATAACAACACCCTAATCAACCTAGCATTGCAATAGTTGGCTTAATGATGAATGAAAACCCTATACAATCATCAAAGCCAGACAGCAGAGCAAGTGGTTGCATGAACATTCACGTTTCAATAGAAGTGACCCGTACCACCTACTAACAAGATCAGAGCA
>CM065721.1:26735610-26740610 GCA_033310375.1 Conus canariensis | reverse complement strand
TCTTCTTCTTCTTCTTCTTCTTCTTCTTCTTCTTCTTCTTCTTCTTCGTTCCTTGGTCAGAACTTGGAAGCATACCATCGGCCATGGTGAGGTTTTTGCATGTGTGATCATTTTTAACATCATCATGAAGGTAGCCGCATTCCGTCGGATATTACGTTTTAACACGGAACTGGTGTGCACGTGCCTCCCCACCCCTCTCTCTCTCTCTCTCTCTCCCCTGTGTGTGTGTGTGTGTGTGTGTGTGGTTTGTGTGTGTGTGTGTGTGCGTGCGTGCGTGCGTGCGTGCGTGCGTGCGTGTGTGTGTGTGTGTGTGTGTGTGTGTGTGTGTGTGTGTGTGAATGTACGTGTATGTGTGCGTGTTGTGTGTGTGTATGTGTGTGTGTGCGTGCGTGCGTGTGTCTGTGTTCCGCCTGCACACAATAGCCAGCTCTTCTGCGGAGGATGCACAAGGATTTCATGTGCCACCATGACTGATATTTTCCAACTTGTTTTAATGCATGCCTTCAAGCGCCAGGTTGAAAGTCCCACCCGAGGGATTTAAGGGGGGAAGGAGAGGGGTGTGTGTGTGCGTGTGCGTGTGTGTGTGTGTGTGTGTGTGTGTGTTGTGTGTGTGTGTGTGTGTGTGAAGTCTGCAGAGATGTTTACTCCGAAAAACAAGAAAAGAAGAAGAACAACAGCAACAGTATCAACAACAACAACAACAACAACAACAACAACAACAACAACAACACAAGCACTTTTCCTAACCTGACTGTCCAGGCGGGGATCGAACCTAAGACCCTCGGATGGAGAAAGCACTGTTTTCCTTTTTTCGTTACTGGGCCTACCCGGCCCTCATCTGGAGGTTATACAAACTTGAAACAGTCAACCAACATCTGAACCCCCCCCCCCCAGCCCTCCCCCCTACCCCCTCCTCTCCAACCCCCCCCCCTCCCCCCTCCTCTTGAACAAAGCAGTACACTACAGCCGATACTGTCATTGACTTGACACTGATAACGCACATTAGTGTTAGGAAGAGGTATAAACAGAAAGGAAATACTTCCTCCCTCTCCCGCCCCCCTCCCCCATCCACACTCTCCTTCCTTCGCCACCACCACCACCACCACCACACCACCACCACCACCACCATCATCATCGTCATTGTCAATAGCAGCAGCAGATCTAAATTATCATTCCGGTACTGAAGCAGCTGTAGTTGCTGCTATAGTATCACAGGTGCTGCTGCTACTGCTGGTGATGATTGTACGTCTGCTGCTGCTACTACTGCCACAATCACCGGCACATGGCTGCTATGTTTTAGTACTGTTATTATTCATGTCACCGCCACTGCTGATACCGCTGCTATTGTTACCACTGGAATGCCTGCCACTGAATCAACTACTACTATTACCGCTGCTGCTGCTGCTGCTACGACTGCCGCTGTTGCTGCTGGTGTTACTGCTGCTGCTGCTGCGATTGTTACTACTGTTATTACTACTACTGCTGCTGGTGTTACTGCTACTGTTATTGCTGGTGTTGCTGCTACTGCTGTTGCTTCTACTACAACAATAATAACAATAACGACGACGACGACGACAACAACAACAACAACAGCTGCTACTACTACTACTACTGTTGGTGCTATTGCTACTACTACTACTACTGTTGACGTGATTCTGTTACTACTAGCCGTTGCTGCTGCTGCTGCTGCTACTGCTACTGCTACTGCACTGCTGCTGCTACTGCTACTGCTACTGCCACTGCTGCTGCTACTACTCTACTATTCTGCTGATGATTCAACAACTACTACTACTGCTGCTGCTGCTGCTGATGATGATGATGCTTTTTCTGTTGCTGACATGCTGCTACTGGTAAGCATAGCAACTGACATCACTGCTGATGCCGCTGCTGCTATTGCTTCTCCTACAACTATTGTTACTGTTGCTGCTGCTGTGCTGCTATTGATGCTGCTGCTGCTACTACTACTACTGCTGCTGCTGTTGATATTACTGCCACTTCTTGTACTACTGCTGATGCTACTGCTACTGCTGCTGCTGCTGACTGCTACTGCTACTACTGCTACTACTACAACGACTGCTACCAACCACCACCACCACCACCACCACCACCACCACTACTACTACTACTACTACCAGATAAAATACACGTAACAGGACACTCGAAAACAAATATATTGGGAACAGAAACACTCCCACAAAACACGGAAACATGACGTGGGCTGATGACAACACAATAGAAAAAAACCAACAACATTCATTCGTTCATTCAAACATTCCTTCCTTCCTTCCGTCCTTCCTTCCTTCCTTCCTTCATTCATTCGCTCATTCATTCACATTGCTCGCAACCCAACCCACATTACGAAGGCCACCTCCGGCGTATAGCACCCAGACAAGACCGACACCCTCCACGACACGACACACCCTCACCCCTTCTCCACATAGCAGCCCCACATGTCAGCCACAACACAGCGAAGGGTTGGGGGATGCGGGGTCTCTCCGGTTACTGACCTGTTGGAAACCAGACCTACAATGTTACCATTCACCCCCCCCTCCTGTCAGCCAAGCCCAGGTGGCCTGTTTAAACCCAACACGCTAATTTCCCTTTTATGGCTGTCCAAAGAGTCGTCGGCGAGTTCTCACCAGGTGGTGTCACGCCGCCTTTGTCTACCCTAACTTAAGCTGCCCCTGGGACATTTTTTTTTTTTTTTTTTTTTTTTGGTCCTTCTCCAAAGTGGTTTGCCCATGTGAATTTAAATTTTTTATTTTTTTATTTTTTTTTACGTCATTGTGTTTCGCGGGAATTCTGTCAAATTCGTTCAGTTACATTTGCGGGAAAGGTTCACATGCGTTGGCGTCGTCGTAGCCATTTTATACGAAGTGGCTTATTGAAATGCCACACTTATCAAGTTTCTCAGACTGAGTTTTTATGCGGATTCTACTGGATTTCCACCATGGAAAGAGAAAGACGCTTTCGTTATCGAGGTAGGAAAATTACAAAGGCATATGAAGTAATAGCTACACGGTTACGAAAGTTCTCTTATGTGTGCATTACAACCAAACCAAACCAAGACAAAGCATATGGTCTGAACTATTCTGCGCCTAGAAAGAAGCAGATTCTTCTTCAAATTCACAAGCAGATGTGCATATTCACACACACACACCACACACACACACACACACACACACACACACACACGCACACACACACCATCATCATCATCATCATCATCATCATAGTTAGCATAGTCACACACACACACACACACACACACACACACACACACACACACACTGACAGACAGACAGACAACAGACAGACAGACATCATCGTCATCATTATCACATTCCTCATCATTTTTCATCAGGCTTTTTTTTTTAATTGTTTATGAAACATTGTCCTTTTTGTATTCCAAGTTACCGTTCTTTTCATACTGTTCAAATAAATTCGCACACCGTCCCTTTCTTTTCCCTCTTTTATTTACTTTGTTCAGTTTTTTTGCTTGTTTGGTTTTTTTTTTTAATCATTTTTGTTCGTCTTTTATCCACTTTTGTTTGTTTGTGTGTTTGCTTGTTTGTTTGTTTGTTTTTGTTCTAAGCATTACTGGTTTCATGAAACTCTCGCGTTATTGTTTGACGAAATCTACTTTTGAGAGATCCTGTTTATAAGACACAGCCCTGAGACGACCCCTATGGTCGGCAGGACAAGAACGAGACTTGTCGTGTTCACAGAACCTGGAGCAAACGTCAGAAAATAACTGCAGTAAGTACAAGTCAAACACGGGTATTACCGTCTTTTTTTGTGTGTGTGGTTCGCTCCCCCCCCCCCCACCCCCACCCTAGACTTCCCCATGTGATAGTACAATAATAACTCGTATCCTTTTAAATAAGTCTTTTTTTATGCGCTAGTCACGAACGAGTTATACCGCTTTTGTTGGCTCTAGTCGTCTCCCTATGGTGTCAATAACAATTAGCCCGTATCCTTTTAAACATTGTCAAGAACGGAACTATGTCTCCGCTCTCTCCACCCTCCATTCCCTTCTTCCGCAAGACACATTAGAACACACACACACACACACACACACACACACACACACACGTGCGTGGAGTTAGAGGGGAGGAGGCGCGCTTTACACTGGACATTTAACCTCTCGCCACTTACTCACTCACCCTCTTCGGCATCCTGTCATAGTTCTCATTCTGGACAGTGTCCGTCCAGGCCATAAACCTGTCTGACCCCGTTTCTGGACCTGTTTAACCCGGTTTGATGTGAAGGCGCACTATAAACACCACGCGCACGTCACACACAAGTCGGTTGACCATGTCCAGACTTGGGAGTCTTAGGCAAGAAAGGGAGTGAAGAAGAACGAGAAAGTGTTAGGACATGACAGCCATGTCCGAGGCAGGACGCTTAACTCTGCGTGCTTGAGGTGATCCTTGCTTAGAAAAAAAAAAAAAACCCGGCCCACATTGGACACTTCTTGTAGGTGGTTGGAAAACATTTATGGTGACAGAGGAGAACAGATAAAGGAGACATTGTTTTTATTCAGTGCACATTTATTTCGTTTCGTCTTCAGCTCACTTTCTACGCCTGTTAAAGAGCTTATGCTCTTCATCGCGTCTGCTTGTTTCTCTGTCTGTTAGCAAGGTTATGCAAAACCAATTGGACTGACTTGAACGAAACTTGATGAAAAGACAGAATGAAGTCCAGTCAAAAAAAAAACAAAAAAAAATCAATCTTAGTACAGATCCATTGTGGGATCATGGATCCGATTAGCAAGATTATCACAAATTTTCCACTGAAAATAAACACTGTGAGTTTATGTTTACGAATTAATAACTATCTCTGCAGCGAAATATTTTCATAGACGACTAAAACTTTTAAGTGATATATACGTCGACTGTTCGTATTTTCCGTACCTTATTTGTCAAAACTGGGAAGCAACTCTTTCAGTCTGTATCTACGATTACTTCCCCTAACGGTAAACTAATTTCGTGTGACGG
>CM065721.1:26723110-26728110 GCA_033310375.1 Conus canariensis | reverse complement strand
GGCTGTCTCAGACGCAGCCACACCCAGTCTCCATCCGGTGGCAGCCCCAGTGCTGCAGTTCACAGGGAGCTGCCTGTCTCAGACAGTCGTGGGGCCACCCACGAGAGCAGATCCTGCACTACCGCCGAGTCGCTTACGTCGGTGGGGGTCACTTTTTGTTGTTGTTGTTGTTGATTGGTGGAGACTGGCACACAGTGTTGTTGGAGGAGATCAAGGCACTGTGGGTTAGAGTGAATACCAGCGAGCGTGTTCAGTGTAGTGCTGCTTCTTCTTCTTTCTTCTTCTTTTTCTGTACATCATCAACAATCAACAGTCTGATCATTTTGTTGCCGTGCTGAAATGGTCGCAAACTTCTGTGCAGAGAGACATTTTAGGTTAAACCACTCTGTGAGGAGAGAGAGAGAGAGAGAGAGAGAGAGAGAGAGAGAGAGAGAGAGAGAGAGACAGACAGACAGGACAGACAGACAGAGAGAGAGAGAGAGAGACAGACAGACAGACAGACAGAGACAGAGACAGAGAGAGACAGAGAGAGCACAACTCACAGTGTTAAGAACAGTCAGATAGAGCAAAATGATATTTTCCTATCATGAACGTTTTGCTCATATGCACAAAACTGTTTATTACAAGTACATCATGTTTATCATCCCCTCCTCCTCCCCCCCCCCTCCCCCCACCCAACACAGGCGTACTCACAGCCCTTCCTCCCCCAGCCCCCCCCCCCCCCAACTGCTCCCCCTCTACCCACCCCATCCCGGTCTCTCCCTACCTCCAACCCCTAATTGAAACAAACCCCTCACTTCAGTTGCATAACGCACAGGCTTGAAACCTCTGGCGATCTGTAGAGTGAAGCGCATTATGAGCCATGTTACAGACCTTATCGTTTAATACCATGACTAGATTGTTCTCAATCACTGTCCATGCAGTCTGGACCACATATATCTTGTTGTTGTTGTTGTTGTTGTTGTTGTTGTCGTACCCTGGCTAAAAGACTCCAGGGATCAATCAAACAGCTGTAGCATTTGAACACTATGGCACAAATGCCATCAGCTGGGGATGAGAACATTACGTGTGTGACCGTTTTTGATTACCTCGCCACATGGGCAGCCACGCTCCGACTTCGGGGGATTTTGGAGACTGGTGGTGTTATGCTAGGAGCTTGTCATGACTGAAGACAATTCCCCGCATAACTATGCAGAGCATAACAACATTCTGATGTAGCCTTGGTGTTCTAGCCTATGTCAATTGGCCTGACACAGCATAACCCCATTCTGAGGTAGCCTTGGTGTTCTAGCCTATGTCAGTTGGCCTGACACATCATAACAACATTCTGATGTAGCCTTGGTGTTCTAGCCTATGTCAGTTGGCCTGACACAGCATAACAACATTCTGATGTAGCCTTGGTGTTGTAGCCTATGTCAATTGGTCTGACACAGCCTTAAGCCAGGGCGACAGACATCTTAAACTACAGTGCTTTATAAAAGCGGAGGTGGGGGTTAGGGGCGTGGGGTGGGAGGGAGGGGGGTGGTGTGGAGGGTAATCGGGACTCGTCTTCCACATTTTCATGACTGCGGGAAGGGCGGTGGTTGTGTTCTTTTACAAAACGTGGGACGGGATGGGGGCAACTCTCATCTCTAATTCACAGGGGATGTTCTGTCATCTTCCAAGGTCCCGGAGAAGTGGCGGAGGGAGGAAGGATCGTAGAATTACATGCCGTCCATTTTTTTTCCCATTATACAAAACGGAGTGCGAGGAACGGGATGGGGGAGGGGTGGGGGGGCTCTCATTTTTAATTTTTAGGGGATGGATGTTCTCTCATCTTCCAAGGTCCTGGGGAAGTGGCGGAAAGAGGAAGGATGGTACAATCATAACATGGCGTCCATTTTTTTTCCCCAAAGGGCCTGGGGAAGTGGCGGAAAGAGGAAGGATGGTACAATAATAACATGGCGTCCATTTTTTTTCCAAGGTCCTGGGGAAGTGGCGGAAAGAGGAAGGATGGTACAATCATAACATGGCGTCCATTTTTTTTCCAAGGTCCTGGGGAAGTGGCGGAAAGAGGAAGGATGGTACAATATAACATGGCGTCCATTTTTTTTCCAAGGTCCTGGGGAAGTGGCGGAAAGAGGAAGGATGGTACAATATAACATGGCGTCCATTTTTTTTCCACAAGGTCCTTGGGAAGTTGGCGGAAGAAAGAGGAAGGATGGTACAATCATAACATGGCGTCCATTTTTTTCCCTTACACAAAACGGAGAGCGGGGGACGGGATGAGGGGGGAGGGGGGAGGGAGGGGGGAGGGGGATGGGGAACTCTCATTTCTAATTTACAGGGGATGTTCTCCCATCTTTCAAGTTCCTGTAAACGTGAGCCTAATGTCCCGTTACATTTTTTTTTGTTTGTTTCAAATATTGGGGAGAGGAGGAGGAAGCTAGGTGGTCTGGATTCCCAAGAAGACTTTCATGGGGGCGGGGGGGGGGGGGGGGGTAGTGGAGGGGCGGTGCCTCCCTGGTGGTCCGCTTCCGACGCCACTGACCAACATGTATGGAAGTAGATGATGGAATCCCCCTCCCCCTCCACAGCTTGAAATGTAGTGAAGACATGATAAGACATCTGTTTTTAAAAAAAAATTTTTATTTCACAAACTCCCGTGATGGCCATGAAAATGAAATGTGTGTGACAAGCCAATCGCAGTATGCTTTCCACAACAATATCACCTAAACTTCGGACTGCCTGGCTCAGCAGCAGCCTTAAATTATTTGGAATAGATGGCCATAATTTTGAGGGAAGTATTTGGGGAGGTGTGTGTGGGGTGGGGGGGGGGGGGGGGGGGGGGGGGGGGGGGGGGGGGGGGGGGGAGAGGAGACATACAAAAGACCGAGCACCACGCTTCACCTTATTACTTCTTGCCTAATCACGTATTGAATAATTGCCTCTCTTCTCTCTCTCTCTCTCTCTCTCTCTCTCTCTCTCTCTCTCTTCCCCACCCCACCCCCTCTCTCTGTGTGTGTCTTTTTGGCCTCAAAAGCAAATCACGCCTTCAAACGGACTTTTCATGTGAGTACCACTTCAGACCGTCGCTCCACACTGTATTTTGACGTTCCCTGCGTCTCAGCTCAACATCTGCTGCCTCTCTCCCTGACAGGCCGATTAAGGCGAGATCTAACACCCAGTGTGGTGTTTGTCCTTGTTGCTGTCGATGTTTTTTGTTGTTGTTGCAGCCGGTTATTTTCCCCTGCGGGCAGGGATTACTTACCGTGAAGCATGAAGGCTAGGGTCCGGGCGACTCGTGATTAGGCAAAAGCGTGGCGCACCCGTCAGATACTCAGGTTGTGATAAACGTTGGGGTTTGAAGGTAGCAAACGAAAAAATAGTGTTCATTTAATGTTTTAGAATAGCGTGTTTGTTTGTTTGTTTGTTGTTGTTTTTTTTTTTTTTGCACTCGTTCAATGTAGTAAAATAGAATGTACCTTATCCAGTAAACTGCAGTGTATCTTTTCATTCATTTAATCTAGTGAAATAGAATGTATCTCTGCACTCATTTTTAATCTAGTAAAATAGAATGCATCTTTAAACTAATTCTTAATCAAGTAAAATAGAATGTGTCTTTGCACTCATTTTTAATCTAGTAAAATAGAATGTGTCTTTGCATTCATTTTTAATCTAGTAAAATAGAATGTGTCTTTGCACTCATTTTTAATCTAGTAAAATAGAATGTCTTTGCACTCATTTTTAATCTAGTAAAATAGTATGCATCTTTAAACTCATTTTTAATCTAGTAAAATATAATGTGTCTTTGCACTCATTTTCAATCTAGTAAAATAGAATATGTCTTTGCACTCATTTTTAATCTAGTAAAATAGAATGCATCTTTAAACTCGTTTTTAATCTAGTAAAATACAATGTGTCTTTGCACTCATTTTTATTCTAGTAAAATACAATGTGTCTTTGCACTCATTCTTAATCTAGTGAAATAGAATGTGTCTTTGCACTCATTTTTAACATAGTGAAATAGAATGTGTCATTGCACTCATTTTCAATCTAGTAAAATAGAATGTGTCTTTGCACTCATTTTTAATCTGGTGAAATAGAATGTCTTTGCACTCATTTTTAATCTAGTAAAATAGAATGTCTTTGCACTCATTTTTAATCTAGTGAAATAGAATGTGTCTTTGCACTCATTTTTTAATCTAGTGAAATAGAATGTGTCTTTGCACTCATTTTAATGTGTGAAATAGAATGTGTCTGCATTCATTTTTAATGTAATTAAATACTGTGTACGGCAAAGAGCCAAAGTGGAGCACGGATGTGTCAAGTTACCATCACGTCCGAGCTGGAGATAGGAGACAACGACACGAGCTGCTTTTGGATTCAAGAGAGAGAGAGAGAGAGAGAGAGAGAGAGAGATGGAGTAAACACACACACACACACACACACACACACACACACACACACACACACACACATCACACGTACGCGCGCGCATGCAGGTACGCACGCACGCACGCACGCACGCACACACACTCTCACACACACACACACACACACACAACACACACACACACACACACACGCATACACACGCGCGCAAGCATAGGGAGAAAGAGAGAGAGAGAGGGGTGCAAAACGGACAGAGAGAGAGAGAGAGAGAGAGAGAGAGAGAGAGAGAGAGAGAGAGAGAGAGAGAGAGAGAGCATCGCGCATTCGTGCAAATGTACATACATGTATGTCAGTGTGTGTGTGTGTGTGTGTGTGTGTGTGTGTGTGTGTGTGTGTGTGTGTGTGTGTGTGGTTGTGTGTGTGTGTGTGTGTGAGCGAGAGAGAGAGAGAGAGAGAGAGAGAGAGAGAGAGAGAGGCTGAAACCTACACACTCCCACAGCTATGAAATGGATAAGATAATTAACAACAGACGTAACTTGTTTATTTTTTATTTTACGCTGTTTGTCTTTTCAGCCTCCTTCCTCGCAACCCCCCCCCCCCCCCCCCGGCCTCCCCCACCACCTTCT
>CM065721.1:26715610-26720610 GCA_033310375.1 Conus canariensis | reverse complement strand
CCCTCAAGCTGTGGGTATATTTTTACAGCCCCGTGATTTCTCTCCCCCCCCCCCCACCCCCCTCACCCACCCAGACTTACAACGTCCCTGACGCCTGGCACCGAAAAGACATCAGCTGTTCTCAGTAGTGCTGAAGAAAGGTGACCAGTGGACTTCTCCATTTTCTCGGAATAGTTCTCTGAATTACACAACAAGCACCGCCAAATGGTTATTCTTGCAGCCTCTTCATCCGGGGTTGGAAGTTCGTGCCAGTCAGTGAGCTCAGACACGGTATCTTTAACTGACGCGGGGAACAGTATACAGCAACTAACAAACAAGTAGGGTAACTCTTGCTCCCATGATGAAATAATAATAAGCAGATTCGTTGGATGACAGGTGTGTAATTGCCTTCATCATGGGAGTAAGAGTTACCCCGCTTGTTTGTTATCAGAGACTTCAGTATCATGCAGCCTTTCTTTCTTTTTTTTTTTTTGTTGCCTTTTTTGATCAACAGGTTGCGGACGTATTCAAAATATGTATCACCAACAAAAAAGAAAAAAAGAAAAAAAAATTGTTGACGTCATGTATTTGTATGATTTAAGTATCCACCATGACACTTTACTGTACATAATGCATGCACTTCCGATCGTTCTTGATTAGTCCTCATTTCTATGATGCTGACAACAACATTACACACAGCACGCATTCATATATATAATAGATAGATAGATAATATATAATAAACATTTTCCCATTTTCTTCATGTACAACCAGTTTTGTTTTTTTTAAATTTCAAATCTTTGCCAAGTCATTACTATAATGATGGAAGAATTGTTAACCTGCACTTGTTTTCCCCCACTACTTAATTGTTCAGCATTCTCTCTCTCTCTCCTGTTGACGGGACTATAATTTTAATCTTAATCTTAATCTCTCCCCCTCTCCTCTCTCTCTCTTATATATATATATATATATATGTGTGTGTGTGTGTGTGTGTTGTGTGTGTGTGTGTGTGTGTGTGTGTGTGTGTGTGTGTGTGTTATTGTTGCAACAACACAGATTGTTTTGATTTGTCGCTTTAATGCAGCTTCGTGCAGGAAATAAAGTCTGTTTTATTTGCCGTTCTTATGCACTGCGTGCGTGTGATTCCCGATAAATGACATGTAGTCTGCTTATCTATGTGTGGCACGGTATACACATCGACATGTGGACTATCTCAGCTCTATAGTTAGTGATATATGTATCTGCATTGCACCTGTGCTCGATAGCAATAACATTAACAGTTCTGATCGTGATAGAATGTAACTTAATATCTGTTTGTTTTGGTGAGTATTGCTTACCATATCATGTCACGTCTTTTAGCACCGCATAAAGGTGCAAGTGATCACACTTTCTAAAGAAAAATCGTCACTTTCGTAACATTAAAAATGTTGTCAAAATATTAACCGCAATATGTAACTTACCACTATTTATCAGTATGATATCATGTCACGTCTTTTGTCATTCCATAAAGGAGTAACTGATGACACTTTCTGAAGACAATGGTCAATTTTGTAACATTGAAAAATGTTGCTTCAAATATCAACCGCAGATTTATGGTCATTACTCGTCGGTGATATCATCTTCATGCCGGGAATGGCTGGACAATTGCTCATCCATATTTGTCATACTGCCGATTCGGGTCGTGGTGCTTGTAACTGCTGGCAATACGTCAATGTTAAAGTTTAACACACACACACACACACACACACACACACACACACACACACACACATACACACGCGCGCGCGCACACGCACACATAAATACACACGCACGCACGCACGCACGCACGCAACCACACACACACACACACACACACACACACACACACACAAAGCAAACGCATAAACACAGACAATCAAAACAGAGTGATTGCATAGATTGACTTCGTTTACATCTAATGAAACACACACACACACACACACACACACACACACACACACACACACACACACACACACACACACATTTACTTGAAAAGCAAACAAACAAACATCTTGTGTGAAACTGTATAGGATTGAAGAAAACATTCTATAAGCTTTGTTATGTGGGGCTGGAAACTCCAGCTTGAAGCAGCGCCAGGAAACAGAAAACCGGTTTCTTCTCGAGATATAAACTGAAATCATTAGCACGCAGACAGCAAACAGCAGCATGAATTCTCTCTCTTTTTTTTTTCTTTTCCGGAATTCATATCATTATTAGACGTGGCTTCCTTGTGCACTTTAATTGCTGAGAATGCGTCTCTGGAGTTTTTCCCCCGTTAATTTGGATTTCTTCTGTCTTTTTTTTCCTTGTTTACCTTTATGCTGCGTCTTTTCTCTTCGTTCTGAAATTTCCTTTCTTTACTTCTTCATTTTGTTTTTTCTTTCTCCACCATAATTAACTTTTTCCACTTGAAAAAAGATCTGTCTTGCTTTTCATTCTTTCTTCATCTTACTGTATTTCTTTCCGTGTTCTTTAATTTTGATTCCCTTTGTTGCTGTCAGTGTCATTATTGTTATTGTTGTTGTGTTTTATTGTTGTTGTTGTTATTGTTGTTGTTGTTGTTGTTGTTGTTGCTCTTCTTCTTCTTCAATTTCGTCGTCTTCTTCTTCCTCTTCTTGCAGGATAAAATTTTGGTTGAGATTATTTGTTTTATTGCTGTGCGATGAACGTTTCTGAGATGTTCGGATGTATATTTTCTTCTTCTTCTTCACATCATCATCATCATCATCGTTGTTGTTGTTGTTGTTGTTGTTGTTGTTGTCTTCGTCGTCGTCGTCATTGTCGTCGGCGCCGCCGCCGCTGCTAGCGTCCTCATCGTCGTCATTGTTATCATCTTCATGGATGTCGTCGTCATCATCATCGTCGTCGTCGTCCTTGTCTCCGAGACCGTGTACTCATTATCATGACCATCGTCATCATCTGTCATCATAGTCGCTGTCGCATCATCACTATCGTCGTCGTTGTCATCATCGTCGTCATAAGAGCCGCTGTCGTCATCATCGTCATCATCATCATCGTCGTCGTCGTTGTCATGTTGTCGTTGTCGTTAACGTTATGGTCGTCGTCTTTTTCCTTTTTCTTTGATTCTTCTTCTTCTCCGTCTCCCTGCTTCGTCTTGTTCTCCCTTCCCAGATGCCTTCAGCCACAAGATAAGCACGTGCGAGGGATGGGGGAGAAGAGGGGTGGGAGTGAAAGGGGGTAGGGGTGGGGTGGGGGTGGGGGGAAGGCGGGCTAATGAGGGTGGAAGGGTCGGGGGAGGGGTGACGCAGGGGAGTGGGGGTTGCACTATAGACTCCACAATCAACTGAAGTCGTCTTCTTCTCCTGCTCGTGAGTAACGTTGTGGCTTGTTGCCTGGCGCTCGCACTTTTATTGGTCGTGTTATCATTTTCCTTTCATCGCCGCCGTGAGTCTCGCTGATGCTGAATGAAGCTGCTGGGTTTGATTGTCTTGTCCGTTTGGTTCCCCATTCTGCTGTTGCTTTAGATGCCGTGACATCAGCACGTCTTTGATCTGGATGGCTGGCCCTCTGGAATGGTATGGTGGCAGCGCTCTGCTGTTTGCCCGGCGTTTCTCTCGTCGACAGGGGATCCGGCTATTTCCTGTGATTGACTTTCTACGATGGCGGGGAGGCCCTGTTGAGTTCCTGTGATTTACCTTTCAATAGGGAATCCTGCGAATTCCTGTGAATATCTATACGGTAGGGAATGCGGTTAACTCCTGCGATTTCTCTCTCCGATAGGGAATCCTGTCCATTCCTGCGATTTATGAAGGGGCCTCTGTTAGTTCCAGTAATTTATCCTTATAGTAGGGAAACCTGTTAATTTCTGTGATTTATATCTTCAATGGGAAATCCTGTTCATTCTTTTCATTTTTCTCTTAGATAGAGAATCCTGTTCATTCCTGTTTATTTACCTCTTTAATAAGGAATCCTGTTGATTCCTGTTATTCACCTCTTCAATAGGGGATCCTGGTACTTCCTGTGATTTTTCTCTTCAATAGGGGATCCTGGTACTTCCTGTGATTTTTCTCTTCAATAGGGGATCCTGGTACTTCCTGTGATTTTTCTCTTCAATAGGGGATCCTGGTAATTCCTGTGATTTTTCTCTTCAATAGGGGATCCAGGTAATTCCCGTGATTTTTCTCTTCAATAGGGGATCCTGGTAATTCCTGTGAATTTTCTCTTCAATAGGGGATCCTGTTGATTCCTGTTATTGACCTCTCCAATATGGAATCCTGGTAATTCCTGTCATTTAGCGCTAGAGTGAAGGCTGCCGCTGTAGTTCCTGTGATCCATCTAAATGAAGAGGAAATGAAGCCTAATGGGCGTAGAGTCGATGAACTTGTCAGAAGTTCACCCTGCCTTGGGCACGGCATGATGGAAGACGGATCCCATCCCTCTCCTTCCACCGCTTTAACCTTCCCTGAACTGAATCACGATCCATTTACTGCTGGGGACAGAAAGCGTTGTAAAACCGTGACAATCCGAGTGGTTGGAACTCATTACCGTCAGGACCCCGAGCAAACACTCTGACCACTGGACCACGGGCTCCTCTTGTTATTCATCTCTACGGTGGATCTCCAGGTCGTTCTCATGGTTTATCCATACAACACAGGCTTCTGTTGATTCCTGCAAATGTTCTTCACCATAGAGGTCCCTGTGATTCCGAGAACTTGTGTCTACAATAGAGAATCCTGCTTGTTCCTGTAATCTATCTCTACAGAAGGGGGCTTCTGTTGATTCCTGTAATTTGTCTCTGTAATAGGGGTCCATGTGATTCCTAAAATTTATCTTCACAGCAGGGTATCCAGCTTATTCTTCTGATTTATCTTAGCAACAGGGACCCCTTCCATTTCCTTATTTTTTTTTTTTTTGTGGTGGAGACTCTCGTTGATTCCTGATATTAATCTCTGCTGTAGGGGCTCCTGTTGTTTCCTGTGATTTCTCCCTACAGTTGTAGTTTCTCTTTAACTCTGCGATGAATCTCTACGGCAAGG
>CM065721.1:26693110-26703110 GCA_033310375.1 Conus canariensis | reverse complement strand
AATCTGTACTTAATATTTTAGAAGGCTAATTTGTTCTCTGTATTCTAGGAGGCTAATCTGTACTTAATATTTTAGAAGGCTAATTTGTTCTCTGTATTCTAGGAGGCTAATTTGTACTCTATATTCTCTAGGAGAGTGTAAGCTAAGGAAGTTTAACCAATATTTCACAGAGTACAGATCTGTGTGTGCATGAGAGGAGGGGAAGGAGGGAGTGGGGTATGAGGAGTGGGAAAGGGGGAGGGGGACAGCTGGATCTATGGTTTAGTTTGTTCTCTGTTCAGCTAACATTGAAATGTATTTCTGATTTCGGCCTCGTCTTATGCTTTAATCTCTCTCTCTCTCTCTCTCTCTCTCTCTCTCTCTCTCTCTCTCTCTTCTCTCATACACACATGCATGAATGCATGTGCGTGTACCACAGGAGAGAGAGAGAGAGAAGAGAGAGAGAGAGAGGAGAGGAGAGAGAGAGGAGAGAGGAGGAGAGAGAGAGAGAGAGAGAGACGGACACACAGAGAAGACAGTCAATGAGACACTGACGTTGACAATGACGTTGACAGTGACGTTGACAGTGACAGATTTCAAAGCTGGATATGCCACACCATATTCATCGAAGATGCGAGTTCTCTGCAGACTTGTCACCTGTCCTCTCTAGACGCTGCCGGAACGGAAGTGTCCAGAGAAGTGTTTCTCAGCTGCTGAAAATTGCTAGGTACCTTTAACGCGAGATAATCCAAGAAGAGAGTGTCTAAAGAAATGACGGAGGCGACACAAGCCAGAAGTTAAATTCAGGGGGCATTTTGGTTCGAAACCACACTTACAAATTAGGCCCCAAACGCTGTATATTCTCTATTACATTGAAACATGCCACAGAACATCAGCCATCATCAAAACGAATTTACTGCACAGTTCAACATGTATACACGGACGGATCAGCAGAGGAAGCCACACACAACGGAGGCTGTGGTGTCTACGTCAGATTTCCCGATGGAGAGTGCAGCAGCATCGCATTCCCTGGAGGAAAGCTTTGTTCCAATTTCAGAGCTGAAATCCCGGCCATCACAACAGCAGCAGAATTCCTCTCCTCTTGTGGAAAACCCCTTGGCAGCATCTCCATCTTCACTGACTCCATCTCCACACTCCAGGCCTCTTGACTCCCCTGATCCTGGTCCACTGATCCAGTCGCTCAAGGCCTCCCTCGCAGCCCTTACCCAAACAGCCCCAACAACCCTCCAGTGGGTGACTGCCCATGTAGGCCTTCCCAGGCAACGAGCGTGCAGACCACCTTGCTAAGGAAGGAAGCCAGCTCACACAGCCGACCGTTCCTGCCACGTATGAGGAAGCCAAAACTCTCTCCGCAGCAGATTCCGAAGAGGCTGGGTCACCCCGAACGGAGGCTACCAGGCGCACTAGGATCCCATCAGGACACTGGAGATGAGACACCAGACTACCATCTACCGCCTTCGCACAGGACACTGCGGCCTCCGAGCACACCTGAAGAGGATTGGAGTGGCAGCCACATCCCCATGTGACTGCAGCCTGGATGACCAGACCCCATCCCATATTCTCCAAGACTGCCCCCTGTGCGAGGAGACGCGGCAGCAGTCCTGGCCCGGAGGTGCGGACCTCAACACCAAGCTCAGGGGGACGGCAACCGATCTTCGCCGGACGTCTGATTTTGTGGCATCCCTCGGACTTCGTCCTGACTGCGTGCGTAGCTGTCGACCGCCAAAGAAAGAAAAGAAAGAACTGCACAGTTCGGCCCTTAAGACATTGTGCCCGACTTTGAGACAGCCCCAAAGTTGTGTTTGTTTTACGTGAACAAGCATATCGACATGAGGCTTTTTTTTTCTGTCGTCTGCCAAGCTTTTCACTCCCAAATCCCTGTGCCGCAACAGTAGCTTAGGAACACAAGGAGGGCACCGCAAGTCATGCAAGTTTCCACCATCCTTGTGGATATTTAGCACTGCACTCATTAACTGAACCCAAACCCAAGTATAAACTCTTCTTATTCACAGTCACAATTCTTTTCACAAAAGCAGAACGATTTTCTTAGCCTTGAAAACTGCTTACATTTGAACACACACACACACACACACACACACACACACACACACACACACACACACACACACACACCACTACAATACACATCTCAAAAGAGAGAGAGAGAGAGAGAGAGAGAGAGAGAGAGAGAGAGAGAGAGAGAGAGAGAGAGGAGAGGAGGAGAGAGAGGGAGAGATTTCCTTCCATTTTTCCAGTTTTTGGCACTGGAGCCTTTCCGTTTAAGATCAAGGTCAGGTTGGAAGCCCGCATACGTCACACCCCGCATCTTCGCCCCAGGGTACGCCCCTTCATGACACACCCCTACCCCTTTGCATCATGCCCGGACGCCCTCCTCCCCACCCCTCATCCGCCACACGCCCATGACACACCCCTCGCCCCTGCGCACCGACGCCCTCATCACACCTGTTCCACCCCCTCCTCTCTGCCCACCCATGTCTCGCACTCCTGCACCGTCTCTCCCCCCCCCCCCCACCCCACCCATCGCTCCTGCACTATGCCGCCCCCACCCGTACCCACCCTCCCCCTCTGTCCACCCACCCATGTCACGCCTTGCCTATGCACACATTCCCCCCCCCCTCCTCCTTTTCACCCACCCACATGCATCCATGCACACTTCCACCTCAATTGCTTCTCCAATTTCACGCGCTGCATCCGCTCCCCCTCCCCCTCCCCTCCCCTCCCCTCCCTCCCTCCCCAGTTCGCCAAGCCTTGTCACGCCCTGCATCCGTGCCCCCTCTTTCCCCCATATGCCAACCCATGTCATTGTTGTTGTTGTTGTTGGATGTGTGTGTGTGTGTGTGTGTGTGTGTGTGTGTGTGTGTGTGTGTGTGTGTGTGTGTGTGAGTGTGAGTGTGCGTGTATGTGTGTGAGTGTGTGTGTGAGTGTGAGTGTGTGTGTGTGTGTGTGTGTGTGTGTGTGTGGTGTGTGTGTGTGTGTGTGTGTCTGCGAGGGCGTGCGTGTTGGCGATTCAGCAAAGTCCCTGTACGTATTAAAGAGAGACAATTCTGTGTTGTGTCATCAGTAGCTTACGAATATGAATTATTTCCCTTGAATTAAGAATCTCTCTCTCTCTCTCTCTCTCTCTTCTCTCTCTCTCTCTCTCTCTCTCTCATCTCTCTTTCATTTTCAATTCCCTTTAGTTATAGATAATTTGTACAATTATTATTAAGCATGGCAACATTTTCGTTTCAATCAGATCTTCATTTCATGTTTTTTTATAACCCGCCAACACCGGCAGGAGGAGAACGGGGAGAAGGGAGGGCACACATTGGAACAGTCACCTTGTGAAAATCGAGTTCATGCATATGCATATCCAAAAATTAAGAAAAAAGCGAATACATAAAAACAAGCGATAATGATGGTAGAGATCAATTCATTCTACACGTGCTGAAAACGGCTTTGTACATGACCTATTCACCACGAAATCTAAGATCAAATCTAAAATAGTTTGCTTTTCGTAGAAACTATATAAAAATGAAATGCACACACACACACACACACACACACACACACACACACACACACACACACACACACACACCTGGTAAAACTTCTCTGAACAAGATCTTCTTGGAGTCTGCTGTAAAGTGCTTGTTTCTAGCATCCTGCAGTTCCCGAGACTCTATGAGTACATGCAGAAACGGGAGAACGTGGCTAATGACCTGCCTGCGCGCACACAAAAACCGACCAAGGGAAGTTATCTCATATGAATTTCAACGAGTCCCCGTTTCTATGTCTTACAGGGTAAATTCCCTTGTACTACAGCTTCTTTCTGTCAAATGTTATTGGTCGTTTTAAGCTGTCAAATTAGTGCTTATTTGGCATTTATATCGAACAGTTCGGTATTTGTGTGTGTGTGTGTGTGTGTGTGTGTGTGTGTGTGTGTGTGTGTGTGTGTGTGTGTGGTTTTTTTTTTTTTTTTTTCAATATTAAATTCACTTTGATCTTTGACAGAAAGAAAATACAACGGAGACAAATATCTGATGGCGAGTGAAAGGTAGTTCTTCCTGCATATTGTGATTCTGACGTATTACCCCAGTCCAAAGGACTCTCGGCACCTTGCACGTGAAGCACTGTTCTCTAATCGGCGCTTCAGTGCCTCTAAAATCTGGGACAAAAATAGTGTCCGAGATATGCGCGCCAGCCATGCCCACTTGCACCATTCCCTCCTAAAATACTCCGTCCATCCTGGATTGTCTTTTTCTGTCTCCCTTTCTGGCTCCCTCCCCCTTCATGACCTAACCCTTGTGGCCTGATTTCCGCATCGCTCATTTCTGGCTCCAGAATACATAGCTACACCCAGATTCTGTCCAGTCGGAGCCCGGGCACTGGTAGTCCACGGCAGGTGCCGTAGACCTTTGCCCCGTCCTTACACATGTTCACAACATTCAGTATGTATGTTCAGTTATGCTACTATTATCAATCTTTGAAAACACATTCATAGAATCTTATCGCAGTAATTTATCATTTTGTACACACAGACACACACACAAACGCGCGCACGCGCGCGCGCTCCATGATCTTCTTCTATGACAACTGACAATTAAAGAAGAACAGAGATCAATGTGCTAGTACTTCAGAAACAATGTTTTATTTTAGGTTCGCATTTCTTGAGTCAGTCAATGCGTATGGCTTCGCTTTAGATTAACCCCCATGCGCGTTTTCGGGGGAGGAGAGAGAGAGAGAGAGGAGAGAGAGAGAGAGAGAGAGAGAGAGAGAGAGAGAGAGACAGACAGACAGACAGACAGAGAGAGAGAGAGAGACAGACAGACAGACAGACAGACAGACAGAGAGAGAGAGAGAGAGAGAGAGAGAGAGAGAGAGAGAAGAGAGAGAGGGAGTCCATTTTATTTTGTGTGAGAGAAAAGGCATGACCTGACACTGTGTGTGGTGGATGAACCTTTGACATGTTCTTTGTTATCCGGTTTCTCTCTCAGCACTCCCCGTGTTGGTTTAAAGCATTTTCCGCTGATGTGGGGATGACAAGCTGCTCTGTCCAATCTTCTCCCTCTTTTTTCAACTCATGCGACGGCAGACTCATGATGGTCGTCCTGTTGACGGGGAGAAACATCCATGGAAAATCCATGGGGCAAAACTTCACGGGGAGAAACATCCATGGAAAATCCATGGGGCAAAACTTCACGGGGAGAAACATCCATGGAAATCCATGGGGCAAAACTTCACGGGGAGAAACATCCATGGAAAATCCATGGGGCAAAACTTCACGGGGAGAAACATCCATGGAAATCCTGGGGCAAACTTCAGGGAGAAAATCCATGAAATCCATGGGCAAAACTTCACGGGGAGAAACATCACGAAATCATGGGCAAAACTTCACGGGGAAACATCCATGGAAATCCATGGGGCAAAACTTCACGGGGAGAAACATCCAGGAAAATCCATGGGGCAAAACTTCACGGGGAGAAACATCCATGGAAAATCCATGGGCAAAACTTCACGGAGAAACACCAGAAAATCCATGGGGCAAAACTTCACGGGGAGAAACATCCATGGAAAATCCATGGGGCAAAACTTCACGGGGAGAAACATCCATGGAAAATCCATGGGGCAAAACTTCACGGGGAGAAACATCCATGGAAAATCCATGGGGCAAAACTTCACGGGGAGAAACATCCATGGAAAATCCATGGGGCAAAACTTCACGGGGAGAAACATCCATGGAAAATCCATGGGGCAAAACTTCACGGGGAGAAACATCCATGGAAAATCCATGGGGCAAAACTTCACGGGGAGAAACATCACAGAAAATCCATGGGGCAAAACTTCACGGGGAGAAACATCCACAGAAAATCCATGGGGCAAATTCACAGTTACGGGGAGAAACCTCCACAGAAAATCCATGGGGCAAAACTTCACAGGGTGAAAGTCACGGGGCGACGTACGTGCCACACACACAACACCACACACACACCTCACACAACACTACGAACACGCGCGCGCGCGCACACACACAGCTAAACACACACACAACTCACACACATAAACACACACACACGCACACACACACACCACACACACCACACACACACACACACACACCCACACTCACACACGCACACACACGCACACACACGAACACGCGCCGCGCAAACACACACACATAAACACACACACAAAACACACAACCACACACACACACACACACACACACCACACACAACACCCACACCAAAGCAAACTCGCAGAAGAGCAGCCACATTGCACTGGAATGGTCACATCACACCACACACACACACACACACACCACACCACACCACACATACCACAAACCACAACACATCACATCACACCACACCACAACACATCACACCACACCACACCACAACATACCACAAACCACATCACACCACACCACAACACATCATCACCACACAAAACCACAACACATCACACCACACCACAACACATCATACCACACCACAACACATCACACCACACCAACATCATACCACACCACAACACATCACACCACACCACAAACCACAACACATCATACCACAAACCACAACACATTCACAAACCACACAATCAACCACAACCACAACAATGCATAGATATACACACACATACACATACCTGCGCACTCACAAGCGCGCGCCGACGCGCACATGCACACATGCACACATACACACGCGCACACGCTCACATACACACATATACACAAAACACACACACACACACACACACACACACACACACACACACACACACACACACACACACACACGACACACACCCCACACACACACACACACACACAAGGTCAACCAACCTTTCATCATAGCTGTCAACACTGGGGCGAGACGAACTAGCTTGCTGCACCTGGTGTCAATTTCACCTGATCAGTTAAACTCTTCTCCTGTCAGTGTGTGTGGAATGTGGTGCGTCCTCTTGATGTGGTGAATGTGGTGCCCACCTAATCGGTATAAAGTATATATGTGTCTGTATCTATGTGTATGGCTCGAATGTCACAAAGTCCGGATGAGCATAACGGTGACACAGTGTCACATGTTAGGGCCTGGCTGCTTCCAAAACAATGGTGTTCTTGTGTCTGTTGTGGCATCATGTCATCGTGAAAGGTGGGGTAGAAGGATGACTGCAGTCCATCATGTCATCGTGGTAAGGGGAGGGAGAGAAGGAATGACTGCAGTCCATCATGTCATCGTGGTAAGGGGAGGGAGAGAACCAATGACTGCAGTCCATCATGTCATCGTGGTAAGGGGAGGGAGAGAACCAATGACTGCAGTCCATCATGTCATCGTGGTAAGGGGAGGGAGAGAAGGAATGACTGCAGTCCATCATGTCATCGTGGTAAGGGGAGGGAGAGAAGGAATGACTGCAGTCCATCATGTCATCGTGGTAAGGGAGGGAGAGAAAGAATGACTGCAGTCCATCATGTCATCGTGGTAAGGGGAGGGAGAGAACCAATGACTGCAGTCCATCATGTCATCGTGGTAAGGGGAGGGAGAGAAGGAATGACTGCAGTCCATCATGTCATCGTGGTAAGGGGAGGGAGAGAAGGAATGACTGCAGTCCATCATGTCATCGTGGTAAGGGGAGGAAGAGAAGGAATGACTGCAGTCCATCATGTCATCGTGGTAAGGGGAGGGAGAGAAGGAATGACTGCAGTCCATCATGTCATCGTGGTAAGGGGAGGGAGAGAAAGAATGACTGCAGTCCATGTCACAATGAATGACGAACGGGGAGGAGAGAAAGAATGATGAGAGTATAGGAACGGGGGAGAGAGGGAGAGAGAGAGAGAGAGAGAGAGAGAGAGAGAGAGAGAGAGAGAGAGAGAGAGAGAGAGAGAGACAGACAGACGCAGACGGGCGGACGACTGGACATGACAGACAGACAGACAGACAGACAGACAGACAAGACAGACAGACAGACAGACAGACCGATAGAATAAGAGAGCGGGGACACAGATACAGACGGGGAATGGAAGAAGGGGGAGGGAGAGGGGCAACAGGACAACAAATAACAAGAGAGAGCAAAACTGAGAGGGACAGACAGAGGAAGAAAGAGACAGACAGGAGAGAGAAGAGACAGACAGACAGACAGACGACAGACGACAGACAGAGACAGACAGAAGACAGACAGATAGACAGACAGACAGACAGACAGAAGAAAGGCATTTAGAGGAGAGAGAGAGAGAGAGAGAGAGAGAGAGAGAGGAAGGCAAACAGACGGACAGACAGATAGATAGACAGAGACAGACACCGAGAGAAAGACGGAGAGATACAGCGACAGACAGACAAATGTTTTAATGACTAGGTCTTCGGCCCGTGCCAATGGTGCACACGTTCCAAACTTGTCTCATAAACACACGAAATAAACATCAGTGTAAATCTCTAGTGCGGTCAAAGCAATACTAGTGGAACGCGTGTCATTAATTCTGCCATACCAAACCTTCACATTTGAGGGCCTTGCTGTGTGGAAGATGACCGATTGTCAACTTACAGATTGTTGGGAGGAAGACGCACGCAAAGCTGAAACAACGATGGATGACTGTTCTACTTTTTTTTTTCTCGCAAAATGATCCTTTTTCTCGATGCACCTTATCAGTGGAACAAAGAATGCCCTTGTTGCTAATGATTCCAGACCAGCCTCACACGAAACCCGTCATTAATCGGTCTGTCAGAGGATTTACAAACAATGTTTCATTGTCAACTCCTTGATAATGAGAGGCTGAGGTTGAGAGAAGGAGAGAGAGAGAGAGAGAGAGAGAGAGAGAGAGAGAGAGAGAGAGAGAGAGAGAGAGAGAGAGAGAGGAGAGGAGGGAGAGGGAGTGAGAGAGAGAGGGAGAGGGAGACAGACAGACAGAGCGAGAGAGAGAGACAGAGGTGGGGATGCAGGCACGGCAGTAAGGGAGAGAGAAAGAGAGAGAGAGGACAGGAAGAAGGAGAGACACAGTGTGTGTGTGTGTGTGTGTGTGTGTGTGTGTGTGTGTGTGTGTGTGTGTGTGTGTGTGTTTTGTGTGTGTGTGAGAGAGGGAGGAGGAGAGAGAGAGGAGAGAGAGAGAGAGAGAGAGACACGACACACAGACAGACAGACAGACAGAGAGAGTTGTGGAGACAGGCACAGGAAAAAGGGAGAGAGAAAGGGAGTGAAGAAGAAGGAAGGGGAAGAGACAGAGACAGAGACAGAGGACAGAGAGAGAGAGGAGGAGAGAGAGACAGAGACAGAGAGAGAGACAGACAGAGAGAGAGACAGAGAGAGAGAGAAACAGACAGAAAGTCAGACAGACAGAGACTGACAAACAGAGAGACAGACCGAGAGACAGACAGACAAAGGGGGGAGGAAAGAAGGGACGGAGGGAGAAAGAGAAAAAGGGACGAGAGAGAAAGAGAGAGAGAAAGAGAAGAGAGTAAGACAGAGAGAGAGAGAGGGAGAGAGGGAGGGAGGTACAAAGAGAAAGAGAGAGAGAGAGAGAGAGAGAGAGAGAGAGAGAGAGAGAGAGAGAGAGAGAGAGAAGCACTAATTCATTGATGGATAAGATGCCTGCCCCCCTCCCGCTCTGAGAAGCCACACAAATATACGGATAAAACACTGAAATGCATCTACAAATGGACGAACGAACGAACGAACGAACGAATGAATGAATGAATGAATGAACAGATAAATAAGTAAATAAATGAATAAATAAATAAAATAAATTCAATAAATAAAATGGACAAAAGCATACACTCCATATACAAAAAAGCTGCAATCACTGAAGGCTCAAATGTTCGCAAAGGGTATGAGCCAATCAGAACAAAGTTTCTGTTCAGCTGTTTAGACTGAAGTACTTTTAAAGGCAAAGAATCCGCACATCTTTAGACAAGATGTCCTTCCGCCTGTCCAGCTCTTAGAGACCACATGGATCGTGTCTAGCTCTTAGAGACCACATGGATCGTGTCTAGCTCTTAAGAGACCA
>CM065721.1:26673110-26678110 GCA_033310375.1 Conus canariensis | reverse complement strand
CATGACCTCTCAGACATTTTACATAGAGTATGTCTCAAATATTGAAAAGAGATTGCCATGATCTCTCAGACATTATACATAGAGTATGTCTCAAATATTGGAAAGAGATTGCCATGACCTCACAGACATTATACATAGAGTATGTCTCAAATATTGGAAAGAGACTGCCATGACCTCTCAGACATTATACATAGAGTATGTCTCAAATATTGAAAAGAGATTACCATGACCTCTCAGACATTATACATAGAGTATGTCTCAAATATTGAAAAGTGATTGTTATGATTTCTCAGACATTATGCACAGAGTATGTCTCAAATATTGACAGGAGATTGTCATGATCTCTCAAACATTATACACAGAGTATGTCTCAAATATTGGAAAGAGATTGTCATCGTCTCCTACACATTGCAGCGTGATGCCTTGCCGCGAAGGCGGAAAGAGATTGCCATGACTTCCTGGACAGTAGGGAGGGGGTAGGATGGAGGACTTCCCAATACTGGAAGAAACTGAAACAAATTCCGAGACGTTGTATTGTGGAGCCTCGTTCTGACGAGGGGGAGAATTTATCCTGAACTCATGGCATTGGAAATGAATCGTCATCTACTCCTGGATATTAGAAGGAAGACAGCTCGCCCCAATGCTGGAAAGCCACGGTCACGAATTCCTGGACGTTACACTTTGGAGCCTTGCCCTGATGCTGGAAATGTGTGACCATGAGTTCCCAGGTATCATGGTGATGTCGAAGAGAAACAGTCAACAGTCCCTTGACATTACAGAGTGGGGCTTCAACCCGGTGTTGGACGGAGATTGCCAGGAAGCGCTAGACATTTTAGCTTATACACGTCGTCTTTATGTGGGAGAGAGATTATTGTGAATCCCTTGACACCATACAGACTCTTCATTGCAATGCCGGAAGAGATAATCATGAACTCGTACACACTTCAGCATTCACCTGCTGTTGGAAGGAGAACATCATACACTCTTAGATTATAGCGTTGATTTCCTGATATTAGAAAAAAAAAGACTGTAACAAACTCCTAGACAATTCAGCGTGGAACCTGGGCCACATGTTGGGACATAGACTGTCATGAAATACCTGGCAGTTTAGTATAGAGCCCCGCCCTAATCTTGGACAGGAATCCTCACGAGCTCCGAGTCACTGGAATGTAGAGCCTAGTCCTGTTCCTGGAAGGAAAGTAACGATCGAGTCATTGGAGTGTAGAGCTTAGTCCTGCTCCTGGAAGGAGAGTGCCGAGTCACTTGAGTGTTGAGCTTGGTCCTGCTCCTGGAAGGAGAGTGCCGAGTCACTGAAGTGTAGAGCCTGGTCCTGCTCCTGGAAGGAGAGCGCCGAGTCACTGGAGTGTAGAGCTTAGTCCTGCTCCTGGAAGGAGAGTGCCGAGTCGTTGGAGTGTAGAGCTTGGTCCTGCTCCTGGAAGGAGAGTGCCGAGTCGTTGGAGTGTAGAGCCTGGTCCTGCTCCTGGAAGGAGGGTGCCGAGTCGTTGGAGTGTAGAGCCTGGTCCTGCTCCTGGAAGGAGAGTGCCGAGTCGTTGGAGTGTGAAGCCTAGTCCTGCTCCTGGAAGGAGGGTGCCGAGTCGTTGGAGTGTGGAGCCTAGTCCTGCTCCTGGAAGGAGGGTGCCGAGTCGTTGGAGTGTAGAGCCTGGTCCTGCTCCTGGAAGGAGAGTGCCGAGTCGTTGGAGTGTGGAGCCTAGTCCTGCTCCTGGAAGGAGAGTGCCGAGTCGTTGGAGTGTAGAGCCTGGTCCTGCCCCTGGAAGGAGGGTGCCGAGTCATTGGAGTGTAGAGCCTGGTCCTGCTCCTGGAAGGAGAGTGACGAGTCGTTGGAGTGTGGAGCTTAGTCCTGCTCCTGGAAGGAGAGTGCCGAGTCATTGGAGTGTAGAGCTTAGTCCTGCTCCTGGAAGGAGAGTGCCGAGTCGTTGGAGTGTAGAGCCTGGTCCTGCTCCTGGAAGGAGAGTGCCGAGTCATTGGAGTGTAGAGCCTGGTCCTGCTCCTGGAAGGAGAGTACCGAGTCGTTGGAGAGTGGAGCCTGGTCCTGCTCGTGGAAGGAGAGTGCCGAGTCGTTGGAGTGTAGAGCCTGGTCCTGCTCCTGGAAGGAGAGTGCCGAGTCGTTGGAGTGTAGAGCCTAGTCCTGCCCCTGGAAGGAGAGTGCCGAGTCACTGGAGAGTAGAGCCTAGTCCTGCTCCTGGAAGGAGAGTGCCGAGTCATTGGAGTGTAGAGCCTAGTCCTGCTCCTGGAAGGAGAGTGCCGAGTCATTGGAGTGTAGAGCCTGGTCCTGCTCCTGGAAGGAGAGTGCCGAGTCACTGGAGTGTAGAGCTTAGTCCTGCTCCTGGAAGGAGAGTGCCGAGTCGTTGGAGTGTAGAGCCTAGTCCTGCTCCTGGAAGGAGAGTGCCGAGTCGTTGGAGTGTAGAGCCTAGTCCTGCTCCTGGAAGGAGGGTGCCGAGTCGTTGGAGTATGGAGCCTGGTCTTGCTCCTGGAAGGAGAGTGCCGAGTCGTTGGAGTGTAGAGCCTGGTCCTGCTCCTGGAAGGAGAGTGCCGAGTCATTGGAGTGTAGAGCCTGGTCCTGCTCCTGGAAGGAGAGTGCCGAGTCGTTGGAGTGTGGAGCCTAGTCCTGCTCCTGGAAGGAGGGTGCCGAGTCGTTGGAGTGTGGAGCCTAGTCCTGCTCCTGGAAGGAGGGTGCCGAGTCGTTGGAGTGTGGAGCCTGGTCCTGCTCCTGGAAGGAGGGTGCCGAGTCGTTGGAGTGTGGAGCCTAGTCCTGCTCCTGGTAGGAGGGTGCCGAGTCGTTGGAGTGTGGAGCCTAGTCCTGCTCCTGGAAGGAGAGTGCCGAGTCGTTGGAGTGTAGAGCCTAGTCCTGCTCCTGGAAGGAGGGTGCCGAGTCGTTGGAGTGTAGAGCCTGGTCCTGCTCCTGGAAGGAGAGTGCCGAGTCATTGGAGTGTAGAGCCTGGTCCTGCTCCTGGAAGGAGAGTGTCGAGTCGTTGGAGTGTGGAGCCTAGTCCTGCTCCTGGAAGGAGAGTGCCGAGTCGTTGGAGTGTAGAGCCTAGTCTGCTCCTGGAAGGAGAGTGACGAGTCGTTGGAGTGTAGAGCCTAGTCCTGCTCCTGGAAGAAGAGTGCCGAGTCACTTGAGTGTAGAGCCTGGTCCTGCTCCTGGAAGGAGAGTGCCGAGTCGTTGGAGTGTAGAGCTTTGTCCTGCTCCTGGAAGAAGAGTGCCGAGTCACTTGAGTGTAGAGCCTAGTCCTGCTCCTGGAAGGAGAGTGCCGAGTCACTGGAGTGTAGAGCCTAGTCCTGCTCCTGGAAGGAGAGTGCCGTGGACATTGTACTCGGCGCGGAGCTTTGTATCGTCTTTCAGGGGAAAGAACTTTCTTCCCAGCGTTGACTGGACACTGGTGCACGTCACGGCACTGCCAAAGGACGACGTGTTCGTCTGTGTCGTGGCATTGTTGAGGTGGAGGAGTGGAGCAGGGGAGGCGATTCGTTGACAGGTAAGGTCTGTGTTTTGTGGTCTTGACAGTTTCGATCTCTCTCTGTCTGTGCGTCTGTCTGTTTGTCTGTCTGTGTGTCTGTCAGTCTGTTTGTGTGGCTGTGTGTCTGTCAGTCTGCCTGTGTGTCTGTATTCCTGTCTCTCTGTCTGTCGATCGGTCGGTCGTTCTCTCTTTCTCTCTCTCTCTCTCTGTCTCTGTCTCTCTCTGTATCCTTCTCTCTCTCTCTGTCTGTCCTCTATCTCTGTGTGTGTCTCTGTCTCTCTCTCTCTGTCTGTCTCACTGTCTCTCTGTCTGTCGGTCTCTCTCTCTCTCTCTCCCCTCTCTCTCTCTCTCTCTCTCTCTCTCTCTCTCTCTCTCTCTCTCTTCTCTCCCTCCTCCTCTCTCTCCCTCTGTCTCTCTCTCTCTATGTATCTCTGTCTGCCTGTCTGTCTCTGTCTGTCTGTCTCACCGTCTGTCTCTCTGTCTGTCGGTCTCTCTCTCTCTCTCTCTCTCTCTCTCTCTCTCTCTCTCCCTCCCTCCCTCTCTCTCCCTCTGTCTCTCTCTATGTATCTCTGTCTGCTTGTGTGTCTCTGTCTGTCTGTCTCACTGTCTGTCTGTCTGTCTGTCTGTCTGTCTGTCTGTCTGTCTCTCTCTCTCTCTCTCTCCTCTCCTCTCTCTCTCTCTCCCTCTGTCTCTCTCTCTCTGTATCTCTGTCTGCCAGTCTGTCTCTGTCTGTCTATCTCACTGTCTGTCTCTCTGTCTGTCGGTCTCTCTCTCTCTCTCTCTCTCTCTCTCTCTCTCTCTCTCTCTCCCTCTCTCCCTCCCTCCCTCTCTCTCCCCTCTGTCTCTCTCTATGTATCTCTGTCTGCCTGTCTGTCTCTGTCTGTCTGTCTGTCTGTCTCTGTCTCTGTCTGCCTGTCTGTCTCTGTCTGTCTGTCTGTCCCTGTCTGTCTGTCTGTCTCTGTCTCTGTCCTTCCTTGTTTCTTCATCTTGGTCTGTACGTCTTGTGTGTCTCTCGTTCGTTTTCTCGTCGCCTGTATTCGTGTATCTCAATGTCGTCTACCACACAGGTAAAAACTCAGATACCTGCTGCTTACACACATACACACACTTGCAGGCATACCGATTTTTAAAAATGTCTGCGTGGATAGTAAGAGACATGTACATTTGCACGCGCATCAATACACATATATACATGCATGCATACGAGAAATATGACTGCTTGCGTATCGTACGTGCAGGGATATCAATGCACATATATCAAAGTAAATACATGGTCACGTCTGCATCCACACCAATACTTAGATATGTCTTTTTACACACACACACACACACACACACACACACACACACACACACACACACACACACACACACACGCACGCACACACACACACACGCACACACATACGACACACACACCACACACACACACACACACACACACACACACACACATATAATATTATATATATATATACACACACACACGCGCGCGCGCGCACTCACACACGCAAGCAGAAATGC
>CM065721.1:26650610-26658110 GCA_033310375.1 Conus canariensis | reverse complement strand
CACGCACGCACGCACGCACGCACGCACGCACGCACGCACACACACACGCAACACACGCTCGCACACACACACACACACACACACACACACACACACACACACACACACACACACACACACACACACACGCACACACACAAACACACAGAGACATACTCGCGCACACACACACACACACACACACACACACACACACACACACACACACACACACACACGCGCGCGCGTGCATGGACCCCCCCCCCCCCCGCCCCCCACACACACACATACACGCTATTGATTTCTGTCACTAGACACTAATCCTCCCACTCCTGCCCCAGAAAAAAAGTTTGATATGATCCTTAGCTATTTGGGTTTTGGCCTGACGACGAAGCTAAGGCGCGTGAACCATCTATCTGCCCGTCTGATCAAAGATCGATCACCCCTTCGACCGAAACCAGTGACCTGTTTTGCACCAGCCTTGATCCTGGCCCTGTCCAGCCTGTCAGAGGAGAGAAGATTTGTCTTTGGAGGCAGGGGAAGACGATGTCGTTCGTTTCCAGGGAGCGTGTCTTCATCCTGGTGAGGGCTACCTGACGTGGTCCGCTGGCAGCTAGAACAAAGAGGGTACAGGTCCCTGTCTGATAGGGGGTGGGTTTGCCTGCCTGTCTGTCTGTTTGTTTATCTATATGTTGTTTGCCTCTGTGCACTAATGAGTTTTTCCGCTGCCCTACCCTTCCTGTATTTGTTGTTTGAGCATGCACGCATGTCTAAACGCGCACACACGTGCGTTAGGACGAGATATTGGTTACACTGACATCAAAAAGGGGGAAAAATATTAATATTATCACTAATTTAGCAAAATCACATGTATATGAAAAATATCAAAATCATCTTCAGGTGTTTACTGATGGTTCTGTTTTAGATGATGGAAATGCTGGTGCAGCATTTGTTATTCCTTCGCTTAAAACTCAAAGATCGTTCTTTCTGGGTAGTTATTTATCTATATTCACAGCTGAGTTAGTAGCTATTATGCTAGCAATGGAATTTCTAACAGATCTTTCCAGTAATATTGTTCAGATAGTTTTTTTTGTAGACTCAAAATCAGTCTTACTTGCCCTTGATTCATCAAATATATCGACACGACCCGACCTTGTGTTCGAAATTAAATATCTTTTATACTGGCTGGCGTCGAAAGACACTATCATACAATTTTGCTGGATTCCTTCGCATACTGGTATACTTGGGAATGAATTGGCTGATAGGGCTGCGAAAAAAGGTGCTAAAAAAGCAGGGTCATCTTCCGAGCTGAAAATAAAACCATCAGTCGTAGAATGTTATCGTATCCTTGAATCAACTGCACGGAAGAGAGCTCAAATAAGTGTTGATATTTCATCCAAACAGTGGGAAGCTTTTCCAATAGACCTTGTTCTAAGAAAAATGTCTGATCATCCAGTTTACTATTCCAGACAAATATATTCCCTTATAATTCGATTAAAGCTAAATGCTTTAAAAACAAAGTTTAGTAAAAATGCTAATTGTATTTGTGGTAAAGAAATAACATTGAGCCATATTTTATTTAATTGTAGCAAGTTAACTACTTTCGTACCAACATCATTAAAATCTAATAATTTTTCTGAAAAAAACTTGCAAGATATACTTTCGGACCACTTTCTGCTGATCGAAATTGCTGAACACTTATTTCATAGTCCGATTGGGGTTTTTCTTTAGATTGTTTTGTGTTAGTTCATAGTGCATTATATGATGATGGCCTGCATTTTACTCCTTCACTCTAAAGTTTAGATAGTGAAGGATTTTTGTTTCATTGCTATATGTTAGATCTATATCTTCTGTTCATTTTACCCGTTAATTGTTGTATTTACGATTCCTTTTTTTTGGGGGGGTGGGGGGTGGGGTGGGGGTGGGGGTGGGGTGGGGTTGTTTTTTGCTTTGTTGTTGTTGTTGTTGTTTTTGTTTTTTTCTTTAGATACATATACAGATACATACACGTATACACTTACATACAAAGGCATACATACACGCTTATATAACATATAGGATTATTCACTTAATCATTCATTCCTTCAGTCATTCTCTTCATTCATTCATTCACGTCTAATATCACTCAAAGTGAACAGACGTTAAACAGAAGAACGAGAAAGTGCCGTGTGAAGACTATGATATATGAGAAGCAGCACACTCTGCCAGCAGATAAGACTAAAGAATGCACAACAGACAGGGTTCAACAGGAAGCCTTCATGGCTACGGGCTATGTGCACTGTCTCCCAGTGCTGCTCGTGTTGGCCATGCAGGCCATGAGCAGTGCAGGTTCATCAGCTCGGAACACGGGATACCAAGTGCTCCCCTCTAAACGCCTGTGTGGTCGACACGAACAGGAAGATGAAAGGCACAAAGTACTAGGACACTGGAGACGAACCCGTCGCCTCTTCCAAGATCAGTGTCACGCCAAAGATATCGCAGAGCCTGTCGCCGAGAAAAGGAAAAAGAATCTGACACAGGCATGTTGATTGTGGCCCAGCCAAGCCATTCCAACAGTGACAGAAGAAGCTGTCAGTAACCTTGGAATGTTGTTTGACGACAGCTAGCTATCATTCTATTGATCGATCGATCGATCTATCGATCGATGTGTGTGTGTGTGTGTGTGTGTGTGTGTGTGTGTGTGTGTGTGTGTGTGTGTGTGTACGTGTGTGTGTGTATGTGTGTACGTGTGTGTATGTGTGTGTATGTGTGTGTGTACGTGTGTGTGTGTGTGTGTGTGTGTGTGTGTGTGTGTGTGTGTGTGTGTGTGTGTGTACGCGCGCGCGGTGTGTGTGTGTGTGTGTGTGTGTGTGTGTGTGTCCGAGCAAGTACGCGCGCGCATGTGTGTGTTTGTGTGAGTGAATGAGTGCGTGCGTGGGCATGTGTGTGTGTGTGTGTGTGTGTGTGTGTGTGTGTGTGTGTGTGTGTGTGTGTGTGTGTGTGATTAAACACAACCACTTTCTTTTGTCTGTTGATATCCAGGGCACCAGAACGTCAGATTCAGAACACGCTGCAAAATACATTTTCCTTCTGAAACTATTTGCTGGAAAGCAAAGAAAAAGTAAGAGGCTAGAAAACGAAAGACGAAAACTAGTATGAAACTAAGCAGGAAAAACGTCGCGGAGAAAAGTCGATAAAGACATAATGGAGATCAGTATCTCTAAGGATTCTTATCTTTCTGAGAGAGAGAGAGAGAGAGAGAGAGAGAGAGAGAGAGAGAGAGAGAGAGAGAGAGAGAGAGAGAATGGCGTTGAAAAAGCGTTTGCTGCGTTCAGCCCCAAATCGGTGACTATCGATTTTGTCTTGAAGGGGAACTGGGAACACTTCATGAAGAAAAGTGCGGAGCAGAGGGCGTAAAAAAAAGGCATCGTACGATAGCTCATTTTGCTGGCCAATATTCCCCGTTAAACAGCCTGGAACAGGGTATTAGCCAGCCAAAGAGGGGAGATGAGCTGGCCCACTGATGTAATATTCACGCAAGAGAGATCGAAACGTGTGTCTGTGCTCCTCTTCCATCTCCGTCACTGACATTATGTATGTCTCTCGGTGTGTGCATGGTGTGGTATGGGTGTGTGTGTGTGTGTGTGTGTGTGTGTGTGTGTGTGTGTGTGTGTGTGTGTGTGTGTGTGTGATTTTCTCTCTGTCCATCTGTCTGTCTCTTCGCCATGGTCTGCCTGTCTCTGTGTCTTGTCTGTCTTTGTCTCTAGTTCATTTTCTCGTGGCCTGTACTGGGGGATCTCGCTGTCCCACCACAGAGATGAACACTTAGATTCCCGTATGCGCACCTATATACATACACCCGCATGGATAGCAATAACAATGTGTCGCACATTGAAAGACACACACACACGCGCGCGCGCGCGCATGCACACACGCAGGCACGTTCGCGCGCACGCACGCACTCACGCACACACACACACACACGCACACAAACACACAGACACATACACACACAGACACAGACAGACAGACAGACACACACACACACACACACACACACATACACGCACAAATATAGACACAAAACGTACACACACAGATACATAAACACACAAAGACAGACAGACACAGAGAGAGACTAAACACATAGACAGACAGACAGACAGACAGACACACGAATATAAACTGCATGCATATGAACACTCCAGGGCGTCAGGGCTCGGGACAGACTGAGGTGCTGAGGGGAGTGAAGGGCGAGACTTGCGTCCTGTGGATGGTCTCTTTGATATCTGTTTCCCACTCTCTGCCTGTCTCTATGTTCTCTCCTTTCCTAGACACCCCTCCCTCCCCTCCCCGTTGCATGCTTCATCTGCCTTCCACTGTGCTTATCGCCTACTCCCCCCCCCCCCCCCTACTCTCTTTCTCTCATTGAAAGCGTCTCCATCTCTAGATGCAAATTCACTACAAGAAATACCTGTTTTCGCTTTGTTCATGGAATAAAGGCTATCCTTGTTTAATAAGTAAGACATAAACAAGAATTACACACGCACGTAACGCACGCACGCACGCACGTATGGACACGCATACGCACACTTATGCGCATGAATGAACGCTCGCATATACGAACGCACGTGCGCATGCATGCTTGCAAACGTGTGCGCGCACACACACATATACACACACCACACACAACACACACACACACACACCCTACCCCCCACCCACCCACTCACACACATCAACTCCTCATAGAAGCCTAGCTAACGAAGCAGGTTGGAAAGTCTATTCATTAGTTTATCGTACAGTTTCCTCTGGTAATGAGCAAGTCTTCCAATCCGGTGCTTTGTCCCACCCACGCCGTCCACTTTCTGCGTGCACCGGGAAGAAAAAAAGGGCAACATGTCGGATGATGCCTCGTTTACCAGCAAGTGAGTGATCGGTACTTCGCTGTCCTGTCCAAACACCCCCCGCACAGTTTCACGCACATGGCTCTGCTTCAAGTCCGAATGCGGTAGGTCTGCCTGCCTGAAATCAAATGATGGCGAGCTTGGCCCAAACCAGCGAGGTTCATCACATACAGAGCGAGTCCTCTTTGACCAAACACACCGGACCATCAATGTCAAACACCGAGGAGAGAGAGAGAGAGAGAGAGAGAGAGAGAGAGAGAGAGGATTCTAAGGCATGGACAGTCTGTTGATATGAAGCAGATGGTACAAGTCTGGACGAACATGCGAGAGGACCTCCCAAGGCAGAGCAAGGCTCTATATTGTTATCCTAACGCCTTTGGCCAGGAGCTGTGTTTTGTGAGCGCGGATCTCTAAACAAAAGTGGTGAGGGGGTGAGAGATCCGTTAAGGTCAGACAACGGTCAGTGAGAAGGCGTTTTCTGGACCGGCTGTACTAGCTCAGGCGGGAACTGATGAGGGTTTGGGAGCACAGGGAGAAGCCTCGATACACCACACACACCACCACACCACACACACAACACAACCACAAACAACACATATATATATATATTAATAAATATTTTTAAAATGAAGTATTAAATTACAGCTGTTTCTAGCGTTGCTTCTTAGGATGTCTTTGGGCACCAACGTCAAGTGGAAATCATATATATATATATATATAGTATTATATATATGTTAAAATGAATGAATAGGTTGGGTCTGTGACAGGGTATTCATGGTAAGCGCGTGTGTGGTGTGTGTGTGTGTGTGTGTGTGTGTGTGTGTGTGTGTGTGTGTGTGTGTGTGTGAGAGAGAGAGAAGAAGAGAAAAGAGATTAATCCCAGCTGATATGATATCTACGGATTTGGATTGTGTTTGTTTTATAAATTAATATGATTCAGTGTGATACGCAAGCAGACGCAAGGTTCTTGTTTTTATCATCCAGACAGACCCAGAGTCAAGGAATTGAAGTGTTCTGCCTCGCATCTCGCGGTCGTGGTTCAAACCAGAGATACGAGTTTCCTTCCATTTCTCTCGTTCAAACCCCTCGTGGGGCTGGATATAGCGGTTTTGAAACGTGTCTGCTCAGTCCCCCAGCAGTGAATGTGGATGTGATTCAGTTGAAGGAAGAGTGAAGCAACGGAGGAGTGTATGGACTCAGCCCTCCATGATGCTGGGCCCTAGACACGGTTATCCTCCAACAGTTCACAACCCCTGTGTCCTTTAGTTTGTGGTCCTTTAACCTTCAGTCTGGTCACCCACATTGACGGAAAAGTCGTGCACGCACACACACACACACACACACACACACACACACACACACACACACACACACACACACACACACATACACACACACACACACACACCAGCACTCACACAACACACACACACACACACACACGCCGCGCGCGCTCAGGCGAGCAACACAAACACACACACACGCACACCACTACACACACACACACACACACACACCACACACGCAGCGCCACACACACACACACATACGCACACACACACACACACACACACGCACACGCACGCATACACGCACGCACGAACGCACGCACGCACGCATGCACGCACGTACGCACGCACACACACTGTCGATTTCTGTCAACAGACGCTAATCCTCCCACTCCCGCCCCCCCCCCCCCCCAAAAAAAAAAAAAAAAAAAAAAAAAGTTTTACAAATCCTGGACTATTACGGGTTTTGACCTGACGACGAAGCCAAAGCGCTTGGACCATTTATCTGTCTGATCAAAGATCGATGTCGCTATGGCCAAAAACGGTGACCCCAAAGGTATTTTTTTAACCCCTGTCTGTGATCCGGCCCTGTCTAGGCTGTCAGAGGAGAGAAGATTTGTCTTTGGAGGCAGGGGATGACGATGTCGTTCATTTCCAGGGAGCGTGTCTTCATCCTGGTGAGGGCTACCTGGCGTGGTCCGCTGGCAGCTAGAACTAAGAGGGTATAGGTCCCTGTCTGATAGGGGGTTGGGTTTGCCTGTCTGTCTGTCTATCTCTGCATTTGTCTGCCTCTCTGTCTGTCTCTGTGGCTGCCTGTCTGCCTGTCTGTTTATTCATCTGTTCATTGTTTGCCTCAGTATCTGCCTCTGTCTTTCTACCACGTTACCTTACATGTATTTGTGATATGTGCACGCGCGCAGACGTCACTGTATGAAGAATCTTACAAAATGAGCAGCAGCAACAAACTGAGGTGGCGAAGCGGTTAGTGTCACATACTCAGGCCAGCAGGTCGTGGATTCGATCCACATATATAACCATCATTTGTGAGATTCTTCTGTCCTCGGCTGGCTCCTACCCAGAGCTGAGTTTGCTATGAGCTCAGTCGGGAAGACTAGGATCACACAGTTGAGTTTCCCGCTGTCAATGGATCCGTCTGTGAGAGTGTTGCTCAAATTTCCTGCAGGTGTCTGTATATCTCGGGCCTAGCTGACAGCCAGGATATGCTGTGAAAGGAAGCAAAAAGCACAGCCCTGTCATGCTGTCTCAGACCAGAATGGAAATCCATAGCAGCATTTTCATCCTCCTCGTCCTCGATCAGCATAAAGTGTTTCAAATTCTGTGTCCCT
>CM065721.1:26628110-26645610 GCA_033310375.1 Conus canariensis | reverse complement strand
AAGATCAGATCCGGAGCAAATTTATCAGATTTTGTCATGTGTACCAGAGGAGTTAAGCAAGGGGACGTCTGTAGTCCAGTTTTGTTTTCTTTGTTCATAAATGAATTAGCTTTGGAAATTATTCAAAATGGAAAGCATGGTGTAACCTTTGACTTTTTGGAATTATTTGTGTTGCTTTTTGCCGACGATATTGTCTTATTGTCTACAACGGTCGTTGGACTTCAAAGACAGCTGAATAACTTGTATTCTGCTGCAACCAGATTAGAACTAAAAGTAAATATGAATAAGACCAATATTATTGTCTTTCGTAAAGGTGGTTATTTGGCTCGAAATGAGAGATGGATTTATGATGGTCAGTGTATTGCTGTAGTCAATGCATATAAGTATTTAGGATTCTATTTCACAACCAGATTAAGTTTCACTTTTGGATGCCAAGATATTGCAAACAGAGCAAAGAGAGCAGTTACAGTTATACTTCACATTTTATATAAACTGAATTGTAGCGCTTTTATAGTTTTCTCAAAGCTGTTTGACTCTCAGGTGCAGTCAATCCTACAATATGGAGCAGAAATCTGGGCACTTGAGAAAAGCGTCGTAATCGAAAATGTGCATTTGTATGCTATGAAAAAATTTTTGAATGTAGATAATCGAACACCGAATGATTTAGTATATGGTGATCTGGGAAGATATCCGATTTATGTTAATTCGTTTTTGAAATGCATTAAATACTGGCTGAAAATAACAAGAATGGACGAAATTAAAATACCTTTTAAAGCTTATAAGATATTGAGAAATTTGGATTCTAATGGCAAGAAGACATGGGCTACCAATGTTCGTCACTGTTTAAATTCATATGGCTTTGCTTATGTTTGGGATAACCAGGGCGTTGAAAATATCGTAGGGTTCTTGAAATGTTTTAAACAAAGAATTATTGACTGCAGATGGCAGGACTGGCATGATCATATTTATAGCAGTGACAGATTTGCGCAGTACAGACTCTTTAAAACAACTAATGTGATAGAGCCATACATTAAAATGGATATGAACAGATATATTAAGAAAGCGTTAAGCAAGTTTAGATTTGGTGTTTCTGATATAGCTTGTCACCGTTTCAGATACAGTGTTGTGAGTGATAATGAAATGACATGTCGTTTATGTAACCTGGCCAAGGAAGATGAAATCCATTTCCTTTTTTGCTGTCCTGTTTTTCATGACCTCAGGATAAAATTCATAAAGCCAAAGTTTTATTCTGACCCTTGTATTTTCAGAGTTAATCTACTCCTGGCGTCAAGAAATGAAGACATTCTCTTTAACCTTGCTATGTACATTTATGAAGCACAAAAGAGGTTACGTACTGTATATTCCTAATAACATTGTATGATGCATTTGTACTTGCCTTCTCTTGTCATTTTCCTTCATTTCAGTATTTGATATCATGTATATTGCGGGTACCACCCCTTCAGTATGGGCTATGGCCTTAATCTGAATAAATATTCGCATTCGCATTCGCATTCTGTCTCTCTCTCCCCCTCTCTCTCTTTCTCTCTTGAGCGCGTGCGTTCTCTCTCTCTCTCTCTCTCTCTCTCTCTCTCTCTCTCTCTCTCTCTCTCTCTCTCTCTCGTTCTCTCTCTCTCTCTCTTCCCCTCTCTCTCTCTCTCTCTCTCTCTCTCGAGCGCGCCCGTTCTCTTTCTCTCTCTCTCCTTCCCTCCCTCCCTCCCTCTCTTTCTCTCTCTCTCTCTCTCTCACCTTCTCGCTCTCTCTGTCTTTCTCCTTCCTTCCCTTCCTCTGTCTGTCTGTCTGCTGTCTGTCTGTCTGTCTGTCTGTCTCTCTCTCTCTCTCTCTCTCTCTCTCTCTCTCTCTCTCTCTCTCTCTCCGCCTATCTCTTGTGTGTTCAACTACAGAGTGTTGCCAATGATAACAGCAAGGTCATGCCCCATGTGCACAAAATGGGTTGGCACGTGCGTGTTTTGTCTCAGCAACGTCCTCCCCTCAACGAAGCTAACGAGGATGAAAGGATGGACGCGTTCAGCCAAACAATGACATACCATTCACCGCTTCTCTTTATTCGCACGCTGAAAGCTCTTTGGGGCACGTGCCAAATATCTTTGACTGGTTGTGCTTACGTCTTCAGAGGGTAGAGGACTTTCCCCTAAGGTTCCCTCCCTCCATCTTCCCTATAGCCAGCCCTTAAAGCAGTTGAGTAGACACTACACAGTACGATAAAAGAAGAGTAAAGCACATTCCAATAAATGATGCCAAACATAGATATCTAATTTCTTTATTCCGAAATTTTGTACATGACTGATACAAACGACATATGCCAAATCAGAATTCATCACAAGCAGCAACCAAGTAGTCTGCTTGCTTTACGCCACGCAAGGAAGATTGAACTGAAGATGAAGTCCATCCAGCACCAACTCCACACAATCCCATGGCATTCATGTGCCTGTTGAGGGTTGCGTGTGGTAATGGGTTGGTTTTTAGTGTGAACAGTGATGGCTTTCTCTATTAATCGCGAGGAAGTTGACATGAATCAGCGAATCACTCAAACGTGTGTGTTGATATCTGGAAACAAAATGAGACATAAAATTGCTCAAGCAACCTATTTTCTAATTCTGCTTCTTTCAGGTTCAAATCCACTTTATTCTCGATACAGACAAGATGAATATTGTTTTTAATGGTTCGTTATGTTTAGCCGTTATATTTGGTTCCCGTTCACCAAAAACGGGAACGCCTCTGATTGGTGTGAAGAGCAGTCAGAAAAGAGATGAATAAATAAATGAACAGACAACTCAATAAATAAATAAATAGTACATATTACATTTAAAAGCACATTGACAAACAGATATCACGGAACCCACGGCTAGAGTCCACTCTGGTCCATCTATATATAGTTCATTGCCTGTTCGTATGATCAGGACTGAAAACGCTGGCATGTTATAAATTGTAACACACACACACAAAAACAAAACAAAACAAAACACACACACACACACACACACACACACACACACACACACACACACACACACACACCACACACCTCGGAACTTTCTAGAGCAAAAACAGACGAATGGGACACAATAATGGCAGAATTAAAGTGCATGATGATAAGTTAAAAATAGAAATGTGACAGAGAGGATGACGATGAAGAAAGATACAAGTATGAAAGAGTCAACGTCAAAGAAAGTGACAGGAGAGAAGAAACCACTGGCACAGACTTTCCTGTGTCGGTCATTTCTTCTTTCCTGTCCTGAAAGTGGGCGTGAAGCTTACCCAGAAAGAGGCGCCCATGCATGGGAGTCTGTCTTGAAAACACCGGGCTGCGCCACACACTGTACAACAGGAAGCAAGTTAAAAGACTTGGACAAATCACACAGTGTGATGTATCTAATAATATTCATAGGTAAAAAAGAGACAGTTATAGAGTGATAAAAAAGATAGACAAAGTTTAAAGAACCCAGAGTCTGATTCAGCTTTTTACCATTTACAATGCTCTCTCTCTCTCCCTCCCTCCCTCTCTCTCTCTCTCTCTGTGTTTCTCTCTATTTCTTTCAATATGAGCAAGATTAATGCTGTCTTATACCACTATTCCACACAAGCTACGAGTCCAACGAATCGCCACGAATTGATAAATTTTAGAAATCGTAAGGAATCGTGGATTTTTGCAAATTTCTGTTCAAAATCTTGACGCTGTACGAATCGGTTACGAATTTGGTAAGATAGACTTACGAATATTCGTGGGTTTCTGCTCAAATCGGCGGGAACCATATGAAGATTGCCCAGAAATAACTACGATTTGCAAGAATCGCTTAGGAATACTTAAGAAATGTTAAGATTCAGTCAAGAATAAGCTACGAATCTTCCGAAGGCATCACGAATCTGGTACGGTTATAATTTACATCGTGACTGTTCTTGAAAATTCGTGGAAGTTTCCCTCAATACAGTATAAAAAGCCCTCATCCCTGCTGGGGCATCAGTTCCAAAATGGATTGCCAACGTAGAGCAGCTATTGCTCTGGCCCTGGAACTGGGGTATGAACAGCAGCTGGTGATGAATAGAAGAAGACTGGTTCGAAGAAGGAGAAGGGCCCCCAGGTGGTGGGTCAGACCATGGCTGACACCAGCGAGAAGACTAGAGTATGGACACTATAGCAGACTGATGCAGGAGCTGAGGGCGGAAGATGAGAATGCCTTTGCCAACTATGTGAGAATGCCACCACACCTGTTTGATGAGTTACTCAACAGGATCGGCCCATTCATCCAGAGGAAAGATACCCACATGAGACCAGCCCTTGATGCCGGAATGAAGCTGGCCATGACCCTGAGGCATCTGGCTACAGGAGACCGGTACCATACCCTTCAGTATGACTTCAGATGTGGCTACAGCACTGTGGTATGCAGTGTGCAGGAAGTCTGTCAGGCCATCACACAGGAACTGAAGGATGAAGTCATGCCATTGCCACGGACCCAGGAGGACTGGAAGGCCATTGCCCAGAAGTTCCAAGACCGGTGGAATGTTCCTCATGCCCTGGGGGCCTTGGATGGCAAGCATATTGCTCTCAGGAAGCCACATAACTCAGGCAGTGTCTTCTACAATTATAAAGGCTTCTTCTCTGTGGTCCTTCTTGCCTTAGTGGATGCAGACTACAAGTTCATCTGGATAGACACTGGTGGAGAAGGTCATCAATCCGACGGACAACTGTTTGGTGCTTCAGAACTGATGGAGTGCATCGACGACACCATAAACTTTCCTCACAGTGATCCTATGCCCTACGATGACAGAGACACACCCTACTTCATTCTGGGAGATGATGCTTTTCCCCTCAGAACTTTTCTCATGAAACCCTATGGCAGGAGGGGTCTGGACAATGAGATGATGGTGGCCAACTGCAGAATTTCCAGAAGACATGTGGTGGAGAATGCTTTCAGAATATTGGCCAACAGATTCAGATGCTTCCTGGGCACTCTGGAACAACGACCTGAAATAGTGCGGTTACTAGTGGAAACAGGAGTCCAGCTCCACAACTTGCTGAGGATCAGGTTCCTTGCCATTGGGAATGCTGAGGTGGACCGGGAGGATGAGGACCACAACATCATCCCTGGTGCCTGGGGGGCAGATCAACAGTTGGAGGAGATACCCCAACACCAGGCACCAAACAGAGATAATCGTGTGGGAAAAGTGATGAGGGACTAGCTTAAGGCCTACTTTAACAGTTAAGCAGGTTCAGTTCCATGGCAAGAAAGACTAGCAGGAGTAAATGTTGATTGAATGATGACTGTTAACATTTTGATGTTAAGTGATTGCCTATTTTCTTACATTTTATTATCATAACAAATCATATAAATGCATCATCACATCATATACCAAAAATGAAAACAAACATGTCACTAATACTAATAGGAGACTAACTGAAAATTTTATTTTTCTTTGTTTTCTATTTTCTTGCATTTTATTATCATAACAAATCATATATATGCATCATCACATCACATACCAAAAATAAAAACAAACATGTCACTAATACTAATAGTCATTCAGTAGCACACAGTTTAAGGGGTGGACAGTGTGTCACTCTGAATAGTTTTCACCGAGGTTGAGGTGACTGGGACCGGAGTGACTACTGGTGTGGATTCTATAGGCCCCATGTCCCTAAGTATGTATGACAGAATGAAGGACCCATCTTCCTGGGACAGAGGGCCACTGGAGGACCTCCGGAGCTGCTGACTCTCTGAAGATGGCGCTTGGGACGTGGAGGTTGCCAGATGAGAGGTCCTCTGACGGGCTAGTTCCTGTTGGCTGGGGGACTGGCTGTACCCTTGAAACTGGCTGTTGACCCAGGCTGCATCATGCGAATGCCACACCGAGGACGCTGGGTTGATGGGTCTGATCTGCCACTGGGAGGGGTCTGGCTGCTACTGTTGGTACTGCTGTGGGGTTGCTGGTGATGGAGTTGGCATCACATATGGACCAGGGGCTGTCTGTGAGTAGAAGGTTGCTGCTGCCGATTCTGGTCTTCCTGCAGCTTGCAGATCTGCCTGCTTCTCAGCGTTGTACAGGAGGTCAAACATGGCTTTCTGTACGTCACGATATATAGCCTAGGGCAGGTTCTGGAAAGCATGTCCAAGGTACTCGGCAAACTTTAACCTGTCTGGGTGGGGGACCTCGGGCACAGCAGGGGCTTGCAATATCTGCAGCAACTTTTCTTGGCGGTCCCTGCAGCTGTGTAGCTCCTCATCCAAGGTTTTGGACTCCATGGCTCGGCTTCTCTTACTACTGGACGCCGTCACATCGGAGTTCACAGTAGCGCCTGTAGTGGAGGATGTGATGGCTTCTGGAAGCTGCGGCTCCTCTTCCTGGGACGGCTTCTCAACCTGGCTGGTGGTGGTGCCACCCCGGAAGCTCTGCACTGTACGGCGGGTGACTTGTCCGATGTGGGGCAGCAGAAATTGAAACCTTTCCCAGATCCATTGCTGGCGGTCAGACATTTCAACAGCTGCCTGGCCGCTTGACTTCTTTCTAAGCTTCCCTATTTGGGTTCTGATGCTCTCGCTCTCAAAGAAGGTTGTTAGTGCCTTCACATCCTTGCTCAGCTCCCGGGCCAGTTCTTCCCACGCCTTCGTTTTTTTGGCAGCAAATGTGTGGTCCGTTCTCCTCTTATTATAGACAAAATCGTTTCTCTCGAGGAAGAGGGCCACCTCTTCTTGTTCGGTCTCAGTCAGGTTGGACAATACTCTAGCCTTCTTCGGCTTTGCCTGTGAACCTGCTACTTCATCTGCATCACCCACAGACTCGGCAGCCACTGACTCTGCTGCTGAATCTGCAACATCCTGCTCATGCACTTCATGAACAGGGGCTTCTGCAGGTAGTGGGGTAGGGCCACTGCCTTCTTCTCTGCCTTCTTCTTGCTCTTCTATTGTTCTCTTAACCTTTCCTCTCCCCTTGCTCTGCCCTGTGGCTGCTGGTCTGGGCATATTGATTGACTCGTCGTCTGTCTTGTTTGGATTGTCAGGAGCAAATGACCTGAATCTAATAGCAAACACATTATATACCCATGTCGACTGGATAGATCTCATTTCTGATTGGTTCATGGTTCATGGACATTGCTGCAAATCCGTACCTGATTCTTACCCTATCGTAAATTCGTAGGCAGTTCTTGATTGTTTCTTTGATGCTTTGGCGTGCATTCGTGGCATTCTTGACAGATTCGTAGCCGATTCGTTATCAAGACACCGCTTCACGATTCCCAGAATGAGTTAAGAAGACATAGGAATGCCTACGAATCGATTAGGATTCAGTTACGATACATAAGAAATCACTACGATTTTGTTGATAATTAACTAAGATTTTTTTTTATTCGGGAGTTCGTGGCCAAAATTTTGAACAGCACAAAACTTTAGCCCCGAATTCCAGAATGCTCAAGAATTGCAAGAACTGACTAAGAACAAATGTGAATCAGTTACGAACTTCAGGAACTTATTACGATTTAACTAAGAATCCCGGAGTTTATCAATTCCTGGCCATTCGTAGGATTCGTAGCCTCTGTGGAATAGTGGCCTTAAAAAGCGAGAGGTCAAGGAAGAAATCTTTGTGAGTTGTGTTCAGTATCAATTTTTGTCCCCACGCACCAAATATGGTAACGTAAGGTACTCTGGTTGGTAGGAAAAGCTCACGTCCATCTCACCGTCCACAGTCAAAAAACCACAAATCGAATAAACCAGACCATTCCAGCCACACACACACACACACACTACACATCAGCACCTTTTATCATCACAGCGCTCGGTTACTTTCTATACAAATAGGAATTTCTTTGAAGACGACTTGGATTCTGTTTTTCCCCATGCCGTTTCGGGAGACACGAGTAGGCCTGCTGGGATCCTCAAAGGAATTTCCAGCCCTGCCTGTCATGAATATTCTGTCCCCTCACCATCAGCAACAGACAGGGAGCGAAGCAAGATAAACAGCCTGCAGATACAGCGTGATTTGTCCGCGCGCATGCCTCCGTGTGTGTGTGTATGTGTGTGTTTTGTGTGTGTGTGTGTGTGTGTGTGTGTGTGTGTGTTGTGTGTGTGTGTGCGTGCGCGTGTGTGTGCGTGCGCAGACAGGCACATGTGTGTATATCTCTGTCTGACTGTCTCTCTCTGTCTGCGCGCATGCCTCCGTGTGTGTGTGTGTATGTGTGTGTGTGTGTGTGTGTGTGGTGTGTGTGTGTGTGTGTGTGTGTGTGTGTGTGCGCGCGTGCGCGTGTGTGTGCGTGCGCAGACAGGCACATGTGTGTATATCTCTGTCTGACTGTCTCTCTCTCTGTCTCAGTTTCTCTCTGTCTCTGTCTTTCCCTCGCTCTTTCTTAATTGTTTGATAATAATAATTAAAAAAAAAAACCTGGTAGGATTTTTCTTCATGAAGTTAAGAATGCGACAGTGTGAACTCAACATTGTAAGGTGTCTAACACATTGGGATACTTTGCTGTCATTGTTTTAGGGACTGCATTCTGTCTATTCACGTTCATGTTTCTATAACCCATGAAAGTTGATGCAGGTCAAGATTCATCAGAGGATTGTTCATGTTTCCCTCCCTGCAGTCTCTGTTTCTGTTTGCCTGGTCTGTCTGTCTGTCTGTTTCTCTCCCTCGCTGTCTGTCTCTGTTGTCCTCCTGTCCTCTTTCTCTATAACCCCATTTCACCCACACAATACACATATAGCCCAAATTTGCACCTCAGCATCTTACTCTGTTTCTGTGAAACAGGTGTGTAATTAATTTGTGAGGATCTGATTCACCTGTGGATTGTGAATTATTGGTTCGCAATTTATAGAGCAACATATTGTCCATTGTACTCAATCTCTAGCCTTTGAGTGTGTGGGGGTGGGGGTGGGGGGGGGACACTGTATCTTGTCCACCTACTATCGATCGTTCTGTGGTGAACTAGTTACAACCAGAGAGCTGGAAAGACTTTCATCAGCTGAGTAGTCCTTCTCTCTCTCTCTCTCTCTCTCTCTCTCCAAAGACGGCGAGGGATAAATGAGGCAATCAAGTTAGAAGTGTGCTGACGATAGCGACGGCGAAGAGTTTGCCCTGGTCAACATGGTCGGTGGGGAGAGCGGCTGTCTCTGTTTCCTTTGGGTTTAGCGCTACTAGATGGACTTAACATTTCCTAGTAAGATTCTCTGTCTGTCTGGTTGTCTCTCTCCCCCCCCCCCCCTCTCTCTGTGTGTGTGTGTGTGTGTGTGTGTGTGTGTGTGTGTGTGTGTGTGTGTGTGTGTGTGCCAGCTTGTCTGTTTGTTTGTCTGTCTGTCTGTCTGTCTGTCTCTGTCTGTCTGTCTGTCTGTCTGTCTGTCTGTCTCTCTCTCTCTCTCTCTCTCTCTCTCTCTCTCTCTTACCTCGCTAATGTAATTTGGAAGTAATGAAGTGTCAATTAAAAAATTTCATTCTAGTGATGGTCTTTTGAAATAAAATGAAGCAAAAATGACAACGTAAGTAAATTCAGTGCTTCTAGAGTTCATAATATTGTCAGCCAAGAACAGAAATGGGTAGAGGTGGGGGATGGGTGGATGGAAGACAGGGGCAAGTGGGTAGAGATGAGGGACGCGGGGTAATGGCGAGGAGGGTGTGTGTGTGTGTGTGTTGAAAACATTTCCCTCCACCCTCGCCCATCCATCTACCGACCTCTACCCCCTCCGTCCAGCCACTTGTGCCATTAGTACAGTTTATCATCATACATACAAAGCAGACTGCCTCGATTTGAGGACAACTTTTTCATCCTCCAGTTTCACAAAGCAGCTCTGGCATGGCCTTTTGCGGTCGGCTGGGCTATAAGCAACATTACCTTGATTTCATAAATTGGGGATGAAGATGGGAAAGGGCGGATTACTCACTCCTTGAAAAACAAAACAAAAAAACACCACAGCTGTGTCCATTGTGAAGACATGGCTCTTTCCTGATCACTAAGAAACTGACAGACGATTATGAATCAGCGGCTCATGCTTCGATGTGAGGGCCACTGATGTCAGGTTCAGCAGAAGTCTGTTTCTGGGGAGAATGGCACCGAGTGGATTCTGAAGCTGTGTGGTACTGGTCTGAATGTGGGTATTTTGACAGATTCGTTGAAGTGTCGCTGAACTTTTTCTTTTGTGTGCTATTACTTCTGTTGTTTTGTTATCATAATTGTTACCACCACCACCACCACCACGTGCAGTCATGGCTTAGCTGATGCAGTATTTCGTGTAATCGACTAGTGCGTTCGTTGTGACGCTTCTTTGACGAAACCGGAAACTGAAACTATAAACTTATGTTCTATCCTGGTTTGGTTATCCTTTGTTATCCTTCAAAAAGGGGTGATAAGTTTAGATCAAAGTTTCAAAGTTCGCTGTTCAAAGTTTCTGTGACTGTTCCTATTGCTGATTATCCATCTTGATTCCTCTCTCTCTGTCTCTCTCTCTCCTTTTCTCTCTCTCTCTCTTTGTCATGAAGTCAGGTTGTGTGTGTGTGTGTGTGTGTGTGTGTGTGTGTGTGTGTGTGTGTGTGTGTGTGTGTATGTGTGTGTGTGTTTGTGTGTGTGTGTGTGTGTGTGTGTGTGTGTGTGTGTGTGTGAGAGAGAGAGAGAGAGAGAGAGAGAGAGAGAGAGAGAGAGATAGATTTGACTGCAGATCCTTTTATAACCTTGTTCCCATGTTGTTTTATTTTTCTAAGTAGAAATCGATGGATTTTTTTTCACTCCGTGTGACTTAAAACTAGTAGATAACAGACTTTGTTTTAGATCAGTCTTGTGGTTGTTGACATGATTTGCTTTCAAACTTTTGTCGGGAGTTTTGTATTGGTGCATCATTCTGTTTTGAATTCGCTTGCAGACCTGATGCAGTTTTTCACTGTCGGCTGGGACATAAATATGACAACAGAGAGAGAGAGAGAGAGAGAGAGAGAGAGAGAGAGAGGGAGAGAGACAGAGAGACAGAGAGAAAGAGAGTTTTGAATCTAATCGCTAACATGGATTCTGTTTACAACCACTACTTCTTCTTACTGCTACCACTACAACTGCTGTTAGGCAAGTATGCTTGAGTACTTACACGGCATCACCCATCACACACATATGCACATTATACATCGATACAGTCGCACAAATGCATACAAGGACAGGCATTCACAGACAAGCTGACAGAGAGGCAAACTGTTAGGCAAAAAACCCCCTGAGACACGAGGGGGAAAACGCATGTGTACCGACGGACACCAAGAGAGAGAGAGAGAGAGAGAGAGAGAGAGAGAGGAAAGTGTAGGAGTGGTCAGAGGTGTGCGAGGACGAACAAGGGCTCGTTGTGGGGAAAGGGGAGTAATCCACGTGGAAACGCCCACACAAAAGCCAGCGCACTCCATCCATGGTGACCATTACTAACAGGACAGGCCCTTAACGAGATGATTATCCTGGCAGCCTTCTCCACGTTTAATAGCTTCTGTTACTGACCTGAAAGCTCGTCCATGGCCTCGAGCTCATTCCAGAAGGAAAGCCCATTCTTGGAAATTGGTCCGAAGGCCGCCAGAATGCGCTACCGACGACCTATGCAGCAACACAATGGGGCAAACAAGGAACGTGCTTCTCTGCCCCTACACACGAAGAGGAAAGGAGATGGAGAAAGGAATGAACAGCCAAAGTGCCGATCTCCACCCTAATGGTGACTCAGAACAGCACCTGGTACTCCACCATCCCCTGATCCTAGGTCATCCAGAGATCCCACAGAGCACAGGGTCGGGGCTTTATGGTGACTGGATAGCGGGTTTAGAGCCTAGTAAGGTAAGGTAATGTTGCTTATAAGCCAGCCGACCGTAAAGGGCCATATCAGGGCTGTCACTGCGTTGACGTCAGCTCACAAGTCATTGAAAGTCATTCACACAACCTTTTAACATACACCTTCTAAACACACACCGGAAACTTAATAAAAAAAATCTTTCTTCCGTAAAATCTTACATCAGATGAAAAATGTTGATCTCTTTCAGAAATTCAAAGATCACATCAGGTGGGACATCTCTGAACAAGGTTTTCATGGAGTCTGCTGTGAAGTGCTTATGTCTCACATCATGCAAATCCCAACACTCTAAAAGAATTTTTTTCACTGTGAGTGGTACATAACATAGTATACACCACGGAGCTTCGTCACCTTTCAAACGATAAGAATGGGTGTAAAAGGAGTGGCCTGCATGCAAACGGCAGAAGACTCTTTCGTCTTTACGTCCACCTGGGTGAACACGGTAAAAGCTCTTTCAGATTTGGACGAGTTTTGTACAGTTTGTTATCCGTCTGCAAATTCCATTCCTCTTGCCAGAGGTCTTTGACATAAGTCTGGGTTTGGGGTTTCAGATCAGTGTGAGGGATTTACAATCTAGATGCTCAACTGTTTCTTTGTGGCACTCTTGGCAAGTTGATGAACCACCTCGTTGCCTTGAATGCCCATATGGCTGGGAACCCGAGCAAAAACTATGTAGTATCCATCCATATTAGAGCCTAACTTCTTTGCTGAAGCAAGTTCTAAAGAAGAATGACTGCGGGCGGAAGTTAAAAGCTGAAAATAAATATTCAAATTGATCTACCATATACATTCAACAGACACTAACGAATAGAGCTCGATCAATCGGTCGTTTTTGTACTCCCAGTTCATATAGAACAGGAAGTACTTTAGAATGGGAACGAAGAAATGCTCTGTGTGTGTGTGTGTGTGTGTGTGTGTGTGTGTGTGTGTGTGTGTGTGTGTGTGTGTGTGTGTGTACGTGTCCGTCCGTCCGTGGTCAAAATGTGTTCCACTCGCTCCAGACAAAACTACTGGGCCGATCTTTCTGAAAATTTGTAGCTATGTTCATTATGGGTCACGGATGATGCGCGATGTTTTAGTTTACCGCTATAGCCGTTACTAATGGCTGTAACGGGCCTGTAATGGTTTTTCTTCTTTATGGAATATCTCAGAAAGTACTTGGCCGATCTTTGTGAAAATTAGCAGGTATGTTCATTATAGGTCACGGATAATGCTCGATGTTTTAGTTTACCCGTTATAGCCGTTACTAACGGCTGTAACGGCCTGTACCGCCTTTTCGTCTTTATGGAATATCTCAGAAAGTACTTGGCCGATCTTTCTGAAAATTTGTAGGTATGTTCATTATGGGTTACGAATAATGCCCAATGTTTTAGTTTACCGTTATAGCCGTTACTAACGGCTGTAACGGCCTGTAACAGTTTTTTCTTCTTTATGGAATATCTCAGAAAGTACTTGGCCGATCTTTGTGAAAATTAGGTATGTTCATTATGGGTCACGGATGATGCTCGATGTTTTAGTTTACCCCGTTATAGCCGTTACTAACGGCTGTAACGGCATGTAATGGTTTTTCTTCTTCATGGAATATCTCAGAAAGTACTTGGCCGATCTTTGTGAAAATTAGCAGGTATGTTCATTATGGGTCACGAATAATGCCTAATGTTTTAGTTTACTGTTATAGCCGTTACTAACGGTTGTAACGGCCTGTAACGGTTTTTCTTCTTCATGGAATATGTGAGAAAGTACTTGGCCGATCTTTGTGAAAATCAGCAGGTATGTTCATTATAGGTCACAGATGATGCCCGATATTTTAGGTTACCGTTATAGCCGTTACAAATGGCTGTAACGGCCTGTAACGGTTTTTCTTCTTAATGGAATATCTCAGAAAGTACTTGGCCGATCTTTGTGAAAATTAGCAGGTATGTTCACTATGGGTTGAGGGTGATGCCCGATGTTTTAGTTTACCGTTATACCGTTACTAACGGCTGTAACGGCCCATAATGTTTTTTCTTCTTTATAGAATGTCTCAGAAAGTGCTTGGCCGAGCGTTCTGAAAATTTGTAGGTATGTTCATTATGGGTCACGGATCATGCCCGACGTTTTAGTTTGCCATTATGGTCGTTACTAACGGCTATAACGACCCATAACGGTTTTTCTTTTTTTATGGAATATCTCAGAAAGTACGTGGCCGATCTTTCTGAAAATTTGTATGTATGTTCATTATGGGTCACGGATGATGCCCGATGTTTAAGTTTACCGTTATAGCCGTTACTAACGGCCCATAATGGTTTTCTTCTTGATGGAAAATCACAGAAAGTTCTTGGCTGATCTTTTTAAAAATTTGTAAGTATGTTCATTATAGGTCACAGATGATGGCCGATGTTTATCAGAATAGCCATTACTAACGGTTACACCAGCCCAAGACGGTTTTTCCTCTTTATGGAATATATCACGCGTATTCCAGGATAAACTGGGAGTACGTTTATATGCTTTGCATCTTGTTTGTTTTAGATAGGAAGTAATCAACGAAAATGAATAAATGGTAGGTAGTAACAAGGGAAGACACGCAGGCCTTCAGCCGCTATGGAAATAACAAGGGTTGGGGGTCAGAAGAAGGGGGAGAAAGAGGAGCAGGTGCGGGATAAAAGAGCACATCAAGGTGAATACATCAAATCCTCCCCCGACAGCGATGGCAACTGTATGAACATTGTCTTGTGCACAGAGTCGACTGTTGTTTCCTGGGTGAGGACTTCCTAGTGGACACAGATGACAGTGGTTGTGACGGTCCACTCATGATCTCTGTTAACCACCCATAGCTTTGCAGTATTCTCAAGATCACGTGGGGAACATCCAACTCCAGCAGAGAGAGGAAACCGAGTGAAAGCTTCAAAGCTTTCAGTATAAAGCAAATCAAAGGAACTGACCAAAATGTAGACCATGTTTATCTTTTATATTCCCCGTCCAATACTCAGAATGAGTGGTGTGAATTAGTGGGCGACAGTGAATCAATCAGTGTGTGTGTGTGTGTGTGTGTGTGTGTGTGTGTGTGTGTGTGTGTGTGTGTGTGTGTGTGTGTGTGCGTGCGTGTGTCCTCCATACCCCGAAAGAGGCAAAAGGAATACATATTGTATTGTATTGTGTGTGTGTGTGTGTGTGTGTGTGTGTGTGTGTGTGTGTGTGTGTGTGTGTGTGTATGTTCGGTGTATGTTGGACGCGTGTGTATGGAGGAAGAAAGGCATGCATGTTTTTTTCCCCCTTTCTTAACCCTTGGTTCTATTCTAAATGGTAGTAATCTTAGGAGCTGCGCATCTTAGATGATTAAGTGATATGACGTGTGTATAATGTTAAATATTTCCCGATGTTTTATTACTTATATCTGATAAATAAGTTTATTACTAGTTTAAAACATATTTGATGATCTATACATTTGTGTTTGTGTGATAATAGTTGCACCGAACGCCCTCAAACCCCTCAAAGAAAAATCACCCTGCAACTTTTCATCAGATAACATGGAAGACTACAATCTTCCTTTCACTTTAAACGAATTGAAATCTGCCTTACTTTCTTGCAGCGATTCCTCTCCGGGTATAGATGAAATCCATTACAAACTTTTGAAACATCTTCCGCAAAAAGGTCTGCACATCCTGCTACATGTATGCAACCATGTATGGACTACTGGATTCTTTCCACCTTCTTGGCGAAAAGCCCTCATCATTCCCATTCCCAAACCTGGAAAAGATCTTTCTAACCCATCAAACTACCGTCCCATAGCTTTGACCAGCTGTGTCTGCAAGCTGATGGAGAAAATGGTCAATGCTAGACTCATGTGGAAACTCGAAACCGATGGCCTTTTGGCGAAAGAACAGTGTGGTTTACGCAAACATCGAACCACAGTTGACCATTTGATCCGTCTGGAATCTACGCTTCGGAACGCCTTTCTGAACAAACAACACGCAGTGGCTATTTTCTTTGACTTGGAGAAAGCCTACGATACCACCTGGAAATCTGGGATACTTCATTTTCTCCATGATCTTGGTTTTCGGGGTCATCTTCCACTTTTCATTCAAAATTTTTTGGCAGAACGACAGTTTCAGGTCCGGGTTGGCACCACTCTCTCTGATGTTCATGAGCAGGAGTTGGGTGTTCCGCAAGGAAGCATACTGTCTCCTACCCTCTTTAGCATCAAGATCAACAACATTGTTAAATCTGTTCAACAGGGTTCAGACTGCTCATTGTTTGTGGATGATTTTGCTGTTTACGCAACTGGAAGCCTGTACCCGAGTGTCCAGCGCAGGCTCCAGCTTTGTGTGCATAAAATTCATCAGTGGGCGGATGAAAACGGCTTCACTTTTTCTCCTACAAAGACACAGTGCATTCAGTTCCATAATTTCCGTCAGTTTTTTCCAGATCCTGTAATTCAAATAGGGAAATCTCCCATTCCAGCTGTCAAAGAGGCCAAATTCTTAGGAGTTATTTTTGACCAGAAACTCAACTTTCTCAGCCACATTAAAAACCTCAAAACTTCTTGCCAGAAAGCTCTGAATATTCTGCGGGTTGTAGCACACACTGACTGGGGCGCTGATAAGAAAACTTTGCTGCACCTCTACAGAGCCTTGGTCCGTTCCAAACTGGACTATGGTTGTGCTGTGTACGGCTCTGCAAGACCGTCTTACCTAAAACTCTTGGACCCTATCCACCATCAAGGGCTTCGTCTCTGTCTTGGAGCATTCCGCACCACCCCTGTGTACAGCCTGTACGCAGAGGCAGGTGAACCCTCACTGTCCAACCGCAGGCTGAAACTGTCTCTGAATTATTACATCAGACTGTTCTCGGAACCAGAAAACCCTGCCCATGACTGTGTTTTTGACCCTCCGTTCCAAAGTAAATTTGAAAACAATCCTAACTGTATTCCGCCGTTTGGTCTTCGTATGCAGCCTCACGTGCGGAATGCAGGTCTAGACTTAGGAGTTGTGTCCGATTTTTCCAAGTTTCCAGATGAGCCTCCGTGGACCTTTTTCACACCAGAGATTTGTTTTGATCTTGCAGCTTTTCGTAAAGAGTCTACCAGCTCTCTGGCATACAAGGCATTGTATTCTGACCTCTGTTCAAAATTTCCATCTTATCAGAAAATTTTCACTGACGGTTCCAAGTCTGAGGATGGAGTGGCCTGTGCAGCCTACTGCCCTGGGGCTCCTTCTCAGATACTGTTAGAACATATACCTCCAGATGCTTCTGTCTATTCCGCTGAACTTACTGCTCTGGTTCTGGCATTGAAGATAATCTCACAATCTAAGAAGAGGGACTTTCTGGTTCTGTCAGATTCACTGTCAGCGTTGGAGGCCATAGCTGGCCGCAACCTTCAGCACCCAGAACTTTTACACTTTTTTGAACTTTTGACCAAGTTGAAAGCGGATGGTTACAACATTATTTTGGCTTGGATTCCTGGTCATGTTGGCATCGGAGGGAACGAAATGGTTGATCGTTTAGCCAAGAATGCCACAAGAGAGAAACTGTCCAACATATATATCCCCTGCTCAGATCTGAAACCCAAAATTAACGATTATGTGAGAGACCTCTGGCAGGAGGATTGGAATACACAGACGGATAACAAACTCTTTCAGATCCGTCCAAACCTTAAGGAGTTCCTCCCATCTGCGTCTGGTGGTCGTAAAGAAGAAACAGTTCTTTGCCGGCTGCACACCGGCCAT
>CM065721.1:26620610-26623110 GCA_033310375.1 Conus canariensis | reverse complement strand
AAAGTAGTATTGAATCTTAAGTTCATGCAAAAAACAAAAAACGTTCATACAATCTCGTTCCTAATTCAGCTTTTTCCATTTAAGATCCATCACTTCATCTTTGATGTAAACAAAAAGAATGTTGCATTTAAGGCCTAATTATATTCAGCTGCCTTTTTTGTTCCCTGTACGCCAAAAAAGTAATGCGTCTGATTTGTAGGAAGCGCCACTGGGAAAGAAATAAACTAATATATGATTGTACAGTTTGGCTACCAACTCGCCAGATTACAACTGGAAAAGCTGGTATGGTATAATTTGTAATCAGAAAAAATAATGTAAGAACGATTTAAGAGAAAGACTGATGAATGCGCTACAATGGCAGAAATAAATCATGATGGATTGGAAGGACAAACGTAGGACGAAATGGATGATGCTAAGGAAAGATAAACGTATGAACACGTCAACGTCAAACAATTGGCAGGAAATCAAGAAGAAAGAGTGTTAGTTCCGCAAGACAATACAGACAAATATGACAGGGTTACATTACTGTTCATCTGCATTGTCTTGCGGAAGTAATACCCTTTCTTTTTTTAAATTTACTTCAATATCCACCCTTAGTCACCTCGCTTTGAAACTAGGAAATCAGAAATTAATGGCCCACAATTTCCTGAAAGTTGCACTACAGCTTGGACTGAAAGAAGTTCCCAGCATAGGAGTCTGTGTTGAAGACGCTGGGATACGCCACACCACACAACAAATGGAAGTGAACAGAATTGGGCAAATCTTGGACTGAAATATAATTATAATATTCATAAACCAAAGAGACAGGGATAGAAAGAAAAAGAGGAAGGCAAAGTTTAAACAAAAATCTAGATTCTGATTCAGCTTCTTGCCATTAAAATCTTCATCTTCGATATTAACATGACAAATGTTGTATTGAAGGGCAAGAGGTCAAAGAGGAAATCTTTTAGAATTATGTTCAGCTGTCAATTTTGTTCCCCTTGCACCAAATATAATAACGTCCTCTGATTGGTGGGAAAATCCCTCGGCATTCTCTGCCTCATGGTGGAAAAATCCCTCGGCATTCTCTGCCTCATGGTGGAAAAATCCCTCGGCATTCTCTGCCTCATGGTGGAAAAATCCCTCGGCATTCTCTGCCTCATTGTGGGAAACCTCAGAGCCTGGGCAGACATTCCGAGAAGTGTTAGCAGAGAAGCGACCATAAAGATGGCTGAGACTTCACCATGATGCGCAACCAGTGTACCCCTTTTCACCCCCGACGACAACACAGGCTCGACATGGACTGCTACTCTATAACATTTGGACCCAAGACGTACATGACGGACCTGCCATGTTTGGTCTGACACTACCTGACAGAACTGCACTCCGCGCTTCCGGTGTCACGGCAGCAGCCAGGACAGAAAAGAAACGAAGGGCGATGTTGGTGGGGACATTTGAATGACAGACACTCACAGATACATCCACGGAGGGGAAGAAACGTAACTGTGTAGTCTTCGTCTTTGTGTTAGAGTGGACAGCCCAGTCTGTACTGTGGGGAAGAGTCGGAGGAACATTATTTGTCCATCAAATGTTTATATGGGAGGTTACTTTGCTGATTCAGCGTTTTGGTGGATAAATGTTCATAGATAAAACTCATACGTAGGAGAGCATGCTCGCATGTATGTGTTTACACACACACACACACACACACACACACACACACACACACACACACACACACACACACACACACACACACCACACACACACACACACACACACACACACGCACACACGCGCGCGCGCGCGCACGCAGAGAGAGAGAGAGAGAGAGAGAGAGAGAGAGAGAGAGAGAGAGAGAGAGAGAGAGATTTAATCATGTTTTCATGTTTAGGTATTGCTCCTCATGAAGAAGTGCAAATGGACAAAGATTTTTCCCCTCTGGTAATCATAATTATAAGATCACAACGTCCTTAGCTGCAAGAGAATGAAACGGAACTCAAGCTCTTTGGCCGTTTGTTCACGTGTACATGCCACAAGCAATGTTCATCTAAATCTATTCGGCATCTTACACAATTTCAAAAGTATTAACTGTATTCTGAAGTCATACAGAACGGGGCAGCATAATATAAAATGGGCCTCGTTTGCTTTTTCTCTTTGACAAATTTTAATCAGCACCACCGTGTATTCTATAACGATTACGATGTTTTTCGATTTTCAACATACCAAGTCTACTCATACCATATGTATGAATTGTAAACGTCTGAATCAAACACTGAATATCTTCTCTATAAGGAAGAACCGTACAAAATGTTCTATAAATGTTAAGCTTTTTACTGTTTTTGATATGGAAGCTTGCTCTTCCCATTTGAATAATATTAAAATAATAATTTGGAATCAAACATTAATTTCTTCCACACCTTGTTACAACCATACATATCCAGTTTACTATAAATATCTCAGACCCAGAATTTTTTTTCTTGCCATACATATCAAAATTGAAAGGCATTCAACAAGCTTC
>CM065721.1:26613110-26618110 GCA_033310375.1 Conus canariensis | reverse complement strand
ACACCCCATCCCACTAGGAACCTAGGACGTCATCAACAGTCCACCAGACCTCTCTGTCCCGGGCCATCTTGCCCATGTGTCCCCAGGTGTATACTGTATGTTCGGGGGGTTCCTTCAGGGTCGCAACGCCAGGTGTTCCTTGGTCGACCATGTTTTCGCTTGCCTCGAGGGTTTCACTTCAAGGTGTGTGTGATGAAGTTGGACGCAGGTTTCCAAAGAGTCTCTATCCTTATAGCCCCAGCTGATCACGTGAAAGCCTGTTCAGGGCAGTCTTTTTTTTTTTTTTTTTTTTTCGCGTACGCAGGCTGATACTCCTGCGGACACTCCCTGTATAGACAGGCAAGGATTAATCCCATCTTACCCAACAAAGGGAGTGGAGTTTTGTGTGTATGACCGTTTTTTATCCCGCCATTAAGGCAGCCATACTCCATCTTCGGGGAAGTTCAGGGTAGTCAAATGCTTGCATAGGCAACAAAACAACAAAACCATGACGTAATAAACAGATCAGAATATATCCTGAAAAAGACACAGCAAATTATGTTCTGAAAAAGACACAAACAATAACAAACAATAAAATCCATAGATGACATGAACTGGCCAACCCCCCCCCCCCCAAATACACAAACACACTCACACACGCGCTTGCGCACGCACGCACACACGCACACTCACACATCTCCACCCCTCCCCCCTCCTCACCTCCCTTCCAATTTCTGCCTCCTCAGTCCAGCCACTCATACTGTAAGTGCTGTTCATCATCTGAAATAGAAAGCAGACTTCACTGATTTGAAGACTTCTTTTTCATCCTCCTATTTAATGACCGGAGTGAGGCGGGGAAAGAACTGAGTATTTAGCTTTGGAATAAGAGTTCCCGCTGTGTCCGTTGTGGACATGAGGCTTCTTGTGATCATTACTACACTGACAGACCTACATTAATCAGTCACTCATGCCGCGATGTGAGGGTCACTGACTTCAGGTTTCAGAGGAAAATCTGTTTCTAGTGAGGATGGAGCTGAGTGGATTCTGAAGCTCTCTGGTACTGGTCTGAATGGTGGTGGTGTTCATTTACTTGCACTCCGTTCCAAGTGAGCAGCAGCATTCATTTTATGGAAATGAAAAACGGTCTTTGAGAATGCTTGTAGATGTGTACGGTTGACTTTTGTTTGTGGTGCACGAGAAAAGACGTTTGACACAGATTCGTGTTGGTGTCGTCAAATTGGTTTTCGTTTGTGCATTATCACTGTTATTGTTGGTGTTATCATTATTGTTGTCGTTTCATCGTCATCATCATAATCTTCCCCATCTCCTTCTCCTCCTCCTCCTTCTTCTTCTCCTCCTCCTCCTCATTATGATTATAATTATGATTATCACTGTTATTGTTTGTTGCTGCTATTATTGCCATGTCATCGTATCGTATATCATTTATCATATCATATGGTATTATGTGACATCATATCATTTATCAGATCATATTATATTATATCATATATCACATGTCATATCGTATCGTTTGGTATTGTAGGGTATCATATTATATCACAGCTTATCATACATCTTCTTCTCCATCTTGATCTGTTAAAACAATGAAGTTGTGCCGGCAGATTTCAGATTCTGCACTGCTAGGTGTGGCAATCTCACCTCAGGATGTAATTCATGAAATTCAGGTTTTTCCCCTTTAACCTTCTTTTCCCACCATTGCTTACTACTCTCTCCTCTCTGCTTTCCTTTTGCACCCCCCCCCCCCAAGCTCCCTCCCTCTCCCCATTCCTCTCTCTCTTCCTATACGTCAGATTTGGTTTTTCTATCGATTCACTGCTTACAAACTAATGCTGTAGTTGGCGGACACACGCAAGCACGCGCGCACGCCGCACGCCTGCACGCACACACACACACACACACACACACACACACACACACACACACAACACACACACACACACACTGTACACACACATACACACACACTCTTACAGATAGACATGCACTTACAGACACAAACACACACATAACACACACACACACACACACACACACACACACACACACACACACACACACACACACACACACACAATGACAGGTACACATACAACACATGCGTGTGTATGTGTGCGTGTGTGTGTGTATGTGCGGTGTGTGTGTTGAGATAGAAAGACAGACAGACAGACAGAGAGTTTATTGTGGAGTCCTTCAAAACCTTGTTACAACGTCGGTTTTTTTTTGTTGTTGTTGAGAAAATCAATATCTTTCTTTCGATGTGACTGAAGCCTCGTCCGTGGCTGCTGGCTTGATTTGCTTTCGAACTTTGGTCTGGACATTTAAATTCGTGTCTTGTTGTGTTCTGAATTGGTTTGTATCCTTATGCAGATTTTCAGTTTCGGCTTGGCTATTAACACTAAAATTTGACGTGAGATGGGGGTAGACACACACACACACACACACACACACACACACACACACACACACACACACACACACACACACACACACACACGTGCATTCACCGACAGGTTAACAGAGAGGCAAACTGTTGGGCAAAAGCTGAAACACAAGGGAGAAAGTGCGTTCATACGGACGGGCTAAAAGAGAGAGAGAGAGAGAGAGAGAGAGAGAGAGAGAGAGAGAGAGAGAGAGAGAGAGGAGATGGGGATGGAATGGTGCGGGGGGGGGGGGGGGGGAGAAGGCGAGGATGGGGGTCCGATTGTGAGGAGAAGGGGAATAATCGGCATGGAAACGCAGACACGAACAGCCAATGCGCACAAACAATGGTGACCATTACCAACTAGAATGGCTCTTTTTTCGCATAATTAACTGGACGGACACTGCGTGCAGTCTTCCCTGTGCTTCCCAGCTTCTATTACTGACCTAAAGCCCAACAATAGCCCCGAGTTCATCAGAGAATCAAAGCGCATGCCTGAAAACTGGGACCAAAGGCCTCCTGAGTGCGCTACTGACGAGCATACCGGAAAGAAACGAGGCTGACAATGGACCCACTCCTCTGCCCTACGCACGAAGAGAAAACAAGATTAAGAAAGGACAGAAGAGCAAGAATACAGATGTTCACCCAAATCACGACTCAAAAGAACACCCCTCTTTCTGCCATCCACTCACCCCCTCTGCATTATCCTACCCCCCCAAAAAAGAGTGCCGAGGTGGGGTTCATTGTCACTGGATTGCAAATTCAGAGCCTGACAACTTTGCTGAAGCAAGTTTTAAAGAATGATGACAGCAGACGGGAGTCAAAACCTGAAAATGAATGTTAGAACACTGATCCACCAGATATGCTCAACAGTCACACTTGGTCCTTTCCAGATAGGGTAGAAGAAAATCATCGAAAATAAATGAATAATGGGTGACAACAAGAAAAGATATGCAAGCCCTTAGCCTCTGTTAAAATACGAATTGTTTCAAAAGGAGGGGGTCATTAGGAGAGGGAAAAGAAGAGCAGAAAAGGGATAAAAGAAGACGTTAGAGATTAAATATTCAGTATTCAGTCTTCCAGTGACAGCAGTTTGAACTGTTGGAGCTCTGCCTCGTGCTTAGAGTCGACTGTTGTCTCCTGGGTGAGAACTTGTCAGTGGACACAGCTGACAGTGTTTGTAACAGTCCACTCATGGTATTCAATTAATACAGAAAGCAGCCAGTGATTTTGTGACATTGGCAAGACTACGGGAGAATTGTCAAGACTACGGGAGAACTTCAAAATCCAATGGAGAGAGGAAAGTGAGTAAAAGCTTGAAGAGTTTTATTAAAAACTAGTTGATAAGAACTGACTGAAATAGATGTCTCCTGGGAGGGAGCTTTTCAGTGGAGACGGCTGCAAGTGTTTGTGACGGTCCACTCATGGTATCTAATACAGAACGCCACCAGTAATTTTGTGGCAGTCTCAAGACTACTGGAGAACTTCAAAATCCAACGGAGAGAGGAAATCCAATAAAGGCTTCAACAGTTTCATTAAAGACCAGGGTATAAGAACTGACAAAAATATAGACCAAGTTTGTCTTTGAAATTTCTAGCCTACCACTCAAAAGAAAAAATGATAAGGGGAGAACATTGTAAGAACTTCAACATTTTCGCCGTCGATTTTCCAAAGGGATAGTGGAGCCAGAAAGCAGGATATCTGCCCAGCAGACGACATTCTGACGAAAATATTTCCTCATTGTATCGCTCCGCGGAGTGCTATGAGAGAGGCGGAAAAGGTAGATTATTGTTTTGAAAGCGTTTGAAAGCTAGTACGATCTGTGCAGCTACAACAAATCGATAGAGAAATACGGGACAGAAAACTCGCGCCCCAAACGAGACTTTTCCGTCACCGGAAGCAGCCTCTGTGAAGTCCATGGGATGGGGGCTCGCTGTAAGATCCTGCTGAGTTCAACATTTTTTGCAGGTCTTATGATCAGGACCATGTGGTTCAGCTTGTGATTTGGCGAGGGCGATCAGGTGGAAGAGAGAGAGAGAGAGAGAGAGAGAGAGAGAGAGAGAGAGAGAAGAGACAGAGACAGAGACAGAGAAAACAGAGAGAGAGACAGAGAGAGAGAGAGAGAGAGAGAGAGAGAGAGAGAGACATTTGACGAATGTTTTCCAGAAAATTGATGTCATGTTCACAGCCATTTCTATGGGGCTTTGACGTTTAATAGCAAAAGTCTGTATTCTGGAAAACAAACAAACAACAAACAATCAAAGCTGTCAGCCGTAACGAGAGCTTGCATCTCAAACACAAAACGGTCAATAGCTCTTTGCATGAAGAGTGATGTAGGAACAATGTAGAGTACATGCAGAGGAAAGAAAGAAAGAAAGAAAAAAAAAAGGACGCAAGGCATTCCATATATAGAGGATTGGAACGACCTGCATTCACACACACACACCACACACACACACACACACACACACACACACACACACACACACCACACACACCACACACACCACCACACCTGGGAACACGTCTCTCATTTCACCGGGAATTAGTTTGAGCCATAGTGTTAATTGCATCTTTACTT
>CM065721.1:26603110-26608110 GCA_033310375.1 Conus canariensis | reverse complement strand
TACATTGATAATTCTCTTGCTGCTACATGTAATAGACGGGCCGTGTTTGTACGCATGCGCCCTCGCCTGTGTATGTGTGCACGTGTGTGTATGTATGTGTGTATGCGCACGCGCGCATGCGTGTGTGTGTATGTGTGTTTATATATGTGCATTTGATCAAATGAGGTTTCCACAGAACAGGTTAGGCCTATGGATTTGGACAATGACTGTTTTCACAATGATGTGGTGCAATGTGATATAGACCTACAGGAAGACGGAAGGTTCTTGCTGTCGTTTTTTTTAATCACCCACACGGGTCCAGAGTCGTAAGTTCTCTGGTTCAAAGCCCAGGTGGGGCCGGAGTTTTACGTTTTCAAAACCTGTTTGCCCACCCGGCAGTAAACTGAGCCCTGCTTCAGTTCAGGGAACGTAAAACTGGCTGAAGGAGAGCGCTGGGCTCTGACCTCCACAAGGCCGTGACCTAAACATTGTCAACCTCCAACAGCTTACAACCTTTACGTCCATTAATCTATGGGCAGGCACACACACACACACACACACACACACACACACACACACACACACACACACACACACACACACACACACACACACACACTCACACACACACACACACACACACACACACACTCACACACACACACACACACACACACACACACACACACACGCGCGCGCGCGCGCGCACACACGCACACACACACACGCACGCACGCACGCACGCACGCATGCACGCACGCACGCACACGCGCGCGCGCACACAAACACACACACCTAAAGACACAGACATGTGCACACTGTCGATTTCTACCAGAAGACACTAATCCTCCCACTCCCACCCTAAAAAGAAAAGTTTTACAAATCCGGGGCTATTTTGGTGATCAGCTGACGACGAAACCAACGCGTGTGGGCCATCTGTCTGTCTGTCTATCTGGATCAAATAAGGACTGCCGCTTAGGCGAAAGCCGGCGACCTGAAGGGGTTCTTTACCCCAATCTTCGATCCGACCCCGTCTAGGCTGTGAGAGGATAGAAGATTTGTCTTTGGAAACAGAGGATGACGATGTCGTTCATTTCCAGGGAGCGCGTCTTCATCCTGGTGAGGGCTACCTGACGTGGTCCGCTGGCAGCTAGAATAAAGAGGGTACAGGTCCCTGTCTGATAGAGTTTTTTTTGTCTGCCCGTCTGTCTGTCTCTGTGGCTGTCTGTCTGCCTGTCTGTTTATTCATCTGTTTCTTGTTTATCACAATGTCAGCCTCTGTCCTTCTGGCGTGCTACCTTTCCTGTATTTATGAAAAGAGCGTGCATGCCAGAGTAACTGTACGAAGCTTCTGACAAAATGAGCATCAGCAGCCAGCCGCCATGGTGATGTGATTAGCGTCGCCAACATCCAGCTGTCAGGTCGCTGGCAGGTGGCACGCGCGCGCGCGCGCGTGCAATCGCACACAAGCACTCACGTTTGTTTGTTGATATTCAGGACACCAGTACATCAAACAGATTGAATGAACGAGCTGTAGAGCATACATTCCTTCTCCAAATGTTCGCTGGAAAGCAAATAACAAGGAAGAGGTTATAAAACGAAAAAGAAAACTAGTAAGAAACTAAGCAGGAAAGTGACGTGGAAAAAATCGAAAAAGACATAGTGATGGAAAATATCTCTACGGTTTTTGACCAGAGAGAGAGAGAGAGAGAGAGAGAGAGAGAGAGAGAGAGAGAGAGAGAGAGAGAGAGATTTTGAAAATGTTGGTTGCATTCAGCGAAAAATCGATGACTGTTGATTTGCCCTAAAATGAAACCGGGAACACTTCATGAAGAAAAGTACGAAACCGAGGACGTAGGAAAAAAAGAAGAATAAAAGGCGTCGTACGATAGCTTATGTGCTTCGCCAGTTCCCCCTCTCCATCCGCGTTTAAACAGCCTGGAGCAGGATGTTAGCCAGCCAAAGGTAGGGGAGATGAGCTGGTCTACTGATGAAATGGTCACGCAACAGAGAACGAAACATGTCTTCCAACTCCACCTCTGACCCTTGAAGAGATGGTGAATGACTTTCGATGTGTAACCTGCTGATTGTGTGTGTGTGTGTGTGTGTGTGTGTGTGTGTGTGTGTGTGTGTGTGTGTGGTGTATGTGTGTGTGTGTGCGTGCGTGCGCGCGCGCGCGCGCGCGCGCGCGCGCGTGTGTGTGTGTGTGTGTGTGTGTGTGTGTGTGTGTGCCACTATAACTAAGGTAGGTTACTAGCCGCTGGGGCGAAGTGGTTAGCGTCGCAGACTCCCAGCTGGGAGATCGTGATTTCGATACCCATCAGAGCCATTTATTTTGGGGATTTTTTTCTGCCCCAGCCAGCTCCTACCAGAGCTGAGTTTGCTACAGGTCAGTTGGGAAGACTGGGACCACACAATCGAGTTTCATCCACTTAATGGATGCGTCTCTGAGCGTGTTGCTCAAATTTCCTGACCCACACTGCAGGTGTCTGTATCTCTTGGGCCTGGTTGACGCAGGGATATATTATGACAGTAAGCATAGAGTGGAAGCTTGTCATGCAGTCTTAGACTGGAATGAAAACCCTTAGCGTCATCATCATCGTCCCCATCCTCATTGATCAGCATTAAGAAACATGTCTCGAATTCTGTGCTCCTTCATGCCCTGCTCTCATGGTGACCTCAGTTTTGATGTGCTCTCCACGTCTGTGGCCTTGATTTGGTTCTGTCGGGGTCACCGGTATCAGTACATTCACTGGACGGACCGACTGTCAATGGACGGACGTGGTGGCGCCCTCCAGATGGAGAGCTCACTCACTCACGCTGGCTCAGCGACTAAGCAGTTACCGTTGTCAGTAGGGGGCTTAGTAGGTGGTGTCCTACGTATGTTAGATCAGGACAGGCGCCACAGAACGCCACCGAAGTGACCCGGCAGCAGTGCAGTGTCTCCTCTGGCGGGTAGCGTCTTGATGCCGTGACGATGACTGCTACAGCAATGCCATGGCTGCGGCAGGATGGGCCAGTCTTGAGCTGGGAATGCAGGGTGGAACGAGCGGCGTGGGTGCAGTGCCACTGAAGGGGCACAGAACATGGGTCAGAGAAACATCTGATGTGGGTTCTACTGATGAGTCGAACCCAAGGAGGCGAAAGTTGACTCCTGTCTTTCGTAGCAAAGGGTTCTGTTGTTCAAAGCACAGGATTTAACAGTTTGTGCCGTTTGTGAAGGGTGTAATTATTGACACTGTATCGTCTTTTTCTTCCCTTCTGCCGCCCCCACCTCCCCCCTCCTAACTCTGTGAAGTCATATAATGACGACCTAGGAAATGTTTAGAAGTTCTGCTTTTCCATGACGTCTTGTTTATTTTTCAACGAAAATGAAACTGAAAGACTGGCACACGACCCTGCTCACCAATCTCCGTTCGCCTTATCTGCTTTTAATGTTGTCTTGTCCAGAGGCTGGTGAGATGACGAAGTGTGCGCGTACATTGGGTACTCCTGGTGCATTGTTCTCACTAAAGGTCTGTGTGCATGGTGGATCGCCATCCACGGTGCGATACCCATGAAGATAAGTCTGAACTGATCCTGTTCACCCCACCAAAACTTCAAAACCACCCTTCTGTTCCGACTTCCATCAAACTTGTTGATTCACCTATCACTCTCTCTCATTCTGCCCGCAACCTCGGTGTAACTCTTGATCAAACCCTGTCCTTCCAACAGCATGTCAGCAATGTCTGTCGCACTTGCTTTCTTGAACTCCGCCGAATTGCTTCTATTCGCCATCTTCTCTCAGAAAACACAACAAAAGCTCTTGTCTGCGCATTTGTTCTATCCCGCCTGGATTACTGTAACGCTCTTTTGTCTGGCTCTCCCTCTCATCTCATCAACAAACTTCAAAGAGTTCAGAATCATGCTGCCCGTCTCATCTTCCGCACTTCTAAATATAACCATGTTACCCCATTGCTCCGCTCTCTCCACTGGCTCCCTGTTCAGCTAAGAATATCCTACAAGATTGCCTCTCTCTGCTTCAAATCTATCGAGTCTTCCTGTCCTGAGTATCTCACCCACCTGTTACATCTTTACACCCCATCTCGAGCTTTACGTTCCTCATGTGACACTCGTATCTACAGTATCCCCACTGTTCGCACTAAAACCTATGGTCAACGTTCCTTTGCCTATCAAGCTCCAACTACCTGGAATCAATTGCCTCGCTCTCTCAGATACTCACCCTCACTGCCCACATTCAAGCGCCTTCTCAAAACTCATCTGTTTCCTAGGTAACTTCGTCTTCCCTGTGACCCGACGTTTGCAATGTGTGATGCGAGTATCTGCTTTGTGTGCGTTCGTGTCTGTGTGAGTGTGTGTTTGCGTGTATGCATGCTTGTGAGTTTGTGTCCTTGCTTTGGATTTTGATGCCTTTTTCTCATGTATAATTGTTATATACTGTGTGATTTGATGTCTGTTGTGATATTGTAAACGCCTAGGGCATTCAATTGATTAGGCGTCATAAATGTTCATAATAATAATAATAATAATAATACCCAAAGGTCAGGAATGGCCATGTGTTATTGTGGCAGGCCTAAACAGAATAGAATACGGCTGAAAAACTATAATGAAAACAACAACAACAGCGCTTTTCGTTCTGCACGAGAGAGAGAGAGAGAGAGAGAGAGAGAGAGAGAGAGAGAGAGAGAGAGAGAGAGAGAGAGCACATTAACATAATGATTTGTATTTTGGAAACATGGATTTTTCCTCGAGCAGTCGCTTCTTCTTGACAAAACAGAGGTAAAGCGTGTGTTGCCACGTTAACTGGAGAGTGTCTTGAATCGTGTAATCTCAAAGCATAACACGTTTCATTTTACTCCAAACACACAGGAGATGAAGCTTCTGGATAATATATTGTAGTCACGAACATCTGAAGTTTAAGATGTCTATGATTGTGGTGGCCTTCATGAAAAATTGACGATGATAATAAGACGGAGCACACGCACTCCTTTTACCTAAAAATAGGCATTGTGATATGACAC
>CM065721.1:26590610-26598110 GCA_033310375.1 Conus canariensis | reverse complement strand
CAAGAAACACACACACACACACACACACACACACACACACACACACACACACACACACACATACACACATATACACACACACACTCACTCACAACACACACACACACACACACACACACACACACACACACACACACACACACACACACACCACAGGGACAGAGAGAGGCGATGGAGTTGGGAATTTGGGAATGGATGGTCAGCGATATAAATGCAAAGACACAGGCTGGTTGAGGAGGAAGGGAGAGTAACCTATGTGGAAACACACACAGAAAAAGCCAGTGCACACAAACAATGGTCACCGTCACTAACTGGAGAGGCGCTTTAGCACATAATTAACTGGGCGGACACTGCGTGCAGTCTTCTTCGAGCTTCCCAGCTTCTGTTACTGACCTAAAGGCTAAACAATGGCCCCGAGGTCATCAGAGAATGAAAACCTATGCCTGACAACCGGGACCGAAGGTCACCAGAGTGCGCTGCTGACGAACATGCAGGACAGAAAGGGGAAGACAACAACGCAGTCCTCTGCCCTACAGACGAAGAGGAAACGATCAATCATTATCAAAGAAAATTGAGCAAAAGAGTGGATCTGGACCCTAATCGTGTATCAGAACAGCACCTCATCCTCCACCGCCCACTCCTCCTTCTCTGGGTCATCTAGTTGTCCCCCATAGAACTGCAGGGGCGGGATTCATTAGTTGTCTCCCCATAGAACTGCAGGGGCGGCATTCATCTAGTTGTCCCCATAGAACTGCAGGGGCGGCATTCATCTAGTTGTCTCCCCATAGAACTGCAGGGGCGGGATTCATCTAGTTGTCTCCCCATAGAACTGCAGGGGCGGGATTCATCTAGTTGTCTCCCCATAGAACTGCAGGGGCGGGATTCATCTAGTTGTCTCCCCATAGAACTGCAGGGGCGGGATTCATCGTGACTGGATTGCAGTTAGAGGTTGACATCTTTGCTGAGGAGAGTTTTCAAGTAGAGTGACTACTCTGCAAGGCGAAGGGAAAAGTTGAAAATGAATGTTAAAGTATGACTGCAAGGCGAAGGGAAAAGTTGAAAATGAATGTTAAAGTATGACTGCAAGGCGAAGGTGAAAAGTTGAAAATGAATGTTAAAGTATGACTGCAAGGCGAAGGTGAAAAGTTGAAAATGAATGTTAATTAAAGTATGACTGCAAGGCGAAGGGAAAAGTTGAAAATGAATGTTAAAGTATGACTGCAAGGCGAAAGGAAAAGTTGAAAATGAATGTTAAAGTATGACTGCAAGGCGAAGGTGAAAAGTTGAAAATGAATGTTAAAGTATGACTGCAAGGCGAAGGGAAAAGTTGAAAATGAATATTAAAGTATGACTGCAAGGCGAATGGAAAAGTTGAAAATGAATGTTAAAGTATGACTGCAAGGTGAAGTGAAAAGTTGAAAATGAATGTTAAGTATAACTGCAAGGCGAAGGGAAAAGTTGAAAATGAATATTAAAGTACTGATCCACAGAAGTACGCGAGCACCACTTGAGTAAAGAACTTCGATCAAGTGGTCTCTTTCAGACAGGAGAGGAAAGCAAACGCTCAACGAAAACAAATAAATGATGGGGAAAAAAGATATAGGAGGGGATAGGCAAATACTCAGCCTCTACGAAAATGACAGGGGCTTCAATACGAGGGGCCGGGAGAGGAGTGGAGAAATAGAGCAGAGACGGAGTAAAAGAGGACATAACATTATAGACGTTGAATCCTCCACTGACAGCAATGGGAACTGTTCGAGCTCTGTTTCAGCATTGAGTCGACTGTTGTCTCCTGGGTGAGAACTTCTCAGTGGACACAGCTGACTGTGGTTGTGACGGTCCACTCATGGTCTCTGACACAGAACACCACCAACAATTTTGTAGCAGTCTCAAGATCACAGGGAGAACATACAGATCCGATGGAGAGAGGAATCAGACAAGACATCGGCCTTCATTCAAAACCAGTTGATAAGAACTGACCGAAGTACAGATCATGTTCATCTTTGACATTCCCAACCTACCAGTCAAACAACAACAACAACAACAACAACAACAGCAACAAAGGAAAGGGAAAAAATAAGAGGGAAAACCCTGTAACGGCTTTAACATTTTCACCGCCGATTCCTCAAGGGGGAAGGGGAATGAAAGAGCGAGAGTCTTATCTAGCAGACGACATTTTGACGAAGATAGTTCCTCTTTGTAGTATCACTCCGATGAGCGTTATTAGAGGGGCGAAATAGGGTACATTATTATTTTGAAAGTGGCTGAAAGCCAGCATGATCTAAAGAGGCTACAGAAAATCGATAGAGGGACTCAGGAAGAGAAGCCTCGCACCGAAAACGAGACTGTGCCATCACCGGAAGCAGCCTCTGTAAAATCCATGGGATGGGCGTTCACTGCTGTAATACTGGCACCATAAGATCCTGCTGACCATGTGGTTCTGCTTGTCATTTGGTGAAGACATTCAACTGGGAGGAATGTGTGTGTGTGTGTGTGTGTGTGTGTGTGTGTGTGTGTGTGTGTGTGTGTGTGTGTGTGTGTGTGTGATATGTTTGTGTTGATGACAGGGGTGTGTGTCGGTCTTTTGGACGTGTGTGTGTGTGTGTGTGTGTGTGTGTGTGTGTGTGTGTGATATGTTTGTGTTAATGACAGGGGGGGGGGGGGGGTGGTGGTGGGGGGGGGGGTCTTTTGGACGTGTGTGTGTGGAGGAAAGCCGGCCAGGAGGAGGGGCTATCACTGCATGTATAATATTTTTGCATTTAATTTTTCTTCCTTAACTTTTGGTTCTATTGTTAATGGCATTAATCTTGGGAGCCGTATATATCAGATGATGATGTGATGATGTGTGTGTATATCAATGACGAACCCTTTGTGGTGTTTTATCACTTATAGCTGATAAATATGTTTAGTACTGGTTTTATGCATAATTGATGATACTTCCATCCGTGTATGGTGTTTGTGTGATAAACATTTGCACCTTACGCAATTTTGGTTTGGGGGGATAATAAAGTGTTTCTTATGTGTTGTATCTATACCTTACATTGTGAGAGAAAACATTTCCAAAGAGAGAGAGAGAGAGAGAGAGAGAGAGAGAGAGAGAGAGAGAGAGAGAGAGAGAGAGAGAGAGACTCAGAGGAAAAATAAGGTTTTCAAAAAGCGTTTGCTGCGTCCAGTGAAAAATCGATGAATATCGATTTTGCCTTGAAGGGAAACTAGGAACACTTCATGAAGAAAAGTGCGGAGTGATGATGTACAAAAAAAAGTCACCATGCGATAGCTCATTTTGTTGACCAATTTCCCCTTAAATAGCCTGGGACAGCGAATTACCAGCCAAAGAGGAGAGATGAGCTGACCCACCGATGAAATATTCAGGCAAGAAAGATCGAAACGTGTATCTGTGCTCCTTTTCCATCTCCGTCACTGACCGTTGAAAGCATGATCAATGTGTCTCGGTGCGCTGGTTGTGTATGCGTGAGTGAGTAGGTGTGTGTGTGTGTGTGTGTGTGTGTGTGTGTGTGTGTGTGTGTGTGTGTGTGTGTGTGTGCGCGCGCGCGCGCGCACGCACGCGCATGTGCGCGCGTGTGCGTCTTTAGAACAGTGTATTTGAAATGTCACTTCACTGTTCGGCTTTCAGTTACACTCGTGTCGAACATTTCCATTCTTAGTTTGTTACCTGTACTCCACAAGCAGTCACTTCTCCCTGACAAAACAGACAGTGAAACTGTTGCCATGTGTTGCCAGGGGGGTGTTCTTGTGTTATGGGATCTTTGAACATGACAATCTTGATTTTTCTCCGAACTTGAGAAGGCAAATTCGGAAAAAAAAAGGTTGTGTTCACAGAAAGTTTAAGATGTCTGTTGCTGCTGTGGCCTTCATGATAAATAGATAATGATGATGATGATATAATATAATAATAATAATAATAATGATAATGAATAATAATGATAATGGAATAATGATGATGATACTGATGATGAAGATGATAATAATAATGATGATAATAATAATAATAATGATAATACTACTAATAATGATAATAGTGATAACAGTGATGATGATATAGTGATAAGAATAACAACAACAACAACAACGGCGACGACGACAACGACAACAACTATGATAATGTTAATGATAGTGACATTACAAAACAACAGCAACAATTATGACAGTAATAATAATAATGGTAATAATAATAATGATGATGATGATGATAATAATAATAACAAAGATGATGGTAATAATGATCATAATAATAACAATGATGTAAATGATAATAATAACAGTAAGACAGATCTTACATGCACTCTCTTTACCTTAAAAATAAAATTTGATGATCTGACGCAACCCTGACGTGGCCTCCGTAGTCGGCTTGGCTGTAACATGGCCCCTGTAATTTAGCATTTGTCCGTGAAGGAGTATGTACCCCCCTCTCCACCATTCTCCTGTTCCCAACCCCCAACTACCTCTCTCCCTCTCCCCTATGTGTTCAGCTGCAGAGCACAACGCTAACAACAGCATGGTCATGCCCCATGCGTGCAAATGCGTCGGCACGTGCGAGTGTCTTGTCTCAGGAGAGCTAGCAACGAAGCTGACGAGGATGAAGGGGTATATATGCGTTCAGCTAAAACAGATGACATACCAGTAACCACTTCTTTTCATTCCCATGCTAAAAGCTCTTCGCTGCATCTGGCAAATGTCTGTGACAACTTCATTGGGGATTCGTGTTGTCTGCATTGTACAGGACTGTCTTCCTCAAATCCTTCCGTCCACCTGGGTCCAACAGTTGTTTCTCCCCCCCCCCCCTCCCCCCCCCCTTCCGCCCCCGAAGCAGTTTTGTAGACACTACACACCACATAATAAAAGCAGAATAAACGACATTTCAATAAACGTTCTCAGATATACTTTTCTAAGTTCATGATCCCAAACGTTTGTACATGAGTAATACTAGTAACATACGCCAAATCAGAGAAATAGTTAATAGAAAAAAAGCCCAGTTTGGTTAAAGCCACGCAAAGAAAATAGTGTTGGATATGACGGTATCTGAGCACCGAGTCACGTGCCAGATGAAGGCAGTGCGAGGTCAAGGGTCGTTTTTGGCATTGCCACAGATGAAGATTGATGGCTTTCTTTACCGACCACAAAGAACTTTACAAAGCTCGGCAATCATGAACTCAGACATGTACATTGACTTTGCTTTTTTTTTTTTTTTTTTACAAAGAAAAGACACAGACATGCAACAAATTTCAAACAATCCCATTCTTTATTCAGCTTCTTTCCATTCACAAACCACTTTATCGGCAGTGTTATCTGAATGTGGTCTTACAGAGATGGACAGCGAAGATGTCTTTACAACTTAAAGTTCAGTCATTGATTTTGTCCCCATACACCAAAAAGAGTAGCATCCTCTGAGTGGTAGGAAAAGCCCTCAACATTCTCTGTCTAATAGAAACCACAAAGCCAGTAAACATGACCATCCTAACCACACACACACTCTACACACAAACACTTTTTTTAAAATTATCATAGCACTCCGTTACTTTCAGCAAAAAGTGGGATGTCTTTGAAGACGGCTTCAGTGATCCATTCCCCATTGCCGTTTCGGGAGACAAGAGTAGGCCTGCTGGGATCCTCAAAGGAATTTCCAGCCCTGCCTGTCATGAAGATTCTGTCCCCTCACCATCAGCAACAGACAGGGAGCGAAGCAAGATAAACAGCCTGCAGATACAGTGTGATTTGTCTGTTGCATGGTCAGTCTGCGTGCGTGTTGCACACACATACACACACACACACACACACACACACACACACACACACACACACACACACACACACACATGTGTGTGTGTGTGTGTGTGTGTGTGTGTGTGTGTGTGTGTGGTGCGTGCGTGTCGTGCGTGCGTCTCTGCGTTGTGTGTGTGTGTGTGTGTGTGTGTGTGTGTGAGAGAGAGAGAGAGAGAGAGAGAGAGAGAGAGAGAGGTGGGGAGGGAGAGCATGTGTACTACCCCCCCCCCCTCTCTCTCTCTCTCTGTCGGGTTGGACAATACTGCGACAGTGTGAACTCAGCTTTGTCAATGTCTAATACAAAGGGAATGTTGCTTTCATTCTGTCGTGCTGTACATTCTGTCCACGTTCCTGTATTTCATGTTGACTGATGTTTTTGTGCCCCATGGAAACGGGTAGAGACCAAGAGTCATTAGGTCATTGTACATGTTTTCCCTCCCTCTAGTCTCTGTCTATCTGTCTGCTCTCTCTCTCTCTCTCTCTCTCTCTCTCTCTCCTCTCTCTCTCTCTCTCTCTCTCTCTCTCTCCGCTCCTTCTTTCTCTCCACCCCACTTCACCCACACAATACACATAAAGCTAAAGTACGCACTTTTGCATTTTACTTAGATTCCTGAAAATCCTGCTCCAATATGTATGATTAAAAATAAGGAAATGAACATGTCTTATTAGTCTGATCTGCACATGGATTGTGAACAACTGGTTAACAACTAGCAGAGCAACAAAACCAAAGAGTTGTCAGTGAAGCACTCGCCGCTAATAAAGTAATGGACATTAGTACTACAGCAAAACAAAACAAACAGTCGAGCAAACATGCCTAAAGTCTGACCTATTAGTTCAGAGAGTATACAGGCACATTCTATCTTTTTTTCCCCACGTGTTCTATATTGAATCAATTGGATGTCATTCAAAAAAAGGGTCAGAAAAATAGTGCATGGCGTCCTCTCTCAAAATTTACACACACACACACACACACACACACACACACACACACACACACACACACACACACACACACACACACACAGAGAAAGAAAGGACACAAAAGTGAGGAAATGTTGGAGGTGATCCGCCTCCTTCCGGAAAATGTTAAAATTTCACTTTTTATTACCATTTTCATATTACTGTACACCAATATGTCCACACCTCTGATGTCAAGCCACCAGTATGGGCAGGAATGTTGAGCAACATTCTCAAAGAAGCGCCCCCCCCCCCCCCCATACACCCCCCCCCCCCCCTCACAGACTGGCCGAGACTTCACCACGATGTGCAACCCATGCACCCATTTCAACCCACACAGCCACACACGCTCAACGTAGACTGCTTTCCATGACATTTGAGCTCAAGATCTGTATACATACACACACACGGCGGACCTGCCATGTTTGGTCTGACGCTACATGACAGAGCTGCATTCTGCGCTTCCTCGTGTTCCGGCGTGAGCCACGACAGACCAAGAGAAAGCGCAGTGTTGGTCGGGACATGTGAGTGGCATTTTAGTGACGCTTCCGTCAAGAGGCTGAAACTGGGCAGTGTAGTCTTCGCCTTCCCGTTGGAGTGCATACCGCAGTGTGTACTTTGGGGGAGAAGAAGTTTGAAACATTGTACGTCAGAATTTTATGTGAAAGTGTCAAGTTCGTTGCTTTTTTTTTCACATCTGGTGGATTAATTTTTATTTTTATAACATGCATGCACACAGGTAGGAGAGCATGTTCGCTTGCA
>CM065721.1:26578110-26580610 GCA_033310375.1 Conus canariensis | reverse complement strand
TGTCTACTTTCCTTTTTTATTTTTGTTTTTGTTGTTTTGTTTTTTTAGAAATAGCTATTGAGATAGTACATTGGCATACACGCTTGGCCATATTAGGGCTTGGCCGTATTAGGGCTATCTACTTGTTGTAGTTGTTTGGGTTCAGGCGTGATGTTCACCTGCACCATAACTTACCTGACAGATAAGAATAACTATTCCAGACAGCATGTGTGTGTGGACGGGAAAGATGGAGCAGGGGAAGAGGAGAACGGCGCATTAAGATGGGAAGTGGAAATGACCATTTTTATGTCGGTCGGAACTTCAAACTGCGAACGTGGTGCGTCACGTCTTGGTCAACCAGGCACCATGTTACTTTTGGTGTAGGATATCTCTTCATATCTGGCACCATGTTATCTTCGGTGTAGGATATTCGTTCATATCTCGTGACATGTTATTTTCGGTGTAGGATATTCCGTTCATAACTGGCACCTTGTAATTTTAGGTGTAAGATATCCATGGCACCATGTTATTTTCAGTGTAGGAAACGGTTCATATCTGGCACAATATTATTCTCGGTGTATGGTATCCGTTCTTTTCTGGCACCGTGCTGTTTTCAGTGTAGGACATCAGTGTATTGTGTATATGTGGCACAGTATCATTCTCGGCGTATGGGATCCGCTCGTATCTGGCACCATGTTATTTTCAGTGTAGGATTTCTGTTCACATTCAGCACCATGTTAGCTTTGTCAGGTGTAGGCTGTCCATGCACACCCGGCACTATGTTACTTTCTGCGTCACATGTAGGCTGTCCCATGCACACCCGGCACCATGTTACTTTCTGCATAACATGTAGGCTGTCCCATGCACACCCGGCACTATGTTACTTTTCTGCTCACATGTAGGCTATCCCATGCACATCCGGCACCATGTTACTTTCTGCATCACATGTAGGCTATCCCATGCACTCCGGCCCATGTTACTTTCTGCGTAACATGTAGGCTATCCCATGCACACCCGGCACCATGTTCTTTCTGCGTAACATGTAGGCTATCCGCGCATAGCTAACACCATGTTACTTCCTGCGTAACATGTAGGCTATCCGCGCATAGCTAACACCGTGTTACTTTCTGCGTAACATGTAGGCTATCCGCGCATAGCTAACACCATGTTACTTTCTGCGTAACATGTAGGCTATCCGCGCATAGGTAACACCGTGTTTCTTTCGCCGTGAAGCGTGTTCAGGTAACCGTAGTACTTTTGCCGTAAGATGAAGGATTATATGCGTGCACTCCTCGCAGCATGTTGCTTAACCCGCAATGTGTAGGATATCCGTGCGCACGTGGCACCATGTTATTTTTGCCTAGTAGGATACCCAATCCACCCCTGGCATTGTTACTTTCTCCATAAGGTGTAGGATACCCGGTGCACGCCTGGCATGATTATTTTCTCTGTGAGATATTGAATACCCGAACACGCCCGACACTGTGTTACTTTTGCCGTAAAATGGAGGATACACAGCGCACACCAGTCACTGAGTTACGGTGCACGCTTGACATTATGCTCCTTTCGCCGTAAAGTGTAGGATATCCGGTGCACGCCTGACACTATGCTCCTTTCGCCGTAAAGTGTAGGATACCCGGTGCATGCCTGACACTATGCTCCTTTCGCCATAAAGTGTAGGATACCCGGTGCACGCCTGACACTATGCTCCTTTCGCCGTAAAGTGGTAGGATACCGGTGCACGCCTGACACTATGCTCCTTTCGCCGTAAAGTGCAGGATACCCGGTGCACGCCTGACACTATGCTCCTTTCGCCGCAAAGTGTAGGATACCCGGTGCACGCCTGACACTTGCTCCTTTCGCCGTAAAGTGTAGGATACCCGGTGCACGCCTGACACTATGCTCCTTTCGCCGTAAAGTGTAGGATACCCGGTGCACGCCTGACATATGCTTCTTTCGCCGTGAAGTGTAGGGATACCCGGTGACGCCTGCATATGCTCATTATCCGTAAGTGTAGGAACCCGTTGCACGCCTGGCAAGATGCCTTCTCTGTCAGGTGTAGAACAAATGTTGACAGCACTGCCCTCAGCGACATGCCCTCTCTGATGTGTAGCAACCCAAATGTGACAGCATCTGTTTCTCCGTCAGCTTAGAACCTTGGGAAATGCCCCCCAGGTCAGCTGCAGTGCTGATCCCAGTCACTGGCATGTTGTTCTCCGTCAGCTTAGAACCTTGGGAAATGCCCCCCAGGTCAGCTGCAGTGCTGATCCCAGTCACTGGCATGTTGTTCTCCGTCAGCTTAGAACCTTGGGAAATGCCCCCCAGGTCAGCTGCAGTGCTGATTCCAGTCACTGGCATGTTGTTCTCCGTCAGCTTAGAACCTTGGGAAATGCCCCCAGGTCAGCTGCAATGCTGATTCAGTCACTGGCATGTTGTTCTCCGTCAGCTTAGAACCTTGGGAAATGCCCCCAGGTCAGCTGCAGTGCTGATCCCAGTCACTGGCATGTTGTTCTCCGTCAGC
>CM065721.1:26560610-26565610 GCA_033310375.1 Conus canariensis | reverse complement strand
CAACTACTCTTGTTGCTGTTGATGATGATAATATTGCTAGTGATTAATATAATGGTGATACTACTACTACTACAACTACTGTTGTTGCTGTTGATGATGATAATATTGCTAGTGATTAATATAATGGTGATACTACTACTACTACAACTACTGTTGTTGCTGTTGATGATGATGATATTGCTAGTGATTAATATAATGGTGATACTACTACTACTACAACTACTATTGTTGCTGTTGATGATGATAATATTGCTAGTGATTAATATAATGGTGATAATACTAATAATAGAGTAAGCGTGTGTTCGTAGACGATGTGATTAAGAACCACGCAATTATCTGTTATGATATTTCATTGGAGACATCTGCTAACAGTTCTTCCGCCCCATACTGCTACTTCTTTACCACACCCTCTTTCCCTTCCACCCGCCTTGCCTTCTCAGAAGAAATTGGAGATGTCACGTGGCTTTCTTCCCCGTTCGTGCTTCCCCGCATCAACGCCACCCCCAACTCCTCACACATGCACGTAAGCACACGCGCCCCCCCTCCCCCACACATACACACACATTAATTATGCGCGCGCGCGCGCGCGCAAAAACCGCGCGAACACTCCAGTTGTTAGACAACACACGCGGCAATGGCAATCAGTATCGGATCTGCAAGCGGCTGTGCTGTAAGCGTATGAATAGAACTATCGTTAATGTTTTGACGAAGCGAGGTATTTTTACAGTCTTGGACGACTTACGTTCTAAATCTACATGCTATAACATTTCATCCTGATCACTTAAAAAAAAAAATAATGTCGAACGTCTTTTGTCTTTCGTCTTTGTCCTACCAGTTGTTTAACTGATGCTACAGGCGTTTATCTCTCATTATCTAAGAGCCCACTTTATCCCTTCCGAATGTCTGTTCCTTCCTCTCCCCCCTCCCCCCTCCCTCCCCCTCAGTGCCTTCATGGCTCCTCGTTCACTGATGCACCCTCGCTTCCTTTCTTTCTGTGAGTGAAACGAACGTTCACAACATCCTAGAGGACAGGACATTAGAGGTCCCATGAAACTCCTTCCTGCACCAGCTTACGTTCTCTGAGTATCCTGCAACAACTTTCCAATGTTGCCAACATGTGAACACAGTTCTTCTGTGAGGATTTTCTGTGTGATGTTTTTCTAAACCAGCTTGACCGTCCCTCTAATGTGTTCCTTTTTCACCTCGGTCATCTTGGTCATCCTGTGATCCAATCTGCAACACACCGCGCACCTAGAATTCACCTTGTACAGTGGAAACCCCATGCTAAAATAAAGGGTGGGTAGGGTGGGGTAGGGCTCTTTTAGTACAAACTGTTTCCAGTCTTCTTGCGATATTGTGCTCCTAATTTCCTTGTTTTTTTCTTTCGTTTTTTTTTTCTTTTGGTCTCCGTTTCTTCACTCTTTTTCTGCCTCTCTGGCCCGTTCGTTATCTGCGTTTTGAACGCTCTACATACTTTTTTTTTAATCGCTCCACAGGAATGCAGGGCAGAGAGGGGGTGGGTGAGTGAGGATCTTTAAATGTAATTTGTGTCCCGGTCTTATACAAATCCGGTGCTAATGATTTCTTTTGTTCGACTGCTTTCTTTTTGAATTCGGGTTTAATTTTTTTCTTTGTCCTGTTGCTTTTCTGCATTTGTGGTCTGTCCATCTTCCTGTGGTCTGTCCATCTTCCTGTGGTCTGTCCATCTTCCTGTGGTCTGTCCATCTTCCTGTGGTCTGTTCATCTTCCTGTGGTCTGTCCATCTTCTGTCCATCTTCCTGTGGTCTGTCCATCTTCCTGTGGTCTGTCCATCTTCCTGTGGTCTGTCCATCTTCTGTCCATCTTCCTGTGGTCTGTCCATCTTCCTGTGGTCTGTCCATCTTCTGTCCATCTTCCTGTGGTCTGTCCATCTTCCTGTGGTCTGTCCATCTTCTGTCCATCTTCCTGTGGTCTGTCCATCTTCTGTCCATCTTCCTGTGGTCTGTCCATCTTCCTGTGGTCTGTCCATCTTCTGTCCATCTTCCTGTGGTCTGTCCATCTTCCTGTGGTCTGTCCATCTTCCTGTGGTCTGTCCATCTTCTGTCCATCTTCCTGTGGTCTGTCCATCTTCTGTCCATCTTCCTGTGGTCTGTCCATCTTCCTGTGGTCTGTCCATCTTCCTGTGGTCTGTCCATCTTCTGTCCATCTTCCTGTGGTCTGTCCATCTTCCTGTGGTCTGTCACTTCATCTTCCTTGGTCTGTCCATCTTCCTGTGGTCTGTCCATCTTCCTGTGGTCTGTCCATCTTCCTTGGTCTCCATCTTCCTGTGGTCTGTCCATCTTCCTGTGGTCTGTCCATCTTCCTGTGGCCCATTTGTCCATCTTCCTGTGTCTGTCCATCTTCCTGTGGTCTGTCCATCTTCTGTCTCCATCTTCCTGTGGTCTGTCCATCTTCCTGTGGTCTGTCCATCTTCTGTGTGTCTGTCCATCTTCCTGTGGTCTGTCCATCTTCCTGTGGTCTGTCCATCTTGTCCATCTTCCTGTGGTCTGTCCATCTTCCTGTGGTCTGTCCATCTTCTGTCCATCTTCCTGTGGTCTGTCCATCTTCCTGTGGTCTGTCATCTTCCTGTGGTCTGTCTTGTCCATCTTCCTGTGGTCTGTCCATTCTTCTGTCCATCTTCCTGTGGTCTGTCCATCTTCCTGTGGTCTGTCCTCTTCTGTCTCATCTTCCTTGGTCTGTCCATCTCGTCTGCCATTCCCTTCTGTCCATCTTCCTGTGGTCTGTCCATCTTCTGTCCATCTTCCTGTGGTCTGTCCATCTTTCCATTCGGGTCTGTCCATTTCTGTCCATCTTCTGTCCATCTTCCTGTGGTCTGTCCATCCTTCATCTTCTGTGGTCTGTCCATCTTCTTGTCTGTCCACTCTGTCCATCTTCCTGTGGTCTGTCCACTTCTTTCCCTCTTCCTGTGGTCTGTCCATCTTCTGTCTTCGTCCATCTTCCTGTGGTCTGTCCATCTTCTGTCCATCTTCCTGTGGTCTTCTGTCCATCTTCCTGTGGTCTGTCCATCCATCTTCCTGTGTCTGTCCATCTTCCTGTGGTCTGTCCATCTTCTGTCCATCTTCCTGTGGTCTGTCCATCTCTGTTCTGTCCATCTGTCCATCTTCCTGTGGTCTGTCCATCTTCCTGTGGTCTGTCATTTTGTCCATCTTCCTGTGGTCTGTCCATCTTCTGTCCATCTTCCTGTGGTCTGTCCATCTTCCTGTGGTCTGTCATCTTCTGTCCATCTTCCTGTGGGTCCTTGTCCATTCTGTCTGTCCATCCTTCATCTGTGGTCTGTCCATCTTCTTGTCCATCTCTTCCTGTGGTTGTCATTGTCCATCTTCCTGTGGTCTGTCCATCTCTGTCCATCTTCCTTGGTCTGTCCATCTTCTGTCCATCTTCCTGTGGTCTGTCCATCTTCTGTCCATCTTCCTGTGGTCTGTCCATCTTCCTGTGGTCTGTCCATCTTCCTGTGGTCTGTCCATCCTGTCATCTCTGGTCTGTCCATCTTCTGTCCATCTTCCTGTGGTCTGTCCATCTTCCTGTGGTCTGTCCATCTTCTGTCCATCTTCCTGTGGTCTGTCCATCTTCTGTCCATCTTCCTGTGGTCTGTCCATCTTCCTGTGGTCTGTCCATCTTCCCTGTGGTCTGTCCATCTTCTGTCATCGTCTGTCCATCTTCCTGTGGTCTGTCCATCTTCTGTCCATCTTCCTGTGGTCTGTCCATCTTCCTGTGGTCTGTCCATCTTCTGTCCATCCTTCCTGTGGTCTGTCCATCTTCTGTCCATCTTCCTGTGGTCTGTCCATCTTCTGTCCATCTCCATGTGGTCTGTCCATCTTCCTGTGGTCTGTCCATCTTCTGTCCATCTTCCTGTGGTCTGTCCATCTTCCTGTGGTCTGTCCATCTTCTGTCCATCTTCCTGTGGTCTGTCCATCTTCCTGTGGTCTGTCCATCTTCTGTCCATCTTCCTGTGGTCTGTCCATCTTCCTGTGGTCTGTCCATCTTCTGTCCATCTTCCTGTGGTCTGTCCATCTTCTGTCCATCTTCCTGTGGTCTGTCCATCTTCCTGTGGTCTGTCCATCTTCTGTCCATCTTCCTGTGGTCTGTCCATCTTCTGTCCATCTTCCTGTGGTCTGTCCATCTTCCTGTGGTCTGTCATCTTCCTGTGGTCTGTCCATCTTCCTGTGGTCTGTTCATCTTCCTGTGGTCTGTCCATCTTCCTATGGTCTGTCCATCTTCCTATGGTCTGTTCATCTTCCTGTGGTCTGTCCATCTTCCTGTGGTCTGTCCATCTTCCTATGGTCTGTCCATCTTCCTATGGTCTGTTCATCTTCCTATGGTCTGTCCATCTTCCTGTGGTCTGTCCATCTTCCTATGGTCTGTCCATCTTCCTATGGTCTGTCCATCTTCCTGTGGTCTGTCCATCTTCCTATGGTCTGTCCATCTTCCTATGGTCTGTTCATCTTCCTACGGTCTGTCCATCTTCCTATGGTCTGTCCATCTTCCTGTGGTCTGTCCATCTTCCTGTGGTCTGGAAAGCATTTTTTTCTTGATAAACTTTGTAAGATGCAACTTCTTTTTTAATCTGGTGACTAGATAATGAGATCCTAACCACTGGAACAGGCACTTGTCCATTTTGCGATGCTGTTCATTCATTAGGCTTTCTGGTGTGTCTTTGTTGCACTGGAATTATCTCAAAAGGATTTTTAGTCGTGTTTTTTTTTTCGTTAAAGAAAAATCTGAGCGAAATGCTTAGAGTGGCCAGTGCACTTAAGATGGCTTAGTTTTATCCGACTGAAGGACTGCAGCATGGAAACATTATGAAGAAGTGCACCTGTACCCCGTAAGTTATTGCTTGTTGCTGCTTCAGTTGAATGATTTGTTTATGTACACATCATTGATCAGTTTAAAAAAGTTTATAAAGCAAAAAAGTTCACCTGTAAACCGTGAGTAAATCTGAGTGTTCCTTTGACGGGAGTGAC
>CM065721.1:26533110-26558110 GCA_033310375.1 Conus canariensis | reverse complement strand
CGCACATACATGCAGGCACACACCACACACACACACACACACACACACATGCACACACACACACACACACACAAACACACACACACACACACGTGCACACATGCCTGCGCGCACACACATACACGCATACACACACACACACACATGCGCCCACGCACACACATTGGCCCATGCCCACACATCATACACACACGTGTACATCCACTACACACACACACACACACACACACACACACACACACACACACACACACACAAATGGTAGGTAGGCACTCAAGGTCTGACCAGCGCGTTGGGCTAATGCGTAGGTCAGACATGCTCTGAGTCGTAGCCAAGAGACCCTCTTCTTCAATTGTCTCATCTTTGTTGTTAATTCATTTATCCATCAGCTTCAAATCATGCGTAGTGTGGTCTCAAAACTTAGCGGATGTGGTGTAGCGTATATGGACTAGCTCAGTCGCAGTGACGCCTCCTTGGTGAAACTGAAACAGTTGTAGACGTGCTGAGAGGATTGTACACACCACCACCAATTTCCATCTCCGTCCAGTGGTTATATCTCGCTTGTCCTCCGCAGATGTTTTCTTTTAATATTTAATGGATTTGAACCTGAGACCCATCACTTTCTCCCCCCCCCCCTTTAATTGTTTAGCCCATTCATTAACGCCATTCCCGCTGTTGTACATGATTCATGTTTCCATGTTCCTCATTCTCTTATGTCATATTGGATCTTTTCCCACTACGTCTCAGACCTTTGAAGCCCTGCAGCCCCACCCCTTTTTTTTTTATTCTTCTGTATTACAAACAGTTCATTTTATACACTGCTGATCTATTATTCTGCATTGCTTATGATCCAGTCATTTCTGTCGCAACCCCATTACTTCTCTTTCGGCAGTATTGAACAGTGGGTTGGACGTACCATATTCAACTACATCTAGTTCTCCTTTTCCCGTCTCGCCCGTCATTTATCGTTCTTATGTTCTTGTCCCATCCATCATTCATTCTCTGACACTCCTTTCCTCCTCCAGAGCATCGAAAATCAGTTTCACTTTTTTTTTTATCGTCACTCGTCCACCATTCATCTTTCCCACGTTCCTCAGTGACCGTTCCTTTCCTCTGTGATCATTCTCATGTTCTCTTCTTCTGACCTTGTTCTTCATTGACTGTTGTCATGTTCTCTTCTTCTGACCTTGTTCTTCATTGACTGTTGTCATGTTGTCTTCTTCTGACCTTGTTCTTCATTGACTGTTGTCATGTTGTCTCTTCTGACCTTGTTCTTCATTGACTGTTGTCATGTTGTCTTCTTCTCACCTTGTTCTTCATTGACTGTTGTCATGTGCTCTTCCACTCATTGTTCTCCATCATTCTGTTGCTGATTGTCCCCTTTACTGTGTCGCCATCATTACTGTTGCTGTTGTCCCACTTCTCACTTCGCCATCTTTGACTGTTGCTGATTGTGCCCACCTTGTTTTCTGACTGTCGCCATCATTTTGCTGATACTGTTCCATTACTGTTGTCATGTCGCCATCATTCTGTCTGATTCTGTGCCACTGTTACTTTTCCCATCCATTCTGTGTCTGATTGTGCCCACTGTTACTGTGTCGCCATCACTCTGTTCTGATTGATGTGCCCACTGTTACTTCTGTCGCCATCATTCTGTCTGATTGTGCCCACTGTTACTCTGTCGCCTCATTCTGTGCGATTGTCCCACTGTTCTTCTTGCTGTCGCCATCATTCTGTGCTATTGTTGCCTACTGTTACTGTGTCGCCATCATTGTGTGCTGATTAGTGCCATGTTACTTTCGTTCATCATTCTGTGCTGATTGTGCCCACTGTATTCTGTTCGCCATCATTTCTGTGCTGATTCCCACTGTTATACTGTGTCGTGCATCATTCTGTCTGATTGTGCCATCTGTTACTGTGTCTTCCCATCATTCTTGCTGATTGTGCCCGCTGTTACTGTGTGTCGCCATCATTCTGTGCTGATTGTTCCACTGTTACTTCTGTCCGCCATCTTCTGTGCTGATTGTGCCCACTGTTACTGTGTCGCCATCATTCTGTGCTGATTGTGCCCACTGATTACTGTGTCGCCATCATTCTGTGCTGATTGTGCCCACTGTTACTGTGTCGCCATCATTCTGTGCTGATTGTGCCCACTGTTACTGTGTCGCCATCATTCTGTGCTGATTGTGCCCACTGTTACTGTTCGCCATCATTCTGTGCTGATTGTGCCCACTGTTACTGTGTCGCCATCATTCTGTGCTGATTGTGCCCACTGTTACTTGTCGCCATCATTCTGTGCTGATTGTGCCCACTGTTACTGTGTCGCCATCATTCTGTGCTGATTGTGCCCACTGTTACTGTGTCGCCATCATTCTGTGCTGATTGTGCCCACTGTTACTGTGTCGCCATCATTCTGTGCTGATTGTGCCCACTGATTACTCTGTCGCCATCATTCTGTGCTGATTGTGCCCACTGTTACTCTGTCGCCATCATTCTGTGCTGATTGTGCCCACTGTTACTGTGTCGCCATCATTCTGTGCTGATTGTGCCCACTGTTACTGTGTCGCCATCATTCTGTGCTGACTTATTGCGCCACACTGTGTGACTGTGTTCTGGTCCCATCATTCTGTGCTGATTGTGCCCACTGTTACTCTGTCGCCATCATTCTGTGCTGATTGTGCCCACTGTTACTCTGTCGCCATCATTCTGTGCTGATTGTGCCCACTGTTCTGTGTCGCCATCATTCTGTGCTGTGCAGTTACTTCCACATCTGTGGATTCCCACTGTTTGTCTATTCTTCATGTCCACGTTATGTTGCTCTTCTGTCTATTGTGTCATGTTCTTCTCACTGTCTTTGACTTCTGTGTCCCCATCTTCTGATGTGCATGTTCTTTGTCTCATATGTTGTCATGTTCTTTCTCACTTCTTCATGACTGTTCTGTTGTCTTCTGTCTTGTGCATGTTCTTTCCTATTCTTGCGTGTCCTTACTGTTCTCATTCTGTGCATGTGTCTTCTGTTCTTCATTAGTGCTGTTGTCCCACTGTTCTGTGCATTTGTCTATTGTCCTGTTATGTGTTCTCACTTGTTTTCATGATTTGTCATTTGTCTTTCCCTGTTCTTCATACTGTGCTTTGTCCTTTACTGTTTTCATATTTGTCTGTCCTTTACTTGTCTCATTCTGTGATGTGCCTTTACTGTTCTCATTATGTGCTGTTGTCTCTTTACTTGTTCTTCATTCTGTTGTTGTGCACTTTACTTGTCTCATTCTGTGCTGTTGTCTTTTACCTGTCTCATTCTGTGCTGTTGTCCTTTACTTTTCTCATTCTGTGCTGTTGTCCCACTGTTCTGTGTGCATTGTTGTTTCCCACTGTTTCTTGTTGCTCTTCTTCTACTTGCCACTTTCTGTGTCTCCTCACTGTTCTATTGTGCATGTTCTTGTCTTCATTCTGTGCTGTTGTCCCACTGTTCTTGCGACATTCTGTGCTCTTCCACTGTTATCTGTTGTCATGTCTGATTTGCCCACTTACTTGCCACATTCTGTCATGTCCCACTTTACTGTTCCATCTCTTGCTGATTCCCCTGTTCTTTGCCTCATTTGTCTGTTGTGCTTCTCCGTCTTCGTGCTGATTGTCCCACTGTACTGTTCCCATCATTCTGTGCTGTTGTCCACTGTACTCTCCCTCATTCTGTGCTGATGTGCCCCTTCTGTCCCCTCTTGCGTTGTGCCCCTTCTGTCCATCATTCTGTGCTGTTGTGCCATGTTACGTCCATCATCTGTGCTGATTGTCCCACTGTTACTGTGTCGCCATCATTCTGTGCTGATTGTGCCACTGTTACTGTGTCGCCTCATCTGGCTGATTGTGCCATGTTACTGTGTCGCCATCTTCTGTGCTGATTGGCCCACTGTTACTGTGTCGCATCATCTGTGCTGATGTGCCACTGTTACTGTGTCGCCATCATTCTGTGCTGATTGTGCCCACTGTTACTGTGTCGCCATCATTCTGTCTGATTGTGCCCACTGTTCTTGTCGCCATCATTCTGTGCTGATTGTGCCACTGTTACTGTGTCGCCATCATTCTGTGCTGATTGTGCCCACTGTTACTTGTCGCCATCATTGTGCTGATTGTGCCCACTGTTACTGTTCGCCATCATTCTGTGCTGATTGTGCCCACTGTTACTGTGTCGCATCATTCTGGCTGATGTGCCCACTTTACTGGTCGCCATCATCTTGTGATTGGCCCCTTTACGGTCGCCATCATTCGTGCTGTTGTGCCCACTGTTACTTGTCGCCATCATTCTGTGCTGATTGTGCCCACTTTACTTGTCCCTTTGTCTGATTGTGCCCACTGTTACTTGTCGCCATCATTCTGTGCTGATTGTGCCCACTGTTACTGTCGCCATCATTCTGTGCTGATTGGCCCACTGTTACTGTGTCGCCATCATTCTGTGCTGATTGTGCCCACTGTTACTGTGTCGCATCATTCTGTGCTGATGTGCCACTTACTGTGTCGCCATCATTCTGTGCTGATTGTGCCCACTGTTACTGTGTCGCCATCATTCTGTGCTGATTGTGCCACTGTTACTGTGTCGCCATCATTCTGTGCTGATGTGCCCACTGTTACTGTTCGCCATCATTCTGTGCTGATTGTGCCCACTGTTACTTGTCCCATCATTCTGTGCTGATTGTGCCACTGTTACTTGTCGCCATCATTCTGTGCTGATTGTGCCACTGTTACTTGTCGCCATCATTCTGTGCTGATTGTGCCACTGTTACTGTGTCGCCATCATTCTGTCTATTGTGCCACTTACTGTGTCGCATCATTCTGTGCTGATGTGCCCACTTTACTTGTCGCCATCATTCTGTGCTGATTGTGCCACTGTTACTTGTCGCCACATCTGTGCTGATTGTGCCCATGTTACTGGTCGCATCATTCTGTGTGATGTGCCCATGTTACTGTCCATCATTCTGTGTGATTGTGCCACTGTTACTGTCGCCATCATTCTGTGCTGATGTGCCACTGTTACTTTCCCATCATTCTGTGCTGATTGTGCCCACTGTTACTTGTCGCCATCATTCTGTGTGATTGTGCCCACTGTTACTTTCGCCATCATTCTGTGCTGATTGTGCCCACTGTTACTTGTCGCCATCATTCTGTGCTGATTGTGCCCACTGTTACTTGTCGCCATCATTGTGCTGATTGTGCCCACTGTTACTTGTCGCCATCATCTGTCTGATTGTGCCACTTTACTTGTCGCATCATTCTGTGTGATGTGCCCACGTACTGTGTCGCTCATTTGTCTATTGTGCCACTGTTACTTTCGCATCATTCTGTGCTGATGTGCCCATGTTACTGTGTCGCTCATTCTGTGCTGATGTGCACTGTTACTTTCGCACATTCTGGTGATTGGCCACTGTTACTGTGTCGCCATCATTCTGGGTGCCATGTTTTGTCGCCATCTCGTGCTGATTGGCCAGTTCTGTCGCCTCATTCTTGGTTGTGCCTGTCTTGTCCCATATTCGTTGATGTGCCATTACTTCGCCATTTCTTTGATGGCATGTCTGTCGCACATCTTGCTGTTGTGCCCCTGTTACTTTCGCTATTTGTGCTGTTGTGCCACTGTTCTGTGTCGCCATTCTGTTATTCCCATGTTTTGTCGCCACTTTGTGCTGATTTGCACTGTTCTGTGTCGCCTCACTGTGCTGATGTGCATGTTACTGTGTGACTTCTGTCTGTGGCACTGTTATTGTCGCATTCTGTGTATGTCCAGTTACTTTCGCATCTTTGTCTGATTGTGCCACTTTACTGTCTTATCTGTGTGTTCCATGTCTTTCGCCTCTTCTGTGCTGTTGTGCCATGTTCTTGCGTCTTGTGTTTTGCCTTATGTGTCGCCTCATCGTGCTATTTGCACTGTTCGTGTCGCATCATTTGTGCGATTTCCACGTTCTGTGGTCATTCTTCTTGTGCCATGTACTGTGTCGCATCTTCGTCTGATTGTGCCATTACTTTCGCTCATTCTGTGCTGTTGTCCCATTTATTCGCCTCATCTGTGCTGTTGTCCCTTTATGTGTCGCCTCATTCTGTGCTGATTGGCCCACTTACTGTGGCTCATCTGTGCTGTTGTGCATGTACTTGTCCTCTTCTGTGTGTTGTGCCCACTGTTCTGTTCCTCATCTGTGGATGTGCCATGTCTGTGTCGCCTCATTCTTGCTGATTGGCACTGTTATGTGCGCCACATTCTGTGCTGTGTGCCCACTGTACTGTGTCCATCATTCTGGCTTGGCTTTATTGCCATTTTGATGTGCCCACGTTACTTGTCGCCATCTTCTGTGCTGATTGTGCCCACTGTTACTGTGTCGCCATCATTCTGTGCTGATGTGCCCACTGTTACTGTGTCGCCATCATTCTGTCTGATTGTGCCCACTGTTACTGTGTCGCCATTCTTTGCACTTGGTGCCCACTGTACTGTGTCGCCATCATTCTGTGTGATTGTGCCCACTGTTACTGTGTCGCCATCATTCTGTGCTGATTGTCCCACTGTTACTTGTCGCATCATTCTGTGCTGATTGCCCACTGTTACTGTGTCCCATCATTCTGTGCTGATTTGCCCACTGTTCTCTGTGTGCCATCATTCTGGCTGATTGTGCCCACTTTACTTGTCGCCATCTTCTGTCTGATTGTGCCCACTGTTACTGTCGCCATCATTCTGTTCTGATGTGCCACTTTACTGTGTCGCCTCATTCTTTGCTGTTGGGCCACTGTTCTGTGTGCCTCATTCTGTGCTTTGTGCCCCTGTTACTGTGCCCATCATCTGTGCGATTGTGCCCACTGTTACTGTGTCGCCATCATTCTGTGCTGATTGTGCCCACTGTTACTTGTCGCATCATTCTGTGCTGATTGTGCCCACTGTTACTGTGTCGCCATCATTCTGTGCTGATTGTGCCACTGTTACTGTGTCGCCATCATTCTGTGCTGATTGTCCCACTGTTACTTGCGCTATCATTCGTGCTGATTGTGCCCACTGTTTACTGGTCGCCATCATTCTGTGCTGATTGTGCCCACTGTTTCTTGTCGCCATCATTCTGTGCTGTTGTGCCCACTGTTACTGTGTCGCCATCATTCTGTGCTGATTGTGCCCACTGTTACTGTGTCGCCATCATTTTGTCTGTTGTGCCACTGTTACTCTGTCGCCATCATTCTGTGCTGATTGTGCCCACTGTTACTGTGTCGCCATCATTCTGTGCTGATTGTGCCACTGTTACTGTGTCGCCATCATTCTGTGCTGATGTGCCACTGTTACTGTGTCGCCATCATTCTGTGCTGACTGTGCCCACTGTTACTGTGTCGCCATCATTCTGTGCTGATTGTGCCCACTGTTACTGTGTCGCCATCATTCTGTGCTGATTGTGCCCACTGTTACTGTGTCGCCATCATTCTGTGCTGATTGTGCCCACTGTTACTGTGTCGCCATCATTCTGTGCTGATTGTGCCCACTGTTTACTCGTGTCGCCATCATTCTGTGCTGATTGTGCCCACTGTTACTGTGTCGCCATCATTCTGTGCTGATTGTGCCCACTGTTACTGTGTCGCCATCATTCTGTGCTGATTGTGCCCACTGTTACTGTGTCGCCATCATTCTGTGCTGATTGTGCCCACTGTTACTGTGTCGCCATCATTCTGTGCTGATTGTGCCCACTGTTACTGTGTCGCCATCATTCTGTGCTGATTGTGCCCACTGTTACTGTGTCGCCATCATTCTGTGCTGATTGTGCCCACTGTTACTGTGTCGCATCATTCTGTGCTGATTGTGCCCACTGTTACTGTGTCGCCATCATTCTGTGCTGATTGTGCCCACTGTTACTGTGTCGCCATCATTCTGTGCTGATTGTGCCCACTGTTACTGTGTCGCCATCATTCTGTGCTGATTGTGCCCACTGTTTACTCTGTCGCCATCATTCTGTGCTGATTGTGCCCACTGTTACTGTGTCGCCATCATTCTGTGCTGATTGTGCCCACTGTTACTGTGTCGCCATCATTCTGTGCTGATTGTGCCCACTGTTACTGTGTCGCCATCATTCTGTGCTGATTGTGCCCACTGTTACTGTGTCGCCATCATTCTGTGCTGATTGTGCCCACTGTTACTGTGTCGCCATCATTCTGTGCTGATTGTGCCCACTGTTACTGTGTCGCCATCATTCTGTGCTGATTGTGCCCACTGTTACTGTGTCGCCATCATTCTGTGCTGATTGTGCCCACTGTTACTGTGTCGCCATCATTCTGTGCTGATTGTGCCCACTGTTACTGTGTCGCCATCATTCTGTGCTGATTGTGCCCACTGTTACTGTGTCGCCATCATTCTGTGCTGATTGTGCCCACTGTTACTGTGTCGCCATCATTCTGTGCTGATTGTGCCCACTGTTACTGTGTCGCCTCATTCTGTGCTGATTGTGCCCACTGTTACTGTGTCGCCATCATTCTGTGCTGATTGTGCCCACTGTTACTCTGTCGCCATCATTCTGTGCTGATTGTGCCCACTGTTACTGTGTCGCCATCATTCTGTGCTGATTGTGCCCACTGTTACTCTGTCGCCATCATTCTGTGCTGATTGTGCCCACTGTTACTGTGTCGCCATCATTCTGTGCTGATTGTGCCCACTGTTACTGTGTCGCCATCATTCTGTGCTGATTGTGCCCACTGTTACTGTGTCGCCATCATTCTGTGCTGATTGTGCCCACTGTTACTGTGTCGCCATCATTCTGTGCTGATTGTGCCCACTGTTACTGTGTCGTCCATCATTCTGTGCTGATTGTGCCCACTGTTACTGTGTCGCCATCATTCTGTGCTGATTGTGCCCACTGTTACTGTGTCGCCATCATTCTGTGCTGATTGTGCCCACTGTTACTGTGTCGCCATCATTCTGTGCTGATTGTGCCCACTGTTACTGTGTCGCCATCATTCTGTGCTGATTGTGCCCACTGTTACTGTGTCGCCATCATTCTGTGCTGATTGTGCCCACTGTTACTGTGTCGCCATCATTCTGTGCTGATTGTGCCCACTGTTACTCTGTCGCCATCATTCTGTGCTGATTGTGCCCACTGTTACTGTGTCGCCATCATTCTGTGCTGATGTGCCCACTGTTACTGTGTCGCCATCATTCTGTGCTGATTGTGCCCACTGTTACTGTGTCGCCATCATTCTGTGCTGATTGTGCCCACTGTTACTGTGTCGCCATCATTCTGTGCTGATTGTGCCCACTGTTACTGTGTCGCCATCATTCTGTGCTGATTGTGCCCACTGTTACTGTGTCGCCATCATTCTGTGCTGATTGTGCCCACTGTTACTGTGTCGCCATCATTCTGTGCTGATTGTGCCCACTGTTACTGTGTCGCCATCATTCTGTGCTGATTGTGCCCACTGTTACTGTGTCGCCATCATTCTGTGCTGATTGTGCCCACTGTTACTGTGTCGCATCATTCTGTGCTGATTGTGCCCACTGTTACTGTGTCGCCATCATTCTGTGCTGATTGTGCCCACTGTTACTGTGTCGCCATCATTCTGTGCTGATTGTGCCCACTGTTACTGTGTCGCCATCATTCTGTGCTGATTGTGCCCACTGTTACTGTGCGCCATCATTCTGTGCTGATTGTGCCCACTGTTACTGTGTCGCCATCATTCTGTGCTGATTGTGCCCACTGTTACTGTGTCGCCATCATTCTGTGCTGATTGTGCCCACTGTTACTGTGTCGCCATCATTCTGTGCTGATTGTGCCCACTGTTACTGTGTCGCCATCATTCTGTGCTGATTGTGCCCACTGTTACTGTGTCGCCATCATTCTGTGCTGATTGTGCCCACTGTTACTGTGTCGCCATCATTCTGTGCTGATTGTGCCCACTGTTACTGTGTCGCCATCATTCTGTGCTGATTGTGCCCACTGTTACTGTGTCGCCATCATTCTGTGCTGATTGTGCCCACTGTTACTGTGTCGCCATCATTCTGTGCTGATTGTGCCCACTGTTACTGTGTCGCCATCATTCTGTGCTGATTGTGCCCACTGTTACTGTGTCGCCATCATTCTGTGCTGATTGTGCCCACTGTTCGTGCCCATCTTCTGTGGATGTGCCATGTACTGTCGCCATCATTCTGTGCTGATTGTGCCCACTGTTTCATCACTGTTGATGTCCATCTACTTTATCATGTGCTGATTGTGCCCACTGTTACTGTGTCGCCATCATTCTGTGCTGATTGTGCCCACTGTTACTGTGTCGCCATCATTCTGTGCTGATTGTGCCCACTGTTACTGTGTCGCCATCATTCTGTGCTGTTTGTGCCCACTGTTACTGTGTCGCCATCATTCTGTGCTGATTGTGCCCACTGTTACTGTGTCGCCATCATTCTGTGCTGATTGTGCCCACTGTTACTGTGTCGCCATCATTCTGTGCTGATTGTGCCCACTGTTACTGTGTCGCCATCATTCTGTGCTGATTGTGCCCACTGTTACTGTGTCGCCATCATTCTGTGCTGATTGTGCCCACTGTTACTGTGTCGCCATCATTCTGTGCTGATTGTGCCCACTGTTACTGTGTCGCCATCATTCTGTGCTGATTGTGCCCACTGTTACTGTGTCGCCATCATTCTGTGCTGATTGTGCCCACTGTTACTGTGTCGCCATCATTCTGTGCTGATTGTGCCCACTGTTACTCTGTCGCCATCATTCTGTGCTGATTGTGCCCACTGTTACTGTGTCGCCATCATTCTGTGCTGATTGTGCCCACTGTTACTGTGTCGCCATCATTCTGTGCTGATTGTGCCCACTGTTACTGTCGCCATCATTCTGTGCTGATTGTGCCCACTGTTACTGTGTCGCCATCATTCTGTGCTGATTGTGCCCACTGTTACTGTGTCGCCATCATTCTGTGCTGATTGTGCCCACTGTTACTGTGTCGCCATCATTCTGTGCTGATTGTGCCCACTGTTACTGTGTCGCCATCATTCTGTGCTGATTGTGCCCACTGTTACTGTGTCGCCATCATTCTGTGCTGATTGTGCCCACTGTTCTGTGTCGCCATCATTCTGTGCTGATTGTGCCCACTGTTACTGTGTCGCCATCATTCTGTGCTGATTGTGCCCACTGTTACTGTGTCGCCATCATTCTGTGCTGATTGTGCCCACTGTTACTCTGTCGTCCATCATTCTGTGCTGATTGTGCCCACTGTTACTGTGTCGCCATCATTCTGTGCTGATTGTGCCCACTGTTACTGTGTCGCCATCATTCTGTGCTGATTGTGCCCACTGTTACTGTGTCGCCATCATTCTGTGCTGATTGTGCCCACTGTTACTGTGTCGCCATCATTCTGTGCTGATTGTGCCCACTGTTACTGTGTCGCCATCATTCTGTGCTGATTGTGCCCACTGTTACTGTGTCGCCATCATTCTGTGCTGATTGTGCCCACTGTTACTGTGTCGCCATCATTCTGTGCTGATTGTGCCCACTGTTACTGTGTCGCCATCATTCTGTGCTGATTGTGCCCACTGTTACTGTGTCGCCATCATTCTGTGCTGATTGTGCCCACTGTTACTGTGTCGCCATCATTCTGTGCTGATTGTGCCCACTGTTACTGTGTCGCCATCATTCTGTGCTGATTGTGCCCACTGTTACTGTGTCGCCATCATTCTGTGCTGATTGTGCCCACTGTTACTGTGTCGCCATCATTCTGTGCTGATTGTGCCCACTGTTACTGTGTCGCCATCATTCTGTGCTGATTGTGCCCACTGTTACTGTGTCGCCATCATTCTGTGCTGATTGTGCCCACTGTTACGTGTGGCCATCATTCTGTGCTGATTGTGCCCACTGTTACTGTGTCGCCATCATTCTGTGCTGATTGTGCCCACTGTTACTGTGTCGCCATCATTCTGTGCTGATTGTGCCCACTGTTACTGTGTCGCCTCATCTGTCTGATTGCCACTGTACGTCGCCATCATTCTGTGCTGATTGTGCCCACTGTTACTGTGTCGCCATCATTCTGTGCTGATTGTGCCCACTGTTACTGTGTCGCCATCATTCTGTGCTGATTGTGCCCACTGTTACTGTGTCGCCATCATTCTGTGCTGATTGTGCCCACTGTTACTGTGTCGCCATCATTCTGTGCTGATTGTGCCCACTGTTACTGTGTCGCCATCATTCTGTGCTGATTGTGCCCACTGTTACTGTGTCGCCATCATTCTGTGCTGATTGTGCCCACTGTACTGTGTCGCCATCATTCTGTGCTGATTGTGCCCACTGTTACTTGTCGCCATCATTCTGTGCTGATTGTGCCCACTGTTACTGTGTCGCCATCATTCTGTGCTGATTGTGCCCACTGTTACTGTGTCGCCATCATTCTGTGCTGATTGTGCCCACTGTTACTGTGTCGCCATCATTCTGTGCTGATGTGCCCACTGTTACTGTGTCGCCATCATTCTGTGCTGACTGTGCCCACTATTACTCTGTCGCCATCCTGTTTTCGTCACGGCCATCATCCTCGCGCCCTTTTCATTCCTTCGCTTTCCTCGTCCGTCCTTCGTTCACCAGCGTCGGACCAGCCTTCCATCTGTTATTCATCTGTTCTTCTCTTCCCCTCCAGTCCAACATTCATTACTGCCTCAGTTTTCTTCCGTCCAGCATTCACCGTTCTCGCGTTTCACCTCCCCACTCCAAACCCCCACCCCTCTCAAGTCCCCGCAGTCCATTCATCATACTTGCCTTTTTTCCCAGTTCGACATTCTTCATCTTCACGTTTTACCGCAGTTCACCACTTCTAGTTCTCATCTTTTCCTCATGTCCAACATTGGTCATTTTCACGCGCTCTCCCCCCTCCCCTCCCAATACCTTCCCCCCGCCTCCTTTCCTTTTCCTACACACACACACACACACACACACACACACACACACACACACACACAACACACACACACGCATTTCCCGTCCAACATTTACCATTCGCATGTTTACCATACTTCATCATTAACCCTTGTCACCTTTTCGTGCAGTCCAATTCTCATCATTCTTACCTTTTCCTCAGTCATCATTATTCATTTTCACGTCACCCCCCCCCTCCCCTTTCCTCCCTCCTCCCCACTCCGCCCACCTGTTCAATATTCATGTTTTCCCATATTCAAACATTCATCATTCTCATATTCTCCCACCTCAACATTCATCGTTCTCACATTTTCCCCAGTCCAACATTCATCATTTTCAAGTTTTTTCCCCTGTCCTAAAGTCATTATTCTTACGTTTCCCCCACTCCAACATTCACCATTCTCACATTTTACTCCAGTCTAGCATTCATCCTTTTCGTTTTTTCCCCTGTCCTACATTCATTATTTTCGCGTTTTCCCCGCTCAATATTCTTTATTCTCATGTTTTTCGCCACTCCAAAATGTTTCATATCCACGTTTCCTCCTTCCAACATTCATCATTTTCACGTTTGCCTCAGTCCAACATTCATCATTCTCACGTTTCCCCGCTCTCCAAAATGCTTTATTCTCATGTTTTCCCTGTCCGATATTACTCGTTCACAACTTTCCCGCAAGTCCAACATTCATCATTTTTACGCTTCCCTTCTTTTCAGCGTTCATCATTTTTACGTCATCCTCTTCATCAAGTTCGCCTTTCACCATTCCCACGTTCTCTCCTCAGATTTCGTCTGTCATTCGTCATTCTTCTTTTCTGATCGCATCCAGCATTCGTTTTTCTCTGGTTCTGTTCTCATTCCATTCATCTTTAGATTATTCTTACGATGTCCGATGTTCATGTACTTCCCACGTTCCTCCCACTTATCTCCCTTCTTCAGTTTCCTATTCATCATTCTCACCTCTGCTTTTCTCTTGTTGTAAACACTCATCTTTCCCTTGTTTCCTTTCTTTTAGTCTGGCCGTCACTGCGCCGTTCCCACGCTGTCTGGTGGTCATTGATCTACTGCCTCACACTGCTTTCTTCATTTCCTTCTGATCCCGTCCTTCATCGTTCTCACGATATATTCCCATCCACAAATCGGTCCGTCACCTTTCATACATCCTTTATCATTCTCACATTCTTCTTTTCACCTCTCGTTCATAGATATCACTTTCTCTTTTCATCCTACCCCTCATTCATGATGCTGATGCTTTGATCATTTCGATCACGATTCATCTCACTCTCCTTTCGTCCATCCTTTTATCATTTTCCCGTTTGCCTGTTTTCTTCCAATCGGGGCCAGATGCGCCGTCCTCCGTCTCTTGCCGTCTATTTCTTCCACTCGGGGCCAGATGCGCCGTCCTCAGTCTCTTGCCGTCTATTTCTTCCACTCGGGGCCAGATGCGCCGTCCTCAGTCTCTTGCCGTCTATTTTCTTCCACTCGGGGCCAGATGCGCCGTCCTCAGTCTCTTGCCGTATCATCCGAACTGCCCTTCATCACTCACACGTTTGTCTCACGTAACTTTTTCATCATTTTCACGTTCGTTCTTCTCCCATCTTTCTTTCATCAATCTCACGTTCTTCTTTTCTTCTGTCTTTCACCATTCTTTAGGCTTTCTTGCGTCCGTTACTGACCCCTTTCCCTTCTCCTGTTGTCCCTCTTTCGTCATTCTCTCGCTCGTTTCGCAGTCCGGTCATACGTATCGTGGTCTAGTTCCGTCGATCATGCACCATGTTCTCGTTCTTGTCATTTAGTTATAACCTTCACGGTTTCTTGTTTTCATTGTGTCTGTTATCCATGTTCCTTCTTTCCTTCCTTCGTCATACTTACGTTCTCTTGTTCTTGTCCTTCATAAACCATTCTGTCCGTTAACATCTCATTCTTGTAATCCCGTCTATCATTCGCTACTTCTGGTCCTATCCATCACTGACATTTCTTACGTTCTTCCCCCGTCCATTATACATCGTTTTCACGTTCTTCTCTATTCATCTCGTCCATTTTATCTTCTCACTTAGTCCATCATTCTCATCATCACTTGATCTATTTCTTCCTTTATTGAATCATTCAGACAGTATCTTTATGTTATGTAGTCCATCGTCCTGACGCTTTTTTTTCTCTCTCCCTCTCTTCGTGTCCCGTCTCCTGTCCATCATTTTCACCTTTTCTTCTTTTCACCTCGTGAAAAAAGTATTGTTCTCTCGTTTCATGTTTCCCCAGTGTGTCCATCACTGGATCATTCTCAGGCTGTTCTGTGTTCATACAGCTGAATCTGTCATTGTCACGCTCCTCTCGTCTGTTCACTCTTCTGAACCTTCTCCTGCTGCTGTCCTGTCCACCGTACATCATGTTCACATTCCCCTCTTCTCCTCTCCTTCATGGATGTAATGGCAACTCACCCCACCATCATTTATAATTGTCTGTTATTCATCGTTCACGTTTACTCCTGTCATACTTCCTTCACTATTCTTAAGTTCCGTTGTAACCCTATCCATTATGCGTTCTTTTGAACATTCTTATCACCTCGTCCGAACATTTTTTTTTCATCATTCTCTTATTCTTCTCCCATCCCACTTTCATCTTCCTCTCCTTTCCCCGTCATTTATTCATCATTTTCCCTTTTCTTATTATTCTCACATTGTCTTCACGTCCCGTTCATCATTCATCATTCTCACACTCTTGTTCCATCAGCCATTTATTGTGTTCACATTCTCCTCTGACATCAGTCACTCGTCGCTTTCAAGTCCTCTCCGTTCAGTCATTCATCAGTTTTAAGTTCTTCTCCACTCAGTCAGTCATCGTTTTCAGGTTCTTCTCCAGTCAGTCGGTCATCGTTTTCAGGTTTGTCTCTAGTCGGTTATTGATCTTTTTCATGTTATTCTCCAGTGAGTCACTGACCATTTTAACGCTCTTCTCCGGTCATTCTTTGATCCTTTTCACATTCTTCTCCCGCCAGTCATTCGTCATTTTCACGTTAAATCACAGCAACAAAGTTGTTGCTAAAACCAGAATTGTATTATTTACTGATTTTCCTCATTCTGAAATATCCGAATCTAAAAATGTGCACGTGTGGAAAAATAAAAGAATTTAAGAATAATAATAAACTGCCATTGTTTCCTAAAAAATTGGGAAGCGTTGTTAGCATGATATCTTTTGACAAAGCATAGACGTTTGTAAGACATTCTTGGAGAGAAATTTCTAGTCAGGCCTCACTTCTGATATCCAGAGTTGAAGAGAGGAAGATGAGACTATATCTGTTCATCAAAGTCCAAATTCTTTTATTACATGCAAGGAATTTAACAGACATTTGAGGTCTTTCTTTTAGCTTAAAAGTGTTGCTGGAATTGTATTTATTATTAAAAATGCCAGAAGATCGTTTTAAAAAGCCTCTGGAAAAAAATACATTTATAGTACATCAGGCCCGTTAAAGAAAAAGACTGATGCACATAAGATAATAAACTCGAAAAGAAAAAGGTTAGCAATAATTTTTGACTTCAAGAAGTCCAATCAATTCAAAATCATGCAGCAAAACTCGAGCCAAGACTAAGTGGTGATGTTCCACACTTTGTATTGGCTTCCACTGAGGATACGTACGTATGTGTTTGTATGTGTATGTGGTGTGGTGTGCTGTAATGTGTGTGTGTGCGCGCACGTGTGTGTGTGTGTGTGTGTGTGTGTGTGTGTGTGTGTGTGTGTGTGTGTGTGTGTGTGTGTGTTGTCAGTACAACACTATCTTAATCTGACAATAAATGGTTTCAGTCAGTCAGTGTGTGTGTGTGTGTGTGTGTGTGTGTGCGCGCGCGCGCGTGCGTGCCTGTGTGTGTGTGTGTGTGTGTGTGTGTGTGTGTGTGTGTGTGTGTGTGTGTGTGTGATACATACGTCTAGCGTGCGCGCGCGCATGGTTGAATATGAATATGTGTGCGTGCGCGCACGCATGGTTGTATATCTATATACATGTGCAGACGCGAGCGCGCGTGCGTGTATGTGTGTGTGTATTTGCGAGCGCGTTTTGTGTGCGCGTGTCTGTGTGTGTGAGGTGTGTGTTTTGCGTGCGGGCGCGCATGATAATATAATTAGTGCGCGCGCATGTATAGTCGAGAGCGTGCGCGGGCTTGTGCTTTTGTGTGTGTGTGTATGTGTGTGTGTGTTATGTGTACGTGCGCGTGCGTGCATGTGTGTGTGTACGTGCGCGTGCGTGTGTGTTTGTGTGCCCACTCGCGTTGTTCTGTGTGTGTGTGCGCGCGCGCGCTCGTTTGTGTGTTCGGGCGCGAGTGTGTGTGTGTGCGTGCGCTGTATGTGTGTGCGCGGGCGCTCGTGTTTTTGTGTTTTTATATGCGCGAGGTGGGGGGTGGGAGGGGGCAGCGAGTGAGTTCACACTTTCGAGCAACCATGTAAATTGATGTGTTTGTGGAGGAGCCAGAGGATAGGGGAAAAGATGGGTATGGAGAGGCGTCGAATGAAATGCGTTTGTGTTGTTTTGACCAATTGTACAGTTTTTGATTGACTTTGTCAAACAGGTCTCGATCACATTTTTTCATGTAGTTTTTTTGCACATTGCTGGGAATACGACTTGGGAATATCACTTGGTGTAGATCGCGTGTTTCTCTCTCTCTCCTCTCTCTCTCTCTCTCTCTCTCTCTCTCTCTCTCTCTCTCTGTACTTATACCCTTTTCTCTTGTGTTTACTATTATTCCTGAATGATGCTTTAGTGTTTTGTGGCATTGATTTTGAAGGTCATAAACCTTGCTTTTTCTATTTTTTAAAAATTGAGTTATAGTAATAAATTGTCCTATTTATCATTAAAAGTGTACAATAACAAATAACTTGCAAAACTGCTCTAAAATGTGAAAACTAGTAGAATAAGCGAAGTTTTGTATCAGTCATTTCTGTTAATCTGGAGAATCTGAATGTGTAAGCGTCGGTAATATCTATTCATCTTTTCAGAATATCCATACCCTTCAGTGTGTCATTATTACCTCTGTTGTGTGTGCTACTTCTACTTACGACCTACGTAAAGTGCCATAAAAAAAAGACATACGGTATAATATTCAGACAATATTTTCACTCAGACTAATGCAAATCTAAGAAGACGAGGGAAATGAATTAAGCACAAGATATTTATCACCTGGAGATAAATACATTTAACTTGTACATGGAGTGATATGGGCAGACACATTCAGGAGAGAAAACACTAATAATGATTTTTTTTTAACGGGGAGAATCCGATATTATTGCTACTACATTAAGTGTACATGGCGAAACTTCGCAACTTTCACAAGACGAAGTTTTGTAAATTATTGGTTTTGGATGTTTTATTTGGTGTTTGTAAAAAGGAACTGAACCAAAAAGAGTCTGTATTAGTTCATATCATTTTGTTGGGCAAAATGTGTATAAGTATAGCGCAGAAAACAAAAGCACTGTCTTCGCTTCAAATCATTTTTGATCAACAATTAAATATGAGGAGAAAATACATATTCAGTAGCAACCATTCTAATGTAACTAACACCTAAATTCATTTAAAAGGTGCCGTCTCTGTCCGCCTGAATGCCTGACGGCCGGTCTGTCTGTCTGTCTGTCCCTCTTCCTCTGTCCCTCTCTCTTTCTCTCTCTCCCTCTGTCTCTCGTCTGTTGTGTGTGTGTGTGTGTGTGTGTGTGTGTGTGTGTGTGTGTGCGTGCGTGCGTGCGTGCGTGTGTGTTTGTTTCTTTTTTTCTTTCTTTTTTTTGTGGGGGGTGGGGGTGGACGGTGTTCGGGGGAGTGTTGGGTGATGGTGGTGGTGGGGGCGGTGGTAGTGGTGTGACGTGAGGAATGCTCACACGCTAGCGTAGAGGGATGGAGAGGAAACGGGCAATTGGACTAACGATATCCTTTCATGCGTGTGCACATTCGGAATTGGTTGCTAACGCTTAATTTTTGCTTTGATACTGTGCCTTCAACATATAATTACCAGTGTTAACATATTTGAGAGAGGAGAGGGGGGAGGGGTGGGGAGAGAGTGAGAGAGAGAGAGAGAGAGAGAGAGAGAGTGTGTGTGTGTGTGTGTGTGTGTGTGTGTGTGTGTGTGTAACACAAAATGAAAAACCGAAAATGATTGTTTTTTGTTTCATATATGTTGTTTCTTTTGTTGTGTGTGTGTGTGTGTGTGTGTGTGTGTGTGTGTGTGTGTGTGTGTGTGTGCAACACATTATCAGAGTGAGTGTGCCAGTTCACCACATTAGAACATCAGCAAACCCAGACACTTTGTATCGAACGCCAAAACACTAAAATCTGCAAAGCTATGTCCATTTGTAAGAGAACATACTGACTATGCATGGTGTGTAAGAGACTGGTCGGGGGAAAAAACAACCAAAAAAACTTAGTTGTGGAAATTGTTTTTAATTTTTTCCCGCTTTTTGTTTTTTTGGCAGATGAAGAGGACAGTGTGAAGCACCAAAAAATGAAGAGGTGGATTTTGGCCCTAGGGGAAAAAAGAAGAAAATCACTGCCTTAGGTGCTCCATTGATCCGATAACTGATGCCACAAAAAAAAAAGACAAAAAAAGACGAAGTTTTGGGATATTCACTTGACAAGAAATTGCATTGGCAATTGAGACTTTGATAATGACAGCAAGGAAAAGGTCGAAATTTTTGACAGCAGTTGATGCTTAACCGTGGGATCAAGATACATACAACAGCAATAAACCTCCGTTACCACAGTCACTAGCCTCGTCCGATCAAAATTGATGTATGAATAAGTTTATTTTTTAACCCTGCACAGCTTGTTGAATGAAATACAATCTGCAGACAGCAGAGCTGTTAAATTAGTTCTTGGCAATCTGATACATACAAATATATTGAATTCATACCGTGAAGCTGGCTTAACATCTTTTTCAGAATAAGGTAAGTCGTCAAAAGCTAATCGTTTTTATTCGAAGTCTTTGTTCTTGAATTCAGAAACAGAGAAAGTGTTGTTAGGCTCTGGTAACGAGTACCTAAAAAGAGCTAGACACACGCTGTCTCTCCCGAGCCAGTTGTAAATTTTAGAAATGAATTATGTATAAAAAAAAATTGTGTTCTGTCATCTATTACATCGGGTCCAACAGTGCCTGTCATACCTCACTAAGAGAACCGACAGGTCAGATTTGATAATAATTATATTTCACTGACGACAGGTGAAAAGATTAACATTTTATTAGCTGAGAAAGATGATAATGTGAACATTTCATGTTTTGACACTCAAGAACATTTAAAAGCCGTGTATCCAAATCATTAGAAACATGCTAACAGATGGTACAATCCTAGATTCACGCACACGTTCTGCATTAAAAAGTCATTTGAAATACAAAAATAATTTTGTCTTGGTATCACTAATATCTGTTTATTTTCCCAGGTCCGTGTGAAGTGATTGGGGCATGGCACTGAAGAACTGTTCACCACATTCCTCCAGTTCTGTCGGTGATGTTCAGAGGCCTTAGGCTTACAGGTGGTGTCCCCGTCCCTTCATGAATGTTGTCAGTCCAGCGTCTCCTTCCCCTTGGTCTCGCTCCTTCAACACTTTCCTGGAGGATTATTCTAGCAGGGTCGTTTGGATCTTCATGACAATGCCAACTTACTTTCTTTGCTTTGCTGGTGTCAGCAGATCTTCGTATAGCCCGATGTTTTTTTTTTTTTTTTTTTTTTTTTTTTTTTTTTGATGGTCCGGCACACTTGTTCAATTGTGATATAATCCGTATATCTGACGTATGTCTTCCAGTGACTCTTCATTTCTGTGCTTGGGTTCTTTCTTCCAGGTCCATGTCGCGTGTGCTTATAGGAAAAAATACACCCGTGCATGTAGGAGCCAGATCCGTGTTTCACCGAGATGTTACTGTCTTTCCATACAGGGTTCAGTCTGGACAGAACTGATGTCTTTGCTGCTCTTGAAAGGGTATCTGATTGAAATCCCAAACCGCTGAAAATAAATCCCAGATATGTGAACTGTTTAACAGTTCCTAGCTTCTATCCATGGTTATATCGGTACTGGAGGTGGTGGTGTGGCTGGTCATTAGCTTAGTCTTCTCGGTGTTGATATCCATAGCATGTCTCGCAGATGTTTCATTCAGTGTTTTAACAAGTTTATTCAGTTCTTGTTCAGTGCCTGCCAGGCCATCGAAGTTGTCTGCAAAGTGAAGGTTCGTGATAGTTCTTGCAGTGCTGATCATTCATGATGCATTCCAGGACTATGTTGAAAAGTATTGGAGAGTAAAGGAGCCCTGACGAATCCTAACTGATATGGGGACCACTTTCCAGTCGCGCCCTTTTTTGAGTACTGCACTGGTCACTTTGACGTACACATGGTGAATGTTGATTAACTTTGTCCCGAAATCAAATTTCTTCATAACAGCATAGCATCTCTTGACAGACTCTGTCAAACGCCATCCTTGAAGTCTGTGAAGACACGACAGAACTCCTCCTGGTGTTGCAGGAGTTTATGGCGAAGGGTTAAAGATACTTCAGCCTTTCAGATACAGCGGTGCCTGTTTGCAACTATGATCTATTCAGAAATACTTTAAACATCACATTGCTTATATTACTAATCTACGTGATCTTGCGGTTGTTCTGGCAGTGTTGAGGATTTCCTGTCTTTGGAAGTGTGACGATGAGTGATCGAGCCTCTTTGGCGTTAGCCACACGCCAGTGTGCCAGATTTTGTTGCAGATGGCAGTTGATATATCAGTTACTGCCTTTCCGCCATATTCAAGTGTTCTGAGCGATGTTGTCAGTGCATTCAGCCTTGCCGTGTTTCAGCGACTTTACTGCTACTACGACTTCTTCGACAGAGTGTTGGAAAACAATCTAAATTTGCTGAATCCTGAATAGTCAGCATACTTGGATCTCTTTTGCTCTGTTGTAGAGCTCAAAGCAAAGTTCCTCCGTCTTCTAATGATTTCTTTTTGCATGAGACAGTCATCGTCTTTGTCCTGAGTGGTGCTGACTTTAATTAAAGTGTTAACGATTTTATTTTCATCCCGTCCAACATTCACCATTAGCATCCTCTTCTCTCCTCATTCTACCCGTCATTCATTTTCATCACGTGTCCACTCCTCATTCCTCGTCATCATTCATCACGCTTGCATTCTCCTTTCCTGTCCCGTCTGCCATTCACAGTCACCACGTTCTCCTGTTCTCATTCTGTCCGTCATTTGTCATGCTTAAAGTTCTACCGTTAATCATTCATCGTTCCCGAGTTCTCTGCACAGTCCTCATTTTCACGATCTTTACTTTTCTCCCGGTCCCTTCATTCATTCATCGTTCTGGCGTTCTCTTTTTCCCCTCCGGTCCATCATGGATTTTTCTCCAGTCGTTGTCGTCGTCTCCTCTCAACCGTTATTGTTCATTACCACGTTCTCCTCTTTTTCTCCAGCTCACCGTTCATCGGTTTTACGTTTTGCACATCCGTTCCTGTCTAGCATTCATCCTTCTCACATTCTGTTCTTGCCATCTCGTCTGTCATTCATAGTTCTCGAGGTGTCTTCCTCTCGTTCATTCTCCTCTACCTCCTCCTCCTCCTCCACCTCACCATCATTACCATCATCATCAGTATCATCATCATCTCACTCTCTCACTGTCATCATCATCACCATCATCGTCATCCCTCTCTCTTCTCTCTCTCTCTCTCTCTCTCTCTCTCTCTCTCGAGAGAGGAGAGAGAGAGAGAGAGAGAGAGAGAAGAGAGACAGACAGACAGACAGACAGACAGAGAAGCGAAACGAAGGACAAAGGCAGATAACATGGGCTGAAAGAGAAAAAAAATGAGTGAGAGAGAACGATCAAAACGAACGAAATTTATTGCTAGTAAGCTTTACAGCTCATTTAGCAAATCGACGCGATGCACATTGACAAAACGCGACAATCTCACTGACATGGACACCATAGCAATGCTTTTGTTTTTCACATTACATGACAAAGTCGTGAACGACAAAATGTCTCTGACATGTGTGCATAGTCCGGTCAGTAGAGGCCAGTCATCCCAGGTAGAACTGGATCATGCCGAGGAGCACGTGCAACTGCCGTAGAGCACGTGCTTCAGTCTCTGCGTGTTGTGTGTTGTTGGCACGTCTTCCTTTCCGCAGGTGGGATAATTTGACACGTTCTTCCGATGACATGTTTGTGTGTTCCTGCTTCACGTACCAAAACACACAGTCGTCTTCTGAACACGGATCACAGGAGTACTCTACAACAATGTCATCCGACTCGCACATCAACACACCCATGCCATCTGCCTGATGTAGTACGATCTTTCTGAATGCCAAGTTTCTGTCCTTGTCTCTCAACCGTTTCTGTGCCCCTCTGTCAGTCAAGGTGGCAACATAATCTTTCACCACTGCCGTTATCAAAGCCTGCCACTGTTCGGTCTACTATGTGCTCAAGGCCTGTGTCGATGACGGAGTGTTGATTTCCTGACGAATGATGTCGCACTCAGACTGACCAGGGCACAAAGGTAGAAGATCGTCTTGAACATCAGACGTGTCAGATTCGCTGTCGACGTGTGCAGGCTTGATGTGTTGTTCAGTGGCATACAGTGTAGCGCAGTGTGTACTGCGATCTTCCAATTCCGTGTCGAAAAAAAAAAGCCAGTTCATTCGCTTCACAAATGTTTTCATTATCAGCACCAACGTGTTCAAGCCGTCTTTTTTTTTGTTGCTGTGCTCTTTTTTGATCACGTCGAACCTGGCTGAGCGGTTTTTTTCTATAATACTGAACTCGCGTTTCCCAGATCGAGAGAGACAGAGAGACAGACAGAGAAGCGAAACAAAGGACAAAGTCAGATAACATGGCTGAAAGAGAAAAAAAAAATGAGTGAGAGAGAGACAGAGCGAGAGAGGATGAAAAAGAAGATATAGTGGGAGTGTTTTGAACACACAGTTAAGAATCATTTTTGTACTCCCAGTTCTTATAGAACAGGGAGTACTTTAGAATGGGAACGAAGAAATGCTGTCTGTGTGTCCGTGTGTCTGTGTGTCCGTCCGTCCGTGGTCAAAATGTGTTCCACTCGCTCCAGACAAAACTACTGGGCCGATCTTTCTGAAAATTTGTAGGTATGTTCATTTTGGGTCAAGGATGATGCCCGATGTTTTAGTTTACCGTTATAGCCGTTACTAACGGCCTGTAACGGTTTTTATTCTTTACGGAATATCTCCGAAAGTACTTGGCCGATCTTTGTGAAAATTAGCAGGTATGTTCATTATGGGTCACGGATGATGCCTGATGTTTTAGTTTACCCCGTTATAGCCGTTACTAAAGCTGTAACGGCCTGTAACGGTTTTTCTTCTTTATAGAATATCTCGGAAAGAACTTGGCCGATCTTTGTGAAAATTAGCAGGTATGTTCATTATGGGTCACGGATGATGCCTGATGTTTTAGTTTACCCCGTTATAGCCGTTACTAAAGCTGTAACGGCCTGTAACGGTTTTTCTTCTTTATAGAATATCTCAGAAAGAACTTGGCCGATCTTTGTGAAAATGTGTAGGTATGTTCATTGTGGGTCACGAATAATGCCCGATGTTTTAGTTTACCGTTATAGCCGTCACTAACGGCTGTAACGGTTTTTCTTCTTTATGGAATATCTCAGAAAGTACATGGCCGATCTTTGTGAAAATTAGCAGGTATGTTCATTATGGGTCACGGATGATGCCCGATGTTTTAGTTTACCCTGTTATAGCCGTTACTAAAGGCTGTAACGGCCTGTAACGGTTTTTCTTCTTTATAGAATATCTCAGAAAGAACTTGGCCGATCTTTGTGAAAATTTGTAGGTATGTTCATTATGGGTCACGAATAATGCCCGATGTTTTAGTTTACCGTTCTAGCCGTTACTAACGGCTGTAACGGCTTGTAACGGTTTTTCTTCTTTATAGAATATCTGAGAAAGTACTTGGCCGATCTTTGTGAAAATTAGCAGGTATGTTCATCACGGGTCACGAATAATGCCCGATGTTTTAGTTTACCGTTATAGTCGTTACTAACGGCTGTAACGGCCTGTAACGGTTTTTCTTCTTTATAGAATATCTCAGAAAGAACTTGGCCGATCTTTGTGAAAATTTGTAGGTATGTTCA
>CM065721.1:26508110-26528110 GCA_033310375.1 Conus canariensis | reverse complement strand
TCATTCATTCGTTCGGTCCGTTGTTCAGTCATTCATTCATTCGTTCGGTCCGTTGTTCAGTCATTCATTCATTCGTTCGGTCCGTTGTTCAGTCATTCATTCGTTCGGTCCGTTGTTCAGTCATTCATTCGTTCGTTCGGTCCGTTGTTCAGTCATTCATTCGTTCGGTCCGTTGTTCAGTCATTCATTCGTTCGTTCGGTCCGTTGTTCAGTCATTCATTCGTTCGTTCGGTCCGTTGTTCAGTCATTCATTCATTCGTTCGGTCCGTTGTTCAGTCATTCATTCGTTCGGTCTGTTGTTCAGTCATTCATTCGTTCGGTCCGTTGTTCAGTCATTCATTCGTTCGGTCTGTTGTTCAGTCATTCATTCATTCGTTCGGTCCGTTGTTCAGTCATTCATTCATTCGGTCCGTTGTTCAGTCCATTCATTCGTTCGGTCCGTTGTTCAGTCATTCATTCATTCGTTCGGTCCGTTGTTCAGTCATTCATCATTCGTTCGGTCCGTTGTTCAGTCATTCATTCGTTCGGTCCGTTGTTCAGTCATTCATTCGTTCGTTCGGTCCGTTGTTCAGTCATTCATTCGTTCGGTCCGTTGTTCAGTCATTCATTCGTTCGTTCGGTCCGTTGTTCAGTCATTCATTCGTTCGTTCGGTCCGTTGTTCAGTCATTCATTCGTTCGTTCGGTCCGTTGTTCAGTCATTCATTCGTTCGGTCCGTTGTTCAGTCATTCATTCATTCGTTCGGTCCGTTGTTCAGTCATTCATTCGTTCGTTCGGTCCGTTGTTCATTCATTCATTCGTTCGGTCCGTTGTTCAGTCATTCATTCATTCATTCGGTCCGTTGTTCAGTCATTCATTCGTTCGGTCCGTTGTTCAGTCATTCATTCGTTCGTTCGGTCCGTTGTTCAGTCATTCATTCGTTCGTTCGGTCCGTTGTTCAGTCATTCATTCGTTCGTTCGGTCCGTTGTTCAGTCATTCATACGTTCAGTCGGCGGGCGTACGGTGATACACAGATGCGGGGCGTGACGTGGGTGGGGGTACAAGGGGCGCGGATGCTGGTCGTGACACGGGTGGGGTGGGAGAAGCGAATACAGGGTTTGACGTGGGCTGGGCCCGGTAGTCCGACGTTTCGATAGTCCGACACATCGGTAGTCCGACACCCCACGTTCAGATTGTCGAAACGTCGGAATCGTGATTTGTCGAACTATCGAAACGTCGGAATCGTGAAGTGTCGGACTATCGGACCCGAACCGTTTGACGTGTGGGAAGAGTGGGGCGCGGATGCAGGCTATGCTGTGAGTATATGGGCTCACGGCTGCAGCGTACAACATGGCAGTGGATAGAAAGGACGGGGACACAGCGTATAACATGGCAGTGGATAGAAAGGACTGGGACACGGCGTACAACGTGGGTGGAGATACGGATGGTCGGGGTGACGTGGAGGAGGTGCAGATGTAGAGAGTTACATGGGTGGGGGGGGTGCAGGGAGCACGGATTTCAGGGTTTGGCATGGGTAGAAGCACAGGGGAAGAGGGGGGGGGGGGGGAGCGGAAGCGGGATGAAGATACAAGGATTAACATGGGTGGAGTACAGGGGGGGGGGAGGGGGGATGCAGGATGTAACATGTTTGGTTGTTTTTTTTTTTTTAGGGGGGGTGGGGGGGGGGGGGCACAAAATTCAGGGCGTGACACGTTTGGGAATATGTGTGGAGGGTGGGGTGTGGGTGCAGATTCCCGCGCCTGACCTGGATGGGGGCAAAAGAGGAAGATGGGGGATGGGTGGGATGCGGATTTAAGGGCGTGACATGGGTCTGGGTACGGGAAGCGCGGGTTTTATAGCATGAAAAAGGTGGGGGTAGGTAAGGGAAGGCACGACATGAATGGGCGTAAAGGGTGCACAGATTTCGAGGCCTGACAAGGGTTAGGGTATGGGAGGCGTGGGTTTCAGGGCGTGACAAGAGTTGGGGGACAAGGGAGTGAAGATTTCGGGCAGGGTAGGGTGAGCGTATAGGGGGCGTCGATGAAAGAAGTGATGCGGACGGGCATATTGGGACAGAGGGTTGACGAATCATGTCGTCACACGGAAGAAAGCGGGTGCGGATGAAGGGCGTGACGTTGGTGGGCGTACATTGGCAGAGGGGGTGCGGATCAAGGGCGTGGCATGGTGGGCTTATTGGGGCAGGGTGGATGCAGATGAAGAGTGCAACGTGGGCGTCTTATTGAGGCAGAGGGAGTGGGTGGAGGGCGTGGCATGGTGGGCTTATTGGGGCAGGGGGGATGCAGATGAAGAGTGCAACGTGGGCGTCTTATTGAGGCAGAGGGAGTGGGTGGAGGGCGTGGCATGGTGGGCTTATTGGGGCAGGGGGGATGCAGATGAAGAGTGCAACGTGGGCGTCTTATTGAGGCAGAGGGAGTGGGTGGAGGGCGTGGCATGGTGGGCTTATTGGGGCAGGGGGGATGCAGATGAAGAGTGCAACGTGGGCGTCTTATTGAGGCAGAGGGAGTGGGTGGAGGGCGTGGCATGGTGGGCTTATTGGGGCAGGGGGGATGCAGATGAAGAGTGCAACGTGGGCGTCTTATTGAGGCAGAGGGAGTGGGTGGAGGACGTGGCATGGTGAGCGTATTGGGGCAGAAGGGACGCAGATGACGGGCGTGACAAGGTGGACGTATTGGGCAAAGGGGGCGCGGATGAAGGGCGTGACATGGGTCTCTTATTGGGGCATAGGGGCTGGATGAAGGGCGTGACATGGGTGTCTTATTGGGGCAGTGGGAGTACAAATGAAGGGCGTGAAATAGTTTATTGGAGCAGAAGGGCGCGAATGCGTGGCGTGAGATGGGTGGGTGTATTGGGGCGCAATAGCAGGGTTTGACATGGGCGGGCGAGGAAGGTGGACGAGGATTCAGGGTACGAAATGGCTGGGCAAACTGGAGGGGAGAGGATGGATGCAGCGCGTGAAATGTTTGGGCGTAAGGGGGGGGAGGGGGGCAGGAAAGAGGGGGGTGGTACATGGGTGGGCGTACTGCGAAGGAAGGCGCGTGTATGCAGGGCTTGACATGGGTGAATTTGGGGGGAGGGGAGGAGGTAAGCACGGATACATGATGTGACAAGGATGTCGAAGGGGGGGGGGGGGGGGGGGGGAGAAGAGGCACGTACGCAGGGTGCTACATGTATTGGCTACGTGTGAGGGGGTAGAGAGGCACGACTGCAGGGTATGACGTGTGGGGATACTGGGGACGTGGATGCAGGGTACACCGTGGAAACGAAGTCGTGGATGCAGAATGTGACATGGATGGGGGTGAGGGGGTTGCAGAGGCTGTGATCAACATGGCAGGTATGCAGGACACGGATACAGTATAGGATATTGGTGAGAGTACGGCGGTTGTGAATACAGGGTATGTCATGAGTTGGAGTAGGGAGAGGGGAAAAGCAAATACAGGTGGGGGATTGAGGGTGTGGATGCAGGCGTTACATGGGTGGGGGTGAAGGGGGTGCGGATACAGGTGTGATATTGGTAGGAGTACAGGGAGTGCAGATCTTTGGGCTTCACATAGGGGGGCGCGGATTTCAGATCATGATAAATGTTGGGATACAGATGAGGGGGGGGGGGGGGGGTGTGTGGCGGGGCGTCACGTTTCAGGCCGTGACGTGGGTAGGATTCTAGGGGGTGGAGTTTTCAGCGCCTAAAATGGGTGGGGTAGCGGAAGGGTGGGGGAGGCTGATTTCATGGCGTGACATGGATTTGGATACAGGGAGCACGGATTTTTGAGCATGACATATATGGGGAGGATACAGGGCTTGACATGGGTCAGCATACAGAATGCGTGGGTGGGTGGGCATTTGGGGTCAAAGGGGGCGGATGAAGCCATGACGTCAGTGAGCCTGTTGGGGCTGAATGGCCTGATGTATGTTTGTGCATTGGGCAGAGTAGGCGCGGATGAAGGGCGTGGAGTGGGTGGGCGTATTGGGACAGAGGGGGCATGGATTCAGGCGTAACACTGGTGTTTTTATATGGGCAGAGAGGACACAGAAGAAGGGCATGACATGGTGGGTGTTTTGGGCAGAAGGAGTGTGGATGAAGGGCGTGATGTGGGCAAGTGTATTTGGGCAGAGGGGCCGGATAAAGGGCGTGACATTGTGTGCGTATTGGGGCAGAGGGGGCGCGGATAAAGGGCGATGGGTGGATGGCATATTGGGACAAAGCGGCCGCAGATTAAGGGCATGGCATGGTCGGCATATTAGGGCAGAGTGGGTGTGGATGAAGATGGTGACATGGGTGGGCGTATTGGGGCAGAGGGGTTGCGGACAAAGGGCTGGCGTGGGTGGGCAAACTGGAGGAGGTGATGCTGAGAGGATGCAAAATAAGAAATGGATGGGCGGGATGTGGGGGGGGGGGGGACGTTAATTGCACATGGATGGGGCGTGATGGGGAGGAGGGAGCACATAAGCAGGCCGTGACATGGATGGCCAAACGTGGGAAGGGGGGGTGGATGGAAAACGCGCCAATGGGCGTACATGGGAGGGATTGGGGAGGAGCAAATGAAAGGTACGATGTGTGGGTGTACGGAGACTGGGATTCAAGGTACCATGGATACAGGGCTGCGGATGAAGTGTGTGATGGGTGTGGACGTATTGGGGCAGAGGGGGCGTGGACGATGGGCTTGACATGGTGGGAGTATTGGGGCAGAAGGATGCGGATGAGGGTGATGTGGGTGGGCATATTGATGCAGAGGAGGCGCGCATGTAGGGTGTGTCGTGGGTGAGAGTACTGGGGCAGAGGGGGCGCAGGTGAAGGTCGTGACGTGGTGTGCCTATAGGGCTAGAGGCGGTGTAGATGGTGGGCGTGACGTGACGGGTGTTGGGGCAGAGGGGGCGCGGATAATCGGCTTGATATGGGTGTCTTACTGGGACAGAGGGGGCGGGGGTGAAGGGAGTGTCGTGGGTGTCTTATTGGGGCAGAGGGATTGGATGAAGGACGTGACATGTGGGCGTATTGGGGCAGAGGGGGGCGGATGAAAGACGCGACATCGTGGATGTATTGGAGCAGAAGGGGTGCGGATGATGAAGAGAGTGACATGTGGGCATATTGGGGCAGAGGGGCGGATGAAGGATGTGATGTGAGTGTGTTATTGGCGCCGAGGGGGCGCGAGATGAAGGGCGTGACATTGAGAGCGTATAGGGCAGAGGGGCGCAGATGAAGGGCGTGACATGGGTGGATGTATTGGGGAAGAGGGGACAGGGATGAAGGGCGTGACATGTTGGGTGTATTGCAAAGGGGCTCGGATGCAAGGCATAACATGGGTGGGCATATTGGGACAGAGGGGGCGCAGATGCTGGGCATGACATGGCTGGATGAACTGGAGGGGAAGGAACGAATACAGGGCATGATATGGATTCACATAAGGAGGGGGGGGGGGGGAGGGGGGGGGCAGCGGGGATACATGAGTGGGTAAACCTGGGAGGAGGAGCATGTATGCAGGGCGTGACAGGCGTGGGTGTACAAGGGTGGGGAGATGTATGATGCGACATGGCGGGGCCAACGTAGGAGAGGGAAGGGTAAGGGAGGAGAGGCACGCACGCAGGGCGCGACATACATGGGCATACGTGGAGGGGATGGGGAGGAACTAATGCAAGATGTAACATGTCGGGTACGGGGGATGTGGATGCAGGGTATACCATGGGTAGGACGTTGTGGATGCAGGGTTGTGACATGGATAGGGGTGAGGGGGCTGTGGATGCAGTGTACGACATGTTGGCGGGTATGGAAGACGTGGATACAGCGTAGCAAGTAAGCGCATGACATGGGTGGAAGGATTTGGGGCATGGATGCAGGACGTGACGTGGCGGGCGTACTGGGGTGGAGCTGGCGGGGATGAGGAGCCAGACATGGATGGATGTATCGAGGCAGAGGGGCGCAAATGAAGGGCGTCATTTGGGAGGGCGTATGGGGCAGAGGGGGAGCGGATGAGAGGCATGTGATATGATGGGTGTATTGGGAAAGGGGGGGCGCAGATGAAGGGCGTGACGTGAGTGGGCAAACCTGGGGGGGGGGGGGGGGTTAGAGCGGATGCAGCATGAGAATGATGGGCTTAATGCGGCATGGGCATGGGGGGGGGGAGGGGGTTGATGCGCACGGGTGGACGTAATGGGGAGGAGGGAGCTTGTAAGCAGGGCGTAACATGGATGGCCAAGGGGGGGAGGTGGGGGGCAGGGGATGGAAAATTGTGCAAACGCAGGGCTTGTTATGGATACTTGCACGTGAGAAGGAAGGGGGAGGGTGGGTGGTGGGTGGAAGCAAACGAAAAGGATGACCTGTGGGGTGCAGGAGACGTGGATACAGGTATACCATAGGTATGAGGTTGCGTGACGTGGGTATTGGGGCAGAAGGGGCATAGATGCAGGACGTGCATGACACGAGTGGGTGTGTTTGCGCAGAGGGGGCTCGGACGAAGAACGTGACGTGGGTAGACGTATAGGGCAATAGGGGCGCGGATAAAGAGCGTGATGTGGGTGGGCGTATTGGGGCAGAGGGGGCGCTGATAAAGGGCATGACGTGGGTGGGCGTATTTGGGAAGGTGGGGCGGGGATAAAGGGCGTGTCAGGGTGGCATGTTGGGGCAGATGGGGTGCCAATGAAGGGTATGACGTGGGAGTCTTATTGGGGCAGAGGGGGCGCGCATGAAAGGCATAACACGAGGCAGAGGGGGTGCAGATGAAGGGCGTGACATGGTGGCCATGTTGGGGCAGATGGGGTGTGGATGAAGGTCTTGATGTGATTGTGTTATTGGGGGCAGAGGGGGCCCAGATGAAGGGCGTGACGTGGGGGACTTATTGGGCAGAGGGAGTGGATGAAGGGCATAACATGGTGGGCGCATTAAGGCAGAGGGGGCGCGAAAGAAGAGTGTGACACAGTGGGCGTATTGGGGCATGAGAAATGGGTGGGCACATGTGCGGGACGGGATGGGGATGTTAATGCACGTGGGTGGGCGTAATGGCGGGGGGTGCGGGGTGTGGGAGGCTAGTAAGCAGGGCGTGACATGGATGGCTAAACGGGGGGAGAGATGGAGGGATGGAAAAGGCGCGGACACAGGGTGTCTTATAAATAGGTGTTTATGAAAGGGGGCGGTGAAAGGAGCAAATGAAAACTATGATGGGGGGGGGGGGGGGGGGGGGGCATTGGAGACGTGGATGTAGGTATCCCATTGGTATGGGTTTGCCAATGGAGGTCGTGACGTGGGTGGACGTATCGGGGCAGAGAGGGCATGAATGCAGGGTGTGCGTGACACGGGTGGGCGTACTTGGGGCAGAGGGGGCGCAGATGAAGAACGCTAGTCCACGTCCGGTAGCACGTCACTCGTTAAGTAGACGTGATGTTAGCAAAATTTTGAGTAGACTGTCAACATCGAGTGGCACGTCACTTTAAAAGTAGCCATTCACAAAAAGGGTGCAGTAGTCTGTCATCTTGTTGGTAGTCGGTCACACAGTATGTAGCCAGTCATTGAGGGATGGCTGCCTAAAACTCGGTTAGGTCACCAAAACGATGGTTAAAAAAAAAGGTACCCCACCACCACTACCACCACCACCACCACCACCACCACCGCCACCACCACCACCACATCAAGCACTCATACGTTCATACGTACCGTCACTAACGTATACACACATCAACCCATTTACTTTGTCATAAATTCATTTAATCGCACATATGCGCGCACGAGCGCGCGCACACACTCGCTCACACATACACACACAATACACACGCACACACACACACACAACACACACACACATGAGGGAGAAAGTGCTTGCATACTGACGGGCGCCAAGAGAGAGAGAGAGAGAGAGAGAGAGAGAGGACGGATATGGAATCATTGGAGACGAGAGTAAAAGGATGGGGTCTAATTGCCGGGTAAGGGAGACTAGTACCACCACCACCGCCACCACCACCACCACATCAAGCACTCATACGTTCATACGTACCGTCACTAACGTATACACACATCAACCCATTTACTTTGTCATAAATTCATTTAATCGCACATATGCGCGCACGAGCGCGCGCACACACTCGCTCACACATACACACACAATACACACGCGCACACACACACACACACACAACACACACACACACACACACACACACACACAACACACACACACACACACACACAAGGCAGACAGACGCAAACCATCGGGCAAAAGCTGAGATATGAGGGAGAAAGTGCTTGCATACTGACGGGCGCCAAGAGAGAGAGAGACAGAGAGAGAGAGAGAGGACGGATATGGAATAATTGGAGACGAGAGTAAAAGGATGGGGTCTAATTGCCGGGTAAGGGAGACTAGTACGTGGAAAACGCACACACAAAAAGCCAGTGCACATAAACGATAGTGACCATTACTAACTGGAGAGGCCCACAACGAGACGATTAACTGGGCGTACAATCTTTTCCGTGTTTTCCAACTTCTATTACTGACCTAAAGGCCAGCAATGGCCCCGAGTTCAGCAGAGAATGAAAAACTATGCCTGAAAACTGGAACCAAAGGCCGACAGAGTGCGCCACTGACGAGCATGCAGGACAGGAAATGAACAATGAACGCGCTCCTTTGCCATAGGCACGAAAAGAAAACGAGGTTACGAAAGGAAAGAAGAACAAGAGTGCATATTTTCACCCTAACGATGAGTCAAAAGAGCACCCTTCTTTCTGCCGCCCACTCATCCCTCTCTGGGTCATCCACAAAATCCAAAGAGTGCAGAGGCGGAATTCACTTTGACCAGATAACAATGTCACAGCCTGACATCTTTTGCTGAAATTTTAAAGAACGATGACTGCAGACAGAAATCAAAATTTGAAAACGAATGTGAAAGTACTGAATCACCAGACATACGCAACAAACACTAAATTTACCAGCTTCTATCGAAATGTCTTTTCCAGATGGGATAAAAACAACAACAACAAACAAACGACGAATAAACGACGAAAATAAATAAAGAATGGGTCATGAAAAGGAAAGCTCAGCCTGTATGAAAAGACAAGGGTTTCAAAAGGAGCGGGTCAGAGGAAGGAGAAAAGAGAAGCAGAGACGGGATAAAACAAGACGTTAGAGAGGAAATATTAACTGCTCCACTGACAACAGTTACAACTGTTGGAGCTCTGCATCGCGCTTAGAGGCCACTGTTGTCTCCTGGGTTAGAACCTCTCAGTGGACACAGCTGACAGTGGTTGTTACGGTCCACCCAAGGTATCTGATATAGAATAGCACCAGTAAATTTGTGGTATTTTCAAGAACGCAGGGACAGCTTCAAAATCCAACGGAGAGAGGAAACTGCGTAAAAGCTTCCAAGAGTTTTATCAAAAACCAGTTTATAGGAACGGACCGAAATAGGGATCAAGTTTATCTTTGAAAGTTCTGACCTACTACTGAGAAAAATGATTTGAGGGAGAACCTTGTAATAGCTTCAACATTTTCGCCCTCGTTTACTCAAAGGGAAAAGGAGTGGGTAAACGGGAGAGTTCTCCAGCAGACGACATTCCGACGAAAATAGTTCCTTTTTGTATCGCTCCACCGCTCCACTGAGTGCTATGAGAGAGGTGGAAAGGGGGTAGATTATTATTTTGAAAGTGGTTGAAAGCCAGTAAGATCTGAGGAGGCTACAACAAATCGATAGAGAAGCACGGGAGGGGGGGGGGGGGGGACGTATCGCGCCCAAAACGAGACTTTTCTGTCACCGGAAGCAGTGTCTGTGAAGTCCATCAGATGTTGGTTCGCTGTCGTATTGTTCACGCTGTAAAATCCTGTTGAGCCGAAATTGCTTGCAGGTCTTATGATCGGGACCATGCGATCCAGCTTGTGATTTGACAACAGTAATAAACTGGAAGGAGTGTGTGTGTGTGTGTGTGTGTGTGTGTGTGTGTGTGTGTGTGGGCATGTGTGTGTGTGGAGAGAGAGAGAGAGAGAGAGAGAGAGAACACACACACACACACACACACACACACACACACACACACACACACACACACACAGACGGACAGACAGACAGACAGAGCGAGCTCAGGTGGAAGAACGAATTAAACCGAAAAAAAAAATGGACACTGAGCAGATTTCCGCTCAAAAGTTGTTAAACAACATCCAGCAACAACAAAATTGACGACAACAACATGAACAACAACGACGACCACGGTGACGACGATGATTACAACAACAAGAAAAGACTGATCCTTTTTAGGTTTTGTTTTGCCACGCACCGAACGCTAAGTGCACGCTTCTTTTGAAGCAGAGAATGACAGAGAACGGACGCAGCATTTTCTTACGTAACCATAACACGGAGCCCTCATAATTTGTTCTTGTGATAGTGTGGTAATTACTCATACGGATTAGAACCGACACAGTTAACGACGAGTTCCAGAGTCGAACGTGTTAATGGATCACATGTTGTTTATGAATCGGTCATTGGTTTGGTCCATTTTCAATACACAATTGAAAACCTACGACACAGTCACAGAGAACTGACTGGAGATGACCCTGATGGAATCTTGAGAGGGAGTATCACACTGTCACTCTTGCACACACGCATTCATGACAGCATTTACTCCATACGCACACGCAATCCCTCCAGTCAACCAAAAGGCGCACTACCGAATGTTTTTTTCTTCTCCCCCTCTCCTCCGGGGAAACACTTTACTAAATGAATCGAACAATTAATAAACAAATTCTATACATGTTTTCTCTCTCTCTCTCTCTCTCTCTCTCTCTCTCTCTCCTTCTCTCTCTCTCTCTCTCTCCACTGAGAGATAAATCAAGTTACGAATTGTTATCAATAAATTCTTACAAGATTCCTCCTTGCCGAAGAAAGAATACTCGCATCCCCCAAGAATATAAAGTCATAGCCTTTTACATAACATTGGCCCAAGATCCAGACCAGGAGAATAAATCATTCATGCATTCATGATGCCATACCTGCATCGGAGAAAACACTCGCCCCATGCTGTCATGATGCCTTGTCCGCATCAGAAAACGTGCTGACCCCTTGAACTCTCCAGTCACTGGGGGAACGATGAGATCTGACTCCTCTACCCGGGGTCTTCAATTGCTGGGGCTGAACTATCGGTGTGTTCCCCACACCATGGCCATCGTTAAACACCCGTCTCAGCACTTAAGAACCAGATGCCGTCGCAGCATCAGAGGAGGAATAGCTGACGGGGTGAAGGGTGAAGGGCTGAAACACGAGTAAGGTTCGTGTAAGTAACCTGCTTCCCAATTTAACATATGAATTCTTTCTTTCTCTTTTCTTAAGGTTTTCCCCTGTACCTTTCCCCAGCTATCAATGGCTCACCTGGTAATGACTGGTCAGCGGTGAGGACCCCTTGACCAACGTCCTGACAGGTTCGAGTCTTTAGTCTTTAGGCCATCTCCTGGGCTAAAACTAGTTCTTTCCTCCCTCCTCCTAGTGAGTGCATACTCAGTGTTCAAAACACACGACCAGCCCTTATTAAACTATCTGTCAGTGGTCACTTTCACCCAGTGACCACCCTTGTTTATTTTAATGAGCGATCCTCACAATTATTGGGGACGCCCGCTACACTAGTCAAGCCACATGAATATTCTTCCTTTTTAGTTGTGGCATGGGGGAAATGATTCATATGACTAGACTACATGTGATGGAGCGTCACATGCCTTGATGTGAGGCTACGTCACATGACAGGGAGCAAGGACGTAAACAGAAGGTAGCTTAATGCTCATGTGAAATATTGAACGATTGAAGATTCCAGCAAATACCTCGCGAATGATTGTTGCACTTATCCCAGCGGTTAGAGACTGTCATTTACTGATGGTTTCTGCGAGTGATCATGAAGTCAGAATTTTTCCTACGTGCATGTACTATACACCTTTCAACACAAGATACCCTTTGCTGTCCGAAGCATGGCTTGTAGCCACCAGCCGCCGTGACGAAGTGGTCAGCGTCGCGGACTCCCGGCTCGGAGGTCGTCGGTTCGACTCCCATCAGAGCCATTTCTTTGTCATTACACTATTAAATAACCTTTTCAAAAATGCAATAAAAGACAACCTAACGAATACATACAATCTTCTAGAGTAGCACAGACGATATTGAATACATTGTTCCGTTAACTATGTGTATGCGTTTTGACGAAGGGGGAGAAAACAATCAAACTGGGATGGCTATTTTATGTAGTATAAATGAAAGCTGAAATAACTTTGCTTTTAATGCCTTCTTAAATGCATTTTTCAAAATCTGACGAGGCGAATAGTTATGGTGGTGATTTTCATTGTCTTCGTGCAGTGACTGAAAAAGCTCATGCTTCAAATATCTTTGTACGCTCTTCGGAAGGCACAAGGTAAAATTGTCTGTGGATGATGGGGGCCGCCGAGACTCGAAATGAATGTTGAAGAAGACTGAGAAGGTGTTGTATTTTTAGATATAAGGTATTATTACATACTGCAAATAAATGACACTTGTACTTTTGCATTCCTCAAGCTTAAAATCATTGAAAACGTCACGCACGCACGCACGCTTTCGCACGTAAAGTTGCTTTGCATAGACATAGATCTTAAGAAGCGTGTCACTATGTTGAAACCGATCACACCGTAAAATTGACAACAGGTAGGTCTTCTACACAGGGACAGACTTGTTAGGGAAAAGAAACCACAGGTTGAACATTGATCTCCGAAAATCTGGATACCTGTGTTTTGCTTCATGTGATAGCCCTGCGAGCTACTTAATGTATTAATGACTTAGTCTCTGCCCGCCCTTCCATTTATTTCAAGTACTTGCACTGAAGCTATGACCGGAAAACGTCTGACATTGTACAATTAGCGTTTATTCGGTTTTATTGTTTGTTTTACACTTTCCATAATTTTTGACAAATTTAATTCGAAACACATCGGTAGTTATACAATGAAAATCTGGTTTTGTCTGACCCATGGTGGCTGACGAAAATGAAAAAAATTGTGGACTGTAGTTTTGCGATCCCCAGCCACACCCCCAAGATTTGACTGTTGAGATTAACATGACATTCGACAGAACCATTTTACAGAAGATCCAAGAGGCCTCTGCTCAGGGATGTTCCGTTGGTGATGATTGTTGAATTTCTATCAGAGGTTCGGTTTTTTTTTTCATTTTATCTAGCATTTTGTGGAAAACGGATCTTGTTTTAAAACGGTTTTATCATTTTCAAATAAACTGCTTCATTTGTCTTTTCAAAAGTAAACGTGTACAGAACTGACTTTGACCTTATGACAGTCCATATAGTCATGACAGGGCTATGAACGACATGTCTCGAATCGACCCCAACCGTTGAACCATACACTTCGTTTATTTTGATGTCATATTATGTACAATCTATGAAACATCCAGATTTAGGCGAAGAAGGCAATATCGAAAAATATTTACGGAATGTCTTTACAGCCATAAGCCCCGACTTCCAAAGTGGGCCCCTACCTCAGTATTATAAATATATTCCATGCGTATGTTTGGTTGTAAAGTATGATGGTAATTGCCAATTACCAAGTATTTACGTTTTTTTCCCAGTTGTTCTTTAGAGACTGCTTTCAGGCGATCGAGAAGGGGGAAGTTTAAAGGATCACTTAGATTTGAATGGAGTGTGCCATGTAACTTTCCTTCTGTTTTCTTCTTTCCGCTCAATAGAGTACGCTCCGTAATCTGATAGAAATTTAAACAGATTTTTATACTCTCTCCATCTTTCTTTCTTTCTGGTCTCTGACTGTGAAATCTTTCCCGTTTTTCGTTGATTTACTGTTTTTCCATTACATGCTTTTCGCACAACTGTATGGTAATCTCGAATGTGTACATATTCCATGCATACAAGGTCTGATGCCATGTAAAATGTTTGATTCGTGTAGACAGGAGCTCCCCAGTGGGAATTGATGGGTGTTTGTTCTCCTGCCGTGGTGTACAGAAATGCTTTAGGCCCCGATTGTGAGCCATTTAAAGATTATTTCCTGCTGTTCATGGTCTAGTATTTCACTTCATGTTTGGTTTTCCTTTCCATTACGTTCTGTTTTATGTACAAAATATTCATTGAGGAAAAAGTGAAAGAATTACAGAAAAAAACCTTTCTTGCTGAGTGCTGTCTTCATTGAATTTAGACCATGACGGGAATGATAACAGAGGTCATACTATCTACCAGTCAGGTGAGTTTATTATATGTAGAGCCTGCAAACAAAATAATGGAGGTTTATGAGAAGAAAATATTTCCTCTCTGAGCTCCAGCCCTTTAAAAGTAACCTGTAGTTTTTTTTGGTACTGATTTCTTTTTTTAAAAACGGAGAGAAGCTGAGTCTGAGAAGCAGTTGTATGAACTTTGTCTGTCTGTCTCCCTCCCTCTGTACGGGTGCGTGCGAGCGTGCGTGCGTACGCGAGTGTGTGTGTGTGTGTGTGTGTGTGTGTGTGTGTGTGTGTGTGTATGTGTGTGTGCTCCTTTATAAATAAATGTAAGGTATGTGTGAGGCTTGTTCATTCAGCAAATTCTATAACCCCCCGGCCCCTTGCGTTGATATGATCGAAATCTCAGTTCACCTTACACGTGTGGTGGTGACACACTTTCTGAATTGCTCCAGTTCTGTCCATTCCTTTTTCCTACTCTCCTACTGAGACAATGACCCCTTTGGAACAAAGGCGACAGACATCCTACTGTCCTGCTGAGACAATGACCACTTTGATTGGAACAAAGGCGACAGACATCCTACTGTCCTACTGAGACAATGACCACTTTGATTGGAACAAAGGCGACAGACATCCTTCTGTCCTACTGAGACAATGACCACTTTGATTGGAACAAAGGCGACAGACATCCTACTCCTCTACTGAGACAATGACCACTTTGATTGGAACAAAGGCGACAGACATCCTACTCCTCTACTGAGACAATGACCACTTTGATTGGAACAAAGGCGACAGACATCCTACTCCTCTACTACAATGACCACTTGATTGACAAAGGCGCAGACACTATCCTACTGAGACATGACCACTTTGATTGGAACAAAGGCGACAGACATCCTTCTGTCCTACTGAGACAATGACCACTTTGATTGGAACAAAGGCGACAGACATCCTACTCCTCTACTGAGACAATGACCACTTTGATTGGAACAAAGGCGACAGACATCCTACTCCCTACTGAGACAATGATCACTTTGATTGGAACAAAGGCGACAGACATCCTACTCCCCTACTGAAACAATGACCACTTTGATTGGATCAAAGGCGACAGACATCCTACTCCCCTACTGAAACAATGACCACTTTGATTGGAACAAAGGCGACAGACATCCTACTCTCCTACTGAAACAATGACCACTTTGATTGGAACAAAGGCGACAGACATCCTACTCTCCCTTTTCCCCTCCTCATCCCCACTTTATGTACTCTGACTAATGCATTGATAAGCTACAAACGATTTATATAAATGCACACGCAAAACACACACATACACACACGCCCGCGCGCGCGCGCGCACGCACCGCGACACCACACACACACACACACACACACGCACGCACGCACGCACGCACGCACGCACGCACGCACGCACGCATGCCTGCTCAACAGCAAAAATGATAACAACTGCATCAACAACAACACCCGCCTCTCTCCTCGTGTCTCTTATGTCACCCCAAAATGAGACGTAATGTGGACTGTCTAAATAGGGTGAGTTTCATCTTCACGCAGCGTGTGTCAGCCAACGTTGGTGTTAAGCCAGATCTGAAACTGGATTCCCACGCTCATTTTGTGCCCAGTAGGCCTACGTCACTTGCAGACGGCTTAATGCCCACATGTTCGGCCCGAAGACCAGACATGTGTCCCAGTCACAAGAGAGATGACAGAATTTGGCGAATCAAGTGATCTCATACCTGTGTTGAAATTAATCACTGCAAGAGACAGGGATGGGGAAAGAAACTTAGACAAGGGATGAACAACATAGCTTCTGCCCGATTAGAATCCGGTAAATCTCAGATACAAACAAAATAGATCTCAGCGACAGGAACTAAAAGTCGAAAAAAAGGAATGTTTTGTTTGCAATATACTGTACATAGTAAAGCACTCTTACTGGGTGCATCTGGCGATAAGAACTCTTGCTCTCACAAATCTTGGACTTCATTTGGCCTTGTTGGACAAAGGATGAGTGACTTGGCGCGGCGGTTTGGGCGTGTAAAGAAAGGGGATTAAGTCTATCATATATCAGTGCTTGCCTGAGTCCTGTACAGAGAGGGATTAGTCCATCATAATCAGTGCTGCTGAGTCCTGTAGAGAGACGGGATTAAGTCCATCATATATCAGTGCTTGCTTGAGTCCTGTACAGAGACGGGATTAAGTCCATCATATATCAGTGCTTGCTTGAGTCCTGTACAGAGACGGATTAAGTCCATCATATATCAGTGCTTGCTTGAGTCCTGTACAGAGACGGGATTAAGTCCATCATATATCAGTGCTTGCTTGAGTACAATGCTTGCTTGATCCTGTATAAGAGGGATTAGTCCATCATATATCAGTGCTTGCTTGAGTCCTGATAGAGAGGTGATTAAGTCCATCATATATCAGTGCTTGCTTGAGTCTGTACAGAGGGGATTAAGTCCATCATATATCAGTGCTGTTACCGTCTTTCCGTTTTAGCATCTTTCGTTTTTACTATGTCCAAGTGTGTGTGTGTGTGTGTGTGTGTGTGTGTGTGTGTGTGTGTGTGTGTGTGTGTTGTGTTCTTTAGTTAGTTCTTTAGTTTAACGTCTATTCACTATAAGTGTTATTAGACGGGAAAAAAGAAAAAGAAAACAAAAACAAAAACAAAAAAACCCCCATATGATTGTGTGTGTGCGTGTACGTGTGTGTGTGTGTGTGTGTGTGTGTGTGTGTGTGTGTGTGTGTGCGTGCGTGTATGAGTGTGCATGTGCGCGCGCGTGCGTGTGTGTGTGTGTGTGTGTGTGTGTGTGTGGGGAGGGGGGGTGCAAGAGGGAGAGAGGACTGTGTTAGGGACAAGAGGGAAGGTTGGGATGGGTGGTAAGATGGGTAGATATTTACTTATCTAGCCTTTAGTGTATGTTGATCGGGGGAATTAAAGTATATCAAATGAAACAAGTTTAGTAGAATTGGAGCATAATGCAGGGGGATGGGTGGGGGAGGAGAAAGTTTGCGGGTGGGGATGGGGGGCATCAGGGTGGAAAGGAGGACGGAATAGAGGAAGGGAGTGGGAGGGTGGGGGTGGGGGGATAACCATGTATATCATATAATCGTAACTCTTTTATATCAATGTCGTACAACACAACAATTTTAGTTTAAAGTACATCAGAGATAGATACCAAGTGGACCGGAATTAAAAATTTCAGAGAACACGCAAAGTAATGAGTGATTATTTAAAATATTTTCAGTGGATACTGGTGCACTGGCTGACAACTGATCTGCTAACTTTGTCTTAGGAAGAAAGTGCCTAACTTCTGGGCAGTGAAGAAGTAGGTGGTTTACAGTTAATAGTTACAGAAACAAATAACTGTGTGTGTGTTGTGTTGTGTGTGTGTGTGTGTGTGTGTGTGTGTGTGTGTGTGTGTGTGTGTGGAGAGAGAGAGTGCGTGTGTGTGCGTGCGTGTGTGTGTGTGTGTGTGTGTGTGTGTGTGCGCGCGCGCACGTGCGTTAGAAGTAGAAAATCCGCCAGTGCACCCAACTAGAAAATCGTCTGTGTGCGTGCATGCGTGTGTGCGTGCATGGGTGTGCGGGCGCGAGCTGTGTGTGTGTTGTGGTGGTGTGTGTGTGTGCGTGTGTGTGTGTGTGTGTGTGTGTGTGTGTTGTGTGTGTGTGTGTGTGTGTGTGCTTGTCTGTGTGTGTGTGTGTGTGTGTGTGTGTGTGTGTGTGTGAAATAATATGTTCTTGGTTAGGTTGCTTTCTAGTTTTATTTATCGTTGCATGCTTATTTCTGTATAGAATTATTTGTTTTGTTAGGCTGTTTTTTTTTTTTTTTTTATTCATCCTAGTTTTTTTCTATGTATTAAAATGTTTTATTTGGCTGGGTTGGTTATCTTGTTTACTGCTTTGAAACATAATATGCGCTCATCCACTTTTTCTTCCCCATAAACCACACATGTACAGCTTCATTTATCCATACAGTTGACGACCACATCAAGCACGTGCACAACAGGTGCTGTTTGTCGGCGGCGCCTGTGTCAGTTTTCAACATGGAGCTGCCCATTATTTACGGTTCATCGGCTTAGCCCGTAACCCGGTGTAACAGCCCATTCTTACCCCCCTCTGGAACTTACCCCGGGGTAAGTCTGGGCTAGCCTGCTTTTACCCCCGGGGGTCATTCTAGGACTAGCTAGAACTTACCCCCCCTAGTTGGAACTTACCCCCGCGGGGGTAAGTTTGGGCTAGCCTGGATTTACCCCCCCCCCCCCCCCAAAGGTCAGTTTAGGACTATTTGGAATCTTCCTCCACCCCACCCCACCCTTCAAACAAGAGAGGGGTTTTCCTCTGCCTTTTCCCAACACGCACACCCGCCTTTAAAAAAATTGTGTTAGCCGGCATACTCCCCCCCCCCCCCTCTCCCATTTCCTATATACAGTCAGTTGGGTTTAGACAAAGTGTAGTTTTAGACTTCTCAATAGATGGACCTCCTACTTCCCCATGACACACACACCCTGGTTCACTAACAGATACGTATTAACATTTCTCGCGCTTGCTTACATGCGTGGGTCAAGATTCAGGTGTGTGAGTACGCCCGTGCATGCGTGTGAAAGAAAGACGGCTACATGCCAGTATGACCAAGTGCCAATGTGACCAAGCGTAGTTGTGACAAAATGTCGTTGTGACCACGTGTCGTTGTGACCAAGTACCGTTGTTGCTTCATCCCGGTTTGCCTCTTTTAACTATTTTACAGCTATTTAGTCTCTTGAGTACCTGTGTGCCTTAGCTTGTACAATGCAGATGACTAGTGTGTCAGTGCCACTGACCTCTGGTCATTATGACGTAAATCAGAGATTTTAACTATTTAACAGTTAATTAGTGTTTCCCGAGTGCTTGTGTACCTTGTACAATGTAGATTACTTGTGGTCAGTGCCACTGACTACTGGTCATTATGACGTAAATCGGAGATTTTAACTATTTCACAGATAATTATAGTCTCCCGAGTACCTGTGTACCTTGTACAATGCAGACGACTGGTGGTCAGTGCCACTGACCACTGGTCACTATGACGTAAATCAGATATTTCGACTATTTTATAGTTAATCAGTGTCTCATGAGTGTTTGTATACCTTGTGCAATGCAGACAACCAGTGGTCAATGTCACTCACCATTGGTCACTTTAATGTATACCAAAGATTTTAACTATTTTTACAGCTAATTAGTGTCTCCTGAGTGCCTGTGTACCTTGTACAATGTAGATGACCTGGGGGGGGGGGGGGGGGGGGGGTCAGTTCCAACTAGGGGGAGGGTAAGTTCCAGCTAGTCCTGGAATGACCCCGGGGGTAAAAGCAAGCTAGCCCAGACTTACCCCGGGGTAAGTTCCAGAGGGGGAGGGGGGTAAGAATGGGCTGTTACACCGGCTCTCTCCTCGTGTCTCTTACCTCCCCTGGAAAACAAGACATGGTGTGGAAGAAAACAAATGACCAAGTCTAAATCAGGTGAGTTTAAGACTCACAGAATGTATGTCAGTCAAGCCGGATCTGTAACTGGGTTTCTGTGCTAATTTTTGGTAGAATTCAGGGAATCACGCAGTCTGACAGATATGTTTAAATCAATGAAGAGAAGAGACAGGGATTGGGGAAAAAAGACAACAGCCTTGGATGAAGGGTAAACAACATAGCTTCTGTACGATTAAAATCCACTAAATCTCTGATACAAACAAAATACACAGCTTCTGTACGATTAAAATCCTCCAAGTCTCTGATACAAACAAAATACATAGCTTCTGTACGATTAAAATCCACCAAATCTCTTATACAAAATAGGTCTCGTCAGCCTGAGCCAGAGGCCCCCAA